>OY856413.1:1097729696-1098419696 GCA_963693085.1 Alisma plantago-aquatica
ACTATGT
The DNA here is from genome assembly GCA_963693085.1 of Alisma plantago-aquatica. Lineage (NCBI taxonomy): Eukaryota > Viridiplantae > Streptophyta > Magnoliopsida > Alismatales > Alismataceae > Alisma > Alisma plantago-aquatica. Next base: position 1,097,729,704 of record OY856413.1, read on the forward strand.
CAAAGAGTTGACATTATCTATCCAAGAATTGCATATGATGTAATTGACAAACATTACCTACCTTAATAATTGATTATGGATGTTGGCGTTGGCCGTGTAATAATTGAATATTTTGGATCTTGGTTCATTAGAAAATTGTTCGCTACAATTTTCCAAATGCATACATGAGGGTTGTCAACTTGATCAAAACAATGAGACCAATAGTAATTAAAGACCTAATTAATATCATCAAAATTTTAATCAAATCAAAATAAAAAATGAGCATTTGACAAAAATTGCAAATTCCTTTTCTAGAATCAAATGGAAACAAATAACAATCACTTTTATTCGCGATCAATCCTTGAGAATGACAAACTAAATGGGAACAACTTCCATGACTAGTTTAGGACGTTGAGACTCATTCTCACACAAGAGTGCAAGCTCTATGTCCTGGAGACACCAGAGCCAAGTGTACCCCTTCCCAATGCACCAAAGGCTGACAGGGATGCTTATAAGAAGCATAATGAAGATGTTATGGATGTCAAGTGTTTGATTCTATGCTCCATGAACTATGAGTTGTAGAGGAAGCATGTGAACATGGATGTGATTGAGTTGAGATGGTCATACATCTCAATTACATGTTCCAAGATCAGGCAAGATAATAGAGATATGATGTCTCCAAGGAATTGTTCAAGTAAAACATGACAGAAGGAGATCCAGTAGGTCCTCATGTACTCAAGATCATTAGGTATGTGGAGAACCTGGCTAGACTGGGATTCCCCTTGGGTCAAGGGTTGGACACTGAAGTTATTTTACAATCCCTGCTAGAGTCATACAGTCAGTTGGTCATGAACTACAACATAAATGACTTTGACAAACCATTGACATAGTTGTTGGGCATGTTGAGAACAGCTGAGGCACAAATGAAGCAAGACAAGCCCAAGTCAGTGATAATGATCAACAAGACAAAGGGGAAGTCTAAAGGAAAAGGCAAAACTAAGAAGAGCTCTAAAGCTGGCCAGAAGCCCAAGTCTTCATATCTCAAGGCAAAGAGAGGAGTAAAGAAGAGAGGCAATTGTCAGCATTGTCACCAGTCTGGAATTGAAAAAGGAATTTCCCTCTCTTTCTGGAGGAATTCCAGAAGAAGAAGTAAGGCATTGAGGCTTCCACTCTAGGTTTAAATATTATGAGATAAATTTGATTACTTCTTCATCTTGGTATGTGATACCGGATAGAGATTTGACATACATGATGTGTAAGATCTGACAAGAAGTAAAGCCTTCATGAAAGGACAAAGATGGACAAAGCAGAGAAAGAGTTGTTGAATAATTATTCTATATTTAAATTTTTCTTAGTCTGATGGAATGTAATAGAGTTCATTGAACTGCTATTTCATTATGCCAATAAATAGAAACATTTACTTTACGCATCTTATATGACAAGGATGGTACATCAATGAAGTAAGTTGTTAATGTTTCTGTTTCAAAGGTGTGATCTTGTATGGAAATGCCCAGTGATCTAATGGTCTTTATATGAAAGAATCTTAAGATGAATGTTTATAACATTAATACCAAAGGATTATAATTGATAACTCAAACAATCTTTAGCATAGTCATCTAAGGAACATACATAATAAGTGCATTACTAGAATCCATGTTGATGGTTATCTAAACTCCTTTTGGTTATCTAACCAATAAGAGACATGCAAATCATAAACAGGAGCAATATGACACAATACCCTTCACTAGAGGTAGTGGGAGGATTAACAATCTATTGGAGCTTATACATACTGATGTATGAAGATCTTATGGAATAAATGCTAAAGGTGGCTGGTAATACTTCATCATATTAACTGATGATCTAAGTTGATATGTGGGTTTATATTTGGTAAAATATGTACATGAATCTCTTGAAGTGTTGAAGAAGATTATAAATGAATTATATATTAGATAAATTTAATGAAAATTTGATATGATCAAACTTTGATATGGAGGGGCTAACAAAACTTCTAAAGGACGCCGAAGAGGCAGGGCTCATCAAAAATTACAAAGTGAAGGGGATTAAAGTGGTGTCGCACATCATCTTCATGGACGATGTAATGTTGTTCTTGGACGGGATTGTTAGGAGGTTGAAAGAGTTCAAGAAAGTCTTGTGTAAGTTTGGGAGGCTTTCAGGCCTCTACATCAGCTCTATAAAATCACAGGTCTTCCTATTGAAATCATGTGATAGCAGACGAGGTAGACTCGAAGAAGCAATCGGGATAGAGAGTAGTGCTTTTCCTTCGAAATACCTGGGTTTCCCTCTTGTTGTCGGGAAAGCCTTTGCCAGGGATTTCAAGGATTGCCTGGATAGCTTCAGATCCAAAATAGAAGGGTGGAGCAGGCTAAATATTTCTATGGCCGACAGGTTGGTTTTGGTGAGATCGGTGCTTCAAGCTATGGTCTGCTTCTGGACAATGATGGGTGATATACCCATGCCAATCCTACAGACGTTTAGAGTTATGACAACAAACTTCATTTGGGCGGGTAAGGGTCATGGAGTGGCTTGGGACCAGATAGCCAAGCCGTATGAAGAAGGTGGACTGCAGATTGTAGGACCTGTACAACAGATGCAAATCAGCAATAAAAAGAGAATCAGAAGATTCATCAAGGAGCCTAACAACATGTGGGGAAAGTGGATGAAGTTGAGATATGGGGAGTGCTTCTCTTATGGTAGCAACGCTAGACCTTCGTGGGTGTGGAGAAGCATGTGCAGTGAAGTCATGATGAACCAACAACAATATAGTGTTGATGCTAATGGTGCTTGGCACATTCAGGGAAAAACACCTCTGATTAACACAATTACTGGTAGTTCCTCTCCTGCAGGCTAGACCAAGATGATTTGGGGATGATTTCATTGCCCCAAATGGAGTGTTATTTGCTATAGAGAAATTCGTGATCGCCTCCCTACAAAAAAGAGGATGTTTAGATGGGGTTTTGCGGTTAATGGCAGCTGCTGCTTCTGCAATCAACATGAGGAAACCTGCAAGCACCTTTTCTTTGAATGTAATTGGACTAAAAGGATGTGGAGGCTAGTCTTCTTGAGAAATGAATGGGGACAGGGAGGCCCGACGCATCTTGGCGAGGCCCTGGGCTGGGCAGAAGCCAAGTATACCAGGGACAAAGCAATGAGAAGGTATGCAAATCTTTGCATTACGGGGATCAATTACTATGTTTGGACTGAAAGAAACATAAGGATGCATGAGCAGGGAAAACACAATATGAGTATGGTTTTATAGACTTTTTCTTAAGAAATGAAATGGCATGTTAGGTGTAGGACTGGGATTTTGCAGAATCTCAGTCTGAAGGTGCGTTTATATTGGGGATTTTGTAGTTAATACCCTGTGTATAGTTCCCCTTTTATGGGCCCTGGATGGGTGCCACGCAATGTTTGTATAGGTCACTATACACTCTTTTTGGTCGAATACATTTACCTTACTCCAAAAAAAATGTTGAAATATTTTACATCAATAGTTTAAGGACCTTTAGGAAGAACTATGATAGTGTATCACAAAGTAAAATCCATCAGGACATGATGAAGTGTCAGAATGAAGGAATTCATCATGATGGGTCATTATATGATTATTAGGTGATCAAATCTTCTTATATCCTCATGAATATATACCTATCACTAAATGATGTACCGTCTGAATGGTCTATAAGATATCATATGAGATATGAAATGAGAATGTCCCGATATGTCTTATGAATTTTAAAACCTACATAAAGAAAATAGTTTCTTAAAAGGGTTTATCCATAAACCATGATTGTTGAATACTACCTTTAATCACGATCCAACAACAAAGTATTTCTTTCTAGGATAACGGAGTTCCAAAAAAAATCAATAGGAGTGAAAGTAGAACTCAAAAAGTTTGAGATCAACATTGGGTATAATGAGAACTAAGAGAATCACAAGTTTTTGTGGAATCTCAAGTTCCACATATAACACAGAACTCATAGTTCTACTCACCTGAGGTTAAAAGGATTGTGAATTCTATAACTCAGATAAGTAGTGAGTTGGTCATAAGATGATGAATCAACTATAAACTATTGAGAGACCAGAGTCTGAGAAATGGCTTAAGGAAATTATGTCCAAAATGGAATTCCTAAACACCAACAAGGTATGACCTTAATGGAACCACCTAGAGGGATAAAAAACATAAGGTGCAATTGGGTTTTCAAGGTGAAAACCAACATGGATAACATATGGGACATTTTGGTTGTTGAGGTTTTCAAATCAAGTTTAGGTGTTGAACATGATGAAATCCCTTCACCAATTGACTTGCTTACCATTGTAGCTTGTTTGGATTTGATGATTTGGCATATGGATATTAGAACCACATTCCTTTATAGGAATAAGTGAGAGGATGTGTATGTGACACAGCCTGAAGGTTTTATGACTCCATTAATGTAAATAAATTCAATAAGCTATAATGTACAATCTTGAGTTTGAAACAAACATTTTAGAGATGGGATCTTTTGACTTGACTAGATAATCAAAGAGTTAGACTTGAATCAAGATAAAAGATGAAATCTATGATTATAAATGATTTTGTGGGAGCATATATAAATATTCCACATGTGATGGGGAATAACATCTCAATATTGTGAATATTGAGAATTGGCATGGAAAATACCTTCAAAGATGAAGGATTAAGTGAAACGTCCTATGTGATAGGGGTTAAGATCTATAGGGATAGTTCTTGAAAGTTTCATAACCTAAGAATGAGAACATATAATAGCAAAATGTTAAAATAGTTTAACATGAAGGATTCAATGATATAAAATTTGGATTAGTCTCTCATGGACCCTATGTTCCGATTTGTGTAAAGAATGGAAAGACATGAGTGAGATATCATATGAACTAGCAATGGATCTATCATGTATGCCATATAATGTACTTATCCCATAATCTTGTATGAATTGGACATGACAAGATAATACAGAAGTTTCCAATGAACGTCATTGGAATGTCATTAAAACATCCACTAGTACTTGTGAAGTACCCAAGGATAAGTTGCTAGAGCATAGAAGAAAGGAAGAGTTGGGTGTAAAGGGTTACACTAATACAAGATTCCAGAATGGCAAAAGTGATCGCAATAAAATATGTTTGATATTACGAAAAGAATTGTGAGTTTGAAGGGTTTCAAACTACATGCCATTAATTCAATTCTACAATAGAAACCGAGTATCCTGGTGTTATGAACATAAGAGTGATTACTGTATGGATCTAGAAGTTCATATCAATGGACTTAAGGATGTTCCAACCATTGATGACACAATAGAAATATTATGACAACAACGGAGATAGTGGTCAGGCAAGGAATATCAGATACCATATTATGACATTTTCATCTCACAACGAAGAGATGAGAAACATGCAATATATTAACTACTAGCAAAGTGTTGCTAACCATCTAAATTAACACTTGCGCAATAGAAACATGATGGACATGTTTAGATCACTAAGAATGAGATCCATTAGTGTTTTTCTCTAAGTGCAAGTGGGGAGTCTGTTGGTATAGTATGCTCAAAGAGCCAATCATATGATAATTGACATGGAATATAACATAAAGGATTTGATTAATATTCATAAAGGCAAGCTTCCAATTTATTTTGTTTCACTCAGTTATGAGATAATGAGGAAACATTATGAATTCTAGAGAATGACAATGCTCAATGACGTATGTCTTCAAGTATGTGACTTTAATGATGAGATTATACAAATGTTAAGAGTATGCACATTCTTGTTATGTCCCTAGTCAGTTGTTACTGTAACATACTCGATTCCAGACACATAGGCTAATCCTCCGTTCTTCTAGGCCCTACTCGATTATATTGTTATCCAATATCCCTCTTTCCTTCCTCTTGATTTTTGTTTCAAATAGGTACCTTTTAGTGTGCATAATTCCCTAAATTTTATGATAGATTAGACATTGTTGAGAACTAATAGCCTAATTGACTCAATTGTATCCCATGGACATAAATTTTAGGATGTTATAACCTTAATAATTGAATCATAGGTAAGTGGTGAATAGTGATACCACACTCTTGTCCTAATATTAATTTAATACCTAGTATGGACCTAGGACCTTAGAGGGAGATATTTGTAGGTAAATAAAGAGCATTTACCCTATTTGATCATTAGGATGAACTTAAAAACCTTAATATAATGATTAAGTGATTTATGGGGAAAATGTAGAGCAATTAATCTCAAAAGGCAAAACTAAGTCCAAATTTGTGTGTCTCATATCCTAATTAAGCGACCTACCTATTTTTGGCTTAATCTGATGTCAAATACATCCCACATAGGGGCTTAGTAGGTAGATTATAAGTTAGATGGTTGAATTAAATTAATCTACCATTTTTCTGTTCTAATGCATCTGTCATGCGAACGACCTGCATAACTCAGTCTTTTCCGCTCACTTCCTTCCCGCATCGATCTCGCGATCCAGGAGCGAGTCTTCCGCATCCCTCCTTTCGCTCTGGTGGCTCCTCCCTTTCCCTCTTACTCTTACGCCTCCTACTCCATCCTCATTTCTTCTCGTCACTCTCCTCGCTCCTGTAGGTCCGCCGCAGCTAGGGCAGAAGCTTGCACCCTGCTGTGACTCTGCCGGATGCCGTGACGGCAACACAAAACCAGGTAGAGCCCTACATCGCAGGCAGTGCTGCCTCCACCTCTTCTCCCTCCTCTTCTCTTCCTTAACCTAGCCGCACAACCTTCTCCCTCTCACAGCCGTCAACCAGAGACTCCAGCACCTTGCTGGGTTCTAGCAGCCGATCGACTGCCAGGCCGCTTGCCTCACCTCTTCCTCTTCATCCTCCGTCCTTCTGCTTGCCTCTAACCCATAGCCATCAACATCTCTCTATCGATGTGCGCAACTTCCCCGCCGCCCAAGAGCATTAAGGTGGTGCTCGACACCTGCAAAATGGCTCCACCGCCCAACATATGTGTTGTTGCTTGCTGGACTTATACCATCTATACAACCACGTCGTCCTCACACCTGCACCTCTCCTTTGCCTCCTTCCTCCTCCTTTGCTTATTTCCTTCCTCCTCCTCCCGCGACATGGTTGGGATTTACCATCTTCAACCTCTTCCTAACCACCGATCTGCTTCAAACTCAGCGACCGCAGTCTTCTTCCTCACCAGTGCTATGCTGCCAACCCTGCTCAGACTCCCACAACTTTACCACACACCATTTCTTACACGCCATCCATATTATAATTTAAGTGGTAGGTGCCTCCTGCAATGGAGGATCCATCCTTGACCAAACACCCGACCTTGAACCTATCCACAAATCCTTCACATCCTCTTCCTCTTGGCACCGAATGTTGAATGCATGAGTTTGCTTTCGGTTACTGAACCAGACCGACAACCAAACCCTACCAGGTTCATCATCGATCTGTATACCTCACAAATCACATCATAACCAGTCATGATCCTGTCTCCACTATGACCATGACCTACTGTTCCAGCTTGGAGGTTTTGTGAGGCTGAAGATCCTACAAATTCAGGATGGCATGGTGTCTCCCTGGATCCAAATGTGATTTCCTGTTGGAGGAGGGCTGCCCACTTCGTCTAGATCTGCAAGAATTAAGTGAAAAATACCGGGGTAGTTCCCTGTACCTCGATGCAATCCATCAGATCCAATAGAGATCAGAAATTCTCCAAAGTACACAGGTCAGTAAACAATCTTCTACACATTAGAGTTTAGAAAATGATAGATGAGATTGCTATACCTAATGGCATAATAGACAATAATGTTGATTAGAGTACCTTTAAGATAAATCACGTTAGTAGAATATTAATTGGTAGGATGTGTTATCCTAAAGCTATAATACTATTACGCATACATACACTAAATGTCACTTTAGAAGGAAAAATTATCTAGGTTGTATGGTCATTTAGTTTGAACAAATTTTGCATAGGTCGGTATATAAGAGGGCAATATGCGAAGACAATTTCGTACATGGTCATAATAATGGACACTACACTAATGTAGATAAAATCCTTTTTCTTTTTAAATCTCATATTATTAAACTAGAAAGTATTCATAAGTACATAAGGATACACATGAAATTGACTTGAATTTTGGTATGAATAATGCAGGTCCCGTGAATGATTATTAGTAATGAGAATTTGAGTCAATTAATACATTTATGAATCTGATGAACTAATGGGATGTAACAACCACCAAAGATAAATATTAAGGCCTTAATGCATTAGAGGTAGAATGGCAACATCACATAAATGAGAACCTATAATTTATAATGATATGGCTAGTATACTCCATTGGAAAATTATAACCCTAGAAGTATATGGAGAAGATGTCTAGGACAACTCTAGGGAAATGAATCAGTCACTTGAAACCAATGGACAAGCAATATAATCCACATATGTTATAAACCCTATCAATATAGTGATACATATTGAGTCATATATCCATATAATAATATTGAAAACCCTAACACGCAATTAGATGATAACAATTTCGATACAAGCTATGTATAGCTATAATATGGTGTACACACATTCATTTTGGTTTTGCTGACATACCTAATATACTCTTAGGGTGAAAATCTGACTTCGTGGACCAAGTAAATCAACTGAGTTAGCCATTAGTCATGAGAATCAGGTATGTACATCCTCTATTTTATTTTGGGCATTATTTGACTAAAATCTACATTCTTTTAATGAGTCATCTCTTGAACTGTTATTCTACTTGAAAATCACTTGCTTGGACATTTATTATTTTTCCTTCTCTCAATTCATGATATTCAATTGGTTATTGTGATACCTTGTTTATAATGGGTTTTTGGACCCCTTCTGCTATATTGTCTTTTTATTTGAAATTGACTAAAATGCCAGTCTTGTCACTCTATGTTATGCATGCTACATGTTTGACTAGAATATCTAGAATAGCGGTACTTATGTACAACCATATTTATATAGGGCGTGTGTATTCCTCCCGGGGTGTGCGTTTCCACCCTTGTTTGTTTTTAGGCCATGATCCTATGGTGTTATGGCCCTGTTATAGGTATATTTAGTCTACATTGTTATGCATGCAAATATTTATTATTTTAATGTGAATCTGTGGATGCTTATTATGGAAAGACACTCTTTTATTATCATGTTTGTAAATCTGAAATTTTATATGCCTCATTTCTTTTGTTACTTTCCTCTTGAACATACCTAATTGCAAATAGCCCCCTTTTCATGTGGGAACATCTTTCTTTTTGCACTTTTAACCCTATATAATGCCCAAAGTGTTTTATATATGTACATACTCAGCCTTTGTTGACCTCTTTGTTGTTTCCTATGTTCTGGGTGATGTTCCCTTCCACCCAGGTTTAGGTGCATTAAAGATCAAGGTTGCTCGAAGATCATATAAAGAGAATTGTACCTAAGGATATCTTGGAATGGCTAGGTTACTCTCTGCTACTGGGCTTATTTGTAGTTAGTTTCAAGTTTTTGTAATATCACATTTTATGGTGATGAGCTATTGTATAATGATACCCATTGTAACTTTGTAATGGTTTTGTCTCTGCTGCTTTGTGATTACATGGCTCTTGTATTATATCATTTGAGCGGATCCCCTTTTGGGTCTCACTCTTTACAAAATGGTACCAGAGCCTAAGCAGTCAGTGACTTGACTATTCCAAGTTATCTTAGGTTGACCGTTAATTAGGTTGCTGACCCTTAGAGATTGTTGATACAGCTATTTCCTAGTAGTAGAACCCACAACTAGGGTCTTCAACCATAATATTTAAATCTCCTACACTCTCCTAGCCACCTGTGTGGATGAGAGTTAGTCATTAGTACCCTTATCACCCTATCCTCTGTATGGTGGTGGAAATGCTGCTACATGGAACTGACTTTTGTAGAGTTTGGGTTCTATTTCCTATTTTCTAGGATTCTTCCTTATATCTATGAAGTGTGGGTTGACTTAAAATGTCATACATAGGCATATTCTAGTTCTCACCTTAAATCCCTTTACCTTTGTTGTTTTCTAGCATGCCTTGCATACACCTACTAGGGGGGTGCTGAGAACACATGAGCTATAAATATAAAATTTCTGATGTAAATCTTAGGAATTTAGATGTTTCCCTTGTTACTAAGTGATGGTATGAACGAGCTTAGTTATTTTTAGGCATATCTTGCCTTCAATATGTAGAATCACAACATAGGTATGTCCCAAGACCACTCATCTAAGGCTTGGATACCATGTATGATTAGCTTTTATGCCTCATACATGAGGTTTAGTGGGTGGAAGCTATTAAGTTTTGTATAATGTTCTTAGGAGTTTGCCTCTCTCACCTCTTAGGTGCAATTAGATTACCTAGTGAATGTTGTTATTGGTAAATTTACTATATAGTTCATCTTGTCTTGTGATTGGACTATAGTTGTAAATCACCAAGTGTAGAAGGGACACATATACCTTACTATAATTATTGGATGATCTTATGACTCCCTTAGGTCTTGTGATGGGGTTGTGTCAATTAATCTTAAGAATGACATGGGGAATGGTGGATGTCTTACCTTGTTAAGGTTTGATGATTTTGACCATGCATAATAGGAAACCCTTCTCCCTACCATGTAAAAAAAAACCTAGTTGAGGTGTAGTCAAATGCCCTATGTGGTGTCTGAAGGATTAGACCCTTTAAGTAAGGGATGCGGTGATAAAATAATAGTATGTGGTGGTTGAATTGGTTCTCTGGTTGAATTTGGCACCAATTTTGGATTTTTCACCGCAAGTTTTGCATCGTTAAACTTATTTTCATTATTAATTTATATGTAAAAAAGAAAAGTTTTCAGATTTTATCGATGTTTTGGAACCAAGTCACCACCACAAGAAAGTTGAATAGTAGAGAATCTCTTTAGTGAAGTACCCTTGGTTGGAATGTTCAACCCTAATACCCTAGGCCTAAGACTGACATAGTTAGTTTCAAATATATATATCAGACCTAGTGGATGCACCCTTTTACCCCTCTAGGATTATGCACTAAGTTATAGTTAAACCTTTTAAGGGGTGGAGTTCCATACGGTTTATTCATTAGGAATCGAAATAACTTAATGTATAACCACGATTAATAGCAGCTACAACGAGTAAAACTTGAATAACTCCTAGTAGTAATGTTAAACATATGTATAGGCTACCGAATCAGGAATTTAGATGAGCCTTGATAATCACCACCATTAAAGTTATTTTGGTGATTAAAGTAGATTTTAAAATTTTAACTTGAGTTATCCTTGAAGGATGTATTTATGTCAAGTAGGGGTAAGAGAGAAAATTACACTTAGAAGCTCGAACTAATATCCTATACCCCAAATCACTATTAATTAAATGATAAGGATGACTATATAGTATAGGCTAGGGTGAACATATACAATATGGTGGAATTCCTGAGTTTTTCCCATGTGACCATTTTAAATAATAATAATAATATGATGATGATGATGATGATGATGATGATGACGAAGACGACGACGACGATGATGACGATGAGTAGATGAGAAGATGGTAACCATGATGATGAGGAAGATGAGGATCTGTAGGATTGATTAGTACTCAGATCTAGCGGTGGATGGATTTCGGGGACAAAATCCTCTTTAAGGGGTAGAGTATTGTAACATACTCGATTCCAGACACATAGGCTAATCCTCCGCTCTTCTAGGCCCTACTCGATTATATTGTTATCCAATATCCCTCTTTCCTTCCTCTTGATTTTTGTTTCAAATAGGTACCTTTTAGTGTGCATAATTCCGTAAATTTTATGATAGATTAGACATTGTTGAGAACTAATAGCCTAATTGACTCAATTGTATCCCATGGACATAAATTTTAGGATGTTATAACCTTAATAATTGAATCATAGGTAAGTGGTGAATAGTGATACCACACTCTTATCCTAATATTAATTTAATACCTAGTATGGCCCTAGGACCTTAGAGGGAGATATTTGTAGGTAAATAAAGAGCATTTACCCTATTTGATCATTAGGATGAACTTAAAAACCTTAATATAATGATTAAGTGATTTATGGGGAAAATGTAGAGCAATTAATCTCAAAAGGCAAAACTAAGTCCAAATTTGTGTGTCTCTTATCCTAATTAAGCGACCTACCTATTTTTGGCTTAATATGATGTCAAATACATCCCACATAGGGTCTTAGTAGGTAGATTATAAGATAGATGGTTGAATTAAATTAATCTACCATTTTTCTGTTCTAATGCATCTGTCATGCGAACGACCTGCATAACTCAGTCTTTTCCGCTCGCTTCCTTCCCACATCTATCTCGTGATCCAGGAGCGAGTCTTCCACATCCCTCCTTTCACTCCGACAGCTCCTCCCTTTCCCTCTTACTCTTACGCCTCCTCCTCCATCCTCATTTCTTCTCATCACTCTCCTCGCTCCTGCAGGTCCGCCACAGCTAGGGCAGAAGCTTGCACCCTACTGTGACTCAGCCGGATGTCGTGATGGCAACACAAAACTAGGCAAAGCCCTACATCGCAGGAAGTGATGCCGCCACCTCTTCTCCCTCCTCTTCTCTTCCTTAACCTAGCCGCACAACCTTATCCCTCTCACAACCGTCAACCAGAGACTCCAACACCTTGCTGGGTTCTAGCAGCCGATCGACTGCCAGGCCGCTTGCCTCACCTCTTCCTCTTCATCCTCCGTCCTTCTTATTGCCTCTAACCCATAGCCATCAACATCTCTCTATCGCTGTGCGCAGCTTCCCCGCCGCCCAAGAGCATTAAGGTGGTGCTCGACACCTGCAGAATGGCTCCACTGCCCAACAGATGTGTTGTTGCTTGTTGGACTTATACCATCTCTACAACCACATCGTCCTCACACCTGCTTCTCTCCTCTACCTCCTTCCTCCTCCTTTGCTTATTTCCTTCCTCCTCCTCCTGCGACATGGTCGGGATTCACCATCTTCAACCTCTGCCTAACCACCGATCTACTTCAAACTCAGCGACCACAATCTTCTTCCTCACCAGTGCTACGCTGCCAACCCTGCTCAGACTCCCACAACTTCACCACACACCATTGCTTACATGCCATCCATCTTATAATTTAAGTGGTAGGTGCCTCCTGCAATGGAGGAACAATCCTTGACCAAACACCCGATCTTGAACCTATCCACAAAGCCTTCACATCCTCTTCCTCTTGGCACCGAATGTTGAATGCATGAGTTTGCTTTCAGTTACTGAACCATACCGACAACCAAATCCTACCAGGTTCATCATCGATCTGTATACCTCACAAATCACATCATAACCAGTCATGATCCCGTCTCCACTATGACCGTGACCTACTGTTCCAGCCTGGAGGTTTTGTGAGGCTGAAGATCCTACAAATTCAGGATGGCATGGTGTCTCCCTGGATCCAAATGTGATTTCTTGTTGGAGGAGGGCTGCCCACTTCGTCTAGATCTGCAAGAATTAAGTGAAAAATACCGGGGTAGTTCCCTGTACCTCGATGCAATCCATCAGATCCAATAGAGATCAGAAATTCTCCAAAGTATACAGGTCAGTAAACAATCTTCTACACATTAGAGTTTAGAAAATGATAGATGAGATTGCTATACCTAATGGCATAATAGACAATAATGTTGATTAGAGTACCTTTAAGATAAAGCACGTTAGTAGAATCTTAATTGGTAGGATGTGTTATCCTAAAGCTATGATACTATTACACATACATACACTAAACGTCACTTTAGAAGGAAAAATTATCTAGGTTGTATGGTCATTTAGTTTGAACAAATTTTGCATAGGTCGGTATATAAGAGGGCAATATGCGAAGACAATTTCGTACATGGTCATAATAATGGACACTACACTAATGTAGATAAAATCCTTTTTCTTTTTAAATATCATATTATTAAACTAGAAAGTATTCATAAGTACATAAGGATACACATGAAATTGACTTGAATTTTGGTATGAATAATGCAGGTCCCATGAATGATTATTAGTAATGAGAATTTGAGTCAATTAATACATTTATGAATCTGATGAACTAATGGGATGTAACAACCACCAAAGATACATATTAAGGCCTTAATGCATTAGAGGTAGAATGGCAACATCACATAAATGAGAACCTATAATTTATAATTATATGGCTAGTATACTCCATTGGAAAATTATAACCCTAGAAGTATATGGAGAAGATGTCTAGGACAACTCTAGGGAAATGAATCAGTCACTTGAAACCAATGGACAAGCAATATAATCCACATATGTTATAAACCCTATCAATATAGTGATACATATTGAGTCATATATCCATATAATAATATTGAAAACCATAACACGCAATTAGATGATAAGAATTTGGATACAAGCTATGTATAGTTATAATATGGTGTACACACATTCATTTTGGTTTTACTGACATACCTAATATACTCTTAGGGTGAAAACCTGACTTCGTGGACCAAGTAAATCAACTAAGTTAGGCATTAGTCATGAGAATCAGGTATGTACATCCTCTGTTTTATTTTGGGCATTATTTGACTAAAATCTACATTCTTTTAATGAGTCATCTCTTGAACTGTTATTCTACTTGAAAATCACTTGCTTGGACATTTATTATTTTTCCTTCTCTCAATTCATGATATTCAATTGGTTATTGTGATACCTTGTTTATAATGGGTTTTTGGACCCCTTCTGCAATATTGTCTTTTTATTTGAAATTGACTAAAATGCCAGTCTTGTCACTCTATGTTATGCATGCTACATGTTTGACTAGAATATCTAGAATAGCGGTACTTATGTACAACCATATTTATATAGGGCGTGCGTATTCCGCCCGGGGTGTGCGTTTCCACCCTTGTTTGTTTTTAGGCCATGATCCTATGGTGTTATGGCCCTGTTATAGGTATATTTAGTCTACATTGTTATGCATGCAAATATTTATTATTTTAATGTGAATCTGTGGATGATTATTATGGCAAGACAGTCTTTTATTATCATGTTTGTAAATCTAAAATTTTATATGCCTCATTTCTTTTGTTACTTTCCTCTTGAACATACCTAATTGCAAATAGCCCCCTTTTCATGTGGGAACATCTTTCTTTTTGCACTTTTAACCCTATGTAATGCCCAAAGTGTTTTATATATGTACATACTCAGCCTTTGTTGACCTCTTTGTTGTTTCCTATGTTCTGGGTGATGTTCCCTTCCACCCAGGTTTAGGTGCATTAAAGATCAAGGTTGCTCGAAGATCATATAAAGAGAATTGTACCTAAGGATAGCTTGGAATGGCTAGGTTACTCTCTGCTACTGGGCTTATTTGTAGTTAGTTTCAAGTTTTTGTAATATCACATTTTATGGTGATGAGCTATTGTATAATGATACCCATTGTCACTTTGTAATGGTTTTGTTTCCGTTGCTTTGTGATTACATGGCTCTTGTATTATATCATTTGAGTGGACCCCCTTTCGGGTCTCACTCTTTACAGTTACCGTGGAAGGCAGATAGAAAAAAATAACACACAAGACTAGAGTGTGAGTTGGTTGATGAAAAAATCTCATTAGTCATGATATGATATATTAAACCAAGCACATAGATTGTCACGCCCCAATCTCACATTATCCACAAACCACGAGATTAAGACGCGACAGGATGGGATTTACACATAAGCCAACCACTCTTCACTTTTTAAAACATTTTAAAGACATTATTAGGAAAATCTGATTTATGCTGTAAAATGAAACTAAACAAACAGCGGAAGCATCTTTATTGAACTGACTAGCAATATTAACAGAGTCTACAGCATATTACATTGTTTGACATAAAACAAAGCATAACAGTTAATTTACATCTTTATACTCATTCACTCTCTCACTCACACCTTGTCCCAAAGATCGAGGGGAATGGACTAAGAGACCTCTAACTACTAACTACGAACCTTCTATCGACTAGGCGTAAGGATAAAACGATCCTTCAGATTTCCTGCTGCTGATGATAACCTGAAAATGTTTTGAGTAGAGGTATGAGCCTACTCGCTCAGTGAATAGTATTTCACTTAGCTATCACTAAACAACTCATCAGGTTTATTAACTGAAAATAAACAGATATACAGTTCAAGCAGGCAGTTCTATTGACATAACAGATATACAGATAATAATCACATTTCTAAGCATCAACAGGTATTTCAGGTAAATAAACAGTTATATAAATTTACTGTGATCCTACACGATTACTTATTCATATTATTATTATGCCCTAAATATATGCAGTGTACTCTGCATATAAAGATCCGCAGCAAGTTCATGCTACGGTCCCACCGTACAAGACTTAGCGACACACCCGGGAAATGCTAAGTCTGACTGCTGTCCTGGTCTACTACAGGACTCTCAGGCTCACACGGCCTCACTGCACTCTCAAAAGAGTGTACTCTAGACTCCTCCTTTAACCTGAGCACACAGGCGGAGAGTCGGGGTTACCACCGTGACACACGCACGGATTATTGTTGAATAACCCCCATATACTCCAGTGCCACCGTGACACACGCACGGATTATTGTTGAACACTGCCTTTCTGCCCTCGTGCCACCGTGACACACGCACGGATTATTGTTGAACACGAGTCACCGACCATCTAGACACACGCTAGGTAGGTCGTTTCACCCCAAGGTGCAGACCTCACGAGGGGTTCTACGGCGTTAGGGCACCTAAGTCTATTAACTGATTAACAAATAAACATTTAAACAGGAATATCACATTTACTGATTTCATATCAAATCACAATACACTGTTATTCTAAACCGACAGAGCAATATATTTCAAATCATTGTAATTTCTGATAAAGTCTCATACCATGCATTCAAGCAAATTAGAAATGCATAAATATCCCAACTTATTTCAATTTGGCACATACATAGTGAATTTACGTAATTGAACATCTTATTGCACAAATTAAAGAAATTTACTTCACATATGAGAATCATACTCAACAATTATCAATTCTCTAAATTTCTCGAAAAACGTGCACATTAACCCAAATCCTGGTTTGTGCATCACTTAACTCAATTAAGAGTTAATTACCTATCACAACACAATTTAATAACAATACTTGAGAATTTCTGGTAATATTTCAGAGAAATGTGCCATTTCAGGTAAATATCAATTTACACATATTAACGTCAAAAGATATATATACAATTAGGGTTTTCATGCATATTTTATTTATTCATATCTACTTTGAAATCGTACATCTGATAATTTATCAGAAATCCTTATTGTCTGGGTTCATACCCAATCCATACCATTTTTAGACATAAATTTCTAATTTCAACATTCAAATAAGCAATTTAGGTTCCAATGAACCATATAAATCTACCGATTCAATCCACACTGATCAATTGCTAAATTTAATCATATAACAGCGTCTAGAAGCAATTTATGAAATAAAAAGTCGGGCGACGCCAAACGCCGCCCTACGCCTGATAACGCCTGTTATCAGCGTAATTTGCGCACAAACAGAATATATTCAAACGCCTGAGTTATTTAATGATAAATAAATGAAACCCTACTCACTGTGATTGGGGATGTCCGGATTTGTCCGGAAATGCGTCTAGAGACCGATTTCCGGGCAAACGCAAGTCATCTTCAACTTTAGAATGGCCTGGGTCTGGACCTGTTGCAATGGAACAGTACAACTCTTCACGTACAGGCTGAATGGGGAGCTGGACCAGCTACTAGCTGTAGCTATTGGTTGTGGATTCGAGCTCTAGTTCATGCTTGACCTCAGAGTCGAAGTTTAGGCCACCGTTTTGAGGTGCTATGGGGCGCCCATCCGTCCCTGGCTATTGCTGCCACTCGGGGCGCCGCCCAACAGCTTGGGGCATCCAAGGAGCGAGGAAGGAGAAGGAGGGGGCAGGTACTGCGGATTCGTGCTCGAGGCACTAGGCCGAGCTCAAGGCGTCGTCCCTAGGTGCTGGCCGCGCCCATAGGATAGGGCTCCTGGTCGGGCGCCGTTGCAGCTGCAACTTCTGCTGCTAGCCGCCGGTGCTGTAGCTAGGTTGGCTATTGTTAGGGCGCCGCTAGGGCGGGCTAGAGGAAGAAGAAGAGGTAGGGAGGAGAAGAGGAAAGGTGGGCGGAGCTCGATCCAAGCTATGATGCCCTAGATCGTCCGCAAATCCCCCCCTCGCTACTCTCTCTGTCGGGCGCCGCTTTAAGCGGTTCCCTGTTCGCGATTTGGGAAAGAAGAAAGGAAGGGATAAGCGAGAAAAACCAAGGAAAGGAAAATGTTAATAACCTATAAATGGAAAAATTGCAGAAATGGTCCAAGGAATATATAAACACCATAACTATGGCCTCGGGGGTCCGATTGGAATGATTCCTTTTGCAAAACTTCGATAACAGAATTCACTACGACCTCGAAGCAAGAAATCACAATTAGGATCTTGTCACAACTGGTCAAAGCACCAAGTGCATCTTGGCATTTAACTTAACTCAACAATTAATACTGAAATCGTCATTAGTTACCTCAGATGATCCAATCTCGACTACTGATTCACGACATAGCTTATCTTAATTAACCATGCTATTTAATAAGATAGCCATCACTAATCAAGGTATTTCACGCTAATTGAGGTATTTACTGGTTAACCTCAATGTGGGTCATAACAATCTCCCTCCCTTAAAAGAATTTCGTCCCGAAATTCCTAAAAGAGAAAAGGAACTTGCTACGCATCCCAAACTCAAGATCCCACATGGCTTCCTCTAGGTTATGGTTTCTCTACAGAACTTTCACTAATGGTATCTAGATTCTTGAGCTTCTTGATCCTTCGATCAACTATCTGAGTTGGTCTCTCAACGTAAGACACATCTGATCTGAGCTGTGCCGGTTCTGGGTCTACTATCTTCTCTGCACCAGGATAGCATTTCTTCAACATGGATACATGAAACACATCATGTAGATTTGACAACTGAGATGGCAATTCTAACCTATAGGCTACAGGTCCAATCCTCTCAATGATAGGATACATGCCCATACACCTAGGAGTCAGTTTGCCTCTCTTGACAAATCCTCAACATTCCTTTCCATGGTGAAACTTTCAGATACACTTCATCACCAACCTGAAACTCAAGAGGTCAACGCCTCTTCTCAGCATAACTCTTCTGCCCATCCTGTGCAGCTTCCAACTTCTCTATGATCATTGTAATCTTTTCAGTGGTCAAATCCACTATCTCTGGTCCAAGAATATGCTTTTCACCTACCTCATGCCAACATATGGATGATTTATACTTTCTACCATACAGAGCTTCATACAGACCATACCAAGATTGGAATGGTGACCACCATTGTATGTAAACTCTATAAGGCTCAAGTGTTCTTCCCAACTTCCTCTGAAATGCATGAGACATGCACTCAGCATGTCCTTAAGAGTCTGAATGGTCCTCCCGGACTGACCGTTAGTCTACACATGGAAAGTTGTACAGAATCTCAACTTTGTGCCTGAAGCACAATGCAACTAAATCCAAGACCTGGATGTGAACTTAGGATCCTTATTTGGTATAATTGAAACTGGGATACCATACAACCTGACTATCTCATCCATATATATCTTAGTCAACTTCGAGACATCAAAGGTTGACTTAATATGAAGAAAATGAGCAGACTAAATTAGTCTATTCACATTCATTCCTATTAAATCACAACCTTTAGGTATCCTGGGTAATCTTACCACAAATTCCATTGTGATAAATTCCCACTCTTAATCCAGCATAGAAAAAGATTACAAGGTAGCTATAGATCTCTAGGGTTCAGCCTTAACCTACTGGTACACATTACTCCTAACCACGCACTCAGCTACATCCTTCTGCATATCTAACTACCCATTTCAACCTCTCAAAACTCATATACATCTTAGTTTCCTGAAAGCATAGCATACATTAATACATACATTTCCATAAGAATCTTTTCTTTCAGGCTTTTCCCCTTAAAAGAATTTTACTCAATCTCGAGATACGCACAACATGTCATGCGTGGTTTGGTTTAACTCACTATCACCCCTTAGTAGTTCCTTGATCTGATCGTAAGATGTAGGCTTAACTTACATTTATACAATCAAATCACTCTGTGCTAATACCCCTGAGTCTAAGTCCAACTCCCACATTACTACTAACAGGTCTCTATTGAAACCTGTCATAGAGAATGTATTAACTGTTGAACTTGACTTTCTGCTGAAAACTTCAGCCACCACATTCTCCTTACCAGGGTGATAATCTATTGTCACATCATAAATCCATGTCTTTCAAACATGAACTACATCAGCTATCTTTAGATCCTATATCGGATAATACTCTACATTCCATGCTACTTTCTTATTGTTACATTTTAGGTTTATGTTTTACTCTTTTCTCTAAGTCATTCATGTTGTTCATGTACCGATCAGGTTATCTTCTTCAAAACCCTAGATCGTTATCAAAGCCAGTTTACTTTTCATAGAACATATCTCAAGATCTCATTTTACAAAGTTACTAGTATTCAATGTTACATCACTAACGATATCCCTTAAACTACTACAACTTTAATCATTCTAGGGTTTGATCCTTTATTAATAGCATAGCATTATAGTGTGTGTGTGGTCGATTATATAAATCAAATTGTGTTGCTTGGATCAATAACATATTAATCCAATACTCAACTTTAATTACATATAGCTGAAAATTCAGTTTTATAATAGTTTCTGTAATTCGTTTATTAAACTGTAAACAGAAACTCCAAAAATTTTGAAAATTTTATATGTTGTACCTAATGAAGTTTTAGACCTCCAGTAAAAATTTCAGGTCATTTCAAATTACCAATAATTAATTAAAAATCAAACAGTGCGCTGCTATATAGCAGTCTGCAGCAGATTCGGTCGAGTTGCAATTCGGCCGACACCTTACTGTAGAGATCAAAACTCATCCAAAAATTACGCCGAATTAATAGAGTGTCTAAAATTGTATTTTTCAAGCACAGTTAAAATTTGAGATCAATTGGATATACCAATAAAAAGATAAAATTCAATTACCACACTGCTGTATCATTCAGAAAATGTGATCGTATAATTGTAAATACTGAGAAATTCTTATATCATGCATTCATTTTCTAAGTTATGTGTTTGTTCTTTATTTTAAAAACTAATTTGTTAGTCTATAGAGACTTAGAATTCAAAGGTAGTATGTATGAATGTATTTAACTTTATAATAAAGATATGCATTCCGTACTCTCAATTATGTCATGTAATTCTCGTTCCTTAATCAAAGTCATTATTTCTAACATTTCTTTTAATCCAACTAAGTTTCTTGTCTTGATCTTATGATTTTCATAAGACTCTTTATTTCTATGTACTTATTGTATGCTCAACTTATTTTCTTCTATTTTCTCTTCGCCTTAAAGCACATAAAGTATTTTACTCCATTCCATGATACAACCCAAATTTGATTCTTACGTCCTAGCCCTTACATGCTTTTCTCATATCCTTTCCATACTCTTATATTTAGAGTTCATATAATACAAATCATTGAATTTAATTTGGACCTTATATCATTTTCTTTTATTTCCAATTAAGGATTGCACATATGAGGTTCCAACATTGACCTCTGATATCATTTTCAGCAAATTCTTAGCTGTTCTAATCTTTCTCTTACATATCAACATCTTATCGTATGTACATTTTTACTATGATTCAGGTCTAAATCATTCAGAGTCTACTCTAATTATACTGTTAATAGGAGTCATTAGATCCTAGTAATGCAACCTGCCAGCTGGACCAGGCCGAACCTGTAGTCCTGAAGCCAAGAGCTACTCAGGATTAACCAACTCCTATTGATTTCAAACATGTGGAATGAATATCCACTTAAGGCAAACTCATTTAAACATAACTTTTGGTCTACTTAATACAGAGAATATAAACAATAAATAAATCATTTCATAACACACAACAACATAAAAGAATCATGTCTATTTTACAAACTGAAAATCTAATTTCATGCATATAAGAGTATTCTAGTGATCTCTAATCAAATAAGCAAAATCAAGTAAGAGTTATATCGCATCCTATATTTAATCTCCTGTTCCTATATTAATTTCTTATCTCTTAACCCTAAGATTTCTAGGGTTTCTCTCTGACCCATCCTTCCTCTGCATACCTGGCCAGGGCATCCAGAGTAGAACAGACAGAGTAGCTTGATACTGGTCAATCTAAGTATTCAGACACCTGGCCAGGGTATCTAAACACTCAGACCTTCCAGAGCTAAAACTCATCATTTATCATTCGCCTTACTTATAACTTTATCTTTTGACCCTAATGATTCTTAACGGTTCATCTTAAACTCATTACTTGATTCTCGTGATCACATCCTCTTCCTACTATCTGCAATAATATAACAGAACACTTCCTGTTAGAAAATTACAGATAGAAGAAAGACACTTAAACCTTAATCCTATTGGTCTCTTATCGTCCCCTGACCTTGACTTAGAGTATTCATATATTCAACCTAGGCTCTGATACCAAAAATTGTCACGCCCCAATCTCACATTATCCACAAACCACGAGATTAAGACGCGACAGGATGGGATTTACACATAAGCCAACCACTCTTCACTTTTTAAAACATTTTAAAGACATTATTAGGAAAATCTGATTTATGCTGTAAAATGAAACTAAACAAACAGCGGAAGCATCTTTATTGAACTGACTAGCAATATTAACAGAGTCTACATCATATTACATTGTTTGACATAAAACAAAGCATAACAGTTAATTTACATCTTTATACTCATTCACTCTCTCACTCACACCTTGTCCCAAAGATCGAGGGGAATGGACTAAGAGACCTCTAACTACTAACTACGAACCTTCTATCGACTAGGCGTAAGGATAAAACGATCCTTCAGATTTCCTGCTGCTGATGATAACCTGAAAATGTTTTGAGTAGAGGTATGAGCCTACTCGCTCAGTGAATAGTATTTCACTTAGCTATCACTAAACAACTCATCAGGTTTATTAACTGAAAATAAACAGATATACAGTTCAAGCAGGCAGTTCTATTGACATAACAGATATACAGATAATAATCACATTTCTAAGCATCAACAGGTATTTCAGGTAAATAAACAGTTATATAAATTTACTGTGATCCTACACGATTACTTATTCATATTATTATTATGCCCTAAATATATGCAGTGTACTCTGCATATAAAGATCCGCAGCAAGTTCATGCTACGGTCCCACCGTACAAGACTTAGCGACACACCCGGGAAATGCTAAGTCTGACTGCTGTCCTGGTCTACTACAGGACTCTCAGGCTCACACGGCCTCACTGCACTCTCAAAAGAGTGTACTCTAGACTCCTCCTTTAACCTGAGCACACAGGCGGAGAGTCGGGGTTACCACCGTGACACACGCACGGATTATTGTTGAATAACCCCCATATACTCCAGTGCCACCGTGACACACGCACGGATTATTGTTGAACACTGCCTTTCTGCCCTCGTGCCACCGTGACACACGCACGGATTATTGTTGAACACGAGTCACCGACCATCTAGACACACGCTAGGTAGGTCGTTTCACCCCAAGGTGCAGACCTCACGAGGGGTTCTACGGCGTTAGGGCACCTAAGTCTATTAACTGATTAACAAATAAACATTTAAACAGGAATATCACATTTACTGATTTCATATCAAATCACAATACACTGTTATTCTAAACCGACAGAGCAATATATTTCAAATCATTGTAATTTCTGATAAAGTCTCATACCATGCATTCAAGCAAATTAGAAATGCATAAATATCCCAACTTATTTCAATTTGGCACATACATAGTGAATTTACGTAATTGAACATCTTATTACACAAATTAAAGAAATTTACTTCACATATGAGAATCATACTCAACAATTATCAATTCTCTAAATTTCTCGAAAAACGTGCACATTAACCCAAATCCTGGTTTGTGCATCACTTAACTCAATTAAGAGTTAATTACCTATCACAACACAATTTAATAACAATACTTGAGAATTTCTGGTAATATTTCAGAGAAATGTGCCATTTCAGGTAAATATCAATTTACACATATTAACGTCAAAAGATATATATACAATTAGGGTTTTCATGCATATTTTATTTATTCATATCTACTTTGAAATCGTACATCTGATAATTTATCAGAAATCCTTATTGTCTGGGTTCATACCCAATCCATACCATTTTTAGACATAAATTTCTAATTTCAACATTCAAATAAGCAATTTAGGTTCCAATGAACCATATAAATCTACCGATTCAATCCACACTGATCAATTGCTAAATTTAATCATATAACAGCGTCTAGAAGCAATTTATGAAATAAAAAGTCGGGCGACGCCAAACGCCGCCCTACGCCTGATAACGCCTGTTATCAGCGTAATTTGCGCACAAACAGAATATATTCAAACGCCTGAGTTATTTAATGATAAATAAATGAAACCCTACTCACTGTGATTGGGGATGTCCGGATTTGTCCGGAAATGCGTCTAGAGACCGATTTCCGGGCAAACGCAAGTCATCTTCAACTTTAGAATGGCCTGGGT
Organism: Alisma plantago-aquatica; assembly: GCA_963693085.1. Lineage (NCBI taxonomy): Eukaryota > Viridiplantae > Streptophyta > Magnoliopsida > Alismatales > Alismataceae > Alisma > Alisma plantago-aquatica. Next base: position 1,097,754,313 of record OY856413.1, read on the forward strand.
CTGGACCTGTTGCAATGGAACAGTACAACTCTTCACGTACAGGCTGAATGGGGAGCTGGACCAGCTACTAGCTGTAGCTATTGGTTGTGGATTCGAGCTCTAGTTCATGCTTGACCTCAGAGTCGAAGTTTAGGCCACCGTTTTGAGGTGCTATGGGGCGCCCATCCGTCCCTGGCTATTGCTGCCACTCGGGGCGCCGCCCAACAGCTTGGGGCATCCAAGGAGCGAGGAAGGAGAAGGAGGGGGCAGGTACTGCGGATTCGTGCTCGAGGCACTAGGCCGAGCTCAAGGCGTCGTCCCTAGGTGCTGGCCGCGCCCATAGGATAGGGCTCCTGGTCGGGCGCCGTTGCAGCTGCAACTTCTGCTGCTAGCCGCCGGTGCTGTAGCTAGGTTGGCTATTGTTAGGGCGCCGCTAGGGCGGGCTAGAGGAAGAAGAAGAGGTAGGGAGGAGAAGAGGAAAGGTGGGCGGAGCTCGATCCAAGCTATGATGCCCTAGATCGTCCGCAAATCCCCCCCTCGCTACTCTCTCTGTCGGGCGCCGCTTTAAGCGGTTCCCTGTTCGCGATTTGGGAAAGAAGAAAGGAAGGGATAAGCGAGAAAAACCAAGGAAAGGAAAATGTTAATAACCTATAAATGGAAAAATTGCAGAAATGGTCCAAGGAATATATAAACACCATAACTATGGCCTCGGGGGTCCGATTGGAATGATTCCTTTTGCAAAACTTCGATAACAGAATTCACTACGACCTCGAAGCAAGAAATCACAATTAGGATCTTGTCACAACTGGTCAAAGCACCAAGTGCATCTTGGCATTTAACTTAACTCAACAATTAATACTGAAATCGTCATTAGTTACCTCAGATGATCCAATCTCGACTACTGATTCACGACATAGCTTATCTTAATTAACCATGCTATTTAATAAGATAGCCATCACTAATCAAGGTATTTCACGCTAATTGAGGTATTTACTGGTTAACCTCAATGTGGGTCATAACATAGATACTTGTTAGAAAATAGTGTATCAGACAGACCCACCTTGAGAGTGACACATGGAAACCATCATTGGTTGTCATAGTCATCTCTCATAGTGAAGGTGGTGATTGCGGTTCTTAGACTTGAGGTCACTACACTTTGACATCATCAAACGTAGCCGTAAATAAGGATTGCCATAAGGGTGATGATTGATTAGATGTGGCACATGGGGATTGACTGTGAGTGGTGCAGATGAGATTTGCTCCTCCTATTGGAGTTTGATATCCTGACCACTTGATAAGCGAGACTAAGAAATGCATGCACATGCACATTGAATCAATATATGATATTGGGGTCACATATATCTCATACAGTATGCTCTTGGTTCAAGTAACATGGATTGAACATTGATAAGATGATGATTCCATGCCTCAAGTTCATTCCAAATATCAAAGACAAAGGAATTATACAATCATTGTAACACTTTACATATATTGTAGGTTGAAGTTGTTCTCCAACTTTCCATTCACTTGGGTAGCAGTGATGTGCAACTAGACACCGTTCTTTACTTGTGATGTCATAAACTAGTTATAGACATTCACTTCCAATGTGATATGGGACCTATAGGGTCACACGCATAGGAACCCATGTAGAAGAGGAGTTTAATCATGAATGATGTTTGAATTGTTTACTAAAGTATTTAGGTATTCAATTCAAGAAACAAATTAGCTGACTAGACTTCCAATTGATTAGATCATGTGATGAAATGACTGTTTGGAGTGTTATGTTGATTAAAAATTGACTAAGTTATGCATGAATCGGTCGGTTTGGTCATGTCAACCAAAGGTTCTAGTGACTTTCCCAAAATCGTGAGAAAATTGATCATTTCACTTGCTCAATTTGATTGGTGTAAGGAATTAATGTTTAACATTAACTGGAAATGAATTTCCAATTCATATGTGATTGATAAACATGGCGAAAGGACCAGTTTGGGGTGTGAACCAACCGGTTCACATGTGAAGCATCCGGTTTGGTTGGCAACCAATTGTTAGGATTTTTAGGTTGTGAAAATTCACGATATTCTGGTCCCTTCCACTCCCACATAGACTAGGAACATGGGCCCTAACACCTCCTATAAATAGAGGAGTATTGGGGGCTTCTCATAACACAACTCAATTGCCTCTAACAATTGTTTTCCTCTCTAGTTGTGGTAAACAATAGAGGGCCCGAGCAAGTCCTACCCTCTTAAGGGAGGGATAGAAAGGGAGAAACAATTGTGAGAGAGCAAGTTGGTGACTAGTAAACCAACGCAAGGGACAACTCCCACCTCTCTGTTCTACTAGAATGCCATGAGTTCTAATAGGTCCGTATGGACTTCTCTAGAGGCGAGGAGGCCTTTTCCCATCGCTAGGAGGTCAACATCATCTTGTAGTCTGTGGAGAGACCGCAAGAGCCACTACAGACGTTGTTCGAGTTTGTTGTCTGTGGTGAAGATCAAGAGCTACACGAACACTGTCCAAGAGAAACTAGAAGATAGTTGCACTGCAATGAGTTGTAGTCACTTGACTTGCTCCAAGACCAGGTATAAACTCGTTAAACCATCTTTCCTATTTCATAGTTATTGACATGGTCTTGTTGTTATGGGGAATAAAGATATTTTAAATTCGTATTTCCTCTGCCTACTATGTGCCCATATTTCCCAACATAAATAAGGACTAAAACTTCTATCTTCCATATGATAGTCGAACCAAGATCTTAGTAACACAAAACCAACAATCAAGATGTTGCATACAAGCCTAGTAACTCCACCATCTATACATCTTGGGTACAAGAATTAGGGCTTAGGAGAAAAGAGAAGTCTATAAAAGAGTACTTCATAACCATAAACCCTAAATCAAGATAGCATCATATAGCAACATATGATCATGTTTTAGAGATGAAACTGTAACATGCAACAATAAAAGAGGGGAAAATTATATAACCCTCCTTGAGGTGGACAACAACTCCAAAGGCCAAGAATCTCCCAGAGAGAGGGGAAACACCAAGCTTGGGTCAACTCTAACTCCAAGCAAGATCACCTCAAGAGAATAAGAACACACCAAGGTCAAAGTAAGCTTAAAAACCCTGGCCAAAAAAGAAAGAGAAAGAGCAGATCTTCATCTCACATGGGTACTACCAGGAGAACCATGGATTCAACCTCTATTGAAGAGAAGTTCCTCAAGAAATCCACCATGGAGAACCATAGTCTGGATGAGAGAAGAAGGAGAGAGGGATATTGTTCAAGAAAATGAGATCTAGAAGGAAAAATCACTTACCAAGCACAAGGATCACCAAAGGATCAACAAAGAAGGATGCTCCAACACTAGATCATCATATGCAAGGATGAAACAACCACCTTCTTTAAGTTCAACACCTCCACTTGCACCACCAAGCTCAAGTCCGAACTCAAGCATGAAGAGAGAAATAAGAGATCTAAAATAGTTACTTGCATGTGAAAGAAGGGGTATAAATACCCAAGGATAGGAGAGTGATGAGGGGATATGAGGTGTCAAGATACTAGAGCCTCTCATGACACTTGTTCCTCAAGACCCTCATCCATGCAAGTACTCAAGGTATGCATGCAAGAAAGAACGTCAAAACCATGGTTGAGTAGAGACCAATAGTCCACCAAAACCTCCTTCAGACAAAGCAAAAACCAAGGGTCACCAATGGCAGAGACCGCTATCCATGTCACCCAAGACAAAGGGTCGATACAACAAAGCACAAGCCAAACCGTAGTGACCAAAACCAAGGACAAGGCACACAGATCACTACAAACATAACCAAGAAAGGTGCTTTTGTTGAAACACCCTCAAAGGTAGAAAGCACATCGAGTGCTACACACTAGGATCAACATCATGGTTGACACCACCATAAACTCAAGCATCCATGAAACCCTATCTCAACACACATGATGCCACCTCATCAACCAAGGTCAAATAAGGTGCCATATACATCACACTCTCTCTCTTATGATTCTAAGACACAAGAGGCACAACCAACATGTGAAAAATTGCAATATAAACCCTCAACATGGGTAAATTGCAACTTGGTCCAAAAGAAATCACACATATATAGCATAACTAGCTCAAACATCAACCAAACTAGACCAAACTAAAAAATAAACGTGTAATGTGTTATTAATGTACATCTTAAGATTAAATTAAGGTTTAAGCATCTCATTAAGCAAGGAAGCAAGATCAAACACTAAGCTAGGTCAGGGGTCTTACAACATGTAAGGTATGGTTTAGAATGAAATAATGTCTTAGATTTTTAGTTCTTTCCATCTAACCTTAGATATCCTTACTTCTGAATTAGGTCAAGAAGTTGTGATCCACTAGTTTTGGGTAGATGTTGATTATTAGGGGAGATATGATATCTATTTTAGGATTGTGTGGTTGAAACCTTAGTACAATTAGGGAACTAAAATTATAAAGCATACAAACGTAAATGTTCTATGCTTTGGATTAGATATGCATTACTATGTTTTTATGCTTGTGTAGTATGTAATTACATCTCACCGAGGAACATATTGTTATAATAAAATCTTGAAGTGAATAGTCTTATGCATAAAATATTGGATTAGTAAACTCACACACTACTAATATTTCAAGATTGTTCACATTATGTGGTGTAAACCCAAGTTCAAATCACATTTATAATATTATATGTTGGATTATACCTTGGTTACCTTAGTTTTTGACACCTTATGATGGATTCATAGATAGATGTTGACACATATGGTTGGATTCATACTTTGCTAATGCAAAGGTTTTGTCAGGCTTTCTCATATGGTACCTAATCATATGGTGTCTAAGCTAAGTAATTCTATGACACCGGTGTGAATTCGGGCCTTTCCGGTTAAGTTCAATTAGGACCATAGTTCCTAACCTTTCTACAAAAACCAAGATTGAGAAATGGAAGATTTCCAATCATTGACTCAAACCCATTGTCAAATCCTACTCATTGGAATAGGGAGGTACTTATGTTATGGCAGAACGGGTGGGTCTAGTCGTTCACAAGAAAATGATAGATGGAACTTCCCTTGTTAGCGTCAAGAAAAAGGTCCACTCATCTTCCTCTCTATCTCCTTTATCTTTTATTATCAACAATTCCTTTGCTTGGAGATTAGGAGTGACTATACAAGGTTGTCCAGAAGAAAGGTGTTATCAACAGTAGGAACATTCCAATGCTTAGCAATAAGCAACCATCTTTCAGCTAACCTAGCCTCCTCTGTCCCTATCCCTAACGGTCGATTTGTACCTCAAGACCAACAAGGGGTAGTACAAGAATATTCACCTGTTGTCCATCAACTACTTCAGCCTGATCTTAGGCCCTGACTCACCCTCTGTGGATGAACCTTGCGGAGGACCGATGTTTGGGGCATTGGATTCTTACCAATGTTTGTGTTACTCAACAAGCCGACATTCTCAATTCTGCTTTGGCATTATATGGTGGGATCCACTATATAATTGTTGACACCATGTAGGGGGACTAAGTATTGGAACCACATGACATGATGTAATAACTAATGGCATTTAATGAGAATTTCTAGTTTTATGTACACCTTGTCATGTACCAAATTAGTTCTAAGAGTAGATGTTCCTTTAGACAATATAAGAAAATATTAAGTAAATATGGAATAAATGTCTGATCATGATTAAAAAAATAGTTAAGTTTATTTTTCCACTAACTATTAATTGTTTAGATATGAAAAATGGTTGGTTGGTTGGTTGAAACTTTAGTTTATAATCGATTAGAAACTCCTCTTCACTAAAGCATATTATTACCTCCATTCCACTTTTCTTACTTTGTTTTTTATATTAAGGACAATGCCAAATTCAAGCTTATGGGGAGGAACGTAATAGTGTTTCTATCCTTATCTCTTACATCATTACTTTTCATCACCTATTTGCAATGTTTTTCATTTCTAAAATATTGTTTTATTTTTTAGAGTCCATTTCTATACATAGTAACCATGGAAATCAATTGAATAATTTGGTTGGGAAAATAATTTATTGATGACATGGTATCAATTTTAGTTTTTGTTCTCTAACAAATATCATGCAAGCATTTTTTTGGTTTGAGTGCACAAATTTAGGAATTGTTTAGACCATTCAGCTTGAAGACTTGTTTGATAATGAGATAACCTAAATTAACCATATGGAAAGTGATATGATGATGGTGTTTGAAAATAATGTAATCAATAAATAGCATGACATCTTATGTGAATTCAGGACTAAACTGTAGGTCACCTTGATTCATGAATAATAGGAGAGAGACATATCATAGTTAGGAAGACAATGTTTCCTAATCACTTGATCTTATCCATCCTATTGCGTCCATAAGCATCATAGGATGAACAGATGATCCAAATTATTTTTCAATTGACTGCATTACATAGCATGATAGGAAGCATATCGTTAGTTCATTTTATGCTTTTTATTTTTGCATTAGAAAAGGCAATACCTTGCACACTATATCACTTTAGTCTGCATAGCAAAATCATATGTAGATTGCATTTTATGTTGCATATTTCATAAGGTGTTATTTTATTCTTCACTTTTAATTTATTCATCTAGAAAGAGAGAAAAATGTATGTCCTTACCCCTTCACTGAGAAGAGAAAAAATCTAAACATGAACAATTCATCTTGCTAAAATAATGGGTAGAATAAAAAATGTGTTCAAAAAGAAATAAAAGATGAGAAAAATAGAAAAATTGTAACATCCCAAATTTTGTAAATAAAACAAGTTTAGGGTCCTAAGTGCAAAATTTCAACTTTTCTTTTCAAAATCTTAATCATTGATGCAAGTTACCCAAATATAATGAGATTTTCCATCATACCTCAAATTCTGATTCAAAATAGAACTCACTAGGAAAATATAATTCATCTTAGTTCTTATACATTGAGATAATGACCTTTAAGATATTGATAAACAAAAGGTTATTAAAACCTAAATGTAATTGGATAGGGAGATTCTGGACTTCCTAATTAGCTAGTGGTTCGAGTTTGAGGTCATTTTGACTTTGTTTGACCCCCTAAACCTAATTTGAAAGAATTTCATATAGTTATGAAGTGAATTTAATCAAAATGTCTATATAACTTAAAGTTCCTAATTCATTAAGCTATCACCCGACAGCCAACCCTTTTACTTAGCTGTATCCAAGTCGGACTGTGAAGCGGACCCATCTGCGGGTGAGAGGATTTTCTCCCTCACCCGAGCCCTATATTTTATGGACTCTACAGTGCCCGACCTTATCTCCCCTCATAGATCTCTCTCTCTCTCTCTGTCAACAAATCTAGAAATAGAATCCCTCTTCACCTTTGGCTCCTCACAGTGAGCAAACCAACCCCAGATATGAGGGGACTCTGTGCCCTTTATCTCCCGGACTCCCGGAGCAACCATGATCCGCCCCTGTTCTGACCTTCAGGTAAAACCAAACATTCCCCGACCCTCAATCTATATAAGACAAGCCCTTCAAACCTCTTGAAATGATCTATGGTACCCCAAAAATGTGGATGCATTTCCATTTCCCCTCAGGTCACCGATTTTAGATCTGTAACACTCCTCTTTGTCCAGGTTTCCTCTGACGGTTTGTTGTAGTTGAGGGAGCCATCGTGTATGGCTTTGAAGCTTTGGATCAACTCAGGAGATCGATGAGAAGCTTCATTCACAATCAATTTTCCCTCTCGATGTGAGTTTTGGTTTTCCCTCTTTCACCTTCCGTCAGGTATCCAAGAGAAATACCAGTGTTTTCGGTCACTTTTTGCCCGAGTTTGGGATCATCCTCTTTGGGAGAGCACGGGGAACTTGCCCCTAACCCTGGTTTCTTGCAAGGTTTGATGTTGATGCTTTTTGGAGCAAGGACCTTTGCTGTGGTAGTGTTGTTTGTATTTACAAAACGAGGAAGAAGAAACCAGGGTGTAAAAGCCCCCGTCTTCCCTTGTTAATCAAATTAGTTGAATTGTTTCCAAAGGGCATTTTTGGAATTCAAGCCGACTTTAATTGATTTCAATCATGCGAGATTCCAATCGTTGGTTTAATCTTTTACCCTTGGTCACACCCTTAGTAGAGAAATGTTCCTCGAGACGTATCAGACTTTTTGTCTGCATTTTAGCTAGATTTTTAAAAGACACGATTATCAAATTATCTCATCCTTGATTGGTTTAGAGGCAATTATCTTTGAAAAACATAGTGATTGATATAATCCTCTATTTGGGTCGAACCATATGTTATTTTCATTGATTTTTTGATATCTAGATGATGGACTAGATTTCAATGCTTTTGTTTTATAGTTTTCATGAAGCATTAGACTTAGTATAATTAGGGTTTAAAGAAACATGAAACCCTAGAAATCAAGTTAGGAATTATTCATTAATGGATGTTAATTGATCCAACAGGAGAATTAGGTCCAACCAACCCAGGAAGCAAGTAGGATTCAATCAACCTAAGAAGTGCAAATAAGGTCTTCTCTAAGAGAGAGGTAAGCAGGTTCATGCACTTTGACTATTTAGTATTTTTTTTTCACCACTTTATGATTATCATGATAATCAAGTTAAACTATATTAGAGCCATGTACTTCAATTTGAATATTTCTTACATCGGTTCTATTATATGATTCTTATGCTCTCAAGTTTATTTCAAGAATCCAAGTCATATTCATGTGAAATCCAAGTAAAGATTAATTATTCCAAGATAATGATAAATCATGTAATGGGTTGTATTACTTTATCCTCATCATGTAAATGTTGAGCCTATGGGCCTTATGAGCACCATTGGTGCATAAGTACCAAGGACACTTTAATCAACTTCCAAGATTAAGTTATGTGAATCTAGATCTATTGTTCAATTAGTTTCATGTTTTTCCTTATTGCCAAGTTATTATGTTGTTATAATAGTACTCAATGCCACTTACTCTAACATGATTCTTATTACATACATGGCTGGGGGTGCGATGCCCGTAGGTACAAGGAAACTTCCAGGAAAGAGCCATATGAAGGTCAACTTAAGGAATAGATCAAGATTTCCAAAAGACATATGTGTTGGGGTGACATCTACAATAGAAGATCCTAATGTTTATAGATAACTTTATATATAAATAATGGTTAATCATATGTGGTAGTTAGTTACAATTCAAGAACTCAACTACAATCAATGTATGAATCAAGTTCAATTTTAATGCAAGGTGTTCATTTATCATTTTGCAATGTATATCATGCTTTGTAATGTTCCTCCAAGCCAAGTGACCCATGTTATGGACAACATAGGGTTTTCTTTTGTTGACGTATATATATGCTTGGAGGGGTGTGACAAAAGTATTTCTTAAATTCAATATCATACTCTTTCAATGAAATAAAAAGGAGATAGTGGAGATATTATTTATGTATACATCTTTCCATATATATACTCATCATTACTATGAGAGGTTTTTTGGATACAAATTACTACCAAAAGGAAGAAGAATTGGCTAGAAAGCATACATTTGCATTATATCCATTATTTAGATGCATCATATTTATTTCATTGCAAAAATGATATGGATTGTTTTTAATTTAATTTTAGGGCATTGATTCCATCTACTCAATATTTTGAAAGGTAGGCCACCATCATGATTACATCCCTCATCCATGATTATATAGGGAATTACATTAATTATAAAATGTATTCTTTTTTCAAAGCGATGTATATAAGGAGATCATGTGGTTTACTCAGCATGTATCCAACTTCCCATGATATTTTTCTACTTTGACCTATTTATGATTTCATTGATCTTTTGTGTATGCCATGTTATTTGTATAATTGGTCTCATTTACAGTAGCTATTTGCTATGTGGTTGGAAAAACTAGTTTGGGATCAAACTATGGTGGGTGTCTAGCAAGGTGGAATTTATTGTTTATGTCTTCTTCGTGAGTTCTTCAACCAAATATGACAGTAGTGTTTCTCAAGCATAGGGGAAATAGATGCATGAAAAATATAATGGCATTTAATCCACCAATTTGGCTAATTTCTTATACATTCAATCTCAGTTATATTTGTTTTTCTCATATGATGATGAACTTAATAGAGATACTTATTATCATCAATTTTATCTCTTTCCCTTACTTTGTGTACAACTTACCATGATTGCCCTTGTCTCATCATTTTACTATTTGAATTTTAGGTTCAATGTGCATTGGAAGCAAAAGTCAGGCTTGCACAAAAAATTCAACATACATTATACATTATACATTAATATGTTACTAATGTCCTACATGTGCATAACTAGTAATTAGAGGTAAATAAGTATAAATGTATGGTTCCTACAGATAGTAAATGTATGTTTGAGTTAAGTGGAAGTGATTAATGTGCATTATTCAATTCAATGTTGAAATTAATGGACTTAATGAGAAATTGAGTAAAATAATGTATTTTGTTCAAGATAATCTATATATACATGGTGGAGATAATTTGAGGACACTGGAAATATAAATCCAAAATATTAAGGATAATGATAACATGTAATAATAAGTATTAAGATAATGGCATTAAACCTTCATTGCACTGGATATCATACAAGATAATCTGAAAAGATATATCTAAATCTAAAATCATAATCTATATGGTTGAATTATCTTGGATATCAAGCTTCTACTTAATTGAATAAAGTTTGCTATCCTAATGTGACTAATTAAGAAAATATCTAAGTATTAGTCCAAATGTAAATCAAATTATCCTAATTTTAGTCTAAATCACATTTTATTCATGACACACGTCTTATTTCTCAAATTTTCCTAAAGTTGCTGGACACACTAGGCGTTGGATTTCATTTTTTCTTAGACCTTTTGCGAATTGTATGATCAACATCATGTGATGAACCATTCCTCTCCTACCTCAAGATAGTGATACCATGGGCTCTATAGTCTTTTTGACACTTCTCCTCCCCCCTATGTATTTCTACTCTCCACTAAGATCTTTTATGCTTTCCTTTTCACATTTCTTGTGGCTAGACAAAGAGATAGAGCCCAAACTTGATTGGGATTCCTATTCAATCATCCCAGCCGACAAAGGGGTCCTCCTTCTCTATTGTTTTGATCCCCATTATGTTTCCTCACCTACCCGTGACCCCTAATCCTTATATAACCATTATGGAATGTCCATAAGAGCCTCAAAAAAATATTGGAAGCCTTTATTTGATGTCCTCTATCTTGACCATTGCTTTCCCACCTCCAGATGCCTTCTCGTGCCACCTCATCTTCTCTGATGCCCCATGGGCCTTGGGGTGGCCTCTAGAATGTGCATCATGACTCAGTGGATCTTTCTAAAGATCCCTGCACTATCACTAGATCATGTAAGGTAGTCCTAGGTTTACCCACTTTTTTGGCTTTCTTCTTATGATTCTTCACCTTGACAAACAAGGTGGGGATTTTGATTGTCGATGTTGTATTTTATCATCATAACCACCTCTGTTTGGTTCTTCTATTGTGTTTTTAGAAGTCTCATTGCCATTGAAGCATCTCCGATGCTTTTGGGAGGGAAACTCGATGCTACTGAGACCCATTTGGTCTTACCACATTGGTGCCCAAAAAATGATAGTAACACTATCATGATAGCTAGGTGCCATCGTGATGCATCTTGGTTGTACCAAAACTCGATAAAGGAGAACTTCAAAGTCATGTCCCCGCTACCATCAATCAAGTCAATAGTACTAGCTCAGTTCCAATTATAAACAGAAATACAGAGATCAGTATTATCAACCCAAAGTTAGTGCTACCAGGTCTAGAAAACTGGCATACTATATCATTATGAAAAATCCAATGTTCTAAATCTTTTAGTGGGACAAATACCCACTTATGACCTAAGGGGTTGTGGTTATAATAGACACAACCCTATGGGTCATGCAAAAAAAGGTAAGGAGAGGAGAAAGAGAAGGAGACATCATAGCTTAGTGTTGCTATCTACTTCAAAGGGTGATTTGATATCTGAAATGTTGTGCGTTCATGCTCAACTTCAAAGAGGATCTCTATTAGTGACATCTCATGTAGTTCATTTAGATTAATACTTTTCTTCTTTTTATTTTCTTGGTGATACCATACCAACAGTGTGGGGCTAATCCATTATTCTCTAGGAAGTGGGATGGGAGTAGTCGGATATCAATTTGTACATGAAAATCTTTATTTAAGAATATTTCAAGTTTGGGCATCAAACCCAAATCCTCTATGTCAAAAAATATGTTGAGTGCTAGACCGGTCTAGGAACTGATGCAAGAACCCTAGTTGAATGAGGGTGACAATTACTTTGACTTCCCATGTTAATACATGATCAACCTGAATTATGCTACAAATGTTTAGTCACTACAAAGTGGGGTTAAGAATTGTAAAAGTTATCATCACCATAAATAATAATGAACCACAAAAGTGGGCTAACAATTATGAGGTTTGATATCCAGAGGGAAATCTAGTATGTTTGATCTTCTATGTGCACCATGAAAGAGGGCTTGTAATTAGATTGCATCGTACATTACACCATGAAAGAAGATAATATCAACTACATATGAATAATTATAAAAGCAAGGACACATGTTTATAAAAAGAGGAAATATGTATGAATTTATATCATGGTGATGCATACTTCTAGAGAATCCACTAAATTTTTGGAATTTGATTATATTCATTTTTCTAGTTCTATTTCATCTTCTAAATAACAAAATCAAACTTTTCTTTGACCTATCTGATTGGTTTGTGGTTAAAAGTAGTATCAAAATTTACAATCCTCCATGTTTAATAACTCATGACCTGACATTCTTAAATTACATGACATGCACACTTTCATTTTATTCACACATCTTCAACATGTCATCATCCTAAGATCTCTATACTTTGAAAGAGTTGTTTTGGAGGACTGGAATGAAAAAATATTTATATGAACATGTCGTTAAGTGTGAGGTATGTAAAAAAGTCAAATGTGAACTCTGGTAGTCTCTAGGGACCTACAACTCTTTCATCATTGAATGGAAGTGGAAACATGTCACTGACTAAATTGTGGTTTTATTGAGGCCATCCTTGTTGACTGAAGGTCTAAATTGACCAAACCCTTATTTTGATGATGACTAAACCATTACAATTAATTGTGTCTAATATCTCTACTTAAGTGATTTTAGATTAGATATAGACACACTCCAAGTGCCCCAACTTGCGCATCTAAATTTGGAGAAAAGACAAGTCAAAGTCAATACAAGTGCACGTTTTTGGAATATGATGTAAATTCATTAGTATCATGTTGTAAATCACTTGTAATGATTGTATGACTTGTAATTAAGCTTAGAAAAAATCATGAGCACTTAGATCGAATGTTTAAGTATTCAAAGGCCATTTTCCAAAATTCACATCAGGTTGTTCATAAGTCGAGTTGCAAACTCGACCGATCCTAATTGGATCTTGAAAATGAATTTTGATTGGTCGAGTTACCTTTATAGAAACTCGACCGATTGCACTGTATGGAAAAGTGTAGAAAAGTATTTCTAGCCATTTTGGAGTTGCAACAATCGAAAATATATCTGTTGCAATCCACAAAATGGCTAGTTTTTGTTCTTGAGTGTTCCCAAAGGCAAAGAGGCATCCCCAACTATAAATAGGACCCCTTGGGCTTCATTCCAAGGTTGAGAATTCAATGCAAAACTCTATGTGAGGTTCCTATTCTATAGTTGAGTGCTTCCTAAAGCCTCGTCTCTCTCTAAGCTTAATCACTTGCTACATTTGTTAGAGTGAGTAGGAAATCTATAAGAGAGATAGTCCTACATGTATATCTTGTGAAGCTCTCACTTTCACAACCTCCCTATCTCTCTGATCAACCATGAAGATGAAGGTTCTCTCTCTTAGCTAAGAGAGGTGAAGAAGAACAAGGGAAGGAGTCCCTTGATGAAGATCAAGGATAAAGACTTGGAGCAAGAGTGGGTAAGCCCTTGGTGAAGGCAGAAGACTCCTTGTTCAAGTGGGTAAGTCCTTGGTGGAAGCTTCTCCGAGTGAAGGTGAAGGCAAAGGTTGAAGATCCAAGAGGAGTGAAAAACCCTTGAAGGTGAAAGACTTGTTCTTGAGTGGGTAAGACCTTGGAGAAGGATGAAGACTCAATCAAAGTGGGTAAGTCCTTGGTAAGGTGGATATCTCCTTATGCTTGGATGGGTAAGTCCTTTGGTGGTAATGTATTGTAAGTCTTATGGATGAATATAAGAGTGCAATGGTTAAGAAATCCTAGAGGTTGACCTCTCTAGGTAGTGGAGTGACTCACTTCTAGTTTGAAGTGTAGAACCACTCTAAATAGCTTGTCAATTGGTGTATGTTCAATCTCTCTCTCCCTTGCTATGAAAGTTTTAGTTGCACTCAAATTTCCTATTTATCAACCTTATCTTATGATATATCTTGAAGGTCTAATGAATTTTGTTTAAGTACATTCAGCTCTATTCATCCCACCCTCTAGAGAATCCAATCACCCATCTAGGATCCAACAATTGGTATCATGGCGAGTTTCTCCAAGAATACTTCAACAAGTAGGAGAAGATGCGTGACTACCAAGGTGGCAGATACTTCATCAACCTTCCAATCTTTGATCAGAGTAACTTCCTCTATTGGAAAAGAAGGCTACAAATTTACATCCAAGGATCAAGTTTTCATCTATGGCAAATGGTGGACCATCCATACAATCTACTGGTGACAAAGATATAAGAATAGGATGAAGCTACCATGAAGATAGACACCTTGAATGCAAGAGCAATCAACATCCTCTATGCTACCATATCCTCCACTGAGATCAACCAGATTTCTTCTTGTGAGATGGCCGATGAGGTATGGAGAAATCTATGCATCACTTATGAGGGGACTCAACAAGTGAAGGAAAACAAACTCTACATCCTCAAAGGGCTAGTTGAGTACTTCAAGAAGGGAAAGGAGGAGAAGATAGCCAACATGTACTCAAGGATCAACACCATTGCGAATGGTCTTGCTATTTTAGGTCATCCTATGAGTAGAGGAGAGATAAACTCTAAGATCCTTAGAACTCTCCCCAAGAGATGGGAACCCAAGGTGACTTCCATTGAAGAAGTAAAGTCTCTTGATGATATCCCAATTAAAGCACTCATTGGAAATCTACAAGCCCATAAAGTCACGCTTGACAAAAGAAAAGAAGTTGAAAGATAAGAGAAGAAAGAGCTAAAGAGAATGAAGAAGGATGAAATGAAGGCTCGAATTGAAGCTATTATGGGACAAGCCTCTCCATCCTATCATGTTGAAGATGATACCATGTACTCTAAGGGTAGATTCTACAAAGGCAGGAATTCCTCCTCCATCTGGTGCCTCAAGTGTGGAAAGAAGGGTCACTTCAAGATAGATTGTCTACAAGGAAAGAAGACCCATCATCACAAGGAAAGAGAAGAGAAGTACATGAAGAAGGAGAAATGGCACTGAGGCTCAAGTGAATCCTCCAATTCAAGCT
Source organism: Alisma plantago-aquatica (assembly GCA_963693085.1). Lineage (NCBI taxonomy): Eukaryota > Viridiplantae > Streptophyta > Magnoliopsida > Alismatales > Alismataceae > Alisma > Alisma plantago-aquatica. Next base: position 1,097,769,792 of record OY856413.1, read on the forward strand.
CAAGTGTAGATTCAAGTGAAAGATCAAGCTCAAGCTCTAGTGTTGAAGGATAATGCCATTTTGCTCTTATGGCTTCTACAAGAAAAGACTCAAATGAGGTAAATCTAAACTCTTTAGATAAAGAACCTTTAATTGCTATCATTGCTACTCGTGCCTCTCTTAAGTCTTCTAAAAAGAAAAGGAAAAAGCTTGTTAGAATTGTTGATAATATGCATATAGAATTACATGATCTTGAACATGCTAATTCTTGCTTGCTTGATGATAAAAATGCTTGTCCTAGCCAAGTAGACTCTCTTAAACTTGAAAACACTAGTTTGTTTGATAAGATTAGATTTCTAGAAGCTTAACCTCTTATGCCTAGTTCTAATGAAGAGCATACCTTAATTGTTGATTCTCTCATGCATGATATTGATGTTCTTAGTTCTGAAAACAAGGACAAACATTTTTCTTTGCAAGGATTAGAATATGAAAATGGTGTTTATCTTTCTAAGATTGCTTTGCTTGAAACAGAAAATGCCTCCTTGCATGCTAAAATCAATGTGCTTGAATCATGTTCTAGTTCTACTAGTAGAGAGAATAATGTAGTTTCTCTTCATATTGATAGAGATTCTTATTTAACTAAATCTCTTTTCTTAGAAAATGATCTTTTGCATGCTGGAGATAATATCAATCATTTGTCTTCTACTATTTCTTCTCTTATTCATGATAATGATAGTTTGAGATCTGCTTTGTAAAGATTCTTAGTTGGTTAAGGGAATCTTAATGATATCCTATATCATACTACTAAACAAATTTGTAGACATGGTTTGGGGTATGATAGTACTCAAAGGAACAAAAAAGGTAAAGGTCCTCCAATCTTCCATGGAGAATCATCTAGTTCCAATAGTATGGGCACATGCAACTATTGCAATGATATTGGCCATTATTCTACTTGTTGTTCTTTTAGGAAAGTACCCAAGAGCAATAGGACTTGGGTTGCTAAGCTAACCCCTCCGAACCCAAAAACATGATTGGGGACCAATTCATCTTTCTTCTTGTAGGAACTTGCAAATGGATTGACTTACACTATTGAATTGCAAATTGACTTCTCAATCCACATGAAAGAAGAAAGGTGAGATGTGTAGAGGGTGACAACAAGTGGAAAAAGGAATGCTAAGAACAAAGGTAAGGGTTTTCTTGCTTATAACCATTTCTAACTTGTTTTTATCAAGTTAGAGTGCACTATGTATGTGGTTTTTGAGTAAAAAGTGGTATTTTGTGATTCTCTTCACACTCTTGCTCAAAAACTATATCTAATGCTTTCATAGTGCATTACTAACTTTCTTACACATGTTTGGATATGGCTTATATCTTTAGCATGTCTCTAAATATGTTTTTCTGAAATATATGTGCCTTTCTTACAACAGCTTTGTCGGTCGAGTTTGTCATGTTTAAAACTTGACTGATAGGCACCAATGGGCGTTGCCAACAACTATCATCGGTCGAGTTGTCAATACACAAAACTTGACCGACAACAATATGCACAAAATATACATTTGGCTTATTGAATGAGAATTTCCCTCTCAACTAGATTTTCTCAACCAATAGCCTTATTCTTTGGCACTCCCATGGTACCTTTATAAATGCATATTTCCATGTTTTTAAATTCCTATCTTGCTTACAACTCTATCTCTCTAATTGCTCTAAATTGGCATATCTATATCTTGCAATTACTTGCTTTGAGTTGTTTTGAAGGTTTTGATGACGATCTCTTTGGATCTTTTGGTTGTGTCTTAAATTGCTTCCGCTATGCTCAAACATATATATAGTTGTATATATTGTTTGGATACAACCTTGATGTTCCTAGTGGTGATCATCTTTTGGTAATTATGCATACTTATTAGTGAGTCATATCCTTTCATACTTATGAAATTGCATATGTCTTTGTTTGGATATGTGTCTACATCTATTCATAGCTTTCTCTTTAACTTGTGCATCTTTTGCTATGATCTAGATCCTACTAGTAGTCCTAACTTGTAACATCATCTACTAGTAGTTCATATAGATGTAGTTCTAGCCTTGTTTATCAAGTGGTATTTTACCATATAATATGCTTGTATCTTGTATCATACTTTCTCAAACTTGTTTCTTAAATTGTATATCTACTATCTTGAGCTGCTTACATAACTTTGTGATGCAGGATATATAGAAGTACATTGTATGTAGAATTTGGAGCATACTTGAGATTTTATGCAAATTTTGCTCCAGGTTTACCTTTTGGTACAAGACTAGTGTTTTTAATGCAGAAACGGCCTTTTGAGCAAGAGTCGTCGCATTGCCATGAGCCCAGACACTTTTTGGGCAAATTATGTCATCTTGAGGGTCAAAATTGCGATTTATTGTTTTTCTGTAGCATTTTATCTTGCATTTTGGGTTGTTCAAGTGCATGCTTTAACTTTCTTTTCTTTCTATGCTTGGACAAGCCCTTAGTTGTGATCTTCTACTCTCATTTTATAACTTTTGTTATCTCCTTTCTCTTAACAAGTGGTGTTTCTTATTTCTTCATAACCCCACTTTTTGAAATGACAAAGGGAGAGAAAGGTATGTCTCCTTTTGACAAAATAGGGAGAAGGCATGTCTTACATGAAGAAGATAAGTATGTCCATCTAAGGGGTAGAAGGTAAAGGGGATAAGACATATATATGTAGAACACATATGAGTAGAAGACATAGTATTCTATAAATGTTATGAAAGCTAACCAAGCAGGAGAAATAACATCAATTGAGGGGGATCACATGAACTTAATTCTATTGAAACAACTAGGTTTCTCTAAAGGTATGGCTTTACTTAAATGCTTTCAATACATTTATGGAATGGTTTGTGTTACGAACCCACCTCCCGATAACCCCCAATTAAGGGAGACCGAGAGGTCGAAGCCGCACCCATAACTTCCGGATCAAAGGTTCGGCAATTAACCAAGAATGATTATCAAATTTTAACAGACGAAACAGGAAAACAATAAGAAAATAAACTTGTGCATACCTTTTTGAAAACTTGGATCTCTAAACTTCTATCCACTTATGGATTCTATTCTAACTAATCCTCCTTGTATTTTACTTCATGTGTTTCACAATATGACAATTTACTATTTGTCCTTTTGGCTTGTACCTAAAATGTCGACAAACAAAATGTCAGTCGGCTGAAGCTGGTATGTGGGGGAAACAATAAATGTGAAACTATGATAACAACATAATCATTCAATTAATCAATTAACAATCAAGATTACATTTTAAATATAACTCCACGATCCGTGAGTACCCTATCATCTGTGCTATCCCTACAGTGGACCTGGATACTACCTTCCTTATGGTAGATCCTCATCAAACCCCTCATGGTCCCACCTATAAGTGAACCAGTTTCTAGGGTTGAGTCACATGGCTCTACTCGTAAGTAGCCCACTCCTTAACTCATGGCATGCTAATGGGTCTCATGGCACTACACTTGGTAGCCCAATTTCTAACCCATAATAACCTAGACCTTACTCTAGGTTACCCCTTTTTAGCCTTTACAAGCCACAGAGGTGGTCCCAGATCTAGCCAGTTATACATGTATATTCATAGTGATAGTCATAGTCACTCTATAGTTGTATGAAATAAAAGCATCCAATAGTTATTTCAAGCCATGAGGGAAACGTCGATAAAATCCCCGGAAAACTAATTGGGATAATCATAAGCATAACCACATACCTGATTTGATGATTTGAACATAAATATCCATGCAAATAAGAATCCAAGCAAGCAAGAATTTTCAACAAGATCCTGAAATAATCATGTAATTCCTTTTTTATTACTCATTTCATCAAGATCTATTAAACCTAGCTCGCCTCCTAGGGTTTCTAATTCACTTTTAGGGTTTCCATTGAAATTAGGGTTTCCCTTCATATTTTACTATTTCAAACCCTAATTTTATACCATTACTCATAAACCCTTATTATCTCCTCTTTTCTTCAATATTAAGGTTATCTTATCCACACATAACCCTATTTTTATATTTAAAGGTACCATTAACCATTAATTAATTTCATTAAGCTTCTTTTATATTAAATCTACTATTTTTATCCTTTTAATCCATGACAAGATCATTATACGCATTTATCATTAATTCAAAATTCACTATGGTTTAATCACATATGAACTCGATTTGCCATAAGCTGCCTTTTATTCATGAGAAAACCCTAATTACTACATTTAGGGTTTTTATCCATAATTAGGAACTCTAAAGCTCAAAATAGATTAGAACCATCATTTATCAACATATTTTCACATCTTTTCAATTATATATGATATTATCCTCTTTTACCCTAAATTAGGGTCTCTAAATACTTAATCATTCTCATATGGGGTAAAAACCCTAAATCATGCAATTTTACATCTAGATCAGGTTCGAATCTAACATTATCATTCAACAGGTTATTAATACTTTGATTAACCCATTAAGTATACTAGATTCAACCTTTAATCACAAAAAGGGTCTTTAACCTAACTTTAATGCACTTTTCATCAACTTATAGTACTTTTGAAATTAGGAACGTAATAAATCTTTAATATCATTTTTATTGGATTCCTCTCGTTCTCCTGATCAATTTTCATATTTTATACATACTAATCCGAGCTACCAATCTTTATTTATGAAATTTGCAAGGAAAAGTACCTCTCGGCCAATCTGATGGCGCCATGTCGTCCTTTACCATGCAACACGGCTTGCTTGGAAACATAACAGCTTGACCGTTATGCCCTCACTTAAGTTCCTGCTCATTCAGCCCGCAGAGGGGCAATTTTGTCCACGACGCGAAGGGTTGTCTTCCACCTCTAGCCAACCCTAGCGGCCGCCATTGGCAGTCATGCGGGGGCTCTCCCTCTCTCCCAGGGCTGTGATCTTCGCCGGAATCTCCTCCTCTGTCTCCGCCACTCATAGGCGCAAACAGGGCACCCGCATTTCTTGGCCAAGGTGGCCGTTAAGGTGCTCGTCGGGCCAAGTTTTGGTGTCCATCGTTGTTGCCCTAGGCGTGACCTGGGTGACTCGTTCTCTCTCTCTTGGACCACGATAGCTGCTTCCACAACTTGCCCTAGTCCCGCAACCTTCAGCCACACCTGGGGCGCCGCCCAGTGCGTGGCCTAGGTGGCTAGGTCCAGAGAAACAAACCCGCAACTTGCAGCCGGTGATGCAGCCGTTCGGCTGCTGCTGAGCTTCATTTAAGGTGTGGCCACGATGGCAACACAACTCACTGGCATCGTGGAGCATCCAAAGACCGTTTCAACCCATTATGGCCGCCTCATGACTTCACGATCACGTTGCCCCACTTAGCTAGGGTTTATAGACGAGAACATGGAAGAAGAAGAGAAGATGGTGTATGGGATCTTTTGAACTCGGCCCAAGGCTTTGCCCCTGATATAGGGGAGTGTTGGAATGCCCTGTGATGCTTGCCCTCGAAGCAAACAATCTCTCTTCCAAAAGGAATTCAATTCCTTCATTAAGAAACAAGTTCCTCTCTCTTTCATAATTCTTTTGATAATCCTTTTTCTTTAAACATTAAGATTTCGAAAATCAACCCTCTTATTCTCTTTGTTCTTGCTTTTTAAACCATTGGCACGAAATTCGATTTTCATTTAATAGAAAATACTTCCTTTTATCAATATCACCAAATTCATTAATAATGAATCACATTATCCTCTTATTTTGCAATTTTGGTATTTTCTCTTTCTTTCCTCTTTATTCAGACTCCTTGGATCCCAAGAAACTCTATTATTTCTAAATCCTTTTTATTGGATACTCATTATCCTTCTAGATGCATATAAATGCATTATTCTTTATTATTTCTCATTATCTTGTTTATTTCTTATTAAAATAGCTCTTTTTGAGGATTTCTCTTTATTTCTCTTTTATTTTCCTCATTTATATTCCTTTTAACATTAGGAATCCTTGGGATACGAATTTCTTCCAAGGATAACTCAATTATACATCATTTCACTTGTTTTTCACATTTTACCATTATTTTCAATTTCTTTCTTAATAAGAAATACTTAATTGATCTTTTCTTTTCTTATTGTACTTTATATGCAACTTTGGACTCCTTGGAACCCAAGGAACCCAAAAGGCACAAAATCCCTCTTTTGGATTTGCCTTCTAGAGGTTTCCATCTCATTCTCTTCTTAAAATTCAATTATTCATTCACTAGTTCAATTTTCTTATTATTTGGGCCCAATAGCCAATAAAGCCCACAACACAAACATCAAGGCTATTGTAAATGAAATCTATTTATTCAAAACAAATTACATCATTATTTGTTCAATTATCTTTAATATGAGAAATTACATTTCTCACCAACTGAACCTAAAAATTGGGGTTGTAACATCCTTCCCCTCTTATAGGAATTTTGTCCTCAAAATTCTATCAAGCAAACAAACAATTCAGTATAAGACTTTTCCATGTCCATCATTGGCCCCTATGTGGCTTTACCGTACTCATGGCGCTTCCAAGGAACCTTTATCATCACATATTCTTTCCTCTGAGTTCTTTCATCCTGGCGTCTATAAACTGCACAGGTGACTCAGGCCATTTCGGCCTCCCTTGGGGCTCACTAGGTTCATTGCTCAGCACATGGTTAGGGTACCTCACATAGTGCTCTAAATTGGACACATGGAACTCATCACACATTACTTTATCCTGAGGGGTAAGGTCAAACTTAAACTTCTCCACCAAACCATGTCAAAAGAACCCATGCATCAGAGACTCAACTTTCTTAGCTATAACTTAGAGGGGTCGGATTTTCATGTCACATGTACTCCCACAGTGAACTGCATGTCAGTCTACTTTGCATCTGCTCACGACTCTTGTCGTATCTAGGCTCCTTTCAGCCATTGCACGATCAAAGCGACTTCATCTACACACACTGTGGTCCTTTTCTAACCATCACGTGGTCCTTTCACCAACATCACCTTACTGAAGTGGTGACTGACACAACCTCTCTTACAGAGCTTCTTTAAATCCTGATACTGGCTATGGTGGTCATCATCACATCTTTCATTAGATAAGAGCTGTCTCTAGATATCACCCTGAATGAGCACACATGCTCTCATCAGACCCTTTAGTCTGGATCATACTAACCATTAGTTATGGGTGATGAACTATTCTAACATCGAGTCCTTCATGTACCTACTTCCCCCTTACGGAAGTGAACCTTTAGGATTTACTCAAGGACTTTTGAACTCGATTCATGGTATAGTTGAACCATCTCCCTCATGGGTAGTTCAACCAGATCTATTCTGTGACAAAACTCTTTCTTTCTCATGTCATTTAGGTAAGGCGATCTACCATAACCCATATTGCCTCTCGGCCTTCCTTGGTCCAGGGGAGACTTATCACAACATCTATAGTGATGAACTCCCATTCCCTCTTGGGAACTCTTTATCCTCTATATCGATGCACTGGGTTACCGGTGTTCATCCTTCACTTTTTGCTTGCATGGCCATATACCACATGCAACTTTATCTTAGGCATCGAAAGTACCACTGTCACTTATTATCTTCGTAGTACGGTGTATGGTGATTTTAAAATCATTATTCTTCAAGATCAATACCTCAAAAACCCGAAACCATTCTATCAGGGTTTCATCACCTTCTTATCCAAAGAGGTGCATATGAGGTTCTACCACCATCCCTTTATTACATCAAGGACTAGACTGGCTAACCAAACAACCATTAACTTGTTCAACAGATCTCGTTACATCTGAGTGTTAGCCAAACACATCTCCTTTCCAAACTTAGGGTTAGCCTAACAACCTCTTCTAGCCAACCTAGGCAACTATATCTCAACTAGAGCATCCATTACCACTTTACATCCTTAGGTATTAGGTAATGTTGATGATATACACTTCCATGTATTTCACTTATCATCTCATCTCGACTCTAAGTCTGCATTCATCAAGAAAACTCTGAGCTCATCCCTATGATGATTCAAACTCAACCTTGCATCACTTGCAAATTCCATATATCTCATGCTAGAAACATCCTTATAAGATGACTACCTTATTCCTCTTTAGTGTTTGCAAACCATCCATGTATCATTCACTTTACCAGGGCATGTTATCTTATCTGTCCCCATATCTCGTGGCAACGTTCCAAACCACATCATCTTTTATCCTTGGTGTATGGCATGTGTATTGTCCTATCTCTCACTCCCATAACAAGAGGAAATAAGCATTTGGCTGTAGTCCAAATACAGAGTTCTTCCTGTTCCAAAAGTAGAGATGGTACATCCCACCTTGTCAGTACACCTTTAAATCTCATTTGAAATGTGCCTCATATGTCACTTCATCACAATCATTTCGATATCAAAGTTACTTCCATGGAAAACTAGTCTCGAACCTACTTGGGTTTACACACAACCCTTGGTCATCTCCTCGAGGTGTATAGGGTGTTGGCACTTTTGGGGTCATCCTTCTTCCCTTATGCATCCAGAGAGTGCCCTACTCATCTGCCCTTTGGGTCCCATGAGTTCATGAAAGTGATCAATCTCCTAACCCATGGCCCTCAGACAATGATAGTTGTTACCTCCCGACCCTATGGTCATGTGCAACTAGGGAATTAGACAACTCCTACTTTCATCGGTCTTATCCCTACCTGGCCCTAGAATAGACTTAGGATTCCATTTATAGTATATGTCCAACTTAGAACCTTACCCAAGCCTTCATCATCTCTCTTTGTATACATGGGATGACATTCATCCTTTCATAGGGGTCATGGTGACCTGCCTACCTTGGTTAGGCCCCTTACTGGCTACCTCCATGGTAACACATCCATATGCACTTAGAGATGAATATCTATGGGTCTATAGGTTCATTCTCATACCATGTACTTTTCACTTAGCTTCTCAAGATCCTATGAGACCTCTTTAGGTTACCTTAAACCAACAAAACTGATATACACCCTAACAAAGGGGTCCCTCTCCCAGGATGGGAGGAAAACTATCTCTTGACAACAAGGTCACAAAATCTCTTAGGTCTAGGGTTTACATCCACATGAGCCTACTTAACCCTAGAAAGCTATTAAGGAACAAGCAGATCACCTACTGAACCATGCTAGGTCATCCTTATCCTCTTTCCTCAATGCTGGATCAAGATCATACCTTCCTTTATCATCAACCTAGCTGTGAGGGGTTCATCAAACATACCTTAAACTTAAGGGGCTTCCATTTTCCTCTATACATGAGAAGTACCATGCTCGAAACTATAGCAACTTAATTCTCATCATGAGCATTAGGTATACCACTTCCCCTCTTAGGCCTAGGAACCCTAGGTTCACTTTTAGGTGTCCAACTGCCTGCTCTATCTCTTAACCATGAATCAAGCTTGCAAAAGGCATGACATGCACTTCCTGTCATCCTTCAACTCGAGCAACACTTAGAGTAGGATCCTCCTCAAGGACAAACAATAAGGTACAAGGCCTCATAACCTGTTACAAATCCTCTTTAGGGTATACAGAACATCTTCTTCCTTTCTCAGAAGGTAAACACTTATACCATAGGCACATAGGTGCCAGAAACCTCATCCTCCCTCTAGAGTTTGGTCCTCCCATGGCAACCAAGACATCATCAACCTCTAGGGATCAAGCATGTGGTGACCACTATCATCCATTTAGGTCACATCATCTTCAACTCCCAACTTTTCCTCATATCTCGGAGTCTAGGATTCCAACCTTCTTGTTGGGTTTCCTGCTCTCTCTCTAGAGCTAACCCTACAACTAACCTCACCATTAGAGGTCCTCTCTTCATGAAGGATCAACCTCAAAAGCATGCCCGTACCTGGATGAAGCCTATGTTCAACTTATGTTTGCTCAAGGTTATCCATAGCTCTTATACTTGTCACATAAGCTATCCATCAAACTATCCCGACCAGAGTTTCAACCTATTGCTCGCACCACTGATGCCTACTGGGTGCCTATTATGCCATGCTCATATAAGCTCATGGGGTTTCCATAGGTTCTTCTCTAACCTCATCAATGAAGGAGCTATCCTTCATGCATGACCCTTCCTAGTGTTGGGTTGCCAGAGGTACTAAGTCATCCAACCTCTCATGGCACATACGTCATCCAAGGCATGTCTATCCAAAAACCTGGTCTATCATGACATCCAACTCATCATGTTGTCTCTCTCTCTCTAACCTTCACTTAGGGTTAGGGTTAACATCGTCCTCAAAGGATGTGCCAGGTCTCTACTTGCAATGGAGATTTCTATCTCCAAGACTAACTCTCTCTATCTATCCTCCCGATAAGAAGGTCCAGCCTCAAGTCTCTTCTGAGGGCATGACAACTTATGTCATACGACCTAAACATGTATTTATTCTTTAGTTTGCGCTTAATCTATTAAGCTTATGTCCATGACATCTTATTTACATACTTTTTCATTAATTTGGTGGAGGATTCCTTATACCTTACTAACCTTACCCATACCTCAAGAGGGTGAGGAGAAGAGAAAACCCTAATCCTTAAGGTCCTTAACAGAATTTTGTGATGAGAAGGGATGAATAAGATGAAAGTCCTAAAGGTATCTTATTTCGATTCATACCCTAAGACTTTGGCCAGGTAGTCACACGGATCCGGGAGTCCTCGTATTTCAATTAGCGGAGAGGAGGAAAATAATGCCAGCCCCCGGTCGTGATCCTTTTCTAGACACCTCCGTCTTTTAGATAATCCTCTAATAACTCCCTTGGGTTCTATGGAGTATGTAAGATTTAATAATTATTAATGGTTAAGTGAGGAACCTACACTCTGATACCAAATGTTATGACCCCACCTCCCGATAACCCCCAATTAAGGGAGACTGAGCCACACCCATAACTTCCGGATTAAAGGTTCGGAAATTAACCAAGAATATTTATCAAATTTTAACAGACTAAACAAGAAAACTGTAAGAAAATAAACTTTTGCATACTTTTTGAAAACTTGGATCTCTAAACTTCTATCCACTTATAGATTCTATTCTAACTAATCCTCCTTGTATTTTACTTCATGTGTTTCACAATATGACGGTTTACTATTTGTCCTTTTGGCATGTACCTAAAACGCCGACATAAAAAATGTTGGTCAGCTGAAGCTGGTATGTGGGGGAAACAATAAATGTGCAACTATGATAACAACATAATCATTCAATTAATTACTTAACAACCAAGATTATGTTTTAAATATAATTCCACGGTCCATGAGTACCCTATCCTCTGTGCTATCCCTGTAGTGGACCTGGATACTACCTTCCTTATGGTAGATCCTCATTAAACCCCTCATGGTCCCACCTATAAGTGAACCAGTTTCTAGGGTTGAGCCACATGGCACTACTCATAAGTAGCCCACTCCTTAACTCATGGCATGCTAATGGGTCTCATGGCACTACACTTGGTAGCTCAATTTCTAACCCACGATAACCTAGACCTTACTCTAGGTTACCCCTTTTTAGCCTTTACAAGCCACAGAGGTGGTCCCAGATCTAGCCAGTTATACATATATATTCATAGTGATAGTCATAGTCACTCTATAGTTGCATGAAATAAAAGCATCCAACAGTTATTTCAAGCCATGACGGGATAAACATAAGCGTAACCACATACTTGATTTGATGATTTGAATAGAAATATCCATGCAAATGAGAATCCAAGCAAGCAAGCATTTTCAACAAGATCCTGAAATAATCATGTAATTCCCTTTTTATTACTCATGTCATCAAGATCTATTAAACCTAGATTGCCTCCTAGGGTTTCTAATTCACTTTTAGGGTTTCCATTGCAATTAGGGAATCCCTTCATATTTTACTATTTCAAACCCTAATTTTATACCATTACTCATAAACCCTTATTATCTCCTCTTTTCTTCAATATTAAGGTTATCTTATCCACACATAACCCTATTTTCATATTTAAAGGTACCATTAACCATTAATTAATTTCATTAAGCTTCTTTTATATTAAATCTATCATTTTTATCCTTTTAATCCATGAAAATATCATTATACACATTTATCATTAATTCAAAATTCACTATGGTTTAATCACATATGAACTCGATTTGCCATAATCTACCTTTTATTCATGAGAAAACCCTAATTACTACATTTAGGGTTTTTATCCATAATTAGGAACTCTAAAGCTCGAAATAGATTAGAACCATCATTTATCAACGTATTTTCACATCTTTTCAATTATATATGATATTATCCTCTTTTACCCTAAATTAGGGTCTCTAAATACTTAATCATTCTCATATGGGGTAAAAACCCTAAATCATGCAATTTTATATCTTGATCAGGTTCGAATCTAACATTATCATTCAACATGTTATTAATACTTCAATTAACCCATTAAGCATACTAGATTCAACCTTTAATCACAAAAAGGATTTTAAACCTAACTTTAATGCACTTTTCATCAACTTATAGTACTTTTGAAATTAGGAACAGAATCAATCTTTAATATCATTTTTATTGGATTCCTCTCGTTCTCCTGATCAATTTTCATATTTTATACATACTAATCCGAGCTACCAATCTTTATTTATGAAATTTGTAAGGAAAAGTACCTCTCGACCAATCAGATGGCGCCATGTCATCCTTTACCATGCAACACGACTTGCTTGGAAACATAACAGATTGACCGTTATGCCCTCACTTAAGTTCCTGCTCATTCAGCCCGCGGAGGGGAAATTTTGTCCACGACGCAAAGGGTTGTCTTCCACCTCTAGCCAACCCTAGCGGCTACCATTGGCAGAATCTCCTCCGCTGTCTCCACCACTTATAGGCGCACACAGGGACTCACATTTCTTGGCCAAGGTGGCCGTTAAGGTGCCCGTCGGGCCAAGTTTTGGTGGCCGTCATTGCAGCCCTAGGCGCGACCTGGGCGGCTCGGTGTCTCTCTATTGGACCACGATAGCTGCTGCCACACCTTGCCCTAGTCCCGCAGCCTTCAGCTGCACTTGGGGCGCCGCCTAATGCGTGGCCTAGGTGGCTAGGTCCAGAGAAACAAACCCGCGACTTGCAGCCGGTGATGCAACCGTTCGGCTGCTGCTGAGCTTCTTTTAAGGCGTGGCCACGATGGCAACGCAACTCACTGGCATCGTGGAGCATCCAGAGATCGTTTCAACCCAGTATGGCCGCCTCATGACTTCACGATCACGTTGCCCCACTTAGCTAGGGTTTATAGATGAGAACTTGGAAGAATAAGAGAAGATGGTGTATGGGATATTTTGAACTCGGCCCAAGGCCTTGCCCCTGATATAGGGGAGTGTAGGAACGCCCTGGGATGCTTTCCCTCGAAGCAAACAATCTCTCTTCCAAAAGGAATTCAATTCCTTCATTAGGAAGCAAGTTCCTCTCTCTTTCCTAATTCTTTTGATAATCCTTTTTCTTTAAACATTAAGATTTCGAAAAGCATCCCTCTTATTCTCTTTGTTCTTGCTTTTTAAACCATTGGCACGAAATTCTATTTTCATTTAATAGAAAATACTTCCTTTTTATCAATATCACCAAATTCAGTAATATTGAATCACATTATCCTCTTATTTTGCAATTTTGGTATTTTCTCTTTCTTTCCTCTTTATTGGGACTCCTTGGATCCCAAGAAACTCTATTATTTCGAAATCCTTTTTATTGGATACTCATTATCATTCTGGATGCATATAAATGCATTATTCTTTATTATTTCTCATTATCTTGTTTATTTCTTATTAAAATAGCTCTTTTTGAGGATTTCTCTTTATTTTTATTTTATTTTCCTCATTGATATTCCTTTTAACATTAGGAATCCTTGGGATACAAATTTCTACCAAGGATAACTCAATTATACCTCATTTCACTTGTTTTTCACATTTTACCATTATTTTCAATTTCTTTCTTAATAAGAAATACTTAATTGATCTTTTCTTTTCTTACTGTACTTTCTATGCAACTTTGGACTCCTTGGAACCCAAGGAACCCAAGAGGCACAAAATCCCTCTTTTGGATTTTCCTTCTAGAGGTTTCCATCTCATTATTTTCTCAAAATTCAATTATTCATTCATTAGTTCAATTTTCTTGTTATTTGGGCCCAATAGCCAATAAAGCCCACAACACAAACATCAAGGCTATTGTAAATGAAATCTATTTATTCAAAACAAATTACATCATTATTTGTTCAATTATCTTTAATATGAGAAATTACATTTCTCACCAATTGAACCCAAAAATTGGGGTTGTGACAGTTTGTCATCTTCAAAAAGGGGAAGAATGTTGACTCAAGGTCTAAATACACTAAACCCTTGTTTTGGTGATGACTAAACCATTCCAATTAATTATGTCTAATGTCTCTACTGGAGTGATTTCAGATTAGGTATAGACACACTCCTAATGCCCCAACTTGCGTATCTCAACTTGGAGAAAAGACAAGTGAAAGTCAATACAAGTGCACATTTTTGGAATATGATGAAAATCCATTAGTATCATGTTGTAAATCACTTGTAATATTTGTATGACTTGTAATTAATCTTAGAAAAAATCAGGAGCACTTAGATCGAATGTTTAAGCACTCAAAAGATATTTTCTAAAATTCACATCAGGTTGTTTATCGGTCGAGTTGCCTTTATAGAAACTTGACCGATTGCACTGTACGGAAAAGTGCATAAAAGTATTTCTAGCCATTGTGGAGTTGCAACAATCGAAAATATATCCGTTGCAAGCTACAAAATGGCTAGTATTCATTCTTGAGTGTTCCCAAAGGCTAAGGGGCACCCCCAACTATAAATAGGACCCCTTGGGCTTCAGTCCAAGGTTGAGAATTCAATGCAAAACTCTATGTGAGGTTCCTATTCTATAGTTGAGTGCTTCCTACAACCTCCTCTCTCTCTCTCTGTCTAAGCTTAATCACTTGCTACATTCGTTAGAGTGAGTAGGAAATCTATAAGAGAGCTAGTCCTACATGTATATCTTATGAGGCTCTCACTTCCACCACCTCCCTATCGCTTATTTCAACCATGAAGATGAAGGTTCTCTCTCTTGGCTAAGAGAGGTGATGAAGAACAAGGGAAGGAGTCCCTTGGTGAATATCAAGGATGAAGACTTGGAGCAAGAGTGGGTATGCCCTTGGAGAAGGCAAAAGACTCCTTGCTCAAGTGGGTAAGTCCTTGGTGGAAGCTTCTCCGAGTGAAGGTGAAGGCAAATGCTGAAGATCCAAGAGGTGTGGCAAAGTCCTTGAAAGAAGAAGACTTGTGCTTGAGTGGGTAAGACCTTGGTGAAGGATAAAGACTCAAGCAAAGTGGGTAAATCCTTGGTAAGGTAGATATCTCCTTGTGCTTGGATGGGTAAGTCCTTTTGTGGTCATGTATTGTAAGTCATATGAATGAATATAAGAGTGCAATGATTAAGAAATCCTAGAGGTTGACCTCTCTAGGTAGTGGAGTGACTCACTTCTAGTTTGAAGTGTGGAACCACTCTAAATAGCTTGTCAATTGGTATATTTTCAATCTCTCTCTCCCTTGCTATGAATGTTTTATTTGCACTCAAATTTCTTATTTATCAACCTTAACTTATGATATATCTTGAGGGTCTAATGAATATTGTTTAAGTGCATTGAGCTCTATTCACCCCCTCTATATCATACAATCACCCATCTAGGTTCCAACAATTGGTATCAAAGCGAGTTTCTCTAAGAATACTTCAACAAGTAGGAGAAGATGGGTGACTACCAAGGTGGGAGATACTTCATCAACCTTCCAATCTTTGATGGTAGTAACTTCCTCTATTGGAAATGAAGCCTACAATTCTACATCCAAGGATCAAGTCTTAAGCTATGGAAAATGGTGGACCATCCATACAAGCTACCGGTAACAAAGATAGAATAATGGGATGAAGCTACCATGAAGAAAGCCACCTTAAATGCAAGAGCAATCAACATCCTCTATGCCACCATGACCTCCACCGAGTTGAACCGAGTTTCTTCTTGTGAGATGGCCTATGAGGTTTGGAAAAAGCTATGCATCACTTATGAGGGGACTCAACAAGTGAAGGAAAGCAAAGTCTACATGCTCAAAGGGATGCTTAAGAACTTCAAGATGGGAAAGGAGGAGAAGATAACCAACATGTACTCAAGTCTCAACACCATTGTGAATGGTCCTGCTATTCTAGGTCATCCTATGGGTAGAGGAGAGATCAACTCTAAGATCCTTAGAACTCTCTCAAAAGATGGGAACCCAAGGTGACTTCCATTGAAGAAGTAAGGTCTCTTGATGATATCCCCATTGAAGAGCTCATTAGAAATCTACAAGCCCACGAAGTCACACTTGACAAAAGAGAAGAAGTTGGAAGATAAGAGGAAAAAGAGCTAAAGAGAATGAAGAAGGCTGAAATGAAGGCTCGAATTAAAGCTATTATGGGACACACCTCTCCATCCTATCATGTTGAAGAATATATCATGTATTCCAAGGGTAGATACTACAAAGGCAAGAATTCCTCCTGAATCTGGTGCCTCAAGTGTGGAAAGAAGGGTCACTTCAAGATACATTGTCTGCAAGGCAAGAAGACCCATCATCGCAAGGAAAGATAAGAGAAGTACATTAAGAAGGAGAAATGGCACTCAAGATCAAGTGACTCCTCCAACTCAAGCTCAAGTCAAGATTCAAGTGAAGGATCAAGCTCAAGATCTAGTATTGAAGGAGAATGTCATTTTGCTCTTATGCCTTCTACATGAAAAGACTCAAATGAGGTAAATCTAAACTCTTTAGATAAAGAACATTTAATTTCTATCATTAATGCTACTCGTGCCTCTCTTATGTCTTCTAAAAAGAAAAGGAAAAAGCTTGCTAGAATTGTTGATAATATGCATATAGAATTAGATGATCTTGAACATGCTAATTCTTGCTTGCTTGATGATAAAAATGCTTGTCTTAGCCAAGTAGACTCTCTTAAACTTGAAAATTCTAGTTTGCTTGATAAGATTAGATTTCTAGAAGCTCAACCTCTTATGCCTAGTTCTAATGAAGAGCAGAACTTAATTGTTGATTCTCTCATGCATGATATTGATGTTCTTAAATCTAAAAATAAGGAGAAAGATTTTGCTTTGCAAGGATTAGAATATGAAAATGGTGTTTATCTTTCTAAGATTGCATTGCTTGAAACAGAAAATGCCTTTTTTCTTGCTAAAATCAATGTGCTTGAATCATGTTATAGTTCTACTAGTAGAGAGAATAATGTAGCTGCTCTTCATATTGATAGAGATTGTTATTTAACTAATGCTCTTTTCTTTGAAAATGATCTTTTGCATGCTAGAGATAATATAAATCATTTGTCTTCTATTATTTCTTCTCTTATGCATGATAATGATAGTTTGCAATCTTCTTTATAAAGATTCTTAGTTGGTAAAAGGAATCTTAATGATATCCTATACCATACTACTAAAAAAATTGGTAGACATGGTTTAGTGTATGATAGTAGTCAAAGGAACAAAAAAGGTAAAGGAACTCCAATCTTCCAAGGATAATCCTCTAGTTCCAAGAGTATGGGCACATGCAACTATTGCAATGATATTGGCCATTATTCTATTTGTTGTCCTTTTAGGAAATTACCCAAGAGAAATAGGACTTGGGTTGCTAAGCTAACCCCTCCCGATCCAAAAACATGATTGGGGACCATTTCATCTTTCTTCTTGTAGGTACTTACAAATGGATTGACTTGAGCTATTGAATTGCAAATTGACTTCTCAATCCACATGAAAGAAGAAAGGTGAGATGTGTAGAGGGTGACAACAAGTGGAAAAAGGAATGGTAAGAACAACGGTAAAGGTTTTCTTGATTATAACCATTTCTAACTTATTTTTGTCAAGTTAGTGTGCACTATGCATGTGGTTTTTGAGTCAAAAGTGGTATTTTGTGATTCTCTTCACACTCTTGCTCAAAAACTATTTCTAATGCTTTCATAGTACATTACTAACTTGCTAACACATGTTTGGACATGGCTTATATCTTTAGCATGCCTCTAAATATGTTTTTATGAAATATATGTGCCTTTTTTAAAACAACTTTGTCAGTCGAGTTTGTCCAGTTTGAAAGTCGACCGATAGGCACCAAAGGGTATTGCCAACAACTATCATCGGTCGAGTTGTCAATACACAGAACTCGACCGACAACACTATGCATAGAATATATATTTGGTTTATTGAATGATAATTTCCCTCTCAACTTGATTTTCTCAACCAATAGCCATATTGTTTGGAACTCCCTTGGTGCCTTTATATATGCATATTGCCATGTTTTTAATTTCCTATCTTTCTTACAACTCTATCTCTCTAATAGCTCTAAATTGGCATATCTATATCTTGCAATTACTTGCTTTGAGTTGTTTTGCATGTTTTGATGATGATCTCTTTTTGGATCTTTTGGTTGTGTCTTAAATTGGTTCCACTATGCTCAAACATATATATATATATAGTTGTTTATCTTGTTTGGATAAAACCTTGGGTTCCTAGTGGTGATCATCTTTTGGTAATGACACATACTTGTTAGTGAGTCATATCCTTTCATGCTTATGAAATTGCATATCTCATTGTTTGGATATATATCTACATCTATTCATAGCTTGCTCTTTAACTTGTGCATCTTTTTCTATGATCTAGATCCTACTAGTAGTCTTAACTTGCGACATCATCTACTAGTATTTCATATGCATGTAGTACTAGCCTTGTTTGTCAAGTGGTATTTAACCATATGCTATGCTTGTATCTTGTTTCATACTTGCTCAAACTTGTTTCTTAAATTGCATATCTACTATCTTGAGCTGCTTACATAACTTTGTGCTGCAGGATATATAGAACTGCATTATATGTATAATTTGGAGCATACTTGAAATTTCATGCATATTTTTCTCCAGTTTCAGGTTTTGGTGCAAGACCAGTGTTTTTAATATAGAAACGACCTTTTGAGCAAGACTCATTGGTTACCATTGAGCCCAGACACTTTTTGGCCAAATTATGTCATCTTTAGGGTCAAAATTGCGATTTAATATTTTTTTGAAGCATTTTATCTTGCATTTTGTGTTCTTTAAGTGCATGCTTTAACTTGCTTTTCTTTCTATGCTTGGACAAGCCCCTAGCCATGATATTCTACTCTCCTTTTATAACTTTTTTTATCTCCTTTCTCTTAACAAGCGGTGTTTTTTATTTCTTTATAACCCCACTTTTTGAAATGACAAAGGGGGAGAAAGGTATATCATCTTTTGACAAAACATGTAGAAGGCATGTTTTACATGAAGAAGAGAAGTATGAACATGTAAGGGGGAGAAGGTAAAGGGGAGAAGACATATATGTATAGAACATATATGAGTAGAAGACATAGTATTCTATAAATGTTATGAAAGCTAACCATGCAGGAGAAATATCATCAATTGGGGGGAGTATGAGAACTCCACTAGCATCAATTGAGGGGGAGCATGTGAACTCAATTCTAATGAAACCCCTGCGTTTCTCCAAAGGTATGACTTTACTTAAATGCTTTCAATACATTTATGGAATGGTTTGTCATCTTCAAAAAAGGGGGAGAATGTTGACTCAAGGTCTAAATAGAGTAAACCCTTGTTTTGATGATGACTAAACCATTCCAATTAATTATGTCTAATGTCTCTACTTGAGTGATTTCAAATTTAGTATGGACACACTCTAAATGCCCCAACTTGCGCATCTCAACTTGGAGAAAAGACAAGTCAAAGTCAATACAAGTTCCCATTTATGGAATATGATGTAAATCCATTAGTATCATGTTGTAAATCACTTGTAATGATTGTATGACTTGTAATTAAGCTTAGAAAAAATTAGGAGCACTTAGATCGAATGTCTAAGCACTCAAAAGCCATTTTCCAAAATTTACATCAGGCTGTACATTGGTCGAGTTGTAAACTTGACCGATCCTGATTGGATCTTGAAAATGACTTTTGATCAGTCGAGTTATTTTTATAGAAACTCGACCGATTGCACTATACGGAAAAGTGCAAAAAAGTATTTCTAGCCATTGTGGAGTTGTAACAATCGAAAATATATCTGTTGCAAGCCACAAAATGGCTAGTTTTCGTTCTTGAGTGTTACCAAAGGCTAAGGGGCATCCCCATATATACATAGGACCCCTTGGGCTTCATTCCAAGGTTGAGAATTCAATGCAAAACTGTATGTGAGGTTACTATTCTATAGTTGAGTTCTTCCTACAACCTCCTCTCTCTCTTAGCTTAATCACTTGCTACATTC
This sequence comes from Alisma plantago-aquatica, assembly GCA_963693085.1. NCBI lineage: Eukaryota > Viridiplantae > Streptophyta > Magnoliopsida > Alismatales > Alismataceae > Alisma > Alisma plantago-aquatica. Next base: position 1,097,790,064 of record OY856413.1, read on the forward strand.
ATTAGAGTGAGTAGGAAATCTGTAAGAGAGCTAGTCCTACATTTATATCTTGTGAGGCTCTCACTTCCACCACCTCCCTATCTCTCATTTCAACTGTGAATATGAAGGTTCTCTCTCTCGGCTAAGAGGGGTGAATAAGAACAAGGGAAGGAGTCCCTTGGTGAAGATCAAGGCTTAAGACTTGGAGCAAGAGTGGGTAAGTCCTTGGTGAAGGCAGAAGACTCCTTGCTCAAGTGGGAAATTCCTTGGTGGAAGCTTCTCCGAGTGAAGGTGAAGGCAAAGGCTAAAGATCCAAGAGGAATGGCAAAGTCCATGAAGGCAGAAGACTTTTGATTGAGTGGGTAAGACCTTGGTGAAGGCTGAAGACTCAAGCAAAGTGGGTATGTCAATGGTAAGGTGGATATCTCCATGTGCTTGGATGGGTAAGTCCTTTGGTGTTCATGTATTGTAAGTTTTATGAATGAATATAATAGTGCAATGGTTAAGAAATCCTAGAGGTTGATGTCTCTAGGTAGTGGAGTGACTCACTTCTAGTTTGAAGTGTGGAACCACTCCAAATAGCTTGTCAATTGGTGTATGTTCAATCTCTCTCTCCCTTGCTATGAATGTTTTAGTTGCACTCAAATTTCCTATTTAGCAACCTTATCTTATGATATATCTTGACGGTTTAATGAATTTTTTTTAAGTGCATTTATCTCTAGTCACCCCCTCTAGAGCATCCAATCACCCATCTAGGATTCAACAATTGGTATCAGAGGAGTTTCTCCAAGCATACTTCAACAAGTAGGAGAAGATGGGTGACTACCAAGGTGGGAGGTACTTCATCAACCTTCCAATCTTTGATGGGAGTAAGTTCCTCTATTGGAAAAGAAGGTTACAATTCTACATCCAAGGATCAAGTCTTGAGATATGGACAATGGTGGACCATCCATACAAGCTACCGGTGGCAAAGATAGAAGAATGGGATGAAGCTACCATGAATAAAGCCACCTTGAATGCAAGAGAAATCAACAACCTCTATGCCACCATGACCTCCAGCGAGTTCAACCAGATTTCTTCTTATGAGATGGCCTATGAGGTATGGAGAAAGATATGCATCACTTATGAGGGGAATCACCTAGTGAAGGAAAGGAAAGTCTATATGCTCAAAGGGCTGATTGAGAACTTCAAGATGGGAATGGAGGAGAAGATGGCCAACATGTACTCAAGGCTCAACACCATTGTGAATGGTCTTGCTGTTCTAGGTCATACTAGGAGTAGAGGAGAGATCAACTTGAAGATCCTTAGAACTCTCCCCAAGAGATGGGAACCCAAGGTGACTTCCATTGAAGAAGTAAGATCTCTTGATGATATCCCCATTGAAGAGCTCTTTAGAAATCTACAAGCCAATGAAGTCACACTTGAAAAAAGAGAAGAACTTGAAAGATAAGAGGAGAAAGAGCTAAAGAGAATGAAGAAGGCTGAAATGAAGGCTTGAATTGAAGCTATTATGGAACAAGCCTCTCCATCCTATCATGTTGAAGAAGATACCATGTACTCCAAGGGTAGATTCTATAAAGGCAAGAATTCCTCCTCCATCCGGTGCCTCAAGTGTGGAAAGAAGGGTCACTTAAAGATAGATTGTCTACAAGGCAAGAAGACCCATCATCACAAGAAAATAGAAGATAAGTACATGAAGAAGGAGAAATGAAACTCAAGCTCGAGTGACTCCTCCAAATCAAGCTCTAGTGAAGATTCAAGTGAAGGATCAAGCTCAAGCTCTAGTGTTGAATGAGAATGCCATTTTTCTCTTATGGGTTTTGCAAGAAAAGACTCAAATGAGGTAAATATAAACTCTTTAGATAAATAACATTTAATTGCTATCATTAATGCTACTTGTGCCTCTCTTAAGTCTTCTAAAAAGAAAAGGAAAAAGCTTGCTAGAATTGTTGATAATATGCATATAGAATTAGATGATCTTGAACATGATAATTCTTGCTTGCTTGATGATAAAAATGATTGTCTTAGCCAGGTAGACTCTCTTAAACTTGAAATCTATAAGCACATGAAGCCACACTTGACAAGAGGGAGGAAGTAGAAAGACAAGAAGAGAAAGAACTCAAGAGAATGAAGAAGGCTGAAATCAAAGCTCAAATCAAGGTTATTGTTGGTCAATCTTCTCCATCCTCTCAAGTTAAAGAAGATGTCATGTACTCCAAGGGTAAACTCTACAAAGGCAAGTCCTCCTCCATCTAGTTCTATACATGTGGAAAGAAGTGTCACTACAAGGAAGATTTCCCACAGGGCAAAAAGATCCATCTTCACAAGGGAAGAGATGAGAAGTACAAGAAGAAGGAGAAATGGCACTCAAGCTCAAGTGACTCCTCCAACTCAAGCTCAAGTGAAGAATCAAGTGAAGAGTCAAGTGGAAGAACAAGCTCTAGTGAAGAAGGAGAATGTCATTGTGCTCTCATGACATCAAATAATAAAGACTCAAGTGAGGTAAATCTAAACTATTTAGATAAAGAATCTTTGATTACTGTTATTCATGATACTTGTTCCTCTCTTAAGTCTTCTAAAAAGAAAAGGAAAAAGATTGCTAGAATTGTTGATAATATGCATGTGAATTAGATGATCTTGAAGATGCAAATTCTTGCTTACTTGATGATAAAAATGCTTGTCTTAGCCAAGTAGACTCTCTTAAACTTGAAAATGCTAGTTTTCTTGATAAGATTAGATTTCTAGAAGCTCAACCTCTTATGCCTAGTTCAAATGAAGAGCATACCTTAATTGTTGATTCTCTCATGCATGATATTGATGTTCTTAAATCTGAAAACAAGGACAAAGATTTTTCTTTGCAAGGATTATAATATGAAAATGGTGTTTATCTTTCTTAGATTGCTTTGCTTGAAACAAAAAATGCCTCATTGCTTGCTAAAATCAATGTGCTTTAATCATGTTCTAGTTCTACTAGTAGAGAGAATAATGTAGTTGCTCTTCATATTGATAGAGATTCTTATTTAATTAAAGCTCTTTTCTTAGTAAATGATCTTTTGCATGCTAGAGATAATATCAATCATTTGTCTTCTAGTATCTCTTCTCTTATGCATGATAATGATAGTTTGAGATCTTATTTGCAAAGATTCTTAGTTGGTAAAAGGAATCTTAATGATATCCTATACCATACTACTAAACAAATTGGTAGAAATGGTTTGGGGTATGATAGTACTCAAAGGAACAACAAAGGTAAAGGACCTCCAATTTTCCATGGAGAATCCTCTAGATCCAAGACTATGGGAACATGTAACTATCGAAATGATATTGGCCATTATTCTACTTGTTATCCTTTTAGGAAAGCACCCAAGAGCAATAGGACTTGGGTTGCTAAGCTAACCCCTCCAGACCCAAAAATATGGTTGGGGACCATTTCATCTTTGTTATTGTAGGTACTTGCAAATGGATTGACTTGAGCTATTGAATTGCAAATTGACTTCTCAATCCACATGAAAGAAGAAAGGTGAGGTGTGTAGAGGGTGATAACAAGTGGAAAAAGGAATGGTAAGAGCAAAGGTAAAAGGTTTTTTGCTTATAACCATTTCTAACTTGTTTTTGTCAAGTTAGTGTGCACTATGCACGTGGTTTTTGAGTCAAAAGTGGTATTTTGTGATTCGCATAACACTCTTTCTCAAAAACTATTTCTAATGCTTTCATAGTACATTACTAACTTGCTTACACATGTTTGGATATGGCTTATATCTTTAGCATGCCTCTAAATATGTTTTTATAAAACATATGTGCCTTTTTGACAACAATGTTGTCAGTCGAGTTTGTCATGTTTGAAACTTGACCAATATGCACCAATGGGTGTTGCCAACAACTGTCATCGGTCGAGTTGTCAATACACAGAACTCGACCGACAACGCTGTCCACAAAATATACATTTGGTTTATTGAATGAGAATTTACCTCTCAACTTGATTTTCTCAACCAATAGCCTTATTATTTGGAACTCTCTTGATACCTTTATATATGCATATTGCCATATTTTTAATTTCCTATCTTGCATACAACTCTATCTCTCTATTAGCTCTAAAATTGGCATATCTATATCTTGCAATTACTTGCTTTGAGTTGTTTTGCAAGTTTTGATGATGATCTCTTTGGATCTTTTGGTTGTGTATTAAATTGGTTCCTCTATGCTCAAACATATATATAGTTGTTTATCTTGTTTGGATACAACCTTGGGTTCCTAGTGGTGATCATCTTTTGGTAATGACACATACTTGTTAGTGAGTTATATCCTTTCATGCTTATGAAATTGCATATCTCATTGTTTGGATATATGTCTATATCTATTCTTAGCTTGATCTTTAACTTGTGCATCTTTTGCTATGATCTAGATCCTACTAGTAGTCCTAACTTGTTACATCATCTAGTAGTAGTTCATATACATGTAGTTTTAGCCTTGTTTATCAAGTGGTATTTAACCATATGCTATGCTTGTATCTTGTTTCATACTTGCTCAAACTTGTTTCTTAAATTGCATATCTACTATCTTGAGCTTCTTACTTAACTTTGTGATGCAGGATATATAGAACTGCATTGTATGTAGAATTTGGAGCATACTTGAAATTTCATGCAGATTTTGCTCCAGTTTCAGGTTTTGGTGCAAGACCAATGTTTTTAATGCAAAAACGGCCTTTTGAGCAAGACTCATTGGTTACCATTGAGCGCAGACACTTTTTGGGCAAATTATGTCATCTTTAGGGTCAAAATTGCAATTTATTATTTTTCTGCATCATTTTATCTAGCATTTTGTGTTGTTCAAGTGCATGCTTTAACCTACTTTTCTGTCTATGCTTGGACAAGCCCCTAGCTATGCTCTTCTACTCTCCTTTTATTACTTTTGTTATCTCCTTTCTCTTAACAAGTGGTCTTTCTTATTTCTTCATAACCCCACAGTTTGAAATGACAAAGAGGGAGAAAGGTATGTCTTTGTTTGATAAAATAGGGAGAAGGCATGACTTACATGAAGAAGAGAAGTATGAACATGTAAGGGGGAGAAGGTAAATGGGAGAAGACATATATGTGTAGGACATATATGAGTAGAAGACATAATATTCTATAAATGTAATGAAAGCTAATCATGCAGGAGAAATAACATCAATTGAGGGGAGTTTGAGAATTCCATTAGCATCAATTGAGGGGGAGCAAATGAACTCAGTTGTATTGAAACCCCTAGGTTTCTCTAAAGGTATGACTTTACTTAAATGCTTTCAATACATTTATGGAATGGTTTGTCATACTAAAAAAGGGGGAGAATGTTGACTCAAGGTCTAAATTGACTAAACCCTTGTTTTGATGATGACTAAACCATTCCAATTAATTGTGTCTAATGTCTCTACTTGAGCAATTTCAATTTAGGTATAGACACACTCCAAATGCCCCAACTTGTGCATCTCAACTTGGAGAAAAGACAAGTCAAAGTCAATACAAGTGCACATTTTTGGAATATGATGTAAATCCATTAGTATCATGTTGTAAATCACTTGTAATGATTGTATGACTTATAATTAAGCTTAGAAAAAATTAGGAGCACTTAGATCGAACGTTTAAGCACCCAAAAGCCATTTTCTAAAATTCACATCACGTTGTTCATCGGTCGAGTTGCAAACTCAACCGATCCTGATTGGATCTTAAAAATGACTTTTGATAGGTCGAGTTACCTTTATAGAAACTCGAGTTATTGCACTTTACGGAAAAGTGGAGAAAAGTGTTTCTAGCCGTTGTGGAGTTGCAGCAATCAAAAATATATCTGTTGCAAGCCACAAAACGACTAGTTTTCATTTCTTGAGTGTTGCCAAAGGCTAAGGGGCATCCCTAGCTATAAATAGGGCCCCTTGGGCTTCATTCTAAGGTTGATAATTCAATGCAAAACTCTATGTGAGGTTCTTATTCTATAGTTGAGTGCTTCCTACAACCTCCTCTCTCTGTCTAAGCTTAATCACATGCTACATTCATTAGAGTGAGTAGGAAATCTATAAGAGAGCTAGTCCTGCATGTATATCTTGTGAGGCTCTCACTTCCACCACCTCCCTATCTCTCATTTCAACCTTCAAGTTGAAGGTTATCTCTCTTGTCTAAGATAGGTGAAGAAGAATAAGGGAAGGAGTCCCTTGGTGGAGATCAAGGCTGAAGATTTAGAGCAAGAGTGGGTAAGCCCTTGGTGAAGGCAGAATACTCCTTGCTCAAGTGGGTAAGTCCTTGGTGGAAGCCTCTCTGAGTGAAGGAGAAGGCAAAGGCTGAGGATCCAAGAGGAGTGGCAAAGTATTTGAATGCGGAAGACGTGTGCTTGAGTGGGTAAGACCTTGGTGAAGGATGAAGACTCAAGAAAAGTGGGTAAGTCCTTGGTAATGTGGATATCTCCTTGTACTTGGATGAGTAAGTCCTTTGGTGGTCATGTATTGTAAGTCTTATGAATGAATATAAGAGTGCAATGGTTAAGAAATCCTAGAGGTTGACCTCTCTAGGTAGTGGAGTGACTCACTTCTACTTTGAAGTGTGGAAACACTCTAAATAGCTTGTAAATTGGTGTATGTTCAATCTCTCTAAGTTGCACTCAATGTTTTAGTTGCACTCAAATTTCCTATTTTGCAACCTTATCGTATGATATATCTTGAAGGTGTAATGAATTTTGTCTAAGTACATTCATATCTATTCACCCCCCTCTAGAGCATCCAATCACCCATCTAGGATCCAAAAATTGGTATCAGAGCGAGTTTCTCCAAGCATACTTCAACAAGTAGGAGAAGATGGGTGACTACCTAGGTGGGAGATACTTCATCAACCTTCCAATATTTGATGGGAGTAACGTCCTCTATTGGATAAGAAGGATACAATTCTACATCCAAGGATCAAGTCTTGAGATATGTAAAATGGTGGATCATCCATACAAGCTACCAATTACAAAGATAGAAGAATGGGATGAAGATACCATGAAGAAAGACACCTTGAATGCAAGAGCAATCAACATCCTCTATGCCACCATGACCTCCACAAATTTCAACTGGATTTCTTCATTTGAGATTTCCTATGAGGTATGGAGAAAGCTATGCATCACTAATGAGGAGACTCAACAAGTGAAGGAAAGCAAGGTCTATATGCTCAAAGGGCTGCTTGAGAACTTCAAGATGGGAAAGGAGGAGAAGATAGCCAACATGTACTCAAGGCTCAACACCATTGTGAATGGTCTTGTTATTCTAGGTCATCCTATGAGTAGAGTAGAGATCAACTCTAAGATCCTTACAACTCTCCCCAAGAGATGGGAACCCAAGGTGACTTCCATTGAAGAAGTAAGGTCTCTTGATGATATCCCCATTGAAGAGGTCATTGGAAATCTACAAGCCTATGAAGTCACACTTGAGAAAAGAGAAGAAGTTGAAAGATAAGAGGAGAAAGAGCTAAAGAGAATTAAGAAGGCTGAAATGAAGGCTCGAATTAAAGATATTATGGAACAAGCCTCTCCATCCTATCATGTTGAAGAAGATACCATGTACTCCAAGGGTAGATTCTATAAAGGCAATAATTCCTCCTCCATCTGGTTCCTCAAGTGTGGAAAGAAGGGTCACTTAAAGATAGATTGTCTACAAGGCAAGAAGACCCATCATCACAAGAAAATAGAAGAGAAGTACATGAAGAAGGAGAAATGGCACTCAAGCTCAAGTGACTCCTCCAAGCTCAAGTGAAGATTCAAGTGAAGGATTAAGGTCAAGCTCTAGTGTTGAAGGAGAATGCCATTTTTCTCTTATGGCTTCTATAAGAAAATACTCAAATGAGGTAAATCTAAACTCTTTAGATAAAGAACCTTTAATTGCTATCATTAATGCAACTTGTGTCTCTCTTAAGTATTCTAAAAAGAAAAGGAAAATGCTTGCTAGAATTGTTGATAATATGCACATAGAATTAGATGGTCTTGAACATGCTAATTCTTATTTGCTTGATGATAAAAATGCTTGTTTTAGCCATGTAGACTCTTTTAAACTTGAAAATGCTAGTTTGCTTGATAAGATTAGATTTCTAGAAGGTCAACCTCTTATTCCTATGTATAATGAAGAGCATACCTTAATTGTGGATTCTCTCATGCACGATATTGATGTTCTTAAATATGAAAACAAGGACAAAGATTTTGTTTTGCAAGGATTAGAATATGAAAATGGTGTTTATCTTTCTACGATTGCTTTGCTTGAAACAGAAAATGCCCCCTTGCTTGCTAAAATCAATGTGCTTGAATCATGTTCTAGTTCTACTAATAAAGAGAATAATGTAGCTTCTCTTCATATTGATAGAGAATCTTATTTAACTAAAGCTCTTTGCTTAGAAAATTATCTTTTGCATGCTAGAGATAATATCAATCATTTGTCTTCTACTATTTCTTCTCTTATGCATAATAATGATAGTTTGAGATCTTCTTTGCAAAGATTCTTAGTTGGTAAAAGGAATCTTAATGATATCCTATACCATACTACTAAACAAATTGGTAGACATGGTTTGGGGTATGATAGTACTCACAGGAATAACAAAGGTAAAGGACCTCCAATCTTCCATGGAGAATCCTCTAGTTCCACGATTATGGGCACATGTAACTATTGTAATGATATTGGCCATTATTCTACTTGTTGTCCTTTTAGGAAAGCACCCAAGTGCAATAGGACTTGGGTTGCTAAGATAACCCCTCCGGACCCAAAAACATGGTTGGGGACCATTTCATCTTTCTTCTAGTAGGTACTTGCAAATGGATTGGCTTGAGCTATTGAATTGCAAATTGACTTCTCAATCCATATGAAAGAAGAAAGGTGAGATGTGTAGAGGGTAATAACAAGTGGAAAAAGGAACGGTAAGAACAAAGGTAAAGGTTTTCCTACTTATAACCATTTCTAACTTGTTTTTGTCAAGTTAGTGTGCACTATGCATGTGGTTTTTGAGTCAAAAGTGGTATTTTGTGATTCTCCTCACACTCTTGCTCAAAAACTTTTTCTAATGATTTCATAGTGCATTAATAACTTGCATACACATGTTTGGATATGACTTATATCTTTAGCATGCCTCTAAATATGTTTTTATGAAATATATGTGCCTGTTTTTATAGCAATTTTGTCGGTCGAGTTTGTATCATTTGAAACTTGACCGATCAGCACCAATGGGTGTTGCCAATAGCTGTCATCAGTCGAGTTGTCAATACACAGAACTCCACCGACAACACTCGACACAGAATATACATTTGGCTTATTAAATGAGAATTTCCCTCTCAACTAGATTTTCTCAACCAATAGCCTTATTCTTTGGAACTCCCTTCATACCTTTCTATATGCATATTGCCATGTTTTTAATTTCCTGTTTTTCTTACAAATCTATCTCTCTAATTGCTCTAAATTGGCATTATATATATCTTGCAATTACTTGCTTTGAGTTGTTTTGCATGTTTTGATGATGATATCTGTAGATCTTTTGGTTGTGTCTTAAATTGCTTCCTCTATGCTCAAACATAAATATAGTTGTATATTTTGTTTGGATACAACCTTGAGGTTCCTAGTGGTGATCATCTTTTGGTAATGAGGAATACTTGTTAGTGAGTCATATCCTTTCATGCTTATGAAGTTGCATATCTCTTTGTGTGGATATATGTCTACATCTATTCATAGCTTGCTCTTTAACTTGTGCATATTTTTCTATGATCTAGATCCCACTAGTAGTCCTAACTTGTGACATCATCGTCTAGTAGTTCATATACATGTAGTTCTAGCCTTGTTTATCAAGTGATATTTAATCATATGCTATGCTTGTATATTGTTTCATACTTGCTCAAACTTGTTTCTTAAATTGCATATCTACTATCTTGAGTTGATTACATAACTTTGTGATGCATGATATATAGAACTACATTGTATGTAGAATTTGGAGCATACTTGAAATTTCATGCAGATTTTGTTCCAGTTTTAGTTTTTGGTGCAAGACTAGTGTTTTTTATGCAGAAACGGCCTTCTGAGCAAGACTCATCGCTTTTCCATGAGCGCAGACAATTTTTGGGCAAATTAAGTCATCTTTAGGGTCAAAATTGTGATTTATTGTTTTTCTACAACATTTTATCTTGCATTTTGGGTTGCTCAAGTGCATGCTTTAACTTGCTTTTCTTTCTATGCTTGGACAATCCCCTAGTTGTGCTCTTCTACTTTCCTTTTATAACTTTTGTTATCTCCTTTCTCTTAACAAGTGGTGTTTCTTATTTCTTGATAACCCCACTTTTTGAAATGACAAAGGGGGAGAAAGGTATGTCTTCTTTTGACAAAATAGGGAGAAGGCATGTCTTACATGAGGAAGAAAAGTATGTCCATGTAAGGGGAAGAAGGTAAAGGGGAGAAGACATATATGTGTAGAACATATATGAGTAGAAGATATATTATTCTAAAAATGTTATAAAAGATAGCCATGTAGGATAAATAACTTGAATTGAGGAGGAGTATGAGAACTCCACTATAATCAATTGAGGGGGAGCACATGAACTCAATTCTATTGAAACCCCTACATTTCTTCAAAGGTATGACTTTACTTAAATGCTTTCAATACATTTATGGTATGGTTTGTCATCTTCAAAAAAGGTGGAGAATGTTGACTCAATGTCTAAATAGACTAAACCCTTGTTTTGATGATGACTAAACCATTCCAATTAATTGTGTCTAATGTCTCTACTTGAGTGTATTCAGATTAGGTATAGACACACTCCAAATGCCCCAACTTGCACATCTCAACTTGGAGAATAGACAAGTCAAAGTCAATACAAGTGCATATTTTTGGAATATGATGTAAATCACTTGTAATTATTGTATGACTTGTAATTAAGCTTAGAAAAAATCAGGAGAACTTAGATCGAATGTTTACGCAATCAAAAGCCATTTTCCAAAATTCACATCAGGTTGTTCATCGGTCGAGTTGTAAACTCGACCGATCCTGGTTGGATCTTGAAAATGACTTTTGATCGGTCAAGTTACCTTTATAGAAACTCGATCGATTGCATTGTACGTAAATGTGTAGAAAAGTGTTTCTAGCCGTGGTGGAGTTGCAAAAATTGAAAATATATCTGTTACAAGCCACAAAATGGCTAGTTTTCATTCTTGAGTGTTCCCAAAGGCTAAGGGGCATCCTCAGCTATAAATAGGATGCCCTGGGCTTCATTCCAAGGTTGATCATTCTATGCAAAACTCTATGTGATGTTCCTGTTCTATAGTTGAGTGCTTCCTACAACCTCCTCTCTCTCTAAGCTTAATCACTTGCTATATTCATTAGAGTGAGTTGGAAATCTGTTAGAGAGCTATTCCTACATGTATATCTTGTGAGGATCTCACTTCCACCACGTCCCTATCTATCATTTAAAACATGAAGATGAAGGTTCTCTCTCTTGGCTAAGAGAGGTAAAGAAGAATAAGGGAAGGAGTCCCTCAGTGAAGATCAAGGCTGAAGACTTTGAGCAAGAGTGGGTAAGCCCTTGGTGAAGGAAGAAGACTCCTTTCTCAAGTGGGTAAGTCCGTGGTGGAAGCTTATCCGAGTGAAGGTGAAGGCAAAGGCTAAAGATCCAAGAGAAGTGGCAAAGTCCTTGAAGGTGGAAGACTTGTGCTTGAGTGGGTAAGACCATGGTGACAGTTGAAGACTCAAGAAAAGTGGGTAAGTCCTTGGTAAGGTGGATATCTCCTTGTGCTTGGATGGGTAAGTCCTTTGGTGGTCATGTATTATAAGTCTTATGAATGAATATAAGACTGTAATGGTTAAGAAATCTTAGAGGTTGACCTCTCCAGGTAGTGGAGTGACTCACTTCTCGTTTGAAGTGTGGAACAATTTAAATAGCTTGTCAATTGGTGTATGTTCAAAATCTATCTCCCTTGATATGAATGTTTTAGTTGCACTCAAATTTCCTATTTAGCAACCTTATCTTATGATATATCTTGAAGGTCTAATGAATTTTGTTTAAGTGCATTCAACTCTACTCACCCCCCCTTAAGAGCATCCAATCACCCATCTAGGATTCAACAATTTGTATCAGAGCGAGTTTCTCCAAACATACTTCAACAAGTAGGAGAAGATGGGTTACTACCAAGACGGGAGATACTTCATCAACCTTCCAATCTTTGTTGGAAGTAACTTTCTCTATTGGAAAAGAAGGCTATAATTCTACATCCAAGGATCAAGTCTTGAGCTATGGCAAATGGTGGACCATACATACAAGCTACCGGTGACAAAGATTGAATAATGAGATGAAGCTACCATGAACAAAGCCACCTTGAATGCAAGAGCAATCAACATACTCTATGCCACCATGACCTCCACCGAGTTCAACTAGATTTCTTCTTGTGAGATGAACTATGAGGTATGGAGAAAGCTATGCATCACTTATGATGGGACTCAACAAGTGAAGGAAAGCAAAGTCTACATGCTCAAAGGGCTGCTTGAGAACTTCTAGATGTGAAAGGAGGAGAAGATAGCCAACATGTACTCAAGTCTCAACACCATTGCAAATGGTCTTGCTTTTCTAGGTCATCCTATGAGTAGAGGAGAGATCAACTCTAAGATCCTTCGAACACTCCCCAAGAGATGGGAACCCAAGGTGACTTCCATTGAAGAAGTAAGGTCTCTTGATGATATCCCCATTGAAGAGCTCATTGGAAATCTACAAGCCCTTGAAGTCACACATGACAATAGAGAAGAAGTTGAAAGACAATAGGAGAAAGAGCTAAAGAGAATGAGGAAGGCTGAAAGGAAGGCTCGAATTGAAGATATTATGGGACAAGCCTCTCCATCTGATCATGTTGAAGAAGATACCATGTACTCTAAGGGTAGATTCTACAAAGGCAAGAATTCCTTCTCCATCTTGTGCCTCAAGTGTGGAAAGAAGGGTCACTTCAAGATAGATTGTCTACAAGGCAAGAAGACCAATCATCAAAAGGAAAGCAAAGAGAAGTACATGAAGAAGGAGAAATGACACACAAGCTCAAGTGACTCCTCCAACTCAAGCTCAACTGAAGATACAAGTGAAGGATCAAGATCAAGCTCTAGTGTTGAAGGATAATGCCATTTTTCTCTTATGGCTTCTACAAGAAAAGACTCAAATGAGGTAAATCTAAATTGTTTAGATAAATAACCTTTAATTGCTATCATTAATGCTACTCGTTCCTCTCTTAAGTCTTCTAAAAAGAAAAGGAAAAAGCTTGAAAGAATTGTTGATAATATGCATATAGAATTAGATGATCTTGAACATGCTAATTATTCCTTGCTTGATGATAAAAATCTTTGTCTTAGCCAAGTAGATTCTCTTAAACTTGAAAATTCTAGTTTTCTTGATAAGATTTAATTTCTAGAAGCTCAACCTCTTATGCCTAGTTCTAATGAAGAGAATACCTTAATTGTTGATTCTCTCATGCATGATATTGATGTTCTTCAATATGAAAACAAGGACAAAGCATTTGTTTTGCAAGGATTAGAATATCAAAATGGTGTTTATCTTTCTAAGATTGCTTTTCTTGAAACAGATAATGCCTCCTTTCTTGCTAAAATCAATGTGCTTGAATCATGTTCTAGTTCTACTAGTAGAGAGAATAATGTATCTGCTCTTCATATTGGTAGAGATTCTTGTTTAACTAAAGCTCTTTTCTTAGAAAATGATATTTTGCATGCTAGAGATAATATCAATCATTTTTGTTCTACTATTTCTTCTCTTACACATGATAATGATAGTTTGAGATCTTCTTTGCAAAGATTCTTAGTTGGTAAAAGGAATCTTAATGATATCCTATACCATACTACTAAACAAATTGGTAGACATGGTTTGGCGTATGATAGTACTCAAAGGAACAACAAAGGTAAATGACCTCCAATCTTCCATGGAGAATCCTCTAGTTCCAAGATTGTGGGCACATGTAACTATTGCAATGATATTGGCCATTATTCTACTTGTTTTCCTTTTAGGAAAGCACCCAAGAGCAATAGGACTTGGTTTGCTAAGCTAACTGCTCCAGACCCAAAAACATGGTTCGGGACCATTTCATCTTTCTTCTTGTAGGTACTTGCAAATGGATTGACTTGAGCTATTGAATTGCAAATTGAATTCTCAATCCACATGAAAAAACAAAGGTGAGATGTGTAGAGGGTGACAACAAGTGGAGTAAGGAATGGTAAGAACAAAGGTAAAGGGTTTCTTGCTTATAACCATTTCTAACTTGTTTTTGTCATGTTAGTGTGCACTATGCATGTGGTTTTTTATTCAAAAGTGGTATTTTGTGATACTCTTCACACTCTTGATCAAAACAAATTTCTAATGCTTTCATAGTGCATTACTAACTTGCTTACACATGTTTGGATATGGCTTATATCTTTAGCATGCCTCTAAATATGTTTTTATGAAATATATGTGCCTTTTTGATAGTAGATTTGTCAGTAAAGTTTGTCCTATTTGAAACTCAACCGATAGGCACCAATGGGTGTTGCCAATAGCTGTCATTGGTCGAGTTGTCAATGCACAGAACTCGACCGACAACACTGTGTACAAAATTTACGTTTGGCTTATTGAATGAGAATTTCCCTCTCAACTAGATTTTCTCAACCAATAGCCTTATTCTTTGGAACTCCCTTGGTACCTTTATATATTCATATTGCCATGTTTTTAATTTCCTATCTTGATTACAACTCTATCTCTCTAATTTCTCTAAATTGGCATATCTATATCTTGCAATTACTTGCTTTGAGTTATTTTGTAGGTTTTGATGATGATCTCTTTGGATCCTTTAGTTGTGTCTTAAATTGATTCCTCTATGCTCAAACATATATATAGTTGTATATATTGTTTGGATACAACCTTGAGGTTCCTAGTGGTGATCATATTTTGGTACTGACACATACTTATTAGTGAGTCATATCCTTTCATGCTTATGAAATTGCATATCTCTTTGTTTGGATATATGTCTACATCTATTCATAGCTTGCTCTTTAACTTGTGCATATTTTGCTATGATATAGATCCCACTAGTAGTTCTAACTTGTGGCATCATCTACTAGTAGTTCATATACATGTAGTTCTAGCCTTATTTATCAAGTGGTATTTAACTATATGTTATGCTTGTGTCTTGTTTCATACTTGCTCAAACTTGTTTATAAAATTGCATATGTACTATCTTGAGTTGCTTACATAACTTTGTGATGTAGGATATATAGAACTAAATTGTATGTAGAATTTGGAGCATAATTCAAATTTCATGCATATTTTGCTCCAGTTTCAGTTTTTGGTACAAGACCAGTGTTTTTTATGTAGAGACGGCCTTCTGAGCAAAACTCATCACTTTTCCATGAGCCCAGACACTTTTTGGGCGAATTATGTCATTGTTAGGGTCAAAATTGTGATTTATTGTTTTTCTACAATATTTTATCTTGCATTTTGTGTTGTTCAAGTGCATGCTTTAACTTGCTTTTCTTTCTATGCTTGGACAAGCCCCTAGTTGTGTTCTTCTACTCTCCTTTTATAACTTTTGTTATCTCCTTTCTCTTAATAAGTGGTGTTTCTTATTTCTTTATAACCCCACATTTTGAAATGACAAAGGGGGAGAAAGGTATATCTTCTTTTGACAAAACAGGGAGAATGCATGTCTTACATGAAGAAGAGAAGTATGTCCATGTAAGGGGGAGAAGGTAAAGGAGATAAGACATATATGTGTAGAACATATATGAGTAGAAGACATAGTATTCTATGAATGTTATGAAAGCTAAGCATGTAGGAGAAATAGCATAAATTGAGGGGGAGTATGAGAACTCCACTAGCATCAATTGAGGGGGAGCACATGAACTCAATTATATTGAAACCCCTACATTTCTCCAAATGTATGACTTTACTTAAATGCTTTCAATATATTAATGGAACAGTTTGTCATCTTCTAAAAGTGGGAGAATGTTGACTCAAGGTCTAAATAGACTAAACCCTTATTTTGATGATGACTAAACCATTCCAATTAATTGTGTCTAATGTCTCTACTTGAGTGATTTCAGATTAGGTATAGACACACTCCAAATGCCCCAACTTGTGCTCTCAACTTGGAGAAAAGACAAGTCGAAGTTAATACAAGTGCACATTTTTTGTAATATGATGTAAATCAATTAGTATCATGTTGTAAATATGTTGTAATGATTGTATGGCTTGTAATTAAGTGTGACAAAGTAGAATTTTGCATAAGTATGAAGTAATTACCTTTTTTCCCTCATTATACTTACTCATTGTCCCAAATTATTTTTTCTTGGTTTCATAATTAATATTAATACTCAAATTTGACATATGGTGATCAATGTGGATTTTCTACACATTATAACACCTTAAATTTGATTAATTGATCACTTTGTACAAAGAAGAAAATTGTCCCATCAAACTTTATCTTTTTGTTCTCAATCTCTTTCTAAATATTCTCGAATTTTTTGTGAATCTATGGTCAAAATTTCATATCAATTGGAGCTTCCTACTATTTACTATGATTTCTTGAAGATAATGGGTTAAAAATCCCTTTATTTACTCTTTTATTGGCTTTGCCATGTCAGGAAACCATGGGGTGTGTAAGATGGGTGAGTCAGGGCCCTTTGATCTGCCCCTCATAGATGAAGGCCCAATCTGATGGCCTAGTAGTCATCTCCTACCTCTGCAATCAGTGGGGAAGAATAATTAAGGGATCGAGGGTGAGACCTTCCGCCTACGACCCTATTTTGAAATTCTAACCAAGAGGGATTCCTTGCCTCACGATTTTGAACTCATCAAACCCTACTTTGAACACCCTTTTTTCTCTTGTCAACTGCCAAAACAAGATCCTCACCTCCCTCTCTTTCCGACGGCCATGATTCCTGCCCCCAAATCGGCAGCCATAAAAACCTAGCCCCTACCACTATAAAAGGACCCCCGCAGGTCCTCAGCAAGTGCACCTTGCTCGGATCTTAGCGTCACACTCCATCTCAGCATAAAACACCCTATTTTTTCTCACTGACCACCTGCTTCTCCAAGCAGCACCACCATTGTTGCTTTTTTTCTTTTACCCTCTTGGCCTCCTTGCCTCAATCAACCACCTCCATCAATTTTGCGGGGGAAAGACGAACCCGGACGGCCGCATGGTTGACTCCACCTGCTCCTCCTTCCCTATGGCCCCAAACTTTGGCGAGCTGACCTCTGCCTCACATTTTGGCTTGCACAGGAGCCTACACAAGGGAGACAATCCCCCAGACCGGCCGGTCCGAGGACATCAGGCCCGGTCCAAGAGGTCCAACTAACCAAGGTTTGAACCTATAAATAAGAATGTGAACCCAAGGAGCCAAAGATTAGACCGATCTATAGAACCAACAACCCAACACCCATGTGGAAAAATATAGTCCGTCCAATTAGCATTCAACAACCAACCTTTATCTGACATAAGGTATTTTACATCTCCTCTCTGCTCGAAAATTCAATTAAATGCTGAGATCTCGATTTAATCATAGAAATTGTATCCTAGCTCCAAATATTACAAATGAATAGTCAATTTTGATCAGAAAAATCCAATGAATCCATTAAAAATACTTTTAAAGCCTAATTACGAATTATTCTAACTGATATACCTAGATATTGTTCCTTTTCTTATTTAATATATCTAATGATGCAACAATGATGTTTAATCTTTGAAAACCCTAGATTTGGACTCTGATGAAAATCTTGTAACCTAGATATAATCTTGTTGAATCATCTACTCTTAAAAATGAATCATTAGTGATCTATATCTATTTACTTGATTCAATCTTGATTATAATGTTTATGAATAATGAGTAAACCTGATATTGATCTTAATCTTGCAAAACCCTTGATGTACTTTTGACCCATCAATCTGATCTTGATTTTCAATTATGCTAAGTATCATGATAAATTAGGAACATGATGATGACTTGGATAATGATCATAAAACTAGGGTTTACACATATGATCCTAGTAAACCTAAGTAGGTCATCCACACTTGAAATATTCTTGACACTTGAATAATGTTAGACATATTGATATAGTATGAATCATAAGTGGATGACCTAACCCTAAGGTTGACCTAGGAAAATGTAACCCTCATCTCGAATATTGAAACATGATATTCAAATATCTTGATCTTGACCCTTGATCCAAACATTGTGTTTTAGGATCTTACTTGAAGGATCGACCTATTACTAGTGGATTTATACTCAAAATCCTCAGTGAAAGGTGCACTATTATATAACTCCTCCTTGATTGTATTGAAGATTCTTTTATGTATCTAATGACTGTATACTTGGCTACTTACTTGGATGAGCTACTGTTCCCTATGATTAGTCTTCTATTTTTCTATACTATAATTTGAAAAACATGAAAACATAAATTGCATGCCCATTATGATTGCCCGTATAGTGATAATGATGATGATATTGATAATGTTGATAATGTTGATATTGAGTGCAACAACCCCCTCATTTGGAGGTGGGACTTGTACATTGGCCTCCTATTTTCCTCTTGTGAGAAGGAGCCTAGTAACCTTCCCCATCGCGTTGAGGTAATAGAGTCACACAAAATATATAAGCATGCTTATTTGATTACAACATAATGGGAACTCATAATAAAAATTGAATCATTCAATCACAAACATTTTGTCGAATGATATTGGATTTGGATATCCTTTGTTATTCTTTTGAATATAATTCCTGCCAAGTATACTCTTTTCTTATAAACCGTTTTACTTGATTTTGATAGCGTATCGTGCAATTTCATGATTGTGTCTTGATTTTCTTGATTTTAGGCAATACCAATGGAACACTGATTAAGATCGCTTCCACACTCTACATACTCTGATGACAAAGATATATTGGAAAAATCTCCATATTGGGTTAGTTTTTATTTAAATATCTAGTTTTTGATTTATTATTTCTTATCATATATGCTCGTGTGTTAGATCTTATCAGGCCACTCAGGGACGGGGACTTCGATCCTTTTTCTTCTATCTAGGCAGTAGGATTGGGATTGGGGTAAGAACGGTTCCATGACAGTTGGTATCAGAGCTTACACACTCACATATACTTTAAGTAAATGATTTCTCAAGTCTCTTACACCTAAGAAACCCTAAAGTCCATAATGGTGAAAATTGAGGTGTCTAGGCTCACGGTCCTGGCATAATTTCTCCTATCCGTCTTCACGGTGGCTGAGATCCCCCACTCTACCTGGCCTTAATTGATCCAGAATTGGACCTAAAGGTTCTCTTGTGAAATCTTAGAGTCTTCTAGCATCTCATCTCTTCTTTAAGGACTATCCTAAGCCACCCATGTAGATGAAGATGAGGTAGTCTTCTCAT
Source organism: Alisma plantago-aquatica (assembly GCA_963693085.1). NCBI lineage: Eukaryota > Viridiplantae > Streptophyta > Magnoliopsida > Alismatales > Alismataceae > Alisma > Alisma plantago-aquatica. Next base: position 1,097,809,436 of record OY856413.1, read on the forward strand.
CTCCTCATGTGGTACTTTCTTGTGTCCTTGTACCCCATGATGTCTCGATTATGGGTAGCTTATGCATGGGAAAAATGAATATCAATGGTAAATTTGAAAGTTGATACCATGATCTGACCTTAATTTGAAAACTCAATTTTGATCAATGAAACTTGAATACTCATGTATGACCTCTAATATCATGCAAACTTGATTTAATCAAAACTAGACTACATGCTTTCTCTGTTGAGGTAAATATTCATTTGGTGAAATAAGGATGACTTATACCTTATACCTTATTTTTGATGAGGTCTCTATCTGATTAATATTCATTTTTCACTATTGTTGATTAAACCTCAAACATAGTTAAGCGAATGTTTCCCTATTTGATACACATCATGATTATTCCATCAAATTATTAATTTTATTGACTCACAAAATCATGATCTAAGGCTATGATGCAAGAAAAAATCCTATTGACTATTAATGCCTTGTTAATATCGATTTTAATATGATGAGCATGGACCTAAATTGTGCACCAATTTCCAAATTATACCACTACCTTGATAATGAAAGGAAAGAATGCAAATATTAACTTGACTTTGTAAAATCTCGACATTATTGCCCTATTACGATCCTAAATTTTGATCTCATGACCTTATGGAATATTATTTAATCATTGATACTCTCCCTATTTGAATAAGCTCAATGGATAATGACTAATGTTGGTAATGTGCTAGATTAGGGTGTTAGTCGACTCATGACTCTCCTAACCTAGGTCACATCTCTATTTTGACTACCTCTAAATTTTTGTATTGTTCATTATTTAGAGTTTGGAAAGGTATCCCCTTTCACCTGATTTGGATTGGTTGACCTAAGCCTAATATGTTAAACCTATGTTTGATACTCGATCTTGAATATTGATTTGATAAGGACCTTGATATATGACAATGTTGACTATAGCTTGTGGTTGACTTGCTAAATAGACCTATCTCTAGATCATTCATCAAACTTGGATACAATGATAATGAAATTTTAGTATGTTGATCGAATATGGGTTGAATATTGTTGCTCAAAATTAAATATAGATGAGTGATCTCCACCAAGGTCTAAATAGGAATATAAACCCTAGCTTTGGAATATGTATACATATGATCAAATTTAAAATCTATGACTTTTGATGTCTAAAATCTCGACTCTTGATATTGATTATAGAATTGTGACTCATGATTATCAATATCAATAATAATACAAATCACATTATTTGGATCTTGAGATCACCATAGATATATGACTAATGACTTCAAAATCACAAAATCTTGAAATTTTTGAAATGATGACTATGTTGGATCCGTTGATTTATGACTTAGGGTTTATCTCTCATTAGAACTAGGGTGGGACCTCCCATTGATTTGGAGCTCAAAAATCATGACATTGAAAATATGATGTTGTCTTGAAATATAGAAATATGAAATCTCAAATCATGGGTGTATAACCCCACCTAGGCCAACGTAGAAGCTAAGACCCTGAGGTATCAGGAATGAAAGTCACCTTATACACTTGATTCAAGGAATGTATTTGTATGACATGAAATATGATCTCTCCAAATTTGTGATCAATAGGATGTGTTCCATATTTGAGACTCATATGATGACTTTGAACAATATATGCATTGACCTTGATACTCAATTACTCGATGATGAAACATGTTGGTACCAAATTAGTTATGATATGGGACATGGAATATCAATCATGATTTTTAGACTACTTGAATTTCTAGGACATGATTATATAGTTGAGGATACTCCAGTATTTGAGGATATGATCTGGTTTTTGATCATTCTGATTTTGAGGATGTTTTTGAATTTTGGGGACAAAATTCCTTTTTAAGGAAGGATGTGACAAAGTAGAATTTTGCATAAGTATGAAGTAATTACCTTTTTTCCCTCATTATACTAACTCATTGTCCCAAATTATTTTTCTTGGTTTCATAATCAATATTGGTACTCAAATTTGACATATGGTGAGCAATGCGGATTTTATACACATTATAACACCTTAAATTTGATTAATTGATCACTTTGTCCAATGAAGAAAATTGGCCCATCAAACTTCATCTTTTTGTTCTCAAACTCTTTCTAAATATTCTCCACATTTTTGTGAAGCTATGGACCAAATTTCATATCAATTGGAGCTTTCTACTATTTACTATGATTTCTTGAAGATAATGTGTTAAAAATCCCTTTATTTACTCTTTTATTGGCTTTGCCATGTCAGCAATCCATGGGGTGTGTAAAAGCGGCAAGTCAGGGCCCTTGGATCTACCCCTCATGGATCAAGGCCCAATCTGATAGCCTAGTGGTCGTCTCCTACCTCTGCAATCAGTGGGGAAGAATAATTAAGGGATAGAGGGTCAGATCTCCCGCCTGCGACCCTATTTCAAAATTCTAACCAAGAGGGAATCCTTGCCTCGCGATTTCAAACTCATCAAACCCTACTTTGAACACCCTTTTGCTCTTGTCAGCCACCAAAACAAGATCATCTCCTTCCTCTCTCTTTCCGGCGGCCATGGTTGTTGCCCCCAAATCGGAAGCCCTAAAACCTAGCCCCTACCGCTATAAAAGGACCCCTGCAGGTCCACAATAAGTGCAACTTGCTCAGATCTTAGCCTCACATGCCATCTTAGCATAAAATGCCCTATTTTTTCTCACCGGCCACCTGCTACTCCAAGAAGCACCACCACCATTTCTTTTTGGACTTTTACCCTCCTGGCCTCCTTGCCTCAATCAACCACCTCCATCGATTTCGCGGGGGAAAGACAAACCCGAACGGTCGCATGGAAGACTCCACCTGCTCCTCCTTCCCTATGGCCCCAAACTCTGGCGAGATGACCTCCGCCTCACATTCTGCCTTGCACAGGAGCCTGCACGAGGGAGACAAGCCCCATGACCAGCCGGTCCAAGGACATAAGGCCCGGTCCAAGAGGTCCAACTAACCAGGGTTTGAACCTGTAAATAAGAATGTGAACCCAAGGAGCCAAAGATTAGACTGATCATTGAACCAACAACCCAACGCCCATGTGAAAAAATCTAGGCCATCCAATCGGCATCCAATGGCCAGCCTTTATCTGACATAAGGTATTTTACATCTCCTCTCTGCTCAAAAATTCAATCAAATGCTGAGATCTTGATTTAATCATAGAAATTGCATCCTAGCTCCAAACATTACAACTAAATAGTCAATTTTGATCAGAAAAATACAATGAATCCATTAAAAATACTCTTGAAGCCTAATTCCGAATTATTCTTACTGATATACCTAGATATTGTTCCTTTTCTTATTTAATAAATCTAATGATTCAACAATGATGTTTCATCTTTGAAAACCCTAGATTTGGACTCTGATGATTATTTTGTAACCTAGATCTAATCTAGTTGAATCATCTACTCTTGAAAATGAATCATTAGTGATCTAGATATATTTACTTGATTCAATCTTGATTATAATGTTTATGAATAATGAGTAAACTTGATATTGATCTTAATCTTGCAAAACCCTTGATGTACTTTTGACCCCATCAATCTGATCTTGAATTTCAATTATGCTAAGTATCATGATGAATTAGGAACATGATGATGACTTGGATAATGATCATAAAACTAGGGTTTACACATATGATCCTAGAAAACCTAAGTAGGTCATTCACACTTGAAATATTCTTGACACTTGAATAATGTTAGACATATTGATATAGTATGAATCATAAGTGGAAGACCTAACCCTAAGGTTGACCTAGGAAAGTGTAACCCTCATCTTGAATATAAAAACATGATATCCAAATATCTTGATCTTGACCCTTGTTCTAAACATTGTGTATTAGGATCTAACTCGAAGGGTCGACCTATTACTAGTGGATTTATACTCGAAATCTTTGGTGAAAGGTATGCTATTATATAACTCCTCCTTGATTGTATTGAAGATACTTTTATGTATCTCTTGACTGTATACTTGGATACTTACTTGGATGACTACTGTTCCCTATGATTAGACTTCTATTTTTCTATACTATATTTTGAAAAACATGAAAATGCCCATTATGATTGCACACATATTGATAATGATGATGATATTGATAATGTTGATAATGTTGATATTGAGTGCAACAACCCCCTCATTTGGAGGTGGGACTTGTACATTGTTCTCCTATTTTCCTATGGTGAGAAGGAACCTAATGACCTTCCCCATTCTGTTGGGGTAATAGAGTCACACAAAATATATAAGCATGCTTATTTGATTACAACATAATGGGAACTCGTATCAAAATTGAATCATTGAATAAAAAACATTTTGTAAAATGATATTAGTTTTGGATATCCTTTGTTATTCTTTTGAATATAAGTCCTACCAAGTATACTCTTTTGTTATAAACTGTTTTACTTGATTTTGATAGCGTACCGTGCAATTGCATGATTGTGTCTTGATTTTCTTGATTTTAGGCAATACAAATGGAACACTGATTAAGATCGCTTCCGAAGTCCACATACTCTGATGACAAAGATATATTGGGAAAATTTCCATATTGGGTTAGGTGTTCTTTAAATATCAAGTTTTTGAGTTATTATTTCTTATTGTATATGCAGTGTGTTAGATCTTATCGGGCCACTCGGGGACGGGTGCTTCAATCCTTTTTCTACTATCTAGGCAGTAAGATTGGGATTGGGGTAAGAACAGTTCCATGACATTAAGCTTAGAAAAAATTAGGATCACTTAGATTGAATGTTTAAGCACTCAAAAGCCATTTTCCAAAATTCACATCAGGTTGTACATCGGTCAAGTTATAAACTCGAACGATTCTGATTGGATCTTTAAAATGACTTTTTATTGGTCAAGTTATCTTTACAGAAACTCGATCGATTGCACTATATGGGAAATTGTAGAAAAGTGTTTCTAGCTATTGTGGAGTTGTAACAGTCAAATATATATCCATTGCAAGCCAAAAAATGGCTAGTTTTCATTCTTGAGTGTTCCCAAAGGCTAAGGGGCATCCCCAGATATAAATAGGACCCCTTGGGCTTCATTCTAAGGTTGAGAATTCAATGCAAAACTCTATGTGAGGTTCCTATTCTATAGTTGAGTGGTTCCTATAGCCTCCTCTCTCTCTCTAAGCTTAATCACTTGCTACATTCGTTAGAGTGAGTAGGAAATCTATAAGAGAGATAGTCCTACATGTATATCTTGTGAGGCTCTCACTTCCACCACCTCCCTATCTCTCATTTCAACAATGAAGATGAAGGTTCTCTCTCTTGTCTAAGAGAAGGGAAGAAGAACAAGGTAAGGAGTCCCTTGGTGAAGATCAAGGCTGAAGACTTGGAGTAAGAGTGGGTAAGCCCTTGGTGAAGGTAGAAGGCTCCTTTCTCAAGAGGGTAAGTCCTTGGTGGAAGCTTCTCTGAGTGAAGGTGAAGGAAAAGGCTGAAGATCCAAGAGGAGTGGCAAAGTCCTTGAAGGCGGAAGACTTGTGCTTGAGTGGGAAAGACCTTGGTGAAGGCTGAAGACTCAAACAAAGTGGGTAAGTCCTTAGTAAGGTGGATATATCCTTGTGCTTGGATGGGTAAGTCCTTTGGTGGTCATGTATTATAAGTCCTATGAATGAATATAAGAGTGCAATAGTTAAGAAATACAAGAGATTGACCTCTCTAGATAGTGGAGTGACTCACTTCTAGTTTGAAGTGTGGAACCACTCCAAATAGCTTGTCAATTGGTGTATGTTCAATCTCTCTCCCTTGCTATGAATGTTTTAGTTGCACTCAAATTTCCTATTTAGCAACCTTATCTTATGATATATCTTGAAGGTCTAATGAATTTATTTAAGTACATTCAGTTATATTCACCCCCCTCTAGAGCATCCAATCATGCATCTTGGATCGAACAATTGGCATCAGAGCAATTTTCTCCAAACATACTTCAATAAGTAGTAGAAGATGGGTGACTACCAAGGTGGGAGATACTTCATCGACCTTCCAATCTTTGATGGGAGTAACTTCCTCTATTGGAAAAGAAGGCTACAAATCTACATCCAAGGATCAAGTCTTGAGCAATGGCAAATGGTGGACCATCCATACAAGCTACTGGTGACAAAGATAGAAGAATGGGATGAACCTACGATGAAGAAAGCCACCTTGAATGCAAGAGCAATCAACATCCTCTATGGCACCATGAACTCCACCGAGTTCAATCAGATTTCTTCTTGTGAGACAGACTATGAGGTATGGAGAAAGCTATGCATCACTTATGAGGGGACTCAACAAGTGAAGGAAAGCAAGGCCTACATGCTCAAAGGGTTGCTTGAGAACTTCAAGATGGGAAAGGAGGAAAAGACAACCAACATGTACTCAAGGCTCAAAACCATTGCGAATGGTCTTTCTGTTCTAGGTCATCCTATGAGTAAAGGAGAGATCAACTATAAGATCCTTAGAACTCTCCCCAAGAGATGGGAACCCAAGATGACTTCCATTGAAGAAGTAAGGTCCCTTGTTGATATCCCCATTGAAGAGCTCATTAGAAATCTACAAGCCCATGAAGTAACACTTGACAAAAGAGAAGAAGTTGAAAGACAAGAGGAGAAATAGCTAAAGAGAATGAAGAAGGATGAAATGAAGGCTTGAATTGAAGCTATTATGGGACATGCCTCTCCATCCTATCACATTGAAGAAGATACCATGTACTCTAAGGGTAAATTCTACAAATGCAAGAATTCCTCCTCCATCCAGTGCCTCAAGTGTGGAAAGATGTGTCACTTCAAGATAGATTATATACAAGGCAAGAAGGCTCATCATCACAAGGAAAGAGAAGAGAAGTACATGAAGAAGGAGAAATGACACTCAAGCTCAAGTGACTCCTCCAACTCAAGATCAAGTGAAGAGTCAAGTGAAGGATCAAGCTCAAGCTCTAGTGTTGAAGGAGAATGCCATTTTTCTCATACGACTTCTACAAGAAAAGACTCAAATGAGGTAAAGCTAAAATCTTTAGATATTGTACCTTTAATTTCTATCATTAATGCTACTCACGCCTCTCTTAACTCTTCTAAAAAGAAAAGGAAAAAGCTTGCTAGAATTGTTGATAATATGCATATAGAATTAGGTGATCTTGAGCCTGCTAATTCTTTCTTGCTTGATGATAAAAATGCTTGTCTTAACCAAGTAGACTCTCTTAAATGTGAAAATGCTAGTTTGCTTGATAAGATTAGATTTCTAGAAGGTCAACCTCTTATTCCTAGTTCTAATGAAGAGCAGACCTTAATTATTGATTCTCTCATGCATAAAAATGACGTTCTTAAATCTTAAAACAAGGACAAAGATTTGTCTTTGCAAGGATTAGAATATGAAATGGTGTTTATCTTTCTAAAATTGCTTTGCTTGAAACATAAAATGCCCCCTTGCTTGCTAAAATCAATGTGCTTGAATGATGTTCTAGTTCTACTAGTAGAGAGAATAATGTATCTGCTCTTCATATTGATAGATATTATTATTTAAGTAAAGCTCTTTGCTTAGAAAATGATCTTTTGCATGCTAGAGATAATATCAATCATTTGTCTTCTACTATTTCTTGTCTTATGCATGATAATGATAGTTTGAGATCTTCTTTGCAAAGATTCTTAGTTGGTAAAATGAATATTTACAATATCCTATACCATACTACTAAACAAATTGGTAGACATGGTTTGGGGTATGATAGTACTCAAAGGAACAACAAAGGTAAAGGAACTCCAATCTTCCATGGAGAATCCTCTAGTTATAAGACTATGGGCACATGAAACTATTGCAATGATATTGGCCATTATTCTACTTGTTGTCCTTTTAGGAAAGCACCCAAGAGCAATAGGACTTGGGTTGCTAAGCTAACCCCTCCGGACCCAAAAACATGATTGGGGACCATTTCATCTTTCTTCTTGTAGGTACTTGCAAATGGAATGGCTTGATCAATTGAATTGCAAATTGAATTCTCAATCCACATGAAAGAAGAAAGGTGAGATGTGTAGAGGGTGACAACAAGTGGTCAAAGGAATGGTAAGAACAAAGGAAAAGGATTTCTTGCTTATAACCATTTCTAACTTGTTTTTTTCAAGTTAGTGTGCACTATGCATGTGGTTTTTGAGTCAAAAGTGGTATTTTGTGATTCTCTTCACACTCTTGCTCAAAAATTGTTTCTAATGCTTTCAGAGTGCATTACTAACTTGCTTACACATGTTTGGATATGGCTTATGTTACAACCCCAATTTTGGGTTCATTTACTGAGAAATATAATTTCTCGTATTAAAGATTTTGAACGAATAAATGATATAATATATTTTGAATGAATGGATTTCATTTACAATAGCCTCGTTGTTTGATTTGTGGGCTTTATTGGCTATTGGGCCTAATAATAAGGATATTCAATTAATTAATGAATAACTGAGAATTTGAGATGAGAAAGGTATGGAAACCTTTAGAAAGAAAATCCAAGGAGGATTTCGTGCCACTTGGGTTCCTTGGGTTCCAAGGAGTCCAATGTTGCAAAGAAAAGGCAATAAGAAAAGAAAATATCAATTAAGTATTCCCTTGTTAATAAAGAAATTGAAAACATTGATGAAATGTGGAAAATATGTGAAAAGAGGAATAAATGGGTAATCCTTAGTGGAATCTCGTGTCCCAAGGATTCCTAATAATAAAAGGAACACTAATGAGAAAACTAAGAGAGAAATAAAGAGAAATCCACAAAAGGAAATATTTTAATAAGAAATAAAACAAGATAATGAGAATAATGCATATTGATGCATTTAAGGATAAGGAGTATTCCATTAAAAGAAATTTCGAATTCTTAAAGTTTCTTGGGTGCCAAGGAACCCCAATAAAGGAGAGGAAAGAGAAAATAGCAAATTTGCAAAATAAAAAGATAATGTGTTGCATTATTAATGAATGATGTAATATTGTTTTAAAGGAAGTATTTCCTACTCCAGGAGGTATATAATTTTGTGCCAACACAAGAACAAGTAAGATAATGGGAATAATCTTCGAAATCCTAACATCAAAAGGAGAAAGAATACTAAAGAGACATGAGAGAGAGAGAGAGGGAGAGAGAGCATGCTTTTAATAAAGGAATCAGATTTCTAGTAGGAAAGAACGTTTTCCTTCGTGAGAAAGCATCGTAGGGCGTTGTACCCTCATCTATAAAAGGAGAAAGAGCCATGGGCCGAGTCCAAGAGAGAGATTCCACGTACTCTCCTTCCTTCTTGTTCTTCTTCTTGTTGTTTTTGGAAAAACCCTAACCAAGGAAACAAGGGGCTGTTTTGGGGGCTCTTGATGGCTATGGGGGATCTTGATGAAGGCACGAAGCAACACTCAAAGTTTCGGGTAGCCAGCTGTATTCCTCTTACTTCCATCTTCGTTCAGGGTAGCTAACAGACCTGCAGGCGCTGCTGTAGTGAGCGCCGCTACCAGGCCAACTCCGGCCACCTCAGCCAGAGCTGGAGATCACCGCGGGTAGGGCAGGCGGTGGTGGAGGCTCTGGAGTGGGCGCCGGTGCTCTAAGGACCGAGAAGGAGGGAGGCAGATGACCGCGAAACCCTACAGTTCGCGGCAGCGCAGGGTTGCGCTGGGTAGAAGACGACCCGGAGATCCAAATGACCAAGTTACCCCTCCGAGATACAAGAAGCGACTTGCCATACCAAGGGCATAAGGGTAAATTGGTTATAACCTCCAGCAAGCCGCGTTGCACGGACCCGGGCGACGTGGCACTCTGTGATTGGCCAGAAGTAAGTGTTTCTTGTTAAATTTGCAACTAAATAACCGTAGCTCGGATAGATGCATATTATATATGAATTTTGATCAGGAGAACGAGAGGAATCCATTAAAAATATAATTATATATTGATTCCGTTCCTAATTGCAAAAGTACTTTAAGTTAATGAAAAGTGTATTAAAGTTAGGATTAACAACCCTAAATGAGGTTAATGATGGAATCTATGATGCCTAATGGGTTAGTTTGAAGTGTTAATAACATGTTAAATGATAATGTTAGATTCGAACCTAATCTAAATGAAGACTTGCCTGATTTAGGGTTATAACTCATATGAGAATGATTAAATAATTTAGAAACCCTAATTTAGGGTAAAAGAAGATAAGATCATATTTAGATTGAAAAATGTGAAAATATGATTGTTAAATGATAGTTCTAAGTTATTTGTATATGAAAGTCCTTAATTTAGGATAAATACCCTAAAAGTAGTGATTAAGGTCTTTTCATGAATAAAAGGTGGAATTGGTGGCAAAATGAGTTCATATGGTAATTAGATCCAAATGAGCTTTGAATTAATGATAGATACACATAATGATCTTGTCATGAATTAAAAGGGATAAAAATAGTAGCTTTAATGTAAAAGAAGTTTAATGAAATTAACTGATGAGTAATGTGCCTTTCAATATGGAAATAGGGTTATATGTTGTTGAGATAACCTTAATATTGAAGAATAGATAAGATAACTAGGGTTTTTGAGTAATCGCATAAAATTATGGTAAAAGGTGAAGGGAAACCCTAATTGTAAAATGAAACCCTAAAATGGACACAAAACCCTAGAAAGTGAATCCAAGTAAATAGAGTAGATTCTTGATGAAGTGTGTAACAATAGAGTACATATTCTTTTCAGGAATTATGTGATGATTGAATTACTTTCTTGGATCTGTTGATTGGCTTGATTGTATACACATGAAGTATATGTTGAATAATCTGCATGATTCATCAAATCAGGTATGTGGTTACGCTTATGACTACCCGAATTAGTTTTCCGGGATTTTATCGATGTTTCCATCGTGGCTTGAATTAAACTGTTGGATGTATTTAATTCATGCAAAGTATAATGTGAATATGACTATCACATAAGACATATGCCTACTAGCTCAGATCCTAGTCCCCTCTGTAGATTTATAGATTGACCTAGTAAATGGCTACCAATGAGGGTAGGTCTATCAGGTCATTAAATGACTTAGTAAATGGCTACTAATGGATTAGGTCCATCAAGTCATCATGAGTCAGGGATTGGTCTACCTTTGGGTAGGACCATGCGACTCCATACCCTAGGTATTGGCTACCGGTGTGGTAGGGCCATGGGGGGTAAGGATATACCATATGAGAGAGGTAGTATCCATGTCCACTGCAGGGACGTTATAGAGAAAGGGGATAGGAAAGGATTGAGTAGTATTGCTTAAAACGTAATTTTGGATGTTAAATGATATTTGGTTGATTACATTGTTAACATAGTTGCACAATTTTTGTTTCCCCACATACCAGCTTCGGCTGACCGACGTTTTGTTTGTCGGCGTTTTAGGTACAAATGAAAAGAACAAATAGTAAAGTGGCATATGTGATATTAAACGAGAAGTAACGTGCACAGGAGGATTAGTTAGATTAGAATTCTTCATGGATAGAAGATAAGAAATCCCAAATTTTAAAAGGTAATCAAAGTTTTGTTTTATAGCAATTTTCAGTTGAGTTGGTAAAGTTTATTAATTGCTATTGATTATTTGTCAAACCTTTGATCCTGTTTATTGAATAACGGCTCTGACCTTCGGGTCACCCTTGATTGGGGGTTACCGGGAGACGGGGTCGTTACAACTTATATCTTTAGCATGCCTCTAAATATGTTTTTATGAAATATATGCACCTTTTTGACACCATCTTTGTTGGTCAAGTTTGTCCTATTTGAAACTCAAACGATAGGCACCAATAAGTGTTTCCAATAGCTATCATCGGTCGAGTTGTCAATAAATAGAACTCAACCGACAACACTGTGCACAGAATATACATTTGGCTTATTGAATGAGAATTTCCCTCTGAACTAGATTTTCTCAATAAATAGCCTTATTCTTTGGAACACCCTTGGTACCTTTATATATGCATATTGCTATGTTTTTAATTTCCTATCTTGTTTACAACTATATCTCTCTAATTGCTCTAAATTGGCATATCTATATCTTGTAATTACTTGCTTTGAGTTGTTTTGCAGGTTTTGATGATGATCTCTTTGTATCTTTTGGTTGTGTCTTAAATTGCTTCCTCTATGCTCAAACATATATATAGTTGTATATCTTGTTTGGATACAACCTTGAGGTTCCTAGTGGTGATCATCTTTTGGTAATGATGCATACTTCTTAGTGAGTCATATCCTTTCATGCTTATGAAATTGCATATCTCTTTGTTTGGATATATGTCTACATCTATTCATAGCTTCCTCTTTAACTTGTGCATCTTTTACTATGATCTAGATCCTACTAGTAATCCTAACTGTGACATCATATACTAGTAGTTCATATACATGTAGTTCTAGCCTTGTTTATTAAGTGGTATTTAACCATATGCTATGCTTGTATCTTATTTCATACTTGCTCAAACTTGTTTCTTAAATTGCATATCTACTATCTTGAGCTGCTTACATAACTTTGTTATGCAAGATATATAGAACTACATTGTATGTAGATTTTGAAGCGTACTTGAAATTTCATGGAGATTTTTCTCCAGTTTCAGTTCTTGGTGAAAGACTAGTGTTTTTTATGCAGAAATGACCTTCTGAGCAAGACTCATGCTTTGCCATGAGCCCAGACACATTTTGGGCAAATTATGTCATCTTGAGGGTCAAAATTGTGATTTATTGTTTTTCTGCAGCATTTTATCTTGCATTTTGTGTTGTTCAAGTGCATGCCTTAACTTGCTTTTCTTTCTATGCATGGACAAGCCCCTAGATGTTCTCTTCTACTCTCCTTTTATAACTTTTTTATCTCCTTTCTCTTAACAAGTGGTGTTTCTTATTTCTTCATAACCCCACGTTTTGAAATGACAAATGGGGATAATGGTATGTCTTCAAAGGTATGTCTTCTTTTGACAAAATAGGGAGAAGGCATGTCTTACATGAAGAAGAGAAGTATGCACATGTAAGGGGGAGAAGGTAAAGGGGAGAAGACATATATGTGTAGGACATACATGAGTAGAAGACATAGTATTCTATAGATGTTATGAAAGCTAACCATGCAGGAGAAATAGCATCAATTGAGGGGGAGTATGAGAACTCTACTAGCATCAATTGAGGGGGAGCACATGAACTCAATTCAACTGAAACCCGTAGGTTTCTCTAAAGGTATGATTTTACTTAAATTCTTTCAGTGCATTTATGAAATGGTTTGTCATCTTCAAAAAGGGGGAGAATGTTGACTCAAGGTCTAAATAGACTAAACCCTTGTTTGGATGATGACTAAACCATTCCAATTAAGTGTTTCTAATGTCTCTACTTGAGTGATTTAAGATTAGGCATAGTCCAAAGGCCCCAACTTGTGCATATCAACTTGGATAAAAGACAAGTCAAAGTCAATACAAGTGCACATCTTTGGAATATGATGCAATTCCATTAATATCATGTTGTAAATCACTTGAAATTATTGTATGACTTGTATTTTAGCTTAGAAAAAATCAAGAGCACTTAGATCGAATGTTTAAGCACTCAAAAGCCATTTTCCAAAATTCACACCAGGTTGTTCATCGGTCGAGTTGCAAACTCAACAGATCCTAATTGGATCTTGAATATGACTTTTGATAGGTCGAGTTACCTTTATAGAAACTCGACCGATTACACTGTATGAAAATGTGCAGAAAAGTGTTTCTAGCCATTTTTGAGTTGCAACAATCGAAAATATATTTGTTGTAAGTCACAAAATGGCTAGTTTTCTTTCTTGAGTGCTCCTAAAGGCAAAGGGGCATCCCCAACTATAAATAGGACCCCTTGGGCTTCATTCCAAGGTTGAGAATTCAATGAAAAACTCTATGTGAGGTTCCTATTCTTTAGTTGAGTGCTTCCTACAGACTCCTCTCTCTCTCTAAGCTTAATCACTTGCTACATTCGTTAGAGTGAGTAGGAAATCTATAAGAGAGCTAGTCCTACATGTATATCTTCTGAGGCTCTCACTTTCACCACCTCCCTATCTCTCATTTCAACCATGAAGATGAAGGTTCTCTCTCTTGGCTAAGAGAGGTGAAGAAGAACAAGGGAAGGAGTCTCTTAGTGAAGATCAAGGCTAAATACTTGGAGCAAGAGTGGGTAAGCCCTTGGTGAAGGTAGAAGACTCCTTGCTCAAGTGGGTAAGTCCTTGGTGGAAGCTTTCTCTGAGTAAAGGTGAAGGCAAACGCTGAAGATCCAAGAGGAATGGGAAAGTCCTTGAAGGTAGAAGACTTGTGCTTGAGTGGGTAAGACCTTGGTGAAGGATAAAGACTCAAGCAAAGTGTGTAAGTCCTTAGTAAGGTGGATATCTCCTTGTGCTTGGATGGTAAGTCCTTTGGTGGTCATGTATTGTAAGTCTTATGAATGAATATAAGAGTGCAATGGTTAAGAAACCCTAGAGGTTGACCTCTCTAGGTAGTGGAGTGACTTACTTCTAGTTTGAAGTGTGGAAGCACTCTAAATAGTTTGTCAATTGGTGTATGTTCAAACTCTCTCTCCCTTGCTATGAATGTTTTAGTTGCACTCAAATGTTTTGTTTAGAAACCTTATCTTATGATATATCTTGAAGATCTAATGAATTTTGTTTAAGTGCATTCAGCTCTATTCACCCCCCTCTAGAGCATCCAATCACTCATCTAGGATCCAACAATTGGTATCAGAGTGAGTTTCTCCAAGCATACTTCAACAAGTAGGAGAAGATGGGTGACTACCAAGGTGGGAGATACTTCATCAACCTTCCAATATTGGATGAGAGTAACTTCCTCTATTGGAAAAGAAGGCTACAATTCTACATCTAAGGATCAAGTCTTGAGCTATGGCAAATGGTGGACCATCCATACAAGCTACTGGTGACAAAGATAGAAGAATGGGATGAAGCTACCATGAAGAAAGCCACCTTAAATGCAAGAGCAATCAACATCCTCTATGCCCCCATGACCTCCACCGAGTTCAATTGGATTTCTTCTTGTGAGATGGCCTATGAGGTATGGAGAAAGCTATGAATCACATATGAGGGGACTCAGTAAGTGAAGGAAAGCAAAGTCTACATGCTCAAATGGCTGCTTGAGAACTTCAAGATGGGAAAGGAGGAGAAGATATCCAACATGTACTCAAGGCTCAACACCACTGTGAATGGTCTTGCTATTCTAGGTCATCCTATGAGTATAGGAGAGATCAACTATAAGATCCTTAGAACTCTCCCCAAGAGATGGGAACCCAAGGTGACTTCCATTGAAGAATTAAGGTCTCTTGACGATATCCCCATTGAAAGGATCATTGGAAATCTACAAGCCCATGAAGTCACACTTGACAAAAGAGAAGAAGTTGAAAGACTAGAGGAGAAATAGATAAAGAGAATGAAGAAGACTGAAATGAAGGCTCAAATTGAAGCTATTATGGGACAAGCTTCTCCATCCTACCATGTTGAAGAAGATATCATGTACTCCCAAGGGTAGATGCTACAAAGGCAAGAATTCCTCCTCTATCTGGTGCCGCATGTGTGGAAAGAAGGGTCACTTCAAGATAGATTGTCTACAAGGAAAGAAGACCCATCACCATAAGGAAAGAGAAGAGAAGTACATGAAGAAGGAGAAATGGCACTCAAGCTCAAGTGACTCCTCCAACTCAAGCTCAAGTGAAGATTCAAGTGAAGGATCAAGCTCAAGCTCTAGTGTTGAAGGAGACTGCCATTTTGCTCTTATGACTTATACAAGAAAAGACTCAAATGAGGTAAATCTAAACTCTTTAGATAAAGAACTTTTAATTTCTATCATTAATGCTACTCATGCCTCTCTTAAGTCTTCTAAAAAGAAAAGGAAAAATCTTGCTAGAATTGTTGATAATATGCATATAGAATTAGATGATCTTGAACATGCTAATTCTTGCTTGCTTGATGATAAAAATGCTTGTCTTAGCCAAGTAGACTCTCTTAAACTTGAAAATGCTAGTTTTCTTGATAAGATTAGATTTCTAGAAGCTCAACCTCTTATGTCTAGTTCTAATGAAGAGCATACCTTAATTGTTGATTCTATCATGCATGATATTGATGTTCTTAAATCTAAAAACAAGGACAAAGATTTTTCTTTGCAAGGATTAGAATATGAAAATGGTGTTTATCTTTTTAAGATTGCTTTGTTTGAAACTAAAAATGCCTCCTTGCTTGCTAAAATCAATGTGCTTGAATCATGTTCTAGTTCTACTAGTAGAGATAATAATGTATCTACTCTTCATAATGATAGAGATTCTTATTTAACTAAAGCTCTTTGCTTAGAAAATGATCTTTTGCATGCTAGAGATAATATCAATCATTTGTCTTCTACTATTTCTTCTCTTATGCATGATAATGATAGTTTGAGATCTTCCTTGCAAATATTCTTAGTTGGTAAAAGGAATCTCAATGATATCCTATAGTATACTACTCAACAAATTGGTAGACATGGTTTGGGGTATGATAGTACTCAAAGGAACAACAAAGGTAAATGACCTTCAATCTTCCATGGAGAATCCTCTAGTTCCAAAACTATGGGCACATGCAACTATTGCAATGATATTGGCCATTATTCTACTTATTGTCCTTTTAGGAAAGCACCCAAGAGAAATATAATTTGGGTTACTAAGCTAACCCCTCCAGATCCAAAAACATGATTGGGGACCATTTCATCTTTCTTCTTGAAGGTACTTGCAAATGGATCGACTTGATCTATTGAATTGCAAATTGACTTCTCAATCCACATGAAAGAAGAAAGGTGAGAAGTGTAGAGGGTGACAACAAGTGGAAAAAGGAAATGTAAGAACAAAGGTAAATGTTTTCTTGCTTATAACCATTTACAACTTGTTTTTGTCAAGTTAGTGTGCACTATGCATGTGGTTTTTGAGTCAAAAGTGGTATTTCGTGATTTTCTTCACACTTATGCTCAAAAACTATTTCTAATGCTTTGATAGTGCATTACAAAGTTGCTTACACATATTTGGATATGGCTTATATCTTTAGCATGCCTCTAAATATGTTTTTATGAAATATATGTGCCTTTATGATAGAAACTTTGTTGGTCGAGTTTGTTCTATTTGAAACTCGACCGATAGGCACCAATGGGTGTTTCCAACAGTTGTCATCGGTCGAGTTGTAAATACAAAGAACTCGACTGATAAAACTGTGCACATAATATACATTTGGTTTATTGAATGAGAATTTCCCTCTCAACTAGATTTTCTCAACCAATAGCCTTATTTTTTGGAACTCCATTGGTACCTTTATATATGCATATTTCCATGTTTTTAATTTCCTATCTTGCTTACAACTCTATCTCTCTAATTGCTCTAAATTGGCATATCTATATCTTGCAATTACTTTCTTTGAGTTGTTTTTCAAGTTTTGATGACGATCTCTTTGGATCTTTTAGTTGTGTCTTAAATTGCTTCCTCTATGCTCAAACATATATATAGTTTTATATCTTGTTTGGATACAACCTTGATGTTCCTAGTGGTGATCATCTTTTGGTAATGATGCATTCTTGTTAGTGAGTCATATCCTTTCATGCTTATGAAATTGCATATCTCTTTGTTTGGATATATGTCTACATCTATTCATAGCTTGATATTTAACTTGTGCATCTTTCTCTATGATCTAGATCCTACTAGTAGTCCTAACTTGTGACATCATCTACTAGTAGTTCATATACATGTAGTTCTAGCCTTGTTTATCAAGTGGTATTTAACCATATGCTATGCTTGTATCTTGTTTCGTACTTGCTCAAACTTGTTTCTTAAATTGCATATCTACTCTCTTGAGCTGCTTACATAACTTTGTGATGTAGGATATATAGAACTACATTGTATGTAGAATTTGGAGCGTACTTGAAATTTCATGCAGATTTTGCTCCAGTTTCAGTCCTTGGTGTGAGACTGGTGTTTTTTATGCAGAAACGACCTTCTAAGCAAGACTCATCGCTTTTCCATGAGGCCAAACACTTTTTGGGCAAATTATGTCATCTTGAGGGTCAAAATTTGCGATTCATTTTTTTGTTGTAGCATTTTATCTTACATTTTGGATTTTTCAAGTGAATGCTTTAACTTGCTTTTCTTTCTATTCTTGGACAAGCCCATAGTTGTGCTCTTCTACTCTCCTTTTATAACTTTTGTTATCTCCTTTCTCTTAACAAGTGGTGTTTCTTATTTCTTCATAACCCCACTTTTTGAAATGACAAAGGGGGAGAAAGATATGTCATCCTTTGACAAAATAGGGAGAAGGCATGTCTTACATGAAGAAGAGAAGTATGTCCATGTAAGGGGGAGAAGGTAAAGGGGAGAAGACATATATGTGTAGAACATATATGAGTAAAATACATAGTATTCTATAAATGTTATGAAATCTATCCATGTAGGAGAAATAACATCAATTGAGGGGGAGTATTAGAACTCCATTAGCATCAATTGAGGGGGAAAACATGAACTCAATTTTATTGAAACCCCTAGGTTTCTCTAAAGGTATGACTTTAGTTAAATGCTTTCAATATAGTTATGGAATGGTTTGTCATCTTCAAAAAGGGGGAGAATGTTGACTCAAGGTCTAAATAGACTAAACCCTTGTTTTGATGATGACTAAACCATTCCAATTAATTGTGTCTAATGTCTCTACTTGAGTGATTTCAGATTAGATATGGACACACTCCAAATGCCCAAACTTGCGCATCTCAACTTGGAGAAAAGACAAGTCAAAGTCAATACAAGTGCACATCTTTGGAATATGATGCAAATCCATTAGTATCATGTTGTGAATTACTTGTAATGATTGTGTTACTTCTAATTAAGCTTAGAAAAAATTAGGAGCACTTAGATCAAATGTTTAAGCACTCAAAAGTTGTTTTCCAAAATTCACATCAGGTTGTTCATCGGTCGAGTTGAAAACTCGACCAATCCTGAATGGATCATGAAAATGACTTTTGATCGGTCGAGTTACATTTATAGAAACTTGATGGATTGCACTGTACAGAAAAGTGTAGAAAAGTGTTTCTAGCCATTGTGGAGTTTCAACAATCAAAAATATATTCATTGCATGCCACAAAATGGCTAGTTTTCATTCCTGAGTGTTCTCAAAGGCTAAGGGGCATCCCCAGCTCTAAATAGGACCCCTTGGACTTCATTCCAAGGTTTAGCATTCAATGAAAAACTCTATTAGATGTTCCTATTATTTATTTGAGTGCTTCCTACAGCCTCCTCTATCTCTCTCTAAGCTTAATCACTTTCTATATTTGTTAGAGTGAGTAGGAAATCTATAAGAGAGCTAGTCGTTCATGTATATCTTGTGAGGCTTTCACTTCCACCACCTATCTATCTCTCATTTAAACCATGAAGATGAAGGTTCTCTCTCTTGGCTAAGAGAGGTGAAGAAAAACAAGGGAAGGAGTCCCTTGGTGAAGATCAAGGCTAAAGACTTGGAGCAAGAGTGGGTAAGCCCTTGGTGAAGGCAGAAGACTCATTTCTCATGTGGGTAAGTCCTTGGAGGAAGCTTCTCTGAGTGAAGGTGAAGGCAAACGTTGAAGATCTAAGAGGAGTGGCAAAGTCCTTGAAGGCGAAAGACTTGTGCTTGAGTGGGTAAGACCTTAGTGAAGGCTGAAGACTCAAGCAAAGTGGGTAAGCCCTTGGTAAGGTGGATATCTCCTTGTGCTTGGATGGGTAAGTCCTTTGGTGGTCATGTATTATAAGTCTTATGAATGAATATAAGACTGCAATGGTTAAGAAATCTTAGAGGTTGACCTCTCCAGGTAGTGGAGTGACTCACTTCTCGTTTGAAGTGTGGAACAATTTAAATAGCTTGTTAATTGGTGTATGTTCAAAATCTATCTCCCTTGATATGAATGTTTTAGTTGCACTCAAATTTCCTATTTAGCAACCTTATCTTATGATATATCTTGAAGGTCTAATGAATTTTGTTTAAGTGCATTCAACTCTACTCACCCCCCTCAAGAGCATCCAATCACCCATCTAGGATTCAACAATTTGTATCAGAGCGAGTTTCTCCAAACATACTTCAACAAGTAGGAGAAGATGGGTTACTACCAAGACGGGAGATACTTCATCAACCTTCCAATCTTTGTTGGAAGTAACTTTCTCTATTGGAAAATAAGGCTATAATTCTACATCCAAGGATCAAGTCTTGAGCTATGGCAAATGGTGGACCATACATACAAGCTACCGGTGACAAAGATTGAATAATGAGATGAAGCTACCATGAACAAAGCCACCTTGAATGCAAGAGCAATCAACATACTCTATGCCACCATGACCTCCACCGAGTTCAACTAGATTTATTCTTGTGAGATGAACTATGAGGTATGGAGAAAGCTATGCATCACTTATGATGGGACTCAACAAGTGAAGGAAAGCAAAGTCTACATTCTCAAAGGGCTGCTTGAGAACTTCTAGATGTGAAAGGAGGAGAAGATAGCCAACATGTACTCAAGTCTCAACACCATTGCAAATGGTCTTGCTTTTCTAGGTCATCCTATGAGTAGAGGAGAGATCAACTCTAAGATCCTTCGAACACTCCCCAAGAGATGGGAACCCAAGGTGACTTCCATTGAAGAAGTAAGGTCTCTTGATGATATCCCCATTGAAGAGCTCATTGGAAATCTACAAGCCCTTGAAGTCACACATGACAATAGAGAAGAAGTTTAAAGACAATAGGAGAAAGAGCTAAAGAGAATGAAGAAGGCTGAAAGGAAGGCTCGAATTGAAGATATTATGGGACAAGCCTCTCCATCTGATCATGTTGAAGAAGATACCATGTACTCTAAGGGTAGATTCTACAAAGGCAAGAATTCCTTCTCCATCTTGTGCCTCAAGTGTGGAAAGAAGGGTCACTTCAAGATAGATTGTCTATAAGGCAAGAAGACCAATCATCAAAAGGAAAGCAAAGAGAAGTACATTAAGAAGGAGAAATGGCACTCAAGCTCAAGTGACTCCTCCAACTCAAGCTCAAGTGAAGATTCTAGTGAAGGATCAAGCTCAAGCTCTAGTGTTGAAGGAGAATGCCATTTTTCTCTTATGGCTTCTACAAGAAAAGACTCAAATGAGGTAAATCTAAACTCTTTACATAAAGAACCTTTAATTGCTATCAATAATGCTACTCGTGCCTCTCTTAAGTCTTCTAAAAAGAAAAGGAAAAAGCTTGCTAGAATTGTTGATAATATGCATATAGAATTAGTGATCTTGAATATGCTAATTCTTGCTTGATTGATGATAAAAATGCTTATCTTAGCCAAGTAGACTCTCTTAAACTTGAAAATGCTAGTTTGCTTGATAAGATTAGATTTATAGAAGCTCAACCACTTATGCCTAGTTCTAATGAAGAGCATACCATAATTGTTGATTCTCTCATGCATGATATTGATGTTCTTAAATCTAAAAACAAGGACAAAGATTTTGCTTTGTAAGGATTAGAATATGAAAATGGTGTTTATCTTTTTAAGATTGCTTTGCTTGAAACAACAATGCCTCCTTGCTTGCTAAAATCAATATGATTGAATGATGTTCTAGTTCTACTAATAGAGAGAATAATGTAGCTGCTCTTCATATTGATAGAGATTCTTATTTAACTAAAGCTCTTTGCTTAGAAAATGATCTTTTGCATGCTAGAGATGATATCAATCATTTGTCTTCTACTATTTATTCACTTATGCATGATAATGATAGTTTGGTATCTTCTTTACAAAGATTCTTAGTTGGTAAAAGGAATTTTAATGATATCCTATACCATACTACTCAACAAATTGGTAGACATGGTTTGGGGTATGATAGTATTCAAAGGAACAACAAAGGTAAAGGACCTCCAATCTTACATGGAGAATCCTCTAGTCCCAAGACTATGGGCACATGCAACTATTGCACTGATATTGGTCATTATTATACTTTTTGTCCTTTTAGGAAATCACCCAAGAGCAATATGGCTTGGGTTGCTAAGCTAACCCCTCCGGGCTCAAAAACATAATTGGGGACCATTTCATCTTTCTTCTTGTAGGTACATGAAAATGGATTGACACTAGCTATTGAATTGCAAATTGACTTCTCAATACACATGCAAGAAGAAAGGTGAGATGTGTAGAGGGTGACAACAAGTGGAAAAAGGAATGGTAAGAACAAAGGTAAAGGGTTTCTTGCTTTTAACCATTTCTAACTTTTTTTTGTCAATTTAGTGTGCACTATGAATGTGGTTTTTGAGTCAAAAGTGGTATTTTGTGATTCTCTTCACACTCTTTCTCAGAAATTGTTTCTAATACTTTCATAGTGCATTACTAACTTGCTTACATATGTTTGCATATGGCTTATATCTTTAGCATGCCTCTAAATATGTTTTTACGAAATATATGTGCTTTTTTACAACAGCTTTGTCGGTCGAGTTTGTCATGTTTGAAATTTGACTGATATGCACCAATGGGTGTTGCCAATAGTTGTCATCAGTTGAGATGTCAATACAAAGAACTCGACTGACAACACTGTGCACAAAATATACATTTGACTTATTGAATGAGAATTTACCTCTCAACTAGATTTTCTCAACCAATAGCCTTATTCTTTGGAACTCCATTGGTACCTTTATATATTCATATTTCCATGTGTTTAATTTCCTATCTTTCTTACAACTCTATCTCTCTAATTGCTCTAAATTGGCATATCTATATCTTGCAATTACTTTCTTTGAGTTGTTTTGTAGGTTTTGATGATGATCTCTTTGGATCTTTTGGTTGTGTCTTAAATTGCTTCCTCTAAGCTCAAACACATATATAGTTTTATATCTTGTTTGGATACAACCTTGAGGTTCCTAGTGGTGATCATCTTTTGGTAATGACACATACTTGTTAGTGATTCATATCCTTTCATGCTTATGAAATTGCATATCTCATTGTTTGGATATATGTCTACATCTATTCAAAGCTTTCTCTTTAACTTGTGCATGTTTTGCTATGATCTAGATCCTACTAGTAGTCCTAACTTGTGACATCATGTACTAGTAGTTCTAATACATGTAGTTCTAGGCTTGTTTATGAAGTGGTATTTAACCATATGTTATGCTTGTATCTTGTTTCGTACTTGCGCAAACTTGTTTCTTAAATTGTATATCTACTAGCTTGAGATGCTTACATAACTTTGTGATGCAGGATACATAGAACTACATTGTATGTAGAATTTGGAGCATACTTAAAATTTCATGCAGATTTTGCTCCAGTTTTAGTTCTTGATGAAAAACTAGTCTTTTTTATACAGAAACGACCTTCTGAGCAAGACTCATCGCTTTGCCATGAGCCCAGACACTTTTTGGGAAAATTATGTCATCTTGAGAATCAAAATTGCAATTTATTGTTTTTCTGTAGGATTTTATCTTGCATTTTGGGTTGTTCAAGTGGATGCTTTAACTTGCTTTTATTTCTATGCTTGGACAAGCCCCTAGCTGTGATCTTCTACTCTCATTTTATAACTTTTGTTATCTCCTTTCTCTTAACAAGTGGTGTTTCTTATTTCTTCATAACCCCACTTTTTGAAATGACAAAGGGGGAGAAATGTATGTGCTCTTTTAACAAAATAGGGAGAAGGCATGTCTTAAATGAAGAAGAGAAGAATGTCCATGTAAGGGGGAGAAGGTAAAGGGGACAAGACATATATGTGTAAAGCATATATCAATAGAAGACATAGTATTCTATAAATGTTATGAAAGCTAACCATGTACACTAGTACATAACCGACCTTTAGTGTCGGTTATTTAAGGCCTTTAGTGTCAGTTTCTAAGCGACACCTATGTGGGCGACGCTAAAAGCCCAGCCGTTACGCGTCGGTTCAAAAACTGACACCAAAACCCTTCACACACCACCGAAAACGCGCCAGCAGGGCACTATAGGCGTCGATTATTAGATTAGAAACCGACGCCATATAGCTTCGCGCCACAGAAGGGTGCCATCTTGGGCACTATCAGCGTCAGTTATTAGATAAGGAACCAACATCATATTACTCCCAACACGGCCGTGCTGGCCAGCACGGCCGTGGTGTCTGGTCCGCTGCCATGACCGTGCACTCCCAACACGACCGTGTTGGCCAGCACGACCGTGGTGTCTGGTCCACTTCCATGGCCGTGCTGGCCAGCACGGCCATGGTGTTAAGGAAATAGACGTCGGTTACTATTAGAAACCGACACTGTAACGATGTGGCGTCGATTTTATACAAATAGCTGACGCCTATTTTTGGTCCACTGCCACGGCCGTGCTGGCCAGCACGGCCGTGGTGTTAAGAAAATAGACGTCAGTTACTATTAGAAACCGACACTGTAACGATGTGGCGTCAGTTTTATACAAATAACCGACGCCTATTTTTTGTTTTTTTTATGTCAGTCTGCAGACCTGCTGTATGGCTGGTCGCAAGATGAGAAACCTGCAGTTTAGTCTGAACTATAGGTTTTACGACATCCATTGATATCAGCCAACAATAGGCCACAAACCTGCAAAATTAACAACAAAAATATTCACACATTTAGCAATGCAACCTACAGTTCCATTTGATTTTCACACATTTAGAAACATTCATGTAGATAGCAATCTGTAGTTCCATTCATTTTCACATTCACACATGTAGAAACATTCATATAGCAACTGACAGTTTCATTCATTTTCACTCAGACACATGTAGAAATATCCAGACATGTAGAAACATTCACACATATATTATAATTCAGAAATTCATTTACAAAAAATCATTCTTTAGTCATTATTCGCTATCAACATCCCAATTATATCTTAAAACCCCCACTATTTGTATAGTTGTTGCCCATTCTTCTCTTACTTCATTTAATTCTCCCGTCGTATAGGGAGCATGTACATATGGTAAGGCCGTTCCTGTATTGTGGTCAGTTTTAAACACCTGTAAAGAAAATGATGTATATATAATTAATGAGCTATAAATAAGATTGATATATTTCATATTATCTAATGAGACTATATAATACCTCAGCAATACAATCGATGTCCATTGCGGCATATTTGATAATCATGTGCATAAATCACATCACATAGTATCCACATGCCCATCCGTTGTCTTGTGTAGCACACTATAAATTCAAACATACAAAATATTAAAAAATACAACTAATTAAGCATTGTTCACATAAATAATATATACATATATTGCAGTCGGGAACTTACTTTCACGTTCTTCCAAATTATTGGCTGGTTCTTTTTCGTGGGGACCTTTCCTCCATCCTTTTTGAACTCATCAAAACCCCTACATGTTAATGTAACACAGTACATTGCATAATTAAATAGTAATGTAATAACATATGTTAACAGATATGAAAATGAAATATTTCTCACCGGAATAATGCCATTTTCATTGTGTGTCCATATTTTGTATTCAATTTACTCCCCTTAGGATCTAGATAATAGACAGTGAACGTCTCAGGGACAATAACCAGTAACTCCCAATGCATACCACTAGAGGTAAACAAGTTAAAAATTAATAACTCAAAATCCACAATAAAAATGTAATTTTCTTAAGTCCAAATTATAATAAGCAAAGTAAACTTACTCTACATTGAATGGAGCCATTATCACCATCTTCTTATTTTGAGGAAAAATTGTAAAAGCCTCACAACAGTATTGTTGAACTGATGGAGGGTCTTTAGCTACTAGACTAATCAAAGATGGAATCAAAAATCCTACATGTTCAAATGCAAAATCTGCACATATCTTGTCTAAGTAGCTGCAAAATATGTATTAATTACGCATGCATTAATAAATAAGAAACTAGATCACCAGATCCTACACAAGGTATATGGATGTATAAAGAAGATCTCACCTTATCCATATCTCTATCACAGATGTATTTAGCCAATCATATCGAAACAACTCCAAAATATCTTGTATAAATAGTTTGCTTTTGTATGATTGACCTGCAACATCTGAATCTATAGAAACAGTTATAGGGAAATTTATATCATGTTCGCCTAACCATATTGCCATACCCCTACAGTTAGGACCTAATAGGATAGGTAGGTCTTGTAGAACCCAACTGGGTAATGTAGGAGGTGGAAGTGGAGGCCTAGATGCTGTGGGTGTCTTCTTTTTAACCTGTATATATATATAATAATTTCAGATCAACTGACATCATATACACACACTAACAATTTAAAGTAATGTAAATTTACCATAAAGTTTCAGTAAAGATGACATCTGCTTTTAGCCACAATATCACTCCGCTTTCTACCTCACCAAGCATTTCACAATCTGGGTGGGCATATGGCAATGGAAGATCCATGCACTTGGGGAATATATGTACTGGGCTCACACGAATCCAACCAGCTGGTAATGGAGACCCGTGAAACATTTCCCCTGGTAGGGATGGGTAAGCCAACGCCTCTGCAACGACATATTCATTAACTTTTAGATGGCATGGCTTCAACCCCTACAAATTTTTGTGTAAAGAATGTTATATACATATATACATATCATCTTTTTTTGAAACGACTACAATTTCATATATACATATCATCTTGAAAACATATCATCTTGAATTAAAACACTAGTTACTATGTCATAAAAATACTTATAGTGGATTTGCTAGGTGGTGGGTCTACATGATTACTCCCAACCTCTACAGTAGGAGTAGAGCCTGTAGTAGGAGACACCATAGGTACTGTCTAGTAAGTGGCAGTCCTAGATGCCTGCCACTTTTTCATTGCTTCTTCAAGTTTCCTATCAAATAGCTTATCTACCTATACAAGGATAAAAGAAATGTCAAATTCTAATTATTGAATTATCTTTTACAGTAACATCACAAGGAAAAAATATGTTACCTCTTCTTATGAAAGTCCCACTTTTGGGACATGTTTGCACTGGGATGGCCCAAAAAAATCTTTGATGCCCACACCAGCGCCTGTAGCCCTAACACGTCCAGGATGCTCTGGGTTACCCAGAGCAACTGTCAATTCATCCCTTGTGCCCTCAGGGATGAACTTGCCTTGTTTCCTCAGCTCGTGCAGCTCCTGCTAATCGCCAAAACAAAAATTTGTAATTAAGTAAACACCACAAATAATCAATATTCGAACGATTGCTGTAAGAGTTGTATTTTACCATTTTTGCAGCCGCCTCAGCAGTTGCGGGCTTCCTTATTTCTCCCTTCTTATTTTGCCTCCCAGCTATCCAGACATCATGGCGAGGCAAAAGTGTGCTACCTATAGTGGAGGACTCCTGAGTAGCAGCAGACTGAGCAGTAGCCTCAGACTGTAGTCTTTGGCGAATGCCTGCATACCCCTTTGGACCCATTGTGTGGTCATGCACATTCAATGCACGCCTTGATCTTTGTGCCTCACTGAGGGCATAGTTAGTATGCACATTAATGATTTGGTTAGTAACAGTAAATGTTAATCTTGAATAGGTGAATACAACATATATTAATGAGATTGGGATTGACGCCTAATACCTTGAATTCATCAGTTTTTCTTGAAGCAACAAACGCGTCCCATTCTTCTTTGTCCAGGAAGTTCCACTGTTCAGTGGTTGTCTTCTTCCTCTTGTCCGCTTCTTTTATGTATTCTCGGGTGAGATTTGTCCTATAGTTCCTTAGGACTCTCCCACAGCGTTGCATCACACATTTACGATGCAACTTTTCATCCAATTCAAATATACTCTACAAAATAGAATTGCTATTAACTAGTATCCAAAAAATCAGTAATCTACAAAATAGAATTGCAAATTAATAATAACTCACGCATAAATCCTTCCATATTACGTCTTTCTTCTCCTTAGAAACTTTATGCCAAGAATCTATCTTACAACCACAATGGCTACGAGTAACATACCCAAGATATGAAACAAATGAATTGAGATTCACACCAGATGCATTTCCTGCATTATCAAAATCCACAAAAAGTTTGGGTCCATTGCCCTTTTGCACTATTAACTTCTTCATCATAGTGATGCTCCTTCTCTTGTCAACTTTTTGGTGTTGCTGATCAAGTGCCTCAAGTGCTTCATATGGTACATGTGCATCATCAACCTAAAATTTGACAAAATAAACACATTTACAAGATATAACTATAAATGGACATATAGATATAAATATATGATATATTTTTAAAACTTACATTGTGAGGCAGCACATTGATGTCCTCACCCTCACGGTAATCATCAGCATGGTCATCAGGAGAATGCTCAGCCATCTGAAAATTCACATTCACATTGTAAAGTTCACATTGTAAAGTAATTTAAATTGTAAAGCTCACATTGTAAAGTTGACATTCACATTGTAAAGTAATTCACATTGTAAAGTTCACATTATAAAGTAATTCACATTGTAAAGTTCACATTCACATTGTAAAGTTCACATTGTAAATCTCACATTGTAAAGTTCACATTCACATTGTAAAGTAATTCACATTATAAAGTTCACATTCACATTGTAAAGTTCACATTCAGAAAAATAAAACATATAAAAAAATATAAACATGTCTCTAATATTGCAATTTTTTATCAATTAACAATCCTTCATTGTGATCTCCGCGCACATACAAGTCATCATTAGCTTCAATATTTGCTGGTGTTGGCAACCCAACTGAGAATGGACTGGAGTCATCATACTTATCATAGTACTGTTCTTCATCTATAGGATCTTCAATAAACTGTCTTTTACCATGAAGAACAACCGACCATTTATCATTTGTAGGATCATCGATATAAAATACTTGTTTCGCATGTGATGCCAATATGAATGGTTCACCCTTCTCGCCAATCTTTTCAAAGTTCACTAAAGTGAAACCCAATTCATCCACTATAACTCCTTTGGTGTTATCAACCCAATTACATTTGAAGAGCGGAATTCTGAAATCTATGTAGTCAAACTCCCATATGTCTTCAATGACACTGTAATATGACATTTTAGCTTCACGTGGACTCTTATCCTGCACACTTGCAAAAAACATAGTTGATGCTTGAAGGGTGACCCCACTGTTTTGGACGACACTCTTATCATCTTGGCTCTTTGTGTAATATGTGAATCCATTAATGTCATACCCTTCATAAGACATAATAATCAATTTTGGTTTAAAGGCGAGGCATTTGATAGTTTCAGTAATATCATCTGGTGTTTGAGATAGTTGATGTAAGACTTTATTTTCAAACCACTTAATAAATGTCTTGTTATGCTCTCTAGCAAGCCACATTGTATTGGCTCGAGGATATTGTCTCTTGATGAAATTGGTATGTTCCTCGATATAAACGTTCACTTCATCCATGTTGTGTAAAATATACAAGTGACCTTGTTCCAACAGCTCACGGCTGATTACTTTCACACGTGATTCCAAAATTCCTTTGCCAAATTGCTCGTCAATATTCTTGTTATTATCAGGGGTGTCATTACCACTGAGAAAGTCATTGCAAAAATCCATAACCTCTCTCGCCACATAACCCTCGATAATACTCCCTTCAGGCCGATAACAGTTTCGAACATCACTTTTAAAAATGCTCATGTATCGTTCAAAGGGATACATCCAATGCAAGAAAACTGGTCCCAACATTTTCACTTCCCTAGTCAAGTGGACAATAAGATGTACCATGATATCAAAGAATGACGGAGGAAAATACATCTCAAGCTGACATAGGGTAACAACCACTTCTCTTTGCAATTTATCAAGAGTATCAGGGTCAATAACTTTGCTGCACAGACTGTTGAAAAAGAAACAAAGTCTGGTGATTGCAAACCTTACATGCTTCGACAATATAGATCTAATTGCCATAGGAAATATTTGTTGCATTAGAGTGTGACAATCATGAGATTTAAGACTTATCAACTTCAGATCTTTCATTGATACCAATCTACGGATGTTGGATGAGTAACCCTCTGGAACCTTAACATTTACCAAACATTCACAAAAAGCTATCTTCTCCTTTCTAGACAATGTGTAACAACCGGGAGGTAAGTATGTTCTCCGGTTTCCCATTTCACAAAATTCTTTTAATTCTGACCTTATTCCCATTTTACATAGGTCCAGTCTGGATTTTATCCCATCTTTAGTCTTACATGGTATATTCAACAAAGTACCAATGACACTATCACAGAGATTTTTCTCAACGTGCATGACATCGATACAATGCATGACTGTCAAAGAACTCCAATAAGGAAGATCCCAAAATATTGACTTCTTCTTGAATAAAGATTTGTCACTCTGTGTGGCCATAGTACACTGTGATCTCTTACCAAATTCATTGACAAAGTCTTTTACTCTTTCATAAACAACCTCCCCTGGTATAGGTTTAGGTGCACTCCGTTCCTCATTTAATCCATTGAATGCTTTGCGCTTGCTACGATACAGATGAAATTTTGTAAGAAACCTTCGATGACCGAGATATATAGTCTTACCGCCATGTTTTAGTCTTGTTGAATCAGTGTTCTCTTCACATATAGGACACGCTTTAGCTCCTTTGACACTATATCCAGACAAATTCCCATATGCTGGAAAGTCATTAATAGTGCAAAACAACATAGCATGCAAACGAAATGTCTCTCTTCGTGAAGCATCATAGGTCATCACACCTTCACCCTAGAGTTCCTTTAAGTCATCAATCAGAGGTTCAAGATAAACATCGATGTCATTTCCAGGTTGTTTAGGGTCCGATATCAACAACAACATCATTACATACTTATTTTTCATACACAGCCAGGGAGGAAGATTGTATATAACAAGCATGACTGGCCAAGTGCTATGTTGGCTGCTCAATGTCCCGTACAGATTCATCCCATCTTTACAAAGCCCAAGTCTTAGATTCCTGACTTCTTCACCAAATTCAGGGTATAATAGATCAATCTTCTTCCACTGTGGGGAATCAGACGCATGTCGTAGGATCCCATCATTATTTTTCTTAACATCTGCATGCCACCTCAAATTCTTCGCATCTATCGGATTGGAAAACAAGCATTGAAACTGTGATATTATAGGTATATACCACATCACCTTGGCAGGAGAACCAATTTTGGACTCCCCCGAAGTCATCAATTTATACCATGACGCACCACATTTTGGACAATCTTTCAAATCCACATAGTCCTTTTGAAAAAATACACAATCATTCAGGCATGTGTATATCTTCTTGGCATCCATTCCCATTGGGCACAACAATTTCTTTACCTGGTATGTTGAGATTGGCAGCTCGTTTCCTTCAGGAAGCATTTTTTCAACAAAGACAACAATGACGTGAAGCTTTTGTCGCTCCATCTATTGTTAGCTTTCATCTTATACAATCTCAACACAACGCTAAGCTTCGTAAACTTAGTACAACCTGTGTATAATGATATTTCAATATCATGCACAATGTTTCTAAAAATGGGAGGTGGATCGGTGTGCTCTACCCCACAACTATCCAGCATCGCATCAACGATGTCTACTGGAACTAGTTCATTCACATCTATGTCATCATAGGCAATTTCTTCTTCCACACAAGCACTGCTATCGACATCCACTGGTTTCGAGTTTGAAATCTCTCCATGCCAGTGCCATTCTGTATAGCCTTGTACAATCCCTTTGCACATGACATGACTTTTGATTTCGTCACCAGTGCTTACTTTCAAGTTGTTACCGCAATGCCTACATGGATAGTAGAACCTATCTCCAGGTTGTTTCCTATGTTCCTCGACAAATCTAATAAACTGGTCAAGACCAGAAATAAACTCTGGGGTGCAGCGATTGCGAATGGACATCCATGATCTATCCATTCTATGATCAAAGAGAAAACAAGTATATATTACAACAAGATTAGGGTCTAGGGTTAACAAATTAGAGTTTTTGCATGGTTAAAACTTTAGGCCAACAAATACATGTGTTGTCATTCTTATATATAATAAATGTGTACCACCTATCCCATTCTTGAACACCTAATCTCACTAGTAAGTGTATAATGTGTATTGGGTTTTCGAGAAAATTTCGGCAGCATTTCCCTGCTATTCTCTAAGTACATATGTACTTAGAGAACAAACGGGGAAATGCTACCAAAATTTTCTCGAAAACCCAATACACATTATACACTTACATCCTAAGTGAGATTAGGTGTTCAAGAACAGTCCCAAACCGGGGACTATCCAAGATTTACTCCTAATGAGTAAATCTTGGACGGGTTTCTAGGCCAACAAATACATGTGCTGTCATTCTTATATACAATAAATGTGTACCACCTATCCCATTCTTGAACACCTAATCTCACTAGTAAGTGTATAATGTGTATTGGGTTTTCAAGAAAATTTCGCCAACATTTCCCCACTGTTCTCCAAGTACATATGTTCTTAGAGAACAAACGGGGAAATGCTATTGAAATTTTTTTAAAAACCCAATACACATTATACACTTACATCCTAAGTGAGATTAGGTGTTCAAGAATAGTCCCAAACTGGGGACTATCCAAGATTAACTCCGAATGAGTAAATCTTGGACGGGTTTCTAGGCTAATGAGTACATATCCACTACATGTATTTTCTCACTTACATTGCATCACTCACAATTAGAGCATTATTAAATAATAAATCAAGAATTCAATAGTTTCAAACATGCAATAATTCACAATTAGAGCGATAAGATTCACTTTGTACAAACATACATGGCATAATTCATGCACAATAGCAGGTGTGGTCATTGACCCGATTCAACAATATAAGAATAATTTTAGAAGAGTAATAACCAATAGCAACCACGGTCGTGTGGGCTGGCACAGCCGTGGCTGTGTTGGCCAACCACACGGCCGTGTTGGGTAGCATGGCCGTGTGGTCGGCCAACACAGCCACGACTGTGCCAGCCCACACGGTCGTGGTTGTTGTTGGTAAGGAGAGGAAGAAGGAAGAAGAAGAAGAAGAAGAAGAAGAAGAAGAAGAAGAAGAAAGGAGGGCCTACTGTTGGTAGCAGCGTGGAGACAGAGGCGGCGGTGAGAACACCAGCGGCAGGAGACGGCGCGGAGGTAGGCGAGCAGAGAAGGAGAGGTGCCGGCATCGAGCAGAGAAGGAGAGGGCGCCGACGGTGAGCAGAGAAGGAGAGGTAGGTGGCAGCAGTGGCGAGCAGCTGCAGCAGCAGTAGGCGGAGGCGTGAAGGCAGGCGGCAGGTGATGTAGCAGCAGGCGGCGGTGACGCAACAGTAGGTCGGGAATCGTCGGAGCAAAATCGCACGATCTCAATGAAACAGAAGAGAAAGGGGGAAGAGTTCGCTGTGCGTGGGGGCTATTAAGTTACTAAACGACGTCGGTTATTCATAACAACCGACACCTTTATTATTAGGTGTCAGATATACAAAGACAACCGACGTCAATTGGACATTCCTTTACCCTAATTTTTTTGGCGGGGACGGTGCGCGCACCGTTATCAGCGTCGGTTATTCTAAGAAAACCGACGTCCATATTGTAACTTTTGGCGCAAATTTTTTCTTCATTCAACGTCGGTTATTAGGTAAAACACCAACATTGTATCTGATACTTTGGCGCAATTTTTTTTGCTCAAAAAAATTGGATTTCGTGGCCTACTTTAGGCATCGGTTGTTTATTCTAGAACCGACGCTAAATAGAAAGCGATACCCGTGTATGGCCACTCGTATACAATATATGTCGGTTTGTGTTGTAAACCAACGATGTAGGTTGTAGGCGTCGGTTCTTATTTAATAATCGACGCATGGAAAGTGACTTCATAAGCCATTTCTGTAGTAGTGGTAGAAGAAATAGCATAAATTGAGGGGGAGTATGAGAACTCCACTAGCATCAATTGAGGGAGAGCACATGAACTCAATTCTATTGAAACCCCTAGGTTTCTCTAAAGGTATGACTTTACTTAAATGCTTTCAATACATTTATGGAATGGTTTGTCATCTTCAAAAAGGGGGAGAATGTTGACTCAAGGTATAAATAGACTAAACCCTTATTTTGATGATTACTAAACCATTCCAATTAATTATGTCTATTGTCTCTACTTGAGTGATTTTAGATTAGGTATAAACACACTCCAAATGCCCCAACTTGCGCATCTCAACTTGGAGAAAAGACAAATTAAAGTCAATACAAGTGCATGTCTTTGGAATATGATGCAAATCCATTAGTATCATGTTGTAAATCACTTGTAATGATTGTATGGCTTGTAATTAAGATTAGAAAAAATCAAGAGCACTTAGGTCGAATGTTTAAGCACTCAAAAGACATTTTTCAATATTCACATCAGGTTGTTCATCGGTCGAGTTGCAAACTCGACCAATCCTGATTGGATGTTGAAAATGACTTTTGATCGGTCGAGTTACCTTTATTGAAACTCGACCTATTGCATTGTACAGAAAAGTGCAGAAAAGTGTTTCTAGCTGGTGTGGAGTTGCAACAATTGAAAAATATATCTGTTGCAAGCCAAAAAATGGCTAGTTTTCGTTCTTGAGTGTTCCCAAAGGCTAAGGAGCATCCCCAGCTGTAAATAGGACCCCTTGGGCTTCATTCCAAGGTTGATCATTCAATGCAAAACTCTATGTGAGGTTCCTATTCTATAGTTGAGTGCTTCCTACAACCTCCTCTCTCTCTAAGCTTAATCACTTGCTACATTCATTAGAGTGAGTAGAAAATTTGTAAGAGAGCTAGTCCTACATGTATATCTTGTGATGCTCTCACTTCCATCACCTCCCTATGTCTCATTTCAACCATGAAGATGAAGGTTCTCTCTCTTGGCTAAGAGAGGTGAAGAAGAACAAGGGAAGGACTCCCTTGGTGAAGATCAAGGCTGAAGACTTGGAGCAAGAGTGGGTAAGCCCTTGGTGAAGGCAGAAGACTCCTTGCTCAAGTGGATAAGTCCTTAGTGGAAGCTTTTCCGAGTGAAGGTGAAGGCAAAGGCTGAAGATCCAAGAGGAGTGGCAAAGTCCTTGAAGACGGAAGACTTGTTCTAGAGTGGGTAAGACCTTGGTGAAGGCTGAAGACTCAAGCAAAGTGGGTAAGTCCTTGGTAAGGTGGATATCTCCTTATGTTTGGATGGGTAAGTTCTTTGGTGGTCATGTATTGTAAGTCTTATGAATGAATATAAGAGTGCAATGGTTAAGAAATCCTAGAGGTTGACCTCTCTAGGTAGTGGAGTGACTCACTTCTAGTTTGAAGTGTGGAACTACTCTAAATAGCTTGTCAATTGGTGTATGTTCAATCTCTCTCTCCCTTGCTATGAATGTTTTAGTTACACTCAAATTCCCTATTTAGCAACCTTATTTTATGATATATCTTGAAGGTCTAATTAACTTTGTTTAAGTGCATTCAGATCTATTCACCCCCCTTCTAGAGCATCCAATCACCTATCTAGGATCCAACAATTGGTATCAGAGAGATTTTCTCCAAGCATACTTCAATAAGTAGGAGAAGATGGGTGACTACCAATGTGGGAGATATTTCATCAACCTTCCAATATTTGATGACAGTAACTTCCTCTATTGGAAAAGAAGGCTACAATTCTACATCCAAGGATCAAGTCTTGAGCTACGGCAAATGGTGGACCATCCATACAAGCTACCTGACAAAGATAGAAAAATGGGATGAAGCTACCATGAAGAAAGCCACCTTGAATGTAAGAGCAATCAACATCCTCTATGCCACCATGACCTCCATCGAGTTCAACCAGATTTCTTCTTGTGAGACGACCTATGAGATGTAGAGAAAGCTATGCATCACTTATGAGGGGACTCAACAAGTGAAGGAAAGCAAAGTCTACATCCTCAAAGGGCTGCTTGAGAACTTCAAAATGGGAAAGGAGGAGAAGGTATCCAACATGTACTCAAGGCTCAACACCGTTGCAAATGGTATTGTTGTTCTAGGTCATCCTATGGGTAGAGGAGAGATTAACTCTAAGATCCTTAGAACTCTCCCTAAGAGATGAGAACCCAAGGTGACTTCCATTGAAGAAGTAAGGTCTCTTGATGATATCCCCATTGAAGATCTCATTGGAAATCTACAAGCCCATGAAGTTACACTTGACAAAAGTGAAGAAGTTGAAAGACTATAGGAGAAAGAGCTAAAGAGAATGAAAAAGGCTGAAATGAATGCTCTAATTGAAGCTATTATGGGACAAAACTCTCCATCCTATCATGTTAAAGAAGATACCATGTACTCCAAGGGTATATTCTACAAAGGCAAGAATTCCTCCTCCATCTGGTGCCTCAAGTGTGGAAAGAAGGGTCACTTCAAGATAGATTGTCTACAAGGCAAGAAGACCCATCATAACAAGGAAAGAGAAGAGAAGTACATGAAGAAGGAGAAATGGCACTCAAGCTCAAGTGACTCCTCCAACTCAAACTCAAGTGAAGATTCAAGTGAAGGATCAAGCTCAAGCTCTAGTGTTGAAGGAGAATGCCATTTTGCTCTTATGGCTTCTACAAGAAAAGACTCAAATGAGGTAAATCTCAAATCTTTAGATAAAGAACCTTTACTTGCTATCATTAATGCTACTTGTGCCTCTCTTTAGTTTTCTAAAAAAAAAGGAAAAAGTTTGCTAGAATTGTTGATAATATGCATATAGAATTAGATGATGTTGAACATGATAATTCTTGCTTGCTTGATGATAAAAATGCTTGTCTTAGCAGGGTAGACTCTCTTAAACTTGAAAATGCTAGTTTTCTTGATAAGATTAGATTTCTAGAAACTCAACCTTTTATGCCTAGTTCTAATGAAGAGCATACCTTAATTGTTGATTCTCTAGTGCATGATATTGATGTTCTTAAATCTGAAAACAAGGATAGATTTTGCTTTGCAAGGATTAGAATATGAAAATGGTGTTTATCTTTCTAAGATTGCTTTGCTTAAAATAGAAAATGCCTCCTTGCTTGCTAAAATCAATGTGTTTGAATCATGTTCTAGTTCTACTGGTAGAGAGAATAATGTAGCTACTCTTCGTATTTATAGAGATTCTTATTTAACTAACGCTCTTTGCTTAAAAAATGATCTTTTCAATG
This sequence comes from Alisma plantago-aquatica, assembly GCA_963693085.1. NCBI lineage: Eukaryota > Viridiplantae > Streptophyta > Magnoliopsida > Alismatales > Alismataceae > Alisma > Alisma plantago-aquatica. The sequence goes on from OY856413.1 coordinate 1,097,846,382, forward strand.
CTAGAGATAATATCAATCATTTATCTTCTACTATTTCTTCTCTTACGCATGATAATGATAGTTTGAGATCTTCTTTGCAAAAATTCTTAGTTGGTAAAGGGAATCTAAATGATATCGTATACCATACTACTCCAAAAAATGGTAGACATGGTTTGGGGTATGACAGTACTTGTTGTGTGATTTATATATCATCTTTTCACATGCTATCACACACAAATTTGGTTCATTCTGATATAATTCAGTCTCTTTTCATATTACTTTTGCCATCTTTTTGTTATTCTACTTATTTCATAACTTGCATTGCAGATTTGCCCCAAAAAGAACTGAATTCAGAGTTTAATGCTGCTGAAATAGCAGAATGCACGATGTGCAGGACAAATGCACGACGTGCACCTTTCCAGAGAAAATTTTGTTCCCCCAGCCAGGAGAACACACAACATGCATGAAAAAAATGCACGATGTGCGAGTTTCCAAAAGTGCACAAAAAGTCAAACGCACGTCGTGCATACCGATGCACGACGTGCACCTAGAACGTAAACAGCTAAAGAATGTTCTGGAAAGTCGCACGACGTGCATATCCTCAGTGCACACCGTGCACAGTTCAGCCTGATGCAAACCGCATTGTTGGTGCACGGCGTGCACCCCAGATGCATGGTATGCACCTGGCAGTTTCAGAAATATGAAAATTTAGAATTCGATTTTAAAACAAGGAGGGAAGGCAAGGGGTAGTTATGTTCGGTCATTTGAGGAGTTTTCTCTCGTCCAAGAGCTAGAGGAGACTATAGGAGGGCGATTTTGGAGAGATCCATGGGGTTTCTTGCATAAGGAGACCATTTCTTCTTCTCTACTTCTCCATTGTATTCTCCAAGGTGCAGCCAAGCTTCCCCAACTTCAAGCAGCTTCTTGGGAAAGGAGCTAGTCTGTCTTGGAGTAGCTAAAGAAGGAGAATTTTGTCCTCAAGTTGGAATTTTTTCTTCTTGTGGTTACATCTTTAGTTCTCTTTGTCTTTTCCCTTCTAAATCATGTTTAGAACTGAGATCTCTGTAACAAATCTGCAAGACATGGTTATAGACGAGTAATTCTTCTTTTCTTGGGCATGGGAGAGTAGATCCCATGTCATAGTATGTATGAAACAAGTAATTTTGTGACGTCCTCGGATTTTGGCTTCTCCATACCCTATTGGGAATGAGAGGTCAGAATCCGAAAACATCATCCAATCATATCGGAGAGCGATGCGGAAGCAAAATATGCATACATGAACGTACAATAATAGACATACACCATAACATTCGCAACATTCAATATGAATATTATTACAACATGAGTTATTACACAAAGATTTACAATTACATATTGAAGGAAGATTCTACAGTCTAAGAACATGTATGTCAAACTAGGATCTACATAATAGGTACAACCTGTACAACTTTCTCACATCCTGCACTTTTTCTCCCATGCTATCTCTGAACCTAAAACATACGTGAAACAACAAATCAACACACAAAGTGTTGTGTACATGGGCAGAAAGATACATATATTTATGGCTTTCATAATTTTAGAAAAAGATTTGCAGAAGGAAAGAAAAATCATAGAAAACACTTCTTTATTAAGAGAAATATGCCAATTTAAGTCATTTTCCTAGATGAATTGCATTATCAAGGTGGACTAGTACCAAAACATAAATATTGGGCCCATCCCCGTGTACCAAGTACTGTAGGGAAACTCCCCGTACACCGTGTGCTCTAGGGAGGTGTACTAGCCAATATTAATCCATTCCCTCATAAGGGGGATAATGAACACCTTAAATAACTACAAAGCATCTACTTATCATTTATGTTTACAAGTGATAAAACATCGAGTACTATATAGTGCAACTACATCCAATATTTGCAAATAGAAGAGAGCATACATACATATCATGATTGCAAGCAAGAAAACCATAGTCATATACTTAAATAAAACCCACATACCTGAGTTCAGAGATTTCTAACTTATCCTTGATCATCTAGAAGTCTGGTCATCACCTGATTAAGATAAGACCACATACTATCATCAGATTCTCATCATCTTAACCCTAGGCGTGTTCATTAGGGTTTATATTATCTCATTAGGATATTCCAACGTTTACTTGCATTATTGTCTTGTATTTATCTTACTGATGTCATTTTCCATATTATGATTCATTATCTGAATATTAGGTTCCATATCCTTTTTTGTGCACATATTAACCCTAGTTTATATACATTATCCAATTTAGGGTTACAACCCATGTATTAAGGGTCATCTTCATATAACATGAATTATATGCATATAACTGATCTCAGATTTATATATTATATTCCAGTTACAGATATGAGGGTTTTCTATAAATTTCATCATTTATTGAGCATGTATGCACTAATTGCATCATCTTTAGTGTTATTAACCCTAATTAGACATATTAATTAAATTACATAATTTCGTACATCAACATGATCATATCTAACATCATATTCATTATAAACATGATTATAGACTTACTGACATGTTATCATAATTTTATGTCATCATTTAATATTTATTACTCAAGAACTAGGCCCTACACATCTTACATGATATCACTAAAATTAGTGTATCAAAAGCCTGATTTTATAGTTCTACCGCGTTCTACTCATTTTCCTGAGAATTTTGGTACCTTATTTGTATTTTTCTGATAATCGGGCTATTTTCTACGAATTATGCAAGATCTGAGCATTATTGAATATTTACCTCTGGTTTCCAATCGGATTGCGCCATGTGGCATTGAGGATAAGCACAACTCTTTGCTTTGGTTTCCTGGGTTCATGATTGAACTGGCTTGGGCTGGACTCGGTTCGATATTTGGTTGGTTCACGGCACTCACCCTCTTCTTTCTCGCGATCCACGGGAAACGGATGCCTGAGGCATCCTTCTCAGTGACGAATCTGCCATCGCTGCTGGCCTGAAATGCTGGTGAGTGGTCGGTCATCCTCTACTCACCTCCATCTCTCTCATGCGTCGAGTCCATAGTGGGACTCCTTGCTTCCAAGACCGTCATCCTCCTCAGAAAGCTTCCATGGTGGGGAAACGTTGTTGGCCGTTTTCCGTCCTCTGGCTGGGGCCACGCCAGAGCAGGTGGCCGAGTTGTACGGCGAGCTGGTAGAGGAGCAGTGCCATTGACTGCTGTAGGTGATTTCTGGTGAGGTGAGGATCCAAAGGTAGGTGGTGGGAGCAAACTATCTAGAAGCCTCTGAAGGCACTGGCAGATTCGCCGCCCCTGATCCCCAAGGAGCCGCTGGTGTATAGGAAGAATAGGGGGGTTCACATTGGGGCTTCTTCCTCTAGAGGATAGGTTCACCATTGAAAAGGTAATGGGATCATCACTGAACCTCCATGAACTCAGTAGACCCTAGGATTCTGGATGGAGATGTCGGGCACAGGTCTGTCGGCTACCATGAAGGACTTGACAAGGTTGGATAGGGCTTCATCTAGCTTTAGCCACGCCTGAAGATCATCTTCCACCCTTCACACCTCTTACCAGAACTATATTACTCCTCTCTGTCACCCCTCCTCTTGCATCTTCTGTATTTTTGGCTGAGAAGCATAGTTGATGGGGAGAGGAATCCTCCTCGATTCTCCACTGAAAATTCCCCAAGAGGGGTTGTTACACAGATGCGAGCCTAGCGGAGGTAATGGTTCGCTCTAGGTCTCGAGTCTCATTCCTATCAACTCGGATGTGTAGAAACAACATACCTGGTCTTGCAGGTACCACCTTCTTCGTGAGAAGCGGAGGTAGCAGATAGATCTGCATCCATTAAATCTGGCCATCCAAAGACTGAGGTGGTGCCACACCTCCCAGCGATCTGCCTCACCTATCTAATTCATGTCTTCCAGACTCTAGTTGGCCCGTGACACATATGATTCACCTACCTATCATCCTCAACCTCAAATGCTCAAATAATTCAGTATTTTAAAACATGAAAAACTTTGCATAGGAATCCCAATTAAACCTATAGTTTTTAACATAAGATCACAATGATCCAGTAATGCTTCCTCCTGAGTTTGAGACCTAAAATCCAATGTATGTCTTGTCACATAATATCACCAAATAAGATCTTATTTAGGGGATATATGGTCATATGTAATTGTCATTTGATCCTTACTTATAACCAAAAAACTTCGATAGAATTGAAATATCAATATGCAACATGTACATCACTATTCAACCGTTCAGATTCTTGTTTATCACTAAAAGATGATGTGCCACATCATTACTTAATTCGATTAACCATATTTATTCCTCATAATTGAACTCAATTAGATCTAATAATCATCAATTGCATCTCTTATTATACCTTTTGGGTGAGAAGAGTCCATGTTTGAATAATCAATTCCTTAGTTTTCTACTAGTCATCTACATAACATTCATGGTCTTCAAATTCTATATTCGATATCAAAATCCTAAAATCCGGGTTATCACATTCACCCCACCTTAAAAGGAATTTCGTCCTCGAAATTCAGCTACTATCATAATTAAGGTGATATAGCTAACTTCCACTTTGTATAATTAAGGTGATATATCATGTTGTATAAATTTACATGTTGAATGTTGAGTATGTTATGGTTGTATGTTCATGTATGCGTATTCTGCTTCCGCATCGCTCTCTGATATGATTGGATGATGTTCTCGGATTCTGACCTCTCATTCCCAATAGGGTTTGGAGAAGCCAAAATCCGGGGACGTCACAAATTTCATACTAAATACTATGTTTCTTGTTTCTTAACCATGAAAGTACCGGCTTACCCTTTTCTTGCATGTATTGCTGAACACTTTATATGCGTGTTTTCTGCTTTCTTGCTTGATCTGAGAAGATAAGTAGGAACATATGGAGGTGCTCTTCCTAGCAACTCTTCCTCTTCTACGAGAGTAGAGAGGAATGAGTTGATGAATAGTTTGTGATCAAAAGTGAAATTCACACACGAGAGTGTTGTTTTAAGTTGTGATCGTTGCATTTACATCGGGAGGTGAAATGTAACACAATCTTTCCTTGAAATAAGAACTTATGTATGTTTAAATTATTGTGTTCCTTTGATTGCTATGATGTGTGAACGAAATCCTAATGTCCAAGATTCCCTATATTTCTAAAATCAAACTTCTTTTAGTAGTTCTTGCTTTCTAGTTAAAATCTAAATTTTCGATTGTTAGAATCTGAATTATCTGCATTTAGACGAACGTTTTCATTTCCTTAAAACCGATCTAGATTGTTGAACTTTAGTGCTGTTGCGCTCAATTAAATTAGTTAAGCTCCTTGTATTCGACCTCGACTATACTAACTCTGTATACTTGTGGAGATTGGTTAAGTTGTGTAAACTATCCTTTGTTTGGATTGAAAATCATTAGCATAAATAGCCAACAAGTTTTTGGCACCATTGTCGGGGAGCTACGGTAATTAAATTGGAGTAATAAGTACTAATTAGTATTCGAGACTAGATCATCACTCATATTTTTCAAATTTCCATATACCTCTTAGTGGTGTTCTTAATTCCTCTTGTTATTTTTCAGGTTGTATGCGTCGCTCACAACGAGGTCTTCGAACATCCACTTTGTTAGACCTTGAAATAGAGCAAACTCTTTCAAGTTTGAGAAGAACAAGAAGAGTAGAACAACCGCTGCTAGGGGGTACTCCACTGTCACCATCATCACCACCACCGTCTTCTCTACCCTTTGAGGAAGCTACACCAAGCCATCCGCCCATGGAGGATGACCGTCCTTTAAAAGATTTTGCAATGCCGGTCGCCACAGACATCTGTGGGGCCATTGACTTGCCTGTTGTAGAAGGAAACAACTTCTCAATTCTCCTTCTATGATGCAAATGATACAACAGAGTCATTTTGGGGGTACAGCCAATGAAGACCCAAGTCTTCATGTTGTCGAGTTCTTGGAATATCTGAATACCTTCAAGATTAACAGAGTGTCTGTTGATGGAATTAGACTCATGTTATTTCCCTTCACCTTAAGAGATAGAGCCAAGGCGTGGATTTTGTCTCTTCTCAAGAAGTCAATTAAAAATTGGGACCAACTACGTAATGTTTTCCTTACAAAGTATTTTCCGCCAAGCAAGACATCCCATTTGAGGAACCAACTCACCAATTTCTATCAGAGTGAAGGAGAAACTCTATATGACACATGGGAACGGTTTAAAGATCTTCAATTCCTTTGCCCACACCATGGTTTGACAAATTGGCTTCTACTTCAAACTTTCTATAATGGATTGTTTTACAATACCCGGTTGACTTTAGATGCTGTAGCTGGTGGTGCATTAATGACTAAGTCTTATAGAGAGGCTTATGATATTATTGAAGATATATCACTAAACCACTGCCAATGGGGAGGAGATAGAGGAGAAAAATCAACCTCTACAACAAGTTATTCAACTGGAAAACAAGGAGGAAAACACATTGTTGATGCTGTTGACCTAATTGCTACCTAGCTAGATGTTCTTACATAGAAATTTGAGAAGATGACCACATTGCCAATTCAATCTACTGAAGCAACATGTGAAGCTTGTGGTAATGCAGGACATACTTCTTCTTCATGTTTTTCCCCTAATGCAATGGAATGAAACTTTGAACATGTCAATGCTACTGGGATGCAAGGGAATAAGCAATACAATCCCTATTCTAGCCAATACAATCTAGGATGGAGAGATCATCCTAGTTTCTCCTACCAGAATACAAGAAATACTCAAAACTTCCAACAAGGACAACAACAACATGCCAACCGTTAAGGAAATCTGTCGGGTTTCAACAACAGGGATTATCAACAACCACAACAACCCCAAGGTTCTTCTCTAGAAGCTATGATGGAAAAATTCATATCTACACAAATGCAACAGAATGAGGAACTCCGGGGGAATGACAAGCTTTTAAAAGATGCTATTGCTCAACTTTCTACAAAGGTGGATGGAATTTCCACTCACACTAAGATGTTAGAAAACCAAATAGCACAACACGCTCTAAACCAACTAAGGACTCCGCAATCCGGTTCTCTTCCAAGCCAACCGGAAGTGAACCCAAGGCAACAAGCTCATGCAATTATCCTAAAAAGTGTAGCTGAGATTGAAAGACCTTCTCCATCCAAGGAGAAGAACATGAAGGTAACTGATGAAGAGGAGTCTAACACTCCTAATTGCAGCAAGGAGAAAGGTAAAGCTGAAGCACCACCTTCCTTCAAAGCCATTGCACCTTTTCCTCAAAGGTTAGCCAATAAGAAGGAAGACCAGAAATTCAGGAAATTTATGGACATAATCAACAAATTGCATGTCAATCTTCCTTTTGCTGAAGTTATTGCTGAGATGCCTTCTTATGCTAAATTCCTTAAAGATATTTTGACTAAAAGAAGAAAAGTTGATCAAGTAGAAATAGTAATGCTTTCAGAACGAGTGAGTTCTATTATTCAAAATCATCTTCCACAAAAGCTTGATGATTTGGGAGCGTTTACACTGCCATGCAAGATCAATGATACCATTTTTTATAAAGGTCTAGTAGATCTCAGTGCCAGTATTAGTCTCATTCCATTTACCTTATGGAAAGAACTAGATCTTGGGGTTTTGAAGCCTGCAAGGATGGCCATTGAATTAGCTGATCATTCTATTAAATACCCAAAAGGTATAGTGGAAGATGTACTTGTACAAATCAGGAAATTCTATATACCCTGTGATTTTGTTGTTCTTGACATGATGGAAGCTCCTTCCAACCCCATTCTTTTTAGAAGGCCATTCTTGAGGACTGTCGAATGTCTTGTTGATGTTCAGGAAGGAAAGCTCACTCTACGTGTTGGGGAAGAGGCTATGGAATTCTCTATTTATGAAGTCATGAAAGCACCCACATGTGTTGAAGAAATATGTTTGCTAGATATTATTGATCCTATTGAGAATGATAATGAAGAAGATGCTAATTTGATGATTATTCTTTATGATGATGATGTAGCCGAACTCAACAATTCTAAAATTTCTGGAGCACTATCTATTTCTAAAGCAGCAGCTATCAATGAAGATGCTCCACTTGTTGAAGATAAAGTTGATGAAAGTATAGCGGGCAAAAAGGTAGAACTAAAAGCCCTTCCACCCGGGCTAAGGTATGCATTTCTTGACCCAAATTCTACATCCCCTGTTATAATAAATAATGAATTAACCAATGACCAAGAAAGTAAATTGCTTGCCGAATTGCATTTGTATAAAGACGTCATTGGTTATTCCATAGAAGATTTAAAAGACATTCATCCTTCAATTTGTATGCATAGAATAAATATGGAAGATGATGCCAAACCAACAGTCAAACCACCTAGATGCCTAAATCAAAATATGCTTGAAGTGGTAAAGAAAGAAATTTTCAAGTTAATTGATGCTGGAATCATTTATCCCATAAGTGACAGCCCCTGGGTTAGTGCCATTCATGTGGTACCTAAAAAGGGGGGTGCAACTGTCATTAAAGGAGACAATGACGAGTTAATACAAACACACATGGTTACCGGCTGGCGTATGTGTATTGACTACCGACGTTTGAATAAGGCAACCCGCAAAGATCATTTTCTGTTTCCTTTCATTGATTTGATGCTTGAACATCTTGCCAAGAACTCTTATTTTTGTTACTTGGACGGGTATTCCAGATTTTTTCAGATTCCTATCTATCCTCCCGACCAAGAGAAAACCATATTCACTTGTACTTATGGAACATATGCTTATCACCGTATTCTGTTTGTTCTTTGCAACGCTCCCGCTACTTTTCAGCGGTGTATGATGGCCATATTCTCTGATTTTATTGAAAATATAATGGGGATTTTAATGGATGATTTTAGCGTGTACGGTGACTCTTTTGATCAATGTTTATTGAACATGTCTCTAGTCTTAGTCCACTGTAAAAAGGTTAACCTAGTGCTAAACTGGGAGAAATGCCATTTCATGGTACAATCCAGTGTAGTACTAGGACATGTTGTATCTAACAAGGGCATTGAAGTGGACAGGGCAAAAGTCGAAGAAATTGAGAAGATGTCTACTCCATCTTCAGTTAAAGACAACCGCAATTTTTTATGACATGCATGTTTTTATAGAAGATTCACTAAAGATTTCTCCAAAATTGCAAAGTCGATGTGTTCCCTACTTGCAAAGGATGCGAAATTTGTGTTAGATGATGATTGCCATGCAGCATTTTCCAAGCTCAAAGAGGCCCTCATTTTAGCCCAAATTATTCAACCTACAGACTGGGATTCTCCTTTCGAGCTAATGTGTGATGTAAGTGATTATGCAGTGGGAGTTGTTTTAGGACAACAGAGAGACAAGAAACTCCATGCCATCTATTATGCTAGTAAAACTCTCGATGAAGCACAAATCAACTATACAACCATGGAGAAAGAAATGCTTGCAATTGTATATGCATTTGACAAGTTTCGACAGTATTTGGTAGGATCAAGGGTGATTGTATATACTGATCATGCTTCCATAAAGTATTTGCTGAACAAAAAAGATGCCAAACCACGCCTTATTCGCTGGATATTACTTCTGAAAGAGTTTGATCTTGAAATCCGAGACAAGAAAGGTACAGAAAATAGTGTTGTCGATCACCTTTCTTGAATGACCACAGAGGTTGGAGATCTATTACCAATTGAGGATCATTTGCTTATTGAAAAGCTCTACACACTGTCATCCACTCAAGCACCATGGTTTGCAGACATCGCCAATTTTCTTGCTACTGGACAACTCCCACCGGACTTGACGTATCAACAAAAGAAGAAATTCTTTCATGATGTAAAATTCTATTACTGCGATGACTCATTTCTATTCAAGTATGGAAGTGATGGGCTAATCTGGAGGTGTGTTGTTGAGGAGGAGATCCCAAACATCATTGTTGAATGCCATGCCTCTCCTTATGGAGGACATTTCAGAGGAGAAAAGACTGCTGCCAAAATACTTGAAGCTAGTTTCTATTGGACCACATTATTCAAAGATGTCAATCTATTCATCAAATCTTATGATAGATGCCAAAGGACAGGAGGCATATCCCACCGTGACGACATACCACTCAGCTCTATCTTAGAGGTTGAGGTGTTCAATGTATGGGGAGTGGACTACATGGGACCATTACCATCTTCTTGTAGGTATCAATACATTCTTATTGCTTGTGAATATGTGTCTAAATGGGTTGAAGCCACTCCAACCCAAGCACCGGACGCCAAATCTATAATTAAGCTTTTTCAAAAGATTATTTTCCCTCAGTTTGGAGTTCCATGTGCTGTAATATCTGATGGAGGCACACACTTTGCTGAAAAACAATTCAACAAGCTTCTCTCCAAGTATGGTGTGACTCATAAGATCTCTACGCCCTATCACCCCCAAACATCCAGGCAAGTAGAGGTTTCAAATAGGCAACTGAAAAATATTCTTGAAAAGAGTGTCTCTAGTTCAAGGAAAGATTGGGCATTAAAGATAGATGACACACTATGGGCATATCGCACAGCCTACAAAACCATCATTGGGACTACTCCATTCAAGCTGATCTATGGAAAATCATGTCACCTTCCGCTCGAGTTGGAGCACCGTGCTTTGTGGGCAATTAAGTTCTTGAATTTTGATATGAAGAGGGAAACAGAAAAACGTCTATTGCAGCTGTAGGAGCTTGAAGAACTCTGTCTCAATGCTTATGAGAATGCAAAGTTGTACAAAGAAAGGACAAAGGCTTGGCATGATAAAATAATTCACAGGAAAGATTTCCAAGAAGGAGATAGAGTATTGTTATTCAACTCTAGATTAAAGCTATTTCCAGGAAAGATGAAATCAAAGTGGTCTGGCCCGTTCCTAGTGCTAAAGATTTTTCCATATGGAGTTGTGGAACTCCAAGGAAAAGATGGAACATTCAAAGTAAATGGACAACATTGCAAACGCTACTCTTGTGGCGATGAAGTGGAGAAATGAGCCTCTAGCTCTCTCTAAGATGCTTGAAGAATTAGAAGAGTCTTACTCCAGACTCTAAATGGAAGACCTTGTGGGAGTTGACCCCACATTAGGATAGATTTCTTTTAAGTTTTTCGTGTCAAAAACACTCTTTAATTTTGTTAATAAGCTTGTCATGGATGAATGTAATAATCTAGACTTGATTTCCACCCTATCTATCTTTGTTTACTGTTGACTGACTGCAATTTTTTGTAAAAATCGCAAAGTGCATGACGTGTCTTTTGAAGACATGGTGTGCACCTCAGTAAAAATTGCAAAAGAAGATGTTTTAGAAACTGGCACAGTGTGCACTATCTATATGCACGCCGTGCACCTGGGAACTGGAGATTTTGGAAACATTCTGAAAACTTGCACGGCGTGCATTCCACAATTGCACGTCGTTTACCTGGTATTCGAAAGTTGCAACAAAAGTTCTGGAAACTCGCACGTTGTGCATTCAACAACGCACGCCGTGTACCTGGTCGTAAAAGGAGAATTCAAAAAATGAAAATTTGTAGAAGTACACGACGTGCATTCCAAGTGCACGAAATGCACTTTCTCGTAAAGTTTAGACAAACGGGGCTGGAGTGCACAACCTAATTTCTCCCCACACTAGCAGACGTGCACTCCAACCCTAGCCGCCGTGCACAGCCGTCGTCCACTGGATCCCGAGCCACCGCATGTCGTTCCGCCGCTCAATCGACCGTGTGCCCACCTTCTTCTTCCTTCTGTAGCAGCTCCGACACCAGCCGCCGTGCACCTTGTGGCCATGCACCCACCTTCTCCTTCCTCTCGCCAGTAGCTATCGCACGACCTAGCAGTAGAATTCGTTGGTATGTATGCCCATAGAGCAAGTCATATGATGATTGTAATGGGATACTTTGTAAATGATTTGAATAATAATAAAGGCAATTTCCGATCTATATGTTTAAACTGTTTCTGAGATGATGGTGTAACATGATAGATGTCTAAAGAATGGTCTTACTCAATGACGTATGCTTTTAGGTTCAGGACCTAAATAATGAGATCATACAAATGTTAAGAGTATACATTCTTGTTTAGTCCCTAGTCACTTGTTATTGTGGAAATAACCATAGACATCAATAACACTGAAGACTAGATTGTGTGTTGGTTGATGACAGAATCTCATTAGTCATGATATAGTGATATCAAACCAAGCACATAGGTACTTGTTAGAGAACAAGGTACCAGACAGACCCACCGTGAGAGTGACACATGGAACCATGACTTGGTAGTCACAGTCAGCTCTCACAGTGATGGTGGTAAGTGTTATTCTTAGACCTGAAATCACTACACTCAACACATGTCGTTGGGTACACTTTGACATCATCAAACGCAGTCCTGAAACATGGGTTGTTATAAAGGTGATGATTGGGTGGCTTTGACACATGGGGCTTTTGAGGGGTGAGTGATAGATATGGGATTTGTCCCTCCTAAGGGAGTTTGATGTCCTTGGCCACTTGATGAGTAGGATTGAGAAAGGCATGCGCATGCACCTGTGAATCAATATGTGATATTGATGTCACACACATCTCACCCAATCTGCTCTGAGATCAAAGAAATGAATGAACATTGACAGGATGATTGTTCCATGCCTCGAGTTCATTCAGGATATCAGTGACAAAGGAATTATATATTCACTGTAACACCATTCACGGATTGTAGGATTGAAAGTTGTTCTCCAACTTTCTATTTCACTTGGGTAGCACTGATGTGTGACTAGGAACCGCTCTTTGCTTGTGAAGTCATAAGTGTTATGGACTTCCACTGCCAACGTGAAATGGACTTGCAAGGTCACACACATAGGATTTAACCTAGAATAGGAGTTTGTCCACAAACAATGTTTAGATTGATTACTAAAGGAGTTTAGTAGTTCAATTAAACACTCAATCAATTGATAGCTCAGTATCATAGTGTTCAAGGTGTTGGACTGATTGATTAGAGTATCAAATTGATTGAAACTGTGATTAACTAATTCTGCACAATCTGCACTCCCAACCGATCGGCTCATGTAATGAACCGATCGGCTAAGCTTGGTGAACCGATCGGCTCAACTGGTGAGTCGATCGACTCATGGATAGGGTGAAATGATCCGTTCAAGTGTTGAAACGATCGGTTCAAGTCCAACCGAGCAAATTGGGAAAGTAAGATTGGTGAGAAATTTCCTTTCATTTCACTTGCCCAATTTGATTGGAACAAGGATTGGTATTTGATACCAATTCGAAACAAAATAATAAAAGTCAATCGGGAACTGATTAGGAGCACGAACCGACCGGTTCAGAAGTGAACCGACCATTTCATGGGTCACAACAGATCAGTTGAGGTGTCAACCGACCGGCTCAGATCCCCAACTGACCATTTCAGTTGTGAAACGATCAGTTCAGGTTACACAGTTAGTTGTTTTTGTGGAAAATCTCGAACCCTTCTACTCCTGCTTTAGTCCCATATTGCCCAGGATAGAGAACCATGTCCCATGACCCTCCTATATATATAGGGGTATTGGGGGCTTCTCAAAGTACAACTCAGTGCAACCAGTTGCTCTGTGAAGTTGTCGTTCTCTTTGGTTTTGGTAACCGAGAGAGCCCGAGCAAGTGCTACCCGATAAGGGAGGCACAACAAGGGAAAGACAACTGTAGAAAGCGAATGGTGGCAGGAGAGTGTGTTGGTGACTAGTACGTCGACAGGAGGGTGCGACTCCTTCTGATTCCTTGTGGGACAAGGAGATCGGAGTTCTAGGTAGTCTGTGTGGACGACTATAGAGGCGGGAGACCTCTGCCGCTCGGAGGACAAATGTCAATCCCGACAGCCCCAGTGAGACCAGGAGTCTTCAGTCCCGGTGCGACCAGGAGCTGCACAGACACCGTCCAAGACTGGAGGTGAAGACCACGCAAGGCGTGAGGTACTATCGCCGAGCAAGCCTCGGGATAAGGTATGCATTCACAAACCATCTTTCCTATTGTATAGACGTTGACGCGATTCCTTTTGTTCTGGGTTTTGGGAGAAAATTTTTGTTTCCGCTGCTTCTCTGCCTCCCTTAAAACCCAACAGTGGTATCAGAGCCACGTCAACTGCTCTATATTTTAGGATTATCGATATGATCGATTTTGGTTTGTCGCCTTTATTTATTGCATACAATGTGAATAAAATTGGCATTATGCATGTCCAATCCACAAATCCCAAATATACATATATGATATGTAATATTAATGCACTCGATACACGTCGCCCTTAAACGAGTTTTGTGGTGGATGTGTATCATGGTTATGGCCTATAAACCCTATATTTGTGTGTGGTTGTATGTGGTTTCTTGCATCTCGGTCTTTGCACCGATTCCCTTTCTCCTATTCCAGATGTAACTCGAAATAATTCGAGATTTCTTTTCCTACCTTTGCTCCCCCTGAATGTAACTCAAAGTTTCACAATACAATTGTAAATAGGATAGATTGTATTTCTTGTTATGTCAAAGAATGACAGACGACCTGAGACGATCAGTTCAAGGTGTGAACCGATTGGTTGGTGTTCCAGACGACCGGTTCGAGGAGTGAGACGAGCGGGTGGTGACCTGAGGAGATGCACAACAACCGGTGAACCGATCGGCTAGAGGCATCAGTCGATCGGCTGGTGGCACCTGAACAACCAACTTGATGGCAAGCCGATCAGTCATGGAGATGAGCTGATCAAACCCAGAAAGGAAGGCACATATTTCATCTTGTTCAGGTTGCATGTGATGTAGACCTAGATGACCGTGGTTTCTCTGGGCTCGAGGAATCACAATAGGATGGCCATAATCATTTCTTTTATCATTTTTCATGTTTTCTGTGGGATATAGCATGTATATGATATGTACTATATATTGTGGTGATTGGATATGTATATGTATATAAAAACCAAATCCCTCATTAAATATTAAAGTTTTAGATGCCTTCCAAATGCGACACACGTGAAAAGCTTGATCGACCAAGTGTGGGCACGCCCTAGCGTTGTGCACCATTTATCTCATGGAAGCGTGAAGGATGAATGTGTGGGTCTGCCCTAGCAGGGTGCATATTCATCGTGTTGGCTTTGGGTCAGACTTAACAAGGTGATCTAGATGGGATCTAGTACCTTAAGGCATGGCGATGATCATGGCAAAGAGTTGCATATGATATCTTTCAAGAGTTGCATGATGCAACTGGCAAGAGTTTCCTACCTGGGAGATTTGAGTTGTGGGTGACATCCCTAGCTGGTCCATGGCTTAGAGGATTTCAGGATCTTGACCCACTAGAAAATTGTGCGCTGCAATCTTCCAAATTGATGGTGAGGACTGTCAATTTGAATCAAAATAGTGGGAGCGGTAATTAATTAAAGGCATAATTAACTATCGTCAAATTTTATTCAAATCAAATCAAAAGGAGTTTTGACAAATGCAATTTTCTCTTGTAGAATGGCAAAAGAATCATCTTTTAAAATGGGCAAATTAATTGAGAATAAATTCCATAACTGGTTGAGGACTGTGAGAAGTGTTCTTCACAATCCAGATATACCAGGAGCCTTTGAATCAACTCTATGTACGCTTAAAGTGTTGGTGAAGAAGAAAGAAAGTTCATTGATAAAGATCAATGGAACGAAAGGTAAGGGAGAGAAGGGTTCTCTCGCCAAACCAATTTCTTCTACATGGAGAGGATGGAAGGAATGATGGAAGAAGAAGTCAGAGATAGAGATCTCTACTTCTGGTGTATACGTGATAGAGATTAACTCTACTACTTCTTTGTCATGGTTACTTGATACCGGATGTGGATCTCACATTTGTTCAAATGTGAAGGATCTTAAGAGAAGTAGGCCTTTGGGGAAAGGTGAGGTTGAACTACGTGTTGCCAATGGGGCAAGAGTTGCCTCCAGTGCCGTAGGAACATATGAGTTAACTCTACCAAGTGGGCTAATAATAGAGTTGAAGAACTGCTATTATGTAACTACCATAAATAGGAATATCATTTCTGTCTCTTTTTTGGACAAAGATGGATTTGAATTTCTTATTAAGAATGGAAAATATTCCATTTCTAAAGATGGGATCTTCTATGGAAGTGCCCCAATGTCTTATGGTCTATACTTGATAGATTTGGAGACAAGTGTATACAATGTAAACACCAAAAGGCAAAAACTCAATGACTCAAACAAAACATATCTTTGGCATTGTCGTCTAGGGCACATAAATGAGAAGCACATTTCTAGACTCCATAAAGATGGTTATCTAGACTCTTTTGATTATGAATCAATAGAGACATGTGAATCTTGTTTATTGGGCAAGATGACCAAGACTCCCTTTTCAGGTAAAGGTGAGAGAGCTAGTGATCTATTAGGACTCATACATACTGATGTATGTGGGCCTTTTAGAACTAATGCCAGAAATGGGTGTCAGTACGCATTACCTTCACTGATGATTTCAGTAGGTATGGCTATGTGTACCTGATGAAGCATAAGTCAGAAACCATTGAAAGGTTCAAGGATTTCATGAATGAAGTACATAACCAAATTGGTAAAAGTATTAAGGAACTTCAATCCGATCGAGGTGGAGAATACTTAAGCCAGGAGTTTGAGGACCTTCTATGAGCCTGTGGTATTGTATCACAATGGACTCCGCCTGGAACACCACAACATAACGGTGTGTCTGAAAGAAGGAATCGCACATTGTTGGATATGGTGCGATCAATGATGAGTTTTGTTGATCTTCTGATTTTCTTCTGGGGTCATGCTCTTGAAACTGACGTGTTTACACTTAACTATGTACCATCTAAATCGGTTCAAAAGACACCATATGAGATATGGTATGGGAAGCATCCCAATTTGTCTTTTATGAAGATTTGGGGTTGTGAGGCTTACGTCAAGAAAACATTTCCTGATAAGCTTGGACCCAAATTCGATAAATGTTATTTTGTTGGATATCCCAAGGAAACGAGGGGATATTACTTATACCACCCTACTGAAAACAAAGTGTTTGTTGTCAGGGATGTTGTATTCCTAGAAAAGGAATTTATTTCCAAAGGAAGCAGTGGGAGGAATATAGAGCTTGAAGAGGTTCAAGCCCAACAAGAAAACATTGGACTGGTGGATGTACGAGAGGAATATGAAGATTCACAAGGTGTTGTATAATCTGATTCTCCTTAGGTAACACAAGGACCTCGTAGATCTAGTAGGACCCGCCTTGAACCTGAGAGGTTTGGATACCTTGTGACTCAGGAAGGTGGAGAGTTGATCATAGATGATGATCCAACTACCTACGTAGAGGCTATGGAGGGACCAGATTCTGAGAAATGGCTTGAAGCCATGAGATCCGAGATGGGATCCATGTACTCCAACAAAGTATGGACTTTGGTGGAACCACTCGAAGGGGTAAAACCCATAGGGTGCAAGTGGGTCTTTAATAAAAAGACCGACATGGATGGAAATGTGCAAACTTATAAAGGCAGAGTGGTTGTGAAGGGATTTCGAAAAGTTCAAGGTGTTGACTATGATGAAACCTTTTCTCCAGTTACCATGATTAAGTCCATCAGGATCATGCTTGCTATTGCAGCTTATTATGACTATGAGATTTGGCAGATGGATGTTAAAACTGCATTCCTTAACGGGAATATAAATGAGGATGTGTACATGACACAGCCTGAAGGTTTTGTAGATCCAAAGAATGCCAATAAAGTTTGTAAGCTGCAAAGGTCAATCTATGGATTGAAGCAAGCATCTCGGAGTTGGAATCTTCGATTTGATGAGGAAGTCAAAGTGTTTGGCTTTATTCAAAATGAAGATGAACCTTGTGTGTACAAGAAGGTTAGTGGGAGCTCGACCACATTCCTCATATTGTATGTGGATGACATACTTTTGATGGGGAATGATGTCTTAGCCTTAGAGAAGGTAAAGACTTAGCTTGGGAATACTTTCTCAATGAAGGACTTAGGAGAAGCATCCTACATTCTAGGAATTAAGATCTATAGAGATAGATCTAGAAGGCTTCTCAGACTAAGTCAGAGCACGTACATTGACAAAGTACTGAAGTGGTTCAGCATGGAGAACTCAAAGAGAGGCAACATCCCCATGCTACATGGAGTCACCGTCTCTAGAGCTCAATGTCCCCAATCTTGTGAAGAAAGGGAGCGTATGAATGGGATCCCATATGCATCAGCCATCGGATCCATCATGTACACTATGTTGTGCACACACCCAGATGTCTCGTATGCTCTAAGCATGACGAGCAGGTACCAGTCAGATCACGGGGATGCTCACTGGACAGCCGTAAAGAACATCCTCAAGTACTTGTGAAGTACTAAGGATCAGTTTCTTGTTTACGGCGGCAAGGAAGAGCTGGTTGTAAAGGGTTACACTGATGCAAGCTTTGAAACCGATAAAGATGATTACAGATCGCAGTCAAGATTTGTATTTTGCCTTAATAATGGAGTTGTGAGCTGGAAGAGTTCCAAGCAAGAAACAGTTGCTGATTCTACTATAGAGGCTGAGTATATTGCTACTTCACATGCAGCAAAGGAGGCTGTGTGGATGAGGATGTTCATTTTTGAACTTGGTATAGTTCCCAGTAGCTGTGATGCAATTGAGCTTTATTGCGACAATAATGGAGCTATTGCACAAGCTAAGGAACCCAGATCACATCAGTGGTCCAAGCACATACTGCGGCACTTCCATCTCATACAAGAGATTGTACAGCGAGGAGATGTGAAGATTTGCAAAGTACCAACTGAAGACAACATAGTTGATGCACTGACGAAGGCCCTTTCTCAGTAGAATCATGATGGTCATGCTAGGTCACAAGGACTGAGGTTCCTTGGTGACTGGCTCTAAGTGGAAGTGGGAGTCTGTTGGTATGCATGCCCATAGAGCAAGTCATATGATGATTGTAATGGGATACTTTGTAAATGATTTGAATAATAATAAAGGCAATTTTCGATCTATATGTTTAAACTATTTCTGAGATGATGGTGTAACATGATAGCTGTCTAAAGAATGGTCTTACTCAATGACGTATGCTTTTAGGTTCAGGACCTAAACAATGAGATCATACAAATGTTAAGAGTATACATTCTTGTTTAGTCCCTAGTCGGTTTTTATTATGGAAATAACAATAGACATCAATAACACTGAATAATAGATTGTGTGTTGGTTGATGACAAAATCTCATTAGTCATGATATAGTGATATCAAACCAAGCACATAGGTACTTGTTAGAGAACAAGGTACTGGACAAACCCACCGTGAGAGTGACACATGGAACCATGACTTGGTAGTCACAGTCAGCTCTCACAGTGATGGTGGTAAGTGTGATTCTTAGACCTGAAATTACTACACTCAACACATGTCGTTGGGTACACTTTGACATCATCAAACGCAGTCCTGAAACATGGGTTGTTATAAAGGTGATGATTGGGTGGCTTTGACACATGGGGCTTTTGAGGGGTGAGTGATAGATATGGGATTTGTCCCTCCTAAGGGAGTTTGATGTCCTTGGCCACTTGATGAGTAGGATTGAGAAAGGCATGCGCATGCACGTGTGAATCAATAAGTGATATTGATGTCACACTCATATCACCCAATCTGCTCTGAGATCAAGGAATTGAATGAACATTGACAGGATGATTGTTCCATGCCTCGAGTTCATTCAGGATATCAGTGACAAAGGAATTATATATTCACTGTAACACCATTCACGGATTGTAGGATTGAAAGTTGTTCTCCAACTTTCTATTTCACTTGGGTAGCATTGATGTGTGACTAGGCACCACTCTTTGCTTGTGAAGTCATAAGTGTTATGGACTTTCATTGCCAACGTGAAATGGACCTGCAGGGTCACACACATAGGATTTAACCTGGAATAGCAGTTTGTCCACAAATAGTGTTTAGATTGATTACTAAAGGAGTTAAGTAGTTCAATTAAACACTCAATCAATTGATAGCTCAGTATCATAGTGTTCAAGGTGTTAGACTGATTGATTAGAGTATCAGATTGATTGAAACTACAATTGAATAATTCTGCACAATCTGCACTCCCAACCGATCGGCTCATGTGATGAACCGATCCACTGAGCTTGGTGAACCGATCGACTCAACTGGTGAGTCGATCGACTCATGGATAGGGTGAAACGATCCGTTCAAGTGTTGAAACGATTGGTTCAAGTCCAACTGAGCAAATTGGGAAAGTAAGATTGGTGAGAAATTTCCTTTCGTTTCACTTACCCAATTTGATTGGAACAAGGATTGGTATTTGATACCAATTCGAAACAAAAGAAGAAAAGTCAATCGGGAATTGATCAGGACCACGAACCGACCGGTTCAGAAGTGAACCGACCATTTCATGGGTCCCAACCGATCGGTTGAGGTGTCAACCGACCGACTCAGATCCCCAACCGACCGTTTCAGTTGTGAAACGATCGGTTCAGGTTATGCAGTTGGTTGTTTTTGTGGAAAATCTCGAACCCTTCTACTCCTTCTTTAGTCCCATATTTCTCAGGATAGAGAACCTTGTCCCATGACCGTCCTATATATATAGGGGTATTGGGGGCTTCTCAAAATACAACTCAGTGCAACCAGTTGCTCTGTGAAGTTGTCGTTGTCTCTGGTTTTAGTAACCGAGAGAGCCCAAGCAAGTGCTACCCGATAAGGGAGGCACAACAAGGGAAAGACAACTTCAGAAAGCGACTGGTGGCAGGAGAGTGTGTTGGCAACTAGTACGCCGACAGGAGGGTGCGACTCCTTCTGATTCCTTGTGGGACAAGGAGATCGAAGTTCCAGGCAGTCCGTGTGGATGACTGCAGAGGCGGGAGACCTCTGCCGCTCATAGGATAACTATCAATCTTGACAGCCCCGGTGAGACCATGAGTCTTCAGTCCTGGTGCGACCAGGAGCTGCAAAAACACCGTCCAAGACCGGAGGTGAAGACCTCGCAAGGCGTGAGGTACTGTCGTCGAGCAAGCCTCGGAACAAGGTATGCATTCACAAACCATCTTTCCTATTGTATAGACGTTGACGCGATTCCTTTTGTTCTGGGTTTTGGGAGAAAATTTTTGTTTCCGCTGCTTCTCTACCTCCCTTAAAACCCAACAGAAGTAGCTCTGACACCGCCACCATCCCTCAGCCACTGGCCGACATCGAGCCCACCTTCTTCTTCCTCGCCGCCGCAGCAGCTACTCTAGCCATGCACCTTGCCCAACAGCTTCCCAAGCTTCCGCCCTCCGTAGTCAAGTTTCCCAAGCAGTCAACACTCGACACCAGCATGCCAGCGACGTGCGACAGCTTAGTGTTCATTTTTCCCCCAGAATCACAGCCGTCAGTGCAGATTCAGATCTGTCATAGAATTGTTGGTGCACGCCGTGCACCAGCTTTGCACGTCGTGCGTCAGCCAGTCTGAAGAAGAAGAATAGTGCAATTTGCACACTGTGAATGTCAGATACACATCGTGCACTAGCTACTGATCTAATGGTACCAATTAAGCACAAGGCAGGTCCACTCCATGGAGTAGCTTCTTCATCTTCCGCACCTCCCGCCGCTGATTCAACACCTTCCGCGGAAGCACCTGTAGTATTTATACCCTCTACACAGTTCAAGGTCAGATCTGAGGAGAATGCCGACTACCAGTTCCTCATCACCAGGCGTGTTCTGCCCTCCCGCTACATGTGCAAAGAAACCCTTAACAAATTGGGTTTCAAGAATGAGGTAGTAGACCATTTAAAGTTTTTGGGTATGCACTACATTTGCACCAAAGTTGCTAAAACTTATCCCCGCCTAGTTTATGAGTTTCTCACAACTTTCAAAGCCAAGAATGACCCATAAAACCACAATGCACCTTATCTAAAAATCAATTTTTGACTTTTGGGCAAATCATTTTCTATGGATCTTAAGCAGTTTTGTGTTTTGCTTAAATGAAATTATGGCAGCTACACTGATTATCCTCCCTCCTTCCATAGTGACTCTTTCTGGTCTGATATAACTTGTGAAATAGTGCATAGAGCAAGGAACGCTCGGGCTTCAGCAATCCATAATCCAATTTTAGAGTTGTGCATCGTCCTCTTAGCACATGGCCTTTTGCTAAAAATGAAACTCAGGGTGTAATAGGAAAGATTGATCTCTTTTTCTTATGGTGTTTTGTGAATAATGAGCAAATCAGTATTGTCTACTACATTGTTAATAAGCTTCTAGACACAAAAAAATAAGAAGCAAAGGGAGGCTGGTCACATTATGTGTGGGGGGCTGATAAGTATTCTTGCAATGCATTTGGGATTAGATGTGGGTGATTTAGAACCTGCACCAGGGAAGAACCTTGTAGATCTCAACTATCTCATTTCTTATGGTCTGATATCAAGACATGGAAACAACACATGTAAATTCAAGATTTTTATCACCAAGAAGCAGTTCATAACCATTCCTAATGCATCTCGAAATGACATCAAGAACAAGGCCACCTAGAAGGTGGAGTTACAGCTAGAGGCAGATGAGGAGACACCCACTTGAGGTGCCAGCAGCTCTACACCAATGCCTACACCAGCAGCCCCTACTCCATTTCCATCATCCACCAGTACTCAGACAGAGTACAGTTGGACAATGTCGGACGTGCATCACCTTTACGGCTACGTGCAGTAGAGATTTGACCACATCGACACCCGCCTTGACCAGATGAGCACACAATACGACACCCGGTTTGACCACTTGAGTGCACAATACACTACCATGTACGACATGCTCAATAGGATGGATGTGTGGTACATCTCTCAGGGCCACTACTCTACCCCACAGACTTTCCAGACTCCTCCTCGGCAGCAGACCGAAGTTCCACAACATGATTTTTCCCAGCACCAACAACAGTTTGTAGAGCACCAGCCACAGCAGTGCTAGGAGAAACAACCCGACTCATCTGCCCAGCCGATGGACATCCCTGATATTGTCATTCAGTTCTTCCCTGAGCAGGGGAGTGGCGGATCCTTTTTCTGATTCCATTCACGATAGGTATCCGATTGTGAACTCCGTAAGTTCGATTGAGGCAGTGAGGACACTACTAATTTCAATCTTAGGGGGCCGGCCAGTAGTTGTAGTTTTCTTTCAGCGTTTCCTTTTTCGAGTTAGTTGTGTTAGTTGTTTTTTTGTTTTCCCATTTTATTCCATGTTCTTTTCCATGATGGAAAAATTTATATGATTTGAGACTATCTTATTAAGAATGAACCCCCTCTAGCATGCTGAAATTTTATGTCCTCTATGTGTTTTGGTTATATTTAAGAGAGAAAAATTAAGAGCATGTTTGAATGAAATGGAAGTTGAAAATTCCCATGTACATTGATGTGATTTGTGTTTGGGGTTTGATATCTCAATTTTTACATCTTGGACTACTCAATACATGTAATGGTTTCAAAATTTTGTGGATTAATTAACTTGCAACACTGTTTAGAATACGGGATACTCTTGCCAAATTTTTAGTCCATTTGCAATCAATTTTTCAGTGAAAGTTTTTCAAAAGAATGATCTAAATCTTGCTAACTTTAACATTCTTGTTGACTCTTAGGTGTTGCACCATCAATATTTTATCTTTACCCAATAAAAGATGGCATATGGCCCACATATTATGCTATCCTAGTGTGAGTCCGATCTGGCAATGATGGTTAGGTGATATGAAAATCAAAAGAGGGTAAAAACAACACCCAACCGACATTCCTGATGAGAATAAGCCTAAATTAGCAGTCGAATGTCAGAAACCCAAAAATTTCATTATCATATCCTTATGAAAAAGAGTGCAACTAAGTTTTGTTAATGTTAACATTGGTTTGATCATCTTATATCCATACTAGCTGAAAACTTGTAATGTACATGCACTGACTGTTTGGCTTGATTATCCAAATTCTATTTAGTGTTGTCTAGTTGAGCTTTTCATTTAATTTGAGACCAACCATGCTGAACTTAATTTATCTATCCTGGATGCTGAAAATTTTGAGATGATAACAATGAACACAAGCACAAAGTACATAGTTGACTGAGCTGATTGCATATCTTCTTTTCATTTCATCCATGCATGAACTAATTTTTCTCCTTTAAAATAGCCATGTTCCTTTTTGCTTGAGGACAAGCAATAGTTCAAGCTTAGGGGGATTTGTTGTGTGATTTATATATCTTCTTTTCACATGCTATCATACACAAAATTGGTTCATTATGATATATTTCAGTCTCTTTTCATTTTACTTTTGCCATCTTTTTGTTATTCTATTTATTTCATAACTTGCATGACAAATTTGCCCCAAAAACACGGCGTGCAGGACAGATGCACAACATGCACCTTTCTAGAGAAAATTTTGTTCGCCCAGCCAGGAGAACGCATGGCGTGCACGGAAAAAATGCACGGCGTGCGTGTTTCCAGAAGTGCACAGAAAGGCAAACACACGTCGTGCATACCAATGCACAACATGTACCTAGAACGTAAATATCCAAAGAAAGTTCTGGAAAGTCGCACGATGTGCATAACCTCAGCGCACACCGTGCATAGTTCAACCTGATGCAAACCACACTAGTGGTGCATGGCGTGCACCCCAGATGCACGGCGTGCACATAGTAGTTTCAGAAATACAAAAATTTAGAATTTGATTTTAAAACAAGGAGGGAAGGCAAGGGGCAGTTATGTTTGGTCATTTGAGGAGTTTTCTCTCGTCCCAGAGCTAGAGGAGACTAGAGGAGGGAAATTTTGGAGAGATCCAAGGTGGTTTCTTGCATAAGGAGACCATTTATTCTTCTCTACTTCTCCATTGTCTTCTCCAAGGTGCAACAAAGCTTCCCCAACTTCGAGTAGCTTCTTAGGAAAGGAGCTAGTCCGTCTTGGAGCAGCTAAAGAAGGAGAATTTCGTCCTCAAGCCGGAATTTTTCCTTCTTGTGGTTACATCTTTAGTTCTCTTTGTCTTTTCCCTTCTAAATCATGTTTAGAACTGAAATCTCTGTAATAAATCTGCAAGACATGGTTATGGACGAGTAATTCTTCTTTTCTTGGGAATGGGAGAGTAGCTCCCATGTCATAGCATGTATGGAACAAGTAATTTCGTACTAAATACTATGTTTCTTGTTTCTTAACCATGAAAGTACCGACTTACCCTTTTCTTGCATGTATTGCTGGCCACTTTATGTACATGTTTTCTGCTTTTTTGCTTGATCTGAGAAGATAAGTAGGAACATACGGAGGTGCTCTTCTTGGCAACTCTTCCTCTTCTACGAGAGTAGAGAGGAATGAGTTGAGGAACGGTTTGTGATCAAAAGTGAAATTCACACATGAGAGTGTTGTTTTAAGTTGTGATCGTTGCATTTACACTGGGAGGTGAAATGTAACACAACCTTTCCTTGAAATAAGAACTTGTATATGTTTAAATTATTGTGTTCCTTTGATTGCTATGATGTGTGAATGAAATCCTAATGTCCAAGATTCCCTATATTTTTGAAATCAAACTTCTTTTAGCAGTCCTTGCTTGCTAGTTAAAATCTAAATTTTCTGCTGTTAGAATCTGAATTCTCTGCATTTAGACAAACATTTTCATTTCCTTAAAACCAATCTAGATTGTTGAACTTTAGTGTTGTTTCGCTCAATTAAATTAGTTAAGCTCCTTGTGTTCGACCTCGACTATACTACCTCTATATACTTGTGGAGATTGGTTAAGTTGGATAAACTATCCTTTGTTTGGATTGAAACTCGTTAGCCTAAATAGCCAACAATACTTAAAGGAACAACAAAGGTAAAGGACCTCCAATCTTTCATGGAGAATCCTCTAGTTCTAAGACTATAGGCACATGCAACTATTGCAATGATATTGGCCATTATTCTACTTGTTATCCTTTTAGGAAAGCACCCAAGAGAAATAGGACTTGGGTTGCTAAGCTAACCCCTCTGGGCCCAAAAACTTGATTGGGGGCCATTTCATCTTTCTTCTTGTAGGTACTTGCAAATAGATTGATTTGAGCTATTGAATTGCAAATTGACTTCTCAATCCACATGAAACAAGAAAGGTGAGATGTGTAGAGGGTGACAACAACTGGAAAAAGGAATGGTAAGAACAACGGTAAAGGTTTTCTTGCTTATAACCATTTCTAACTTGTTTTTGTCAAGTTAGTGTGCACTATGCATGTGGTTTTTGAGTCAAAAGTGGTATTTTGTGATTCTCTTCGCACACTTTCTCAAAAACTATTTCTAACGATTTCATAGTGCATTACTAACTTGCTTACACATGTTTGGATATGGCTTATATCTTTAGCATGCCTCTAAATATGTTTTTATGAAATATATGTGCCTTTTTTACAGCAGCTTTGTCGGTCGAGTTTGTCATGTTTGAAACTCGACCGATAAGCACCAATGGGTGTTGCCAACAACTGTCATCATTCGAGTTGTCAATACAAAGAACTTGATCGACAAATTTGTGCATAGAATATACATTTGGCTTATTGAATGAGAATTTCCCTCTCAACGAGATTTTCTCAACCAATAGCCTTATTCTTTGGAACTCCATTGGTACCTTTATATATGCATATTACCATGTTTTTAATTTCCTATCTTGCTTACAACACTATCTCTCTAATTGCTCTAAATTGGCATATCTACATCTTGCAATTACTTGCTTTGAGTTGTTTTGCATGTTTTGATGATGATCTCTTTGGATCTTTTGGTTGTGCCTTAAATTGCTTCCGCTATGCTCAAACATATATATAGTTATATATCTTGTTTGGATACAACCTTGAGGTTCCTAGTGGTGATCATCTTTTAGTAATGATGCATACTTGTTAGTGAGTCATATCATTTCATGCTTATGAATAACTTGGTTTGGATATATCTCTACATCTATTCATAGCTTGTTCTTTAATTTGTGCATCTTTTGCTATAATCTAGATCCTACTAGTAGTCCTAATTTGTAACATCATCTTCTAGTAGATTAAATACA
Organism: Alisma plantago-aquatica; assembly: GCA_963693085.1. Classification (NCBI taxonomy): domain Eukaryota; kingdom Viridiplantae; phylum Streptophyta; class Magnoliopsida; order Alismatales; family Alismataceae; genus Alisma; species Alisma plantago-aquatica. Next base: position 1,097,873,305 of record OY856413.1, read on the forward strand.
TGTAGTTCTAGCCTTGTTTATCAAGTGGTATTTAACCATATGCTATGCTTGTATCTTGTTTCATACTTGCTCAAACGTGTTTCTTAAATTGCATATCTACTATCTTGAGCTTCTTACATAACTTTGTGATACAGGATATATAGAACTACATTGTATGTATAATTTGGAGCATACTTGAAATTTCATGCAGATTTTTCTCCAGTTTCAGTTCTTGGTGCAAGACTAGTGTTTTTTATGTAGAAACAGCCTTCTGAGCATGACTTGTCACTTTGCCATGAGCCCAAACACTTTTTGGCAAATTATGTCATCTTGAGGGTCAAAATTGCGATTTATTGTTTTTCTACAACATTTTATCATGCATTTTGGGTTGTTCAAGTGCATGCTTTTGCTTGCTTTTCTGTCTATGCTTGGAAAAGCCCCTAGTTGTGCTCTTCTACTCTCCTTTTATAACTTTTGTTATCTCCTTTCTCTTAACAAGTGGTATTTCTTATTTCTTCATAACCCCACTTTTTTAAATGACAAAGTTGGAGAAAGGTATGTCTTCTTTTGACAAAATAGGGAGAAGGCATGCCTTACATGAAGAAGAGAAGTATGTCCACGTAAGGGGGAGAATGTAATGACCCCACCTTCCAGTAACCCCCAATTAAGGGAGACCAGGAGGTCATAGTCGTTATCCCAATTTTCTAGATCAAAGGATCGACAAATAAACATTAATAATTATGAAACTTTACCAGACTATACTAAAAGGATGTAATAAATAAAAAATTTCATACCTTTGAAAAGTTTGGATTTCTAAACTTCTATCCACATATGAATTCTAGTCTAACTAATCCTCCTTGCACTTTAATTCATGTATTCACAATATGCCAATTTACTATTTGTCCTTTTGGGTTTGTACCTAAAATGCCGACAAACAAAACATCGGTCAGCATAAAGCCGATATGTGGGGGGAAACAATAACCGTGCAATTAATATCAACATATTTCAGTCAATTATAGTTTAATAACCAACAATACATTTTAAATATAACTGCGTGATCCATACATACCCTATCCTCTGCATTGTCCCTGCAGTGGACCTGGATGCTACCTTCCTTATGGTAGATCCCCATCAAACCCCTCATGATCCTACCTAACCGGTGAATCAGTTTCTAGGGTTGAGTCACATGGCGCTACTTGTAGGTAGCCCACTCCTTAACTCATGGCGTTCCATAGAGTCTCATGGCACTACACGTGGGTAGCCCAATTTCTAACTCATGATAGCCTAGACCTTACTCTAGGTTACCCTTTTTAGCATTTGCAAAGACACAAAGGAGGATCCAGATCTAAGCTAGTTATATGTATTTATAGTGACAATCATAGTCACTTTATAGTTGCATGAAATAAAAGTCATCCAAGTAGTTTATTTCAAACAATCGATAAAATTTCCGGGAATCGTCATGAAACTAAGGTGGTTAATCATAAACGTAACCACATACCTAAAACTATAGATTTGGAGACAGAATCAACTATGTAGAGAAAACCCAATCAAGCAAGCAACTATGCATAGAAATCCTAAAATAAACATATCAACTTCCTTTTATCAAAATTTATTCAATTGCATCTTATTCCTTAGGATTTCTATTCCAATTTTAGGGTTTCCTTTGAAATTAGGGTTTTGCCTACACTTTTAGTATTATGAACCCTAATTCAACAAAACTACATAAAACCTTTAAATTTCTCATTTTAGTACTCCTAACAGACTTAGGATCATTATTTAGTAACTTCTTTCCTTAATCCGAAATAAACATAGTTTTTCTCCTTTTCCCCCTAAATTAGGGTTTCTATATGCATTATCCTTCATTTATAGATTAAAACCCTAAATTAGCCAACTTTGCATTCAAAACGGATGAAAACTCTATTTTTTTTGTGAAGTCGGGGAGTTTATTATTCATCTCGCCTCCCTCAAGCAAGCTAAATCATTGGAGTTCATACAATTTATACTAGAATGCTCAGTAGTAAACCTGGTAGTACTACTTCCATTACACATTTCTGAGCTAATGATAGTCACTAGCTCCTTTGGGATGTTTCTATAGGTTAAGAGTCCATCCTGAGTTTTTGGGTGGCATTTAGCCAGGGTATCCACAGCCATGTTACCTCCTCTACGAGTGTGAGTCACCTTCCATTCTCTCTTCATTTTCCTTCTAATCTCAACAGTCCATGGTGCCATCCTCGGGTACTCAACAGGTTGCTTTCCAACTGCTTTCCTTGCTTCAGATGAATCTGTTTCAATAATAGCATATTCTACTTTTAGCTCCTCAGCTATACTTGCTGCAAACTCGATAGCTCGGACCTCTTCCAATAGAGCATTGTCAGTAGAGATCCTTTTTCTCCAGCCTCCTCCCCATTGTCCCATGTTGTTCCTGCAAACCACAGCAATACAAGATTTTCCATTTTTATAAGTTGCATCTACGTTGAATTTCAACTCATTGGACAAAGGTGGACACCAGCAAACATTTGTGCACTAAGACACCTTAAGGCTATTAAAACCTTCCCGCACCTCCCCATTGAATAAGGCCTCTGATCAAATTTGGTTCACCTGATATCCCAGCAGCATTATTATCTTCTCCAACACTTCTTTATTCCTATATCTCCAAATGTAGTGACAACCCATGATTATCATGTTGGTCACTCTAGCTACCTGTGTCAAGCTCCTTTCCATCCATTTCCATAGGTTTTGCTCCCCAAAGAAATGGTCCCATAACTGCCTATCTATCAACTCCTTCCAGATGGGTGACACTTTTCCACAATCCCTAAGAGCATGGAGCACACTCTCCTCTTGTCCTCTGCATCAGTGGCAACTGCTATCAGTGGACATGTTTCGATCTGTTCTTCTGTTGTTTGTCAGTAAGGCGTTATAGCCTACCAACCATAGGAATATCCTCACCCTCTCAGGGGCCTTTACCTTCCACAACAGGCCCCATTTTCCTTCCACGTTAATGTCTTTCGATCTTCTCAACCTTCTATAAGCATATTGGGAGCTAAATTTCCCATTGTCAGTGTGCGCCCAGACGATGATATCCATACAGTTTGTATTGTTTGGTACCTTGACTTTGATAATTTCCTTCAGGTCTTCCTCCATCACGTACTCATTGATAAACTCCTTGTCCCACTCATTGTCCAGGTTAACAAGGCTTGCTACTTTAAGATATTCAAGCTCTGGAGGGATAGGTTTGCAGGTCTTGTCTTTCAAGGTATGAGCCATGCTCCACCGTTTATCTCGCCATACATTGATTGACTTGCCACTGATAGGATTCCAGAATGTGTTTTCTTCTATGAACTCATTGCACTTGAAAGTTGCACGACCCCATCTTGATATGTTAGGAATAATTATACTCTTTCTGTTCATCAACTTGTACTTCATGCTTTGACACCAGTTTGAGTTCCTTTCTGACAGGAATTCCCAAAAATGCTTACTAATGAGAGCGAGGTTCCATTCTCTCATGGCCTTGATGCCCATGCCCCCTTCTTTTTTACTAGAAGTCAGCTTGTTCCACACCACTAAGGACACCGGGTGTGCCTTGTGGTTGCCACCCCAGATGAATGAACGGATGTTGCTATCGATTCTATCACATACCTTCATGGGTAAAACTGGAGTCTGCATGATATAACTTGGAATTGCAGTTAAGGTCGCCCTGGCCATAGCTATTCTACCTGATAGAGATAAGCAATGAGCATTTATGTTGCTGCTAATGCGGTTTAGGATATCACCATATGTCCCATGATTCACTCTACCGTGTATTAGCGGCACACCCAAGTACTTCCCCAGGTCATGTACCTCCGGGATACCACTTCCTCTATAAATTCGTTTCCTTATTCTTTTGGGTACAGAACTAGAGAAGAAGGTGCATGACTTTGCTATAGAAATGGTCTGCCCCGACACGGATCCAAACTCCTCGAAGCATTTCAAAATTGTATTCATTTGGGTTTGGTTGGCTTTGGTAAATAAGATCATGTCATCTGCAAAGCACAAATGAGAAATCCAAGGACCCCTAGCAGTTAACTTATTGGGAGTCCATTCCTTCTTCACTAACTTTTCCTCAATCAGCTGGCTGAGCCTTTCGAGATAGAGAACAAAGAGATACGGCGAGAGTGGATCTCCCTGCCGAAGGCCCCTAGATGCTTTAAAGCTTCCTACTTTTCTACCTTGCCATATTATAGTAGCTCTTCCTCCTAAAATCAAGTTTATGATGTAATTGGTAACACTTTCCGGAATACCAATCTTCTCAAGTGTATCAGCTACAAATGGCCATGTCATCTTATCATATGCCTTTGACAAGTCAATCTTGATTGTCGTAGACTGAGGTGCACCTTTCCTACGCACATTGAAAAGAATTTCATGCACAACTACTATATTGTCGGAAATCCTTCTTCCAGGAACAAATGCACTTTGGGCTGGAGATACCCACTGTGTCAGATGGTCCTTGATATGATCAACTATCACCTTGGAAGTTATCTTGAGCGATAGATTGTTTAACGAGATTGGTCTTAGCTGTGTATAGAAATCCGACTTCGTCACTTTAGGAATCAGTACAATATTAGCATCACACATATCCTCAGCCAAAGCTTCTCCTCCGATTGCAAGCCTTATGGTTCTCAGTACAGATTGTTTTATTGCATGCCAGTTAGCAAGCAAGAAGGATCCATCTACCCCATTCAGACCACATGATTTATTCAGATTTGTAGATTGTAAAGTTTTGTAAACTTCATCAAGCGAAGGAAGCGCTTATACCTTGTTTTGTTCGAGTTCATTTAGCCTATTGAATTTTCCACAAAACTTCTTAATTTTGTCTCTGTCCACCACATGACTTTCTGTAAAAATGTTTTTGAAATGGTTGACAATGAAATCATGAATCTCTTCCTCTCCAACCATCCATTCCCCATTGTTCTTCTTTAACATAGTGATGGTATTATTGCGTCTCCTCTGTTTTACATACACATTATACAATTTTGAGTTCATATCACCTTCTTTATTCCATTGCAGATGGCACTTCTGTTTCCAGTCCTCCTCCTCAAGCTCAAGCATTTTGTTGTATTTCTATATAAATTCGTTGCAGAACCTATCAGTAGTATCGTCATACTTCTTTGTGAGTTGTGTTTGCAGTATATTGATGCTTCGTAACAACCCAGTCTTTTGTTTCCCAAGCTTCGATTCATATCTACACACCCAGTTAGAAACACTAGCCTTCACTCCTCGCAGCGCTACATGGAAGTCCATTTGGTTGTTCCAATGTTGTTCAATAAGCTTTTGGAATTCCTGGTTCCTTATCCACGAGCTTTTGATCATAAACCTCCTTTTCTCATTGCCTCAGTTTCTAGCTATATTGTGAATAAGTAATGGACAGTGATCCGACCAAACCCTTGGTAAGTGCTCAACCATGAAGTTAGGATATGTCACAAAGAACTTTGTATTACCCAGACCTCTGTCAATGATGGTCTGAATGACTCCATGGAAGTAGGTGAAATGCATGCCAGAATAGCCTAGATCTGTCAGGTTAGCTTCCATAAGCGTATTGTTGAACAACTCCACCTCATGGTAGTCAAAAATGTACAACCACTTCTTTCACAAGGGTTGATGGTGGCATTGAAGTCCCCTACCACAAGACAAGGCTTCGTAAACTTTTTCCCCATATTAACTAGATGTTTCCATAACATATTCCTGACCTGCACATGAGGGTTAGCATAGATGATAATAATCATATCATCATTCATAGAACACGTGATAAACTGTCTATGGCTACTGATGATCATGATATTGCAATCCTCCTCGTTCCAGCAGATCCAAATGCCACCAGAAAAACCCCTCGCTTCAACTCTATGTGACCTGGAGAAACCCAGTTTATGAATTGTTCTCTCAGCATCTTCACCACTAATTCTCAGTTCCAAGATAGCTACTAGTTTGGGTTTATGTTGTACGATCATATCTTTGAGCACTCGACACATATCCTTATTGCCAATGCCCCTCGTATTCCAGTAGATTGTATTAATCGTTAACAACAGAATTAAAGGATGGACACGGGTTCACTGATCCCCTACTAGCGGCTCCTGGTTCTCCTTCCCTACTTCTTCTACAACAGCAACTTCAGTTAGGATTTCCTACTCCAGATTCAAATGTGGACTTATCCTTCTGTTTTCGTATGGAGGTTTGAATCTTGCATTTTTGAGTTTTAGTGCACTTCCCTTGACTTTCCTTCTTTCAGGTCGCAAACCTGAGATTTTGTTTTCAGGTTTTTCTCTTAGGTTTGTGTCTTCTTCTTCCCTTATTTCAATATTCATGTCCACGTTCATATCTGGAGGATCTGTCTGCTTCATATCTAGTTCCTCGACGGATGTATCCATCTCCTTATCTTCACCCCTAGTGGCTGGAATGTTCTGGTCTTCATTATCTTTATTTTCGTTGTCTTCAATATTTATAACCTCCTCCACCACTTCATCAATGTCAGGATTTACGGTTGTATGATTAGATTTACCTCCACTTTTCCTTCTATCTACATCATTGATTTCCTTCAGGACCTCCCTTTTGTCGTCAACATTTTCTATTCTCTTTTTCTTCCACACTTTTCCTCCTTTCCCGCCGCCAACGTATACCTACTGCTCATAAGACTGTTTCTCTCCATTGCTTTTCACTTCATGACCTTCCTTTCCTGCCACTTCCTCCTCAAGATCCACCAGTTTTGCAAATTTATTGGTGTTTTGTCCTCCGCTCTCTTTGGTGCCGCCATGGTTCTGCTGATTATTACATTTTCTATTAGTCGTGACCTTTTTACGTTGTGTCTGCCATTTCCTTCTCTCCGATTCCTTCTCTCTGTAGTGTTTAGTATATCCTTCATCCTTGTTACTGCTAGCAGTGTTACCTCCTGCTTTAGGACATTTCAGCATGTTGTGTCCTCGTTTCCCGCAGAGACAGCAAGATTTTCGGAAAGCCTCATACTCCACCTGATAGATATTGTTGTTTATAGTAATGGTATGGACCAAGGGCTTTGTAGCATCTACTTCGACAGCCAATCTTTCAAACTTACTCCTAGTGCGAGCCATGGAGTGACCATCAACTTTTTCCAAGCTTCCTAATGCTAGACCGATGTACTCAAACATGGTAGGTACATACAAATGTAATGGAAGGTCTAGAATTCTTACCCATGTAACCAGGTACTCAGGGAGGTCTACTAATGGTCTGAAAGATGAATCCCATTGCCAAACATCCAAGTAGCAACCAAACAGTTTCCATGGTCCTCCAGTAAGCGCCATATCAAAATCCCTTTCGCATGAGAATTGAATGAAATAGTGGCCAAGGTCAACCTCAAACATATTAAACCTTCCAATTGGCTTCCATAACATCTTCAGTCTATCCCTCATTATCATATAGCCAACATCAGAGCCAACTAACCGCACTACAACTGTATATCGCCATGGCTTGGCCAAGTTCTCTTCAGCGTCAGGGTTTATGGTTAGCACCGGACCGATGTCTCCCATATTCAATTGCACATCTGCTAGGGATAGGGTAGTCTCATACAACGATTCTAAGAAGAACGACTCTGCATGTTGTTTTCTCTTTGATCCCTGATCTGTCTTCGTCGATGGGCTAGCATCTGCTTTGTCTTTTTCTCCAACCCCCAAAGTCTGGTTATTGGTGTTGTCCGTTCCATTCATCTTTCCAGCAGAGCCTCCATTCAGCGGTGGGAAGTGGTTATCCATCTCTATATCCTCGACTCCTTCATCCATGTGCACCCCTTCATGGCCTTTCGATGTGCCTCCCTTCATTCCTGTGAACTGGAATTCAATCCCAATATCTGGGATTGAAACCCTAACGCCGCCGCCGTTCTGTCCTCCCGACTCTTCCTGTAACTCCGGATCTTTCCAGGGTACCTTTTCCGTATATGGATAGTACTCGTCCTCTTTTACATCTCCATAATCACCGTAGGCCTGACCCCCTCTCCCCCCACTATTATGAGCGCCGCTGCCGCCTCCTCGTCCCCCTCATCCGCCTCATCCCCCCATCTCCCATGAAAACTCTATTTTAATATTCAACAGGTTAATACTCCTCAAATTAACCTATTAACCCACAAAGCTTCATCCTTTATATACAATTAGGGTTTCTAATTACCTTTTAATACCTTTTTCTACCAAATTAATGTACTTTTGCAAGACGAGATAGAATTAGGTCACCAAACTATTTTTATCTTGTTCCTCGTATTTTTCTAAGCAACTTTATAAAGTTTTCTCATCAGAGATTCCTAGCTATTTCTATGAATTTTGCAAGGAAAAACCTTTTCCTGGATTATTTGAGCAGAGAGAGCTAATTACCAAATTTTGTTGACCGTTCGATCGATGTGACGCTGGTCCATGTCTAGATCTAACGCTCCACGTCGATCACCTCCGCTAACTTGGTTGTGTGCGCTGCTGCCCACTGTCGATCATTGGGTCCCTCTCAAGTCCACGATGGACTCTGATCTGAGGGATACTGCTCCTCATCTTCCTCCTTCCTCAGGTTCTAGCCCATGGTAGCTCCACAGCGGCGCTCTCGCCGGAGTGAGAGAAATCGAGCGAGAGAGAGGGTTTGGGAACCTGGGAAGTTGTCGTCAGAGTTCACGAGGGTGAGAGGAAGTGTGTGAGGGCCTTTATATAAGACTAGGAGGGGTCCTTCTAGGGTTTATTATCCCTTCCGCCACCTGTTCCTCAGCCCAATTGGGCATTTTTTCAAGTCACGATGGGATCCTATCATCTTAGAGTCAAGAAGGTTCGTCTCCCTCTCCTGGACCCAAAGGAGTGATTTCTAAGAGTGCACATGCACTGGATCGCAAGAAAGTTGAAGGGGAAAGTTCCCCTGAACTCGGCCACAGTCTGTGTCCCGCTGGGACTTTGACGATGAGTGGTGCCTGTTGGATGAAGATCTAACGACCCTCATCACACACGCTCAACCAATCAAAGGAAAAGATTTCCTAAATCCAAAATAAATCCATATTTTGAGGATAATTTGAAAAAGCCATAACTCCCAACTTATAACTCCTTTTTATCTCAAATTTTAAGGGAACCTCATTTATGACTTTATATCTCATCATGAAAAAATTAGGATCACTATCTAAAGTAAATGAGTCCTTTTCTTTAGTTGCAAGTTAACACTTAATTATTCATATTTTCCACATATTTTCTGTTTCCCTAGCCTTTATATTATTATCCTGAGTTCCTTGAACCTCTAGGAACCTTAATATCTTGAAATTCTATCTTGGAAAATATTCCTTAGCCTTTTATTATTATTTTATGTATTTTCTTGTTTATTCCTTTATCCAATTGGATTCCTTTTCCTTTTCCTTTTCTTTTTCTTTCAATTGGGCTCAATAGCCAATAAGGCCCATTAAGAAAACATACAAGGCTATTATACACAAAATTCATTCAAATCAAACCATTAAATCAACCATTGATTTCATTTATCTTTTAAAAGGAGATTTACAAATCTCATTACATGATTTAGAAAAATGGTGTTATAACATTCTCCCCTCCTTATAGGAATTTTGCCCTCAAAATTCAACAATCAAACAAACAAAATAGGATATGCTTTTTCCATGTCCGTCTTTAGCTCCCATGTGGCTTCATTCTCTCCATGGTGCTTCCAAAGAACCTTTACCATCTCTATATTCTTATTTTTGAGCTCTTTCACCTTGGTATCTAGAATACGCAAAGGTAAATCAGGATAAGTTAGCTTCCCTTGAAGCTCAATGGGTTCAATGCTCAACACATGGCTCGGATCTTGGACATATCACTTCAGATTGGACACGTGAAACACATCATGCATCATACTATATTGAAGGGGTAACGCCAAATGATATGCGGCTTCACCAATCCATTCTAACTCTTCAAACGGACCCACATATCAGGGACTCAACTTTCCTCTATTCTTAGCTATAGCTCAGAGCGGTCGGATTTTCAGAAAAACATGTTCTCCCACAGTGAAATGCACATCAGTCTGCCTCACATCGGCATATGAATTTTGTCAATCCTAGGATCTCTTTAGCCTTTTCCTGATTAAAGTGACCTTATCATCATACACTTGGAGTTCATCTGACCCCATCAAGGTCCTTTCCAAAGAACCTTTACCATCTCTATATTCTTATTTTTGACCTTATCATCATACCCAGTGAAGTGGTGACTGACACGGTCTCCCATATAGAGCTTCATACGGAGGCATCCCAATACTGGCTTGATAACTGTTGTTGTAGGAAAACTCAGCTAATGGTAAGTACTTCTCTCATGATCCACCCCAATCGAGCACACAAGCTCTCAGTAGATCCTCTAAGGTCTGAATTGTCCTTTCTGAATGACCATCTGTCTGGGGGTGATATGCGGTACTGAATTTCAACCTTGTACCAAGTTCCTCTTGAACTTGCTTCCACATCTTATTAGTAAGCTTTGGGTCTCTATCGGAGATGATGGAACCGGGTACGCCATGCAAACACACTATCTCTTTGATATACAACTCAGCTAAGTCTGAAACCTTGGAAGTGGTTTTCAGGGCAAGGAAGTGTGCTGACTTGGTAAGGCGATCTACCACAACCCATATAGCATCATGACCTTTCTTAGTCTGAGGTAGACCCACCACAAAATCCATGGTGATCTGCTACCATTTCCATTCTGGAATCTCTATAGACTGTAACAGTCCACTGGGTCATTGGTGTTCAACCTTCACCATTTGGCATGTAAGACAGCTGGCCACATATGCCGCAATATCTCTCTTCATTCCTAGCCACCAGAAAAACCTCTACATACCCTTAAACATCTTGGTTGTTCCTGGGTGTACCGTGTACTTAGAACCATGAGCCTCTTGTAGGATATGTTCCTTCAATGGTGAGTCATTAGGAACCCATATGTGATTCTTGAATATGATCCCTCCATCTATTCCCAATGAAAGACGGGTCTGAGGCTTCTTCATCAAGCCTTTCATCTTGTCAAGTTCTACACTGGCCAACTGTGTTGCTACAATCTCACTCAACAATTCTGACTGTATCTGGATGTTGGCCATACGAACTCGATCATCAAACGGTTGAGGAGACCATTCTACCAGCTCTTCTAAACTCTTCCACTGACTGGATAGAACAACTGCACACCTGAGCTATTTTTGACTCAAAGCATCTTCTATGACATTTGCCTTTCCTGGATGATAATCAATGGTGAAGTCGTAATCCTTCATGTACTCCATCCATCGTCATTGTTGTAGGTTTAAGTATTTTTGATTCAGGAAGTACTTCAGGCTCTTATGGTTAGTGAGGATCTCGAAAGTAGCACCATATAGGTAATGTTGCCAAATCTTCAATGCATGGATGATAGCAGCCAATTCTAAGTCATGCGTCGGGTAATTCACCTCGTTGGGCTTGAGTTGTCGGGAGGCATATGCAACCACATGCCGATTCTATTCCAACACACAGCCAAGTCCCATCTTCGATGCATCAGTGAAAATCATGAAACCCTCACTGCCTGCTGGTAGAGTCAAAACTGGTGCAGTGGTTAGCTTCTCCTTCAGTTCCTAAAAATGAGTTTCACACACATCAGACCATACAAACTTCACATCCTTCTGAGTCAACATGATCAAAGGTAAGGCGGTCTTTGAGAAATCCTTGATGAAACGTCGATAGTACCCTTCCAACCCCAAGAAATTGCATATTTCTGAGGGATTCTTTGGTGTAGGCCAGTCTCAAACTGCCGACACTTTAGTCGGATCTACATCGATCATTCCTCCTAAGATGATGTGTCCGAGGAACATGACCCGGTCTATCCAAAACTCACATTTGGAGAATTTCCCATACAATTTTGCTTTCTCAAGATATCAAGGACTTTACTTAGGTGGTCTCGGTGTTTATCTAAGTCATTTGAATAAACTAGTATGTCATCCATGAATACAATGACAAATGAGTCAAGGAAGGGTTGAAACACACTATTCATAAGGTTCATGAAAACATTGGGTGCATTGGACAACCCAAAAGGCATAACCACAAACTCATAGTGGCCATAACGTGTTCTAAAAGCTATCTTCGGGATGTCCTCACACTTAACTCTCAACTGGTGGTAACCTGATCTTAAGTCAATCTTGGAAAAGACTCGTGCAGACTTCAACTGGTCAAACAAGTCATCTATGCGGGGTAAAGGGTACTTGTTCTTAATGGTAGCCTGGTTGATCATCCGGTAGTCTATGCGCATTCATAGTGAACCATCATTTTTCTTTACAAAAAGAACCGGTGCTCCCCATGGTGATGTGCTAGGGTGGATAAAACCCTTTTCTAGCAATTCCTGCCATTGTTTCTTCAACTCGAGCAACTCCGCAGGGGCCATTCTATACGGTGCTCATGAAATAGGGCTTGTCCCAGGAGCTAGCTCTATGGAAAAATCCACCTATCTCTCAGGAGGAACCCTGGGTAGATCATCTGGAAAAACATCTGCATAGCTCCTAACTACCTCTATTTCTTCTAAGGGTTGCACCCTGGGTTCTGGCTTGGTAACTACTTCCTGCAGGAAAGCTCAACAACCTTTACTCATCATCTGCTCTGCTTTCAAGGCTGACACATATAGGTTGGTGGTGGCATCCTTCCTACCTCTAATGACAAAAGGTGGGTGATCTAGTTTCTTAATGATCACTTTCTTCTCCCTACAGTCAATATTGGCCCTATAAGTATAACGCCAGTCCATACCAATGATCACATCAAAGTCATTCATATCAAGAAGGATAAAATATGTAGGAAACTCATGATCTCGATACTTCATAGGTATCACCAGAGTTTTCAAAAAAGATGTAAAGATCCGACCACTCAGGGTTGTAACGTCTAATACATACCCTAAATCCTTGATATCCAAACAAAGCATAGTTGTGAGATTTCTTGAATTGAAAGTATTAGTAGATCCAGAGTCAAACAATGCTTTTACATTGTGTCCCATGACTTCAAGCATGCCTACATTTTTTTTCACCATACATTAGACCATCACATGCTTATCTTAGAACAAAAAAGAAAACTCTAAGGGTTATTACCCTCGATTAACCGATTAGCATTTGCTTGAGCCTCCTCATTGTCAATGGCAAACACCCGAGCTTGTCTTCTCTTTCCAGCAGGTGGGGCTGCAGCTATAGGTGGAGCTGCTACTGGTGGGGCTGCGACTGGTCCTGGTCATCTTGGATCTGGTAGAGGGAAAATAGATTGTAGGTGTCCTTCTTGATGGCACCGAAAGCATGTCTTCTTGTTGTAGAGGCACTCATCGGTGTGCCCCTTTCCATAGGTGCGTCATTGCGGTCGGTTGTTCTCTTGACAGGGTTTCCCTTTTCCTCCATGTCTTCCTTTAGCTTGATGATGCCCTGGACCTTTCTTGTGGTTGTTCTTCTGACATTGAGTTCCTTCAGTGAAACCCAAATACCCCTTGGGTGGAAACTGGGCAGGCATCATAGTCCTCTCCATGTCTAAAGTAGTATTGTAAGCTTCAGTGAAGGTTTTAGGTTTACTTGCCATCACATGGGGCTTGATGACAAGGTGAAGATGTTCTATGAAGTGATCCACCCTTCTTTCCACATCCATCTTATACCCAAAACGCTCCAGGATTCAAAACTTACGCCCAAAGTCCGCCACAAAGGAGTTTCCTTGAGTCATGTTGGTGAACTCCCTTTCCTTTTCCTTCTTAGCTGAGACAGGGACAAATATGGCGGTGAAGATTGTCTTGAAGTCAGCCCATGCCATTGATTCCTCAGATAGATCTCGGCCTATGATGTGTGTCTCCCACCATATCTTGGTTTCTCCTTCCAGGAGGTGAGCAGCAAAGAGGACCTTCTTGCTTGGATATACCTCCAGCATGTGGAATCCTATCTCGACTACAAGAAGCCAAGCTTCTGCCTTATTGACCACTTCTGACTTATCTTCTCCCCAAAACTTCTCGATGTTTATCTTGACGAAGTCCAAAATGGTGGCTCCCAGTCGAGGACAAACAGGAAGCGGCTCGCCATTCTCACCTCTAGCTAAGTCTCGTAGGGCCAAAGCACTAATGGCCTCTGTCAACTTCTTCTGTTGTTCCATCCACAAAGCATTAGGGGTTTGGATCATCATGGTTGGTTCAGGACCGCCATCTTGGTCCTCTTCCATCTGGGCCACCTCCTCATACTCATGTTGCTCCTCATACCCTTGGTCTTCTTCTTGATCAAGGTTTCTGAAGAGTATCGGGTCAGGATTAGGGACCTCATGAGTGGTTTCTTTAGGTTTCTTCCTCTTCTTTGAGGAATCTCCACCATGGTTCCTATTCCTCTTCTCAGAAGACACCTTTCCCTTGTGTGAAGGTCCCCCACCATTGGTGGCATCTGGGACAACCACTGTCTTCACGCGAGCCATCTGCATAAGCATAAACATAGACCCTTTAGTCTATACCTTTAAGCTAATTATACTTATGTCGATGACGTCTTATTACATATCTTTTATTAATTTGATGGAGGATTCCTTAATCCTTAACTTACTTACCCATTCCACATGAGGGTGAGGAAGAGAGAGAAAAACCCTAACTCTTAAAATCCTTAATAGAATGTGTGATGAGAAAGGATGTGTAAGATGAGAGAGTCCTAAAGGTATCTTATTTCGAATCATACCCTAAGACTTTGGCCAGGCAGTCACACGGATCCAAGAGTCCTCATATTCTGACTAGTGGTGCGGAGGAAAATATTACCAGCCCCCGATCATGATCCTTTTCTATACACCTCTGTCTTTCAGATAATCCTCTAATAACTCCCTTGGGTTCTATAGAGTTTGTAAAATTTGATAATTATTAATGGTTAAGTGAGGAACCTTGACTCTGATACCAAATGTAATGACCCCACCTTCTAGTAACCCCCAATTCAGGGAGACTAGGAGGTCAGAGCTGTTATCCCAATTTTCCGGATCAAAGGTTCGACAAATAAACATTAATAATTATCAAACTTTACCAGACTATACTGAAAAACTGTAATAAATAAAATTTTGCATACCTTTGAAAAGTTTGGATTTCTAAACTTCTATCCACATATGAATTCTAGTCTAACTAATCCTCCTTACACTTTAATTCATGTATTCACAATATGCCAATTTACTATTTGTCCTTTTGGGTTTGTACCTAAAATGCCGAAAAACAAAACGTCGATTAGCATAAAGCTAGTATGTGGAGGAAACAATAATCATGCAATTAATATCAACATATTGAAGTCAATTACAGTTTAACAACCAATGTTACGTTTTAAATATAACTACCCAATCCATACATACCCTATCCTCTATGTTGTCCCTACAGTGGACTTGGATGCTACCTTCCTTATGGTAGATCCCCATTAAACCCCTCATGATCCTACCTAACCGGTGAATCAATTTCTAGGGTTGAGTCACATGGCACTACCCATAGGTAGCCCACTCCTTAACTCATGGCGTGCTATAGAGTCTCAAGGCACTACACATGGGTAGCCCAATTTCTAACTCATGATAGCCTAGACCTTACTCTAGGTTACCCTTTTTAGCATTTGCAAAGCCACAAAGGAGGATCCAGATCTAATCCAGTTATATATATATATAGTGATAATCATAGTCACTTTATAGTTGCATGAAATAAAATTCATCCAAGTAGTTTATTTCAAACAATCGATAAAATCTCTGGGAATAATCGTGAAACTAAGGCGGTTAATCATAAACGTACCCACAAACTTGTAATTGTAGATTTGGAGACAGAATCAACTATGTAGAGAAAACCCAATCAAGCAAGCAACTATGCATAGAAATCCTGAAATAAACATATCAACTTCCTTTTATCAAAATTTATCCAATTTCATCTTATTCCTTAGGATTTCTATTCCAATTTTAGGGTTTCCTTTGAAATTAGGGTTTTGCCTACACTTTTAGTATTATGAACCCTAATTCAACAAAACTACATAAAACCTTTAAATTGCTCATTTTAATACTCCTAACAGACTTAGGATCATTATTTAGTAACTTATTTCCTTATTCCAAAATAAACATATTCTTTTCTCCTTTTTCACCCTAAATTAGGGTTTCTATATGCATTATCCTTCATTTATAGATTAAAACCCTAAATTAGCCAACTTTGCATTCAAAACAGATGAAAACTCTATTTTAATATTCAACAGGTTAATACTCCTCAAATTAACCTATTAACCCACAAAGATTCATCCTTTATATACAATTAGGACCAGATTAAAATTATTCTGAAATGCTTCGACGAATTCGGCACTGCCTCTGGTCAATCCATTTCGTTTGCCAAAACTTGCATCTTTTTCTCTGCCTCTGTTGATCGCCGGGTCAGAAGAAGCATCAGCAGGATCATCAAGTTCCAAGTTACTTCCGACTTGGGGATTTATTTGGGTGTTCCCATCGTCCACAATAAAATTAACAAGAACACCTATTCTTCTATACTCAAAAAGGTTAACAGTTGTGTTAACGCATGGTCATCTAAATGCCTATCCAGGGCTGGAAGGGTGTGCCTGGCCCAGACAACGCTTACCGCACTGCCCAC
Source organism: Alisma plantago-aquatica (assembly GCA_963693085.1). Taxonomy (NCBI): domain Eukaryota; kingdom Viridiplantae; phylum Streptophyta; class Magnoliopsida; order Alismatales; family Alismataceae; genus Alisma; species Alisma plantago-aquatica. The sequence continues at coordinate 1,097,889,843 of OY856413.1, forward strand.
CTATGTCATGCAAATAGCAAGATTGCCGCTCAAGCTATGTGATAATATCGATAGCAGCGTGAGAAAGTTCATTTGTGGAGGCAGACTCTAACGCAATCCTGTTTCCCTAGTTGGCTGGAAGAAACTTACTAGCCCCAAGAATGTCGGCGGTCTAGGGGTTAAATCCATGAGAGAATGGAACATAGCGCTTACCCTCAAGAACACATGGGACTTAGCTAATAATAGAAAATTGCAACGGTGCACTGGCTTGCAGAAACAATACCACAACTTTGAGGATAAGCATACGACCAGTGCTTCTCGAATGGCTATTGATGCCTTCAGAATGAAAGACATCATCCTTAAGAATTCTAGAATGATACCTATTAATGGAATGAGCATTAATTTCTGGGAGGACAAATGGACAAACCATGATTGCAGCCTAAGGGAATTAGCGATCAATGTGATCCCAACAGAACTGACTGATCTGAAGGTTGGATGCGTAGTCAATTTAAATGGTGAATGGGACCGCAGCTTCCTTGAACACTGGTTACCCAACACTATTGTCCAAGATATTCTAAAAATAAAAGCACCGCTCAACACCACCAAACATGATACTCATGCTTGGTTACTCAATGACAATGGCCTATTCACCACTGCTTCTGCTTACGCATTGTGTCGCTCCAACCAAGCCCCGCCGGTGCAGGGTAAATGGGATTCAATCTGGAAACTAAATGTCTCACCTTCTATCCATTTGCTGCTATGGACTATGGGGCATGATGCCATCCTTACTAATGCACGACGACAGGGGAGACACATGAATACTGACAGCCTCTGCCCTAGGTGCCATCTTGAAACTGAAATTATTCTACATGCTCTTAGGGACTGCGGACAAAACAAATCGATCTGGAAAAAGGTTCTGGATAGCAACTTTAATGAAGATTTTTGGAATGACGAACAAGGTAGCAGTTGGATGTTCAAATGTATCAGCAAAAGCAACTACCATGCCAGACTTTATGCTATCACATGCAATACACTATGGTGCAATAGAAACGATGAAGTTTTCAACAATTCCAAAGGAACTATGGAAGGGATCATAAACTATATAACACACCAGTTTAAAATGAATGAGTTAGCCATTGAAAGTGTCCACACCAGCATAGGGACGTCAGACAATAAGCATTGGGTTCCGGCTAGCGCCAGGCAGTTTACTATCAACACGGATGCTTCTATAGGTAATTCCAAATCTACGGTTACATGTGTTGTTAGAAACCAGCTCGGGCAATGGATTGGAGGTTATGGTGAAACCGTTGCAACTATTAATGTCTTCCATGCAGAACTTACCGGTATTCTCAAGGCCATGGAACATGCTAGCATCAATTTCCCAGGGAATATTGAGTTTCAGACAGACAACCTTAGTGCTACCAAAATGATCCAGGAAGATGGTATGAACTGCCCATCCTTTACTAATGAAGTTGCTAGAATAAATAAATTGATGGATGAGAAAGACTACTGTGTCAATTATGTCAGAAGAAAATGCAATGCAGCTCCTGATCTGCTCGCTAAACACCATCTCAAAAACAACGAGTGTACCTTCACTTACAATAATCCTCCTGCTATGCTTAGTAGTATAATAAATAATGAGGCCCAGTTATGTAATGGTAGTAGTACTACCAGGTTTAATTCTGTTATTAGTTCATGTACTCCTTTTTCGAATTTGCTTGCAGGGGGAAGGCAAGATGAATAAATAGCTTCCCGACTTCCTAAAACATTTACCTTTTAATACCTTTTTCTACCAAATTAATGTACTTTTGCAAGACGAGATAGAATTAGGTCACCAAACTATTTTTATCCTATTCCTAGTATTTTTCTAAGCAACTTTCATGTATAAAGTTTTCTCATCAGAAATTCCTAGCTATTTCTTTGAATTTCACAAGGAAAAACCTTTTTCTGGATTATTTGAGCAGAGAGAGCTAATTACCTAATTTTGTTGACTGTTAGATCGATGCACCACTGGTATGCATATAGATCTGACGCTTTGCGTCGATCGCCTCCACTAACTTGGTTGTGTGCGCTGCTACCCACTTCCGATCGTTGGATCCCCCTCAAGTCCACGATGGACTCTGATCTGAGGGCTATTGCTCCTCATCTTCCTCCTTCCTCAGGTTCTATCCCATGGTGGCTCCGCGGTGGCACTCTTTCCAGAGTGAGAGCAATCGAGCGAGAGAGAGGGTTTGGGAACCTAGGAAGTTGTTGTCGGAGTTCGCGAGGGTGAGAGGAAGTGTGTGAGGGCCTTTATATAGGAGTAGGAGGGGTCCTTATAGGGTTTCCTATCCCTGCCACCACCTGTTCCTCAGCCCAATTGGGCATTTCTCCAAGTCGCGATGAGAGCCTATCATCTTAGGGTCGAGAAGGTTTGTCTCCCTCTCCTGAACCCAAAGGAGTGATTTCTAAGAGTGCACATGCACTGGATCGCAAGAAAGTTTAAGGGGAAAGTTCCCCTGAACTCGGCCACAGTCTGTGTCCCGCTGGGACTTTGACGATGAGTGGTGGCTGGTTGATCAAGATCCAACGGCCCTCATCACATGCGCTCAACCAATCAAAGGAAAAGATTTCCTAAATCCAAAATAAATCCATATTTTGAGGATAATTTGAAAAAGCCATAACTCCCAATTTATAACTCCTTTTTATCTCAAATTTTAAGGGAACCTCGTTTATGATTTTATTCTCAACATACAAAAATTAGGATCATTATCTAAAGAAAATGAGTCCTTTTCTTCAGTTGCAAGTTAACACTTAATTATTCATATTTTCCACATAATTTCTCTTTCCCTAGCCTTTATATTATTATCCTGAGTTCCTTGAACCTCAAGGAACCTTAATATCTCGAAATTCCATCTTGGAAAATATTCCTTAGCCTTTTATTCTTCTTTTATTTATTCCTTTATCCAATTGGATTCCTTTTCCTTCTCTTTTTCTTTTCCTTTCAATTGGGATCAATAGCCAATAAGGCCCATAAAGAAAACATACAAGGATATTATACATGAAATTCATTTAAATCAAACCATTAAATCAACCATTGATTTCATTTATCTTTTAAAAGGAGATTTACAAATCTTATTACATTATTTATAAAAATGGGGTTATAATAGAGAAGGTAAAGGGGATAAGACATATATGTGTAGAACATATATGAGTAGAAGACATAGTATTCTATAAATATTATGAAAGATAACCATGCAGGAGAAATAGCATCAATTGAGGAAGAGTATGAGAACTCCACTAGCATCAATTGAGGGGGAGCACATGAACTAAATTCTATTGAAACCCCTAGGTTTCTCTAAAGGTATGGCTTTTCTTAAATGCCTTCAATACATTTATGGAATGGTTTGTCATATTCAAAAAGGGGGAGATTGTTGACTCAAGGTCTAAATAGAATAAACCCTTATTTTGATGATGAATAAACCATTCCAATTAATTGTGTCTAATGTCTCTACTTGAGTGATTTCAGATTAGGTATAGACACACTACAAATGCCCCAACTTGTGCATCTCAACTTGGAGAAAAGACAAGTCAAAGTCAATACAAGTGCATGTCTTTGGAATATGATACAAATCCATTAGTATCATGTTGTAAATCACTTGTAATGATTGTATGATTTGTAATTAAGATTAGAAAAAATCAAGAGCACTTAGATCGAATGTTTAAGCACTAAAAAGCCATTTTCTAAAATTCACATCAGGTTGTTCATCGATCGAGTTGCAAACTCGACCGATCCTGATTGGATCTTGAAAATGACTTTTGATCGGTCAAGTTATCTTTATCGAAACTTGACCAATTGCACTGTACGGAAAAGTGCAGAAAAGTGTTTCTAGCCATTATGGAGTTGCAATAATAATAAAAAATATATGTTGCAAGCCACAAAACATCTAGTTTTTGTTCTTGAGTGTTCCCAAAGGATAAGGGGCAACCGCAACTATAAATAGCACCCCTTGGGCTGCATTCCAAGGTTGAGCATTCAATGTAAAACTCTATGTGAGGTTCCTATTCTATAGTTAAGTGCTTCCTACAGCCTCCTCTCTCTCTCTAAGCTTAATCACTTACTACATTCGTTAGAGTGAGTAGGAAATCTATAAGAGAGCTAGTCCTACATGTATATCTTGTGAGGATCTCACTTCCACCACCTCCATATCTCTCATTTCAACCATGAAGATGAATGTTCTCTCTTGTCTAAGAGAGGTGAAGAAAAAAAGGGAAGGAGTCCCTTGGTGAAGATCAAGGCTAAAGACTTGGAGCAAGAGTGGGTAAGCCGTTGGTGAAGGCAGAAGACTCCTTGCTCAAGTGGGTAAGTCCTTCGTGGAAGCTTATCTGAGTGAAGGTGAAGGCAAAGGCTGAATATCCAAGTGGAGTGACAAAGTCCTTGAAGACGGAAGACTTGTGCTTGAGTGGGTAACACCTTGATGAAGGCTGAAGACTCAAGAAAAGTGGGTAAGTCCTTGGTAAGGTGGATATCTCCTTGTTCTTGGATGGGTAAGTCCTTTGGTGGTCATGTATTGTAAGTCTTATGAATGAATATAAGAGTGCAATGGTTAATAAATCCTAGAGGTTGACCTCTTTAGATAGTGGAGTGACTCACTTCTAGTTTGAAGTGTGGAACCACTCTAAATAGCTTGTCAATTGGTGTATGTTCAATCTATCTCTCCCTTGCTATGAATATTTTCATTGCACCCAAATTTCCTATTTAGAAACCTTATATAACGATATATCTTAAAGATCTAATGAATTTTGTTTAACTGCATTCAACTCTATTCACCCCCCCTCCAGAGCATCCAATCATCCATCTAGGATCCAACAATTGGTATCAGAGTGAGTTTCTCCAAGAATACTTCAACAAGTAGGAGAATATGGGTGACTATTAAGGTGGGAGATACTTCATCAACCTTCTGAAAACTACTAGAGGGGGGGGGGTGAATAGAGTTTTATAGAGATTTTAAGAATAATTTAAACTCAAACAACCACAATGAAAATATTGGACAAGGAGACACAGGGTTTAGAGTGGTTCCAACCTTAGCAAATACTAAGGAAGTCAGTCCACTACCCGGTTGCTTACCCAACTGGGATTTGAAAAGAAATTTATTTTATTACCTCGCAAGGACTTTACATAAAATACAATTTCTTTTCCCAAACCCTTCAGGCAGCCTTCACCTAGAAGTAATCGCCCAACCTTGAAGCAGCCTTCCCTTGAAGTAGGTGCACCAACTCCTGTTGCACCAGCCTTCTGAAGTAGCTTCCCGTGTGATAGCCTTCTTGAAGTAGCTTGAAGTCCCCTTCTCCACCTGAGAAGTCAACCCTCTCCAATCCGCAGCCTCCAACCCTAGGAGTAGTAAGGAGAGTACAAAAGATAAAAAGGAACAAGAAGGAAAATAGAAATTACAATACCGTTGTAAGCACAAGGCTTGATTTTCCTATATCAAGCGTTTAGATCTCCTAACCAATGTGTATGACAATGTGATTGTAGTGGATAGGAGATACTAGCCTATAGGACACGAAATGGGAGCAATAGGAATGAATGGCAAGTGTAGGAATTGCTCTATTGCTCTAAAACAGATTGCAAGTGTGTATTCAAGCTCAAGTATAGCACAAGTATATCTTAGGTGTGTTTTGGTGTCCTAAGGCATGTCCTATTTATAGGAGTGGCCTATGGATACTTAAGGACGTTCTAGACAACTTCTAGGGGCTTCTAAGTGCTTAACTAGCCGTTAGATATAAGTTAGGTGCATTAGTAACGGCTAGTTACTTTATTCTGCAGTTTCTGTCAGAGACCATCTCGGTCGACAATTTGTCGACCGAGATACCTACTCGGTCGAAGTTTTGTCGACCGACAGGCTCTCTGGATCAACGTTCATTTGCAACTGCCAACTACTTTATCAGCTGTGTCTAACGGCTACTTGGGTCATTCTCGGTCGAGAAGTTTGTCGATCGAGAGTGTCTCGGTCGAGGAGTGTGGTCGACCGAGATTGACCCTGTTTTCAATCTTTTAATTAAATCACTAAGTATGTGTATGAGTGTGCATATGTGATCCTATTTGAAGGAGATGACCTAACTAAGTGTGGTGTTTAGCTAGGGAGATCTAACGCTTGATTTACATGAAGTCTAAGTACTTGTACATTATATATTTGCACAAGTTTACAATTGATTACATTGCATGACATTTACAAGCATTCAAGCGTATGGTTTCCCTAGAACTTTGTCATCACCTTGTTCCTGCACACTTAAGTAGCTCGTTAGATCAACAAGAATGAAATGTTTGTCATCATCGAAACAAAGGGATTTATTATAGTGTCAATTTATCCAACAATCTCCCCCTTTTTGAAGATGACAAACATTTCCTAAATATGAAATAAGGAATTATAAAGTATGTGAGTTTCATACCTGAAATTTACCTTTTGTAGCCATTCTTGTTTTTGCAAGTGAATGCTGAAATTTACCTTTTGTAGCCATTCTTGTTTTTGCAAGTGAATGCTAGCCATCAAGATGAAACTCATTTATATTTTTTATTTTATATTCTTTCTCCCCCTTTGTCATTTCAAAAAGATATCCAAGTTGAATATTTTAATTTTCTTCTCCCCCTTAATTTTATAATATGCTCCCCCTTAAATAGATATTTATTGGGAACATGGATTTTTGTCTAATTTATCCACAATTTGTTTCTCAATCATTTGCAAAGGATGTTAAGCCTTGAAATGATATGAGATTCCCATAAGCTTATTATGAATGTATATTTATTTCTCATTTATCAAGGGATGTTAAGCCCTAAATTAAATGAGAGTCCTTTAATCTTAGAGTACATAAAAAAATGTCTCCAACCAAATACAAGGGATGTTAAGCCCTGATTTGTTTAGAGAGTTCCTTTAAGAGCAAGATATATCATTTTGATGAAATTCTTTTTCATACAAATTACTTTTAAGAATCCGAAGGTCATAACAAAATGATGTTAACAATGTTTTTGTAAGCTTCATAATCAAATAATCAAATTTGTTTTTATAAGCTCCCCCTTAATCTTACAATTTAAGCAATTTAAGGCTTTTAAGGTCACAAATGATTTTAAATTTTGATTTTGACCTTTATCAAAAGTATACTAAGATTAAGTTCAATAAATTGATGTCCAAATAAGCGTTTTGTCAAAGCTTATTTTAGGTCGCCCTTGACTACGACCATAGCGCCCCTTGGTCAATTTTAATTTTAACCAAGAGGCAAATTCTGCAGATTTCCAAGATAAACATATGTGAAGTATAATTTCTGCAGATAGCTATAAATATCAATTGAAGCACATTAAGATATACCCATTATAAAAACTTAATATGAGCATCATTAGTGAAGTCTTTGTCCTAGATTTTTCTAGAATGCATGTTTTACATTCATTGTAAATGATGTTTCATATGCTTATGGGTACAGAAATATCAAATCCCATTTCTTCTTATACCCTCATCATAAGATTCTTTTAGAAACATATATTTTAAAAGCAAGATTAATGTCTTTAAAGTCAAGATATTTGCTTTTGATTTCTTAGAACAAGCAAATAGATAAAAATATTAATATTTTGTTCTAAGAGGCACCGTTTGGCTTGACATAGCAATATCTTCATCACAAGCTGTGTCCACAATTATTATCTATTATGTCATGATGCTTTTAAGCTAATGACATTTGCAATTATCCGAATCACAATGATCATTCATGATTTGTATATATGAATCAAAGTTTATTTTAAACCAATGAAACATAATGATCATGATGAAGCATGTTAAGTGATACTCAATATGAAAACATTTTCTTAACAATGAAAGCATGATTAATATCTCAAGTCTTTTTAAAGATATCAATTTGAGAAATTTTGTAACATTGTGTTCTTTGCAAGTATTTTTAATAGTCATATCACCAATGAATTATTTTGCTTGCTTATCATCAAGACTCACGCATGCAATTATCATTATCTATTTGTGTTAACACAACAGCATGCTTAATGATGAAATAGTGAAAGCATGTCTAATAGAATGATAATTTCATGAAATACAGTGATTGTAATCATTTAAACTGAATGTCATAACACATGATTTCTATCTAGATAGATGCTTTAAAGAAAATCATGTAAAACATTATAAAATAGGGATTTCTAAACTTGATTTTCAACTTAGAGAATGATGTCATTTATATTCAAAAAGATCTTCAACTTGTTTTGTAAAACAGTCATTAACAACAGATAGATAGCCATTGATCAATCAGTTGTTCAGTAATTTCACTGCAGACTGAAATCAGTGACCAGTTCGGTCGACGATTTCTCGACCGACTGACTGCTCGGTCGACGATTTCTCGACCGAAAAGGTTTCTGTTTTACCTGCAGAACTATTTATTGATTTCGAGTAAAATGTAGACTATGTCTAATTCAATTATGCAGTTTAAGAATCAGTTTTAGTTGAGATAAAATATCAAAGTAATATTTAGATCAAATCTCAACTAATCATATTAAAAAAATTAAGTTTTGAGGACCTTAATTAAGATAAGTTTTCAAGTTAGAGATTTTAGTTACTTGAATCATTTTGTTATCCCTTTATGTTAAGTTGAGATAGACATAAGGATGTGCAATTTAAAGTCTTCGGTCATATCTCAACTTAGTCTAATCAATTCAATTTGGGGGTTTCGGAACCCATACTAACTCAACATTCTTTTTCTTGTATGGGCATGAAAAAGAGTAATGTCCAAGACGTGAGCAATAATGGCAACATATAGAATCAACCTCAAGTCTTTTTCTATGGTTTTGTTCTAGGTTGTTCTTTGGTACAAATGTGGCTTGATGTGCTCGTGTCTTTCTCCAACTAGGTTGTTGATGAGATTTCCCTTTGGGCTTATAACCTAGTCCTCTTCTCCCAATTTGATGATAGGAATCATCCAAAATTCTATCAAGGATTCCATTGTTGCTTAACCTACTAACTTCTTGTTCCAACTTAGCGATCTCATCCATTCTTTTCTTAATATCTAGTTTTTCTTGATCTAGATTAGATGATAAAGAATTCCTTTCTTTTACTATATTATCATAATCTAGATGTGTACACAAAACAGGTTGTTTTTGAAAATCATTTAACTTTGCAAGTAATTCAACCTTTTCTTGATATAGAAGATCATAATTTGTTTCTAGAGTAAAAATCTTCACATCACTACTACTTAGAGATGATTTCAATGTACGGTTTTCAGAAACAATGCTATCTTTTTCAAAACCAAGAGTATTCAATTTAGCATATAAATCTTCATTTTCGGATGTAAGAGCAAGAAGTCTAGTATTTAACTCATCGTTTGCTTTACTAGATTTCTTTAATTTCTTCTTGCACTCAATATATTTATTGTGAGTTTCTTCAAGACTAGAAATTAGCTCTTCTTTTGATAAATCAAGAAGGCTTACCTCTTCTTCTTCTTCTTCATTGGTTGTAGCAATAAGACAATTTTTGTTTTCATCTTCCTTCTTTGATCTCCATGGACAGCTGGATGTTGTGTGACTTGTTCCTAAGCACCACTCGCATCTTGTTGAAGATTTGTCCATTCTTTTCTTTTGCTTGCGGTTGTAGACACCTCCACCCTTCATTCTTCAAGACCTGGTTAGGGTTCCTTGAAGCCTGCTCTGATACCAATTGAAAACTACTAGAGGGGGGTGAATAGAGTTTTATAGAGATTTTAAGAATAATTTAAACTCAAACAACCACAATGAAAATATTGGACAAGGAGACACAGGGTTTAGAGTGGTTCCAACCTTAGCAAATACTAAGGAAGTCAGTCCACTACCCGGTTGCTTACCCAACCGGGATTTGAAAAGAAATTTATTTTATTACCTCGCAAGGACTTTACATAAAATACAATTTCTTTTCCCAAACCCTTTAGGCAGCCTTCACCTAGAAGTAATCGCCCAACCTTGAAGCAGCCTTCCCTTGAAGTAGGTGCACCAACTCCCGTTGCACCAACCTTCTGAAGTAGCTTCCCGTGCGATAGCCTTCTTGAAGTAGCTTGAAGTCCCCTTCTCCACCTGAGAAGTCAACCCTCTCCAATCCGCAGCCTCCAACCCTAGGAGTAGTAAGGAGAGTACAAAAGATAAAAAGGAACAAGAAGGAAAATAGAAATTACAATACCGTTGTAAGCACAAGGCTTGATTTTCCTATATCAAGAGTTTAGATCTCCTAACCAATGTGTATGACAATGTGATTGTAGTGGATAGGAGATACTAGCCTATAGGACACGAAATGGGAGCAATAGGAATGAATGGCAAGTGTAGGAATTGCTCTATTGCTCTAAAACAGATTGCAAGTGTGTATTCAAGCTCAAGTATAGCACAAGTATATCTTAGGTGTGTTTTGGTGTCCTAAGCATGTCCTATTTATAGGAGTGGCCTATGGATACTTAAGGACGTTCTAGACAACTTCTAGGGGCTTCTAAGTGCTTAACTAGCCGTTAGATATAAGTTAGGTGCATTAGTAACGGCTAGTTACTTTATTCTGCAGTTGCTGTCAGAGACCATCTCGGTCGACAATTTGTCGACCGAGATACCTACTCGGTCGAAGTTTTGTCGACCGATAGGCTCTCTGGATCAACGTTCATTTGCAACTGCCAACTACTTTATCAGTTGTGTCTAACGGCTACTTGGGTCATTCTCGGTCGAGAAGTTTGTCGACCGAGAGTGTCTCGGTCGAGGAGTGTGGTCGACCGAGATTGACCATGTTTTCAATCTTTTAATTAAATCACTAAGTATGTGTATGAGTGTGCATATGTGATCCTATTTGAAGGAGATGACCTAACTAAGTGTGGTGTTTAGCTAGGGAGATCTAACGCTTGATTTACATGAAGTCTAAGTACTTGTACATTATATATTTGTACAAGTTTACAATTGATTACATTGCATGACATTTACAAGCATTCAAGCGTATGGTTTCCCTAGAACTTTGTCATCACCTTGTTCCTGCACACTTAAGTAGCTCGTTAGATCAACAAGAATGAAATGTTTGTCATCATCGAAACAAAGGGATTTATTATAGTGTCAATTTATCCAACACCTTCCAATGTTTGATGGGAGTAACTTCCTCTATTAGAAAATAAGGCTACAATTCTACATCCAAGGATCAAGTCTTAAGCTATGGAAAATGGTGGACCATCCATACAAGCTACCAGTGACAAAGATAGAAGAATTCGATGAAGCTACCATTAAGAAAGACACCTTGAATGCAAGAGCAATCAACATCCTCTATGCCACCATGACCTCCACCAAGTTCAACTGGATTTCTTCTTGTGAGACAGCCTATGAGGTATGGAGAAAGCTATACATCACTTATGAGGGGACACAACAAGTGAAGAAAAGCAAAGTCTACATTCTCAAAGGACTTCTTGAGAACTTCAAGATTGGAAAGGAGGAGAATATAGCCAACATGTAGTCAAGGATCAAAACCATTTTGAATGGTCTTGCTATTCTAGGTCATCCTATAAGTAGAGGAGAGATCAACTCTAAGATCCTTAGAACTCTCCCCAAGAGATGAGAACCCAAGGTGACTTCCATTGAAGAAGTAAGGTCTCTTGATGATATCCCGATTGAAGATCTCATTGGAAATCTACAAGTCCATGAAGTCACACTTGACAAAAGAGAAGAACTTGAAATACTAGAGGAGAAAGAGCTAAAGAGAATGAAGAAGGCTGAAATGAAGGCTCGAATTGAAGCTATTATGGGACAAGCCTCTCCATCCTATCGTGTCGAAGAAGATACCATGTACTCCAAGGGTAGATTCTACAAAGGAAAGAATTCATCCTCCATATGGTGCCTCAAGTGTGGAAAGAAGGGTCACTTCAAGATAGATTGTCTACAAGGCTATAAGACCCATCATCACAAGGAAAGAGAAGAAAAGTATATGAAGAAGGAGAAATGGCACTCAAGCTCAAGTGACTCCTCCAACTCAAGCTCAAGTGAAGATTCAAGTGAAGGATCAAGCTCAAGCTCTAATGTTGAAGGAGAATGCCATTTTTCTCTTATGGCTTCTATAAGAAAAGACTCAAATGAGGTAAATCTAAACTCTTTAGATAAAGAACCTTTAATTGCTATCATTAATTCTACTTGTGCCTCTCTTAAGTCTTATAAAAAGAAATTGAAAAAGCTTGCTAGATTTGTTGATAATATGCATATAGAATTAGATGATCTTGAACATGCTATTTCTTGCTTGCTTGATGATAAAAATGATCGTCTTAGCCAATTAGACTCTCTTAAACTTGAAAATTCTAGTTTGTTTGATAAGATTAGATTATTAGAAGCTCAGCCTCTTATGCTTAGTTCTAATGAAGAGCATACCTTAATATTTGATTCTCTCATGCATGATATTGATGTTCTTAAATCTGAAACCAAGGACAAAGATTTTGATTTGCAAGGATTAGCATATGAAAATGGTGTTTATCTTTCTAAGATTGCTTTGCTTGAAATAGAAAATGCCTCCTTGCTTGCTAAAATCAATGTTCTTGAATCATGTTCTAGTTCTACTAGTAGAGAGAATAATGTAGTTGTTCTTCATATTGATAGAGATTCTTATTTAACTAAAGCTCTTTGCTTAGAAAATGATCTTTTAAATGCTATAGATAATATCAATCATTTTTCTTCTACTATTTCTTCTCTTATGAATGGTAATGATAGTTTGAGATCTTCTTGGCAATGATTCTTAGTTGGTAAAAGGAATCTTAATGATATCCTATACCATACTATTAAACAAATTGGTAGACATGGTTTGGGGTATGATAGTACTCAAAGGAACAACAAAGGTAAAGAACCTCCAATTTTCCATGGAGAATCCTCTAGTTACAAGACTATCGGCGCATGTAACTATTGCAATGATATTGGCCATTATTCTACTTGTTGTCCTTTTAGGAAAGCACCCAAGAGCAATAGAATTTGACTTGAGCTATTGAATTGCAAATTGACTTCTCAATCCACATGAAAGAAGAAAGGTGAGGTGTGTAGAGAGTGACAACAAGTGGAAAAAGGAATGGTAAGAACAAAGGTAAAGGTTTTCTTACTTATAATCATTTCTAACTTGTTTTTATCAAGTTTGTGTGCATTATACATGTGGTTTTTGAGTCAAAAGTGGTATTTTATGATTCTCTTCACACTCTTGCTCCAAAACTGTTTATAATGCTTTCATAGTGTATTACTAACTTGCTTACACATGTTTGGATATGGCTTATATATTTAGCATGCCTCTAAATATGTTTTTATGAAATATGTGTGCCTTTTTTACAACAACTTTGTCGGTCCAATTTGTATTGTTTAAAACTCAACCGATAGGCACCAATGGGTGTTTCCAACAACTATCATCGGTCGAGTTGTCAATACACAAAACTCAACCGACAACACTCTGCACAAAATATACATTTGGCTTATTGAATGAGAATTTCCCTCTCGACTAGATTTTCTCAACCAATAGTGTTATTTGTTGGAACTCCCTTGGTACCTTTATATATGCATATTGCCATGTTTTTAATTTCCTATTTTTCTTACAACTCTATCTCTCTAATTGCTCTAAATTGGCATATCTATATATTGCAATTAATTGCTTTGAGTTGTTTTGCAGGTTTTGATTATGATCTCTTTGGATCTTTTGGTTGTGTCTTAAATTTCTTCCTCTATGCTCCAAAAATTATATAGTTGTATATCTTGTTTGGATACAACCTTGAGGTTCCTAGTGGTGATCATCTTTTGGTAATGACGCATACTTGTTAGTGAGTCAACCTTGAGGATGCAACCTTAAGGTTCCTAGTGGTGATCATTTCAACCATGAAGATGAAGGTTCTCTCTCTTGGCTAAGAGGGTGATGAAGAACAAGGGAAGGAGTCCCTTGGTGAAGATCAAGGTTGAAGACTTGGAGAAAGAGTGGGTAAGCCCTTGGTGAAGGCAGAAGAATCCTTACTCAAGTGGGTAAGTCCTTGGTGGAAGCTTCTCTGAGAGAAGGTGAAGACAAAGGCTAAAGATCTAAGAGGAGTGGCGAAGTCCTTGAAGGCGGAAGACTTTTTTTTGAGTGGGTAAGACCTTGGTGAATGCTGAAGACTCAAGAAAAGTGGGTAAGTCCTTTGTAAGGTGGATATCTCCTTGTTCTTGGATGGGTAAGTCCTTTGGTGGTCATGTATTGTAAGTCTTATGAATGAATATAAGAGTGCAATGGTTAAGAAATCCTAAAGGTTGACCTCTCTAGGTAGTGGAGTGACTCACTTCTAGTTTGAAGTGAGGAACCACTCTAAATAGTTTGTCAATTGGTGTATGTTCAATATCTCTCTCCCTTGCAATGAATGTTTTAGTTGCACTCAAATTTCCTATTTAACAACCTTATCTTATGATATATCTTGAAGGTCTATAGAATTTTGTTTAAGTGCATTCAGATCTATTCATCTCCCCTCTAGAGCATCCAATCATGCATCTAGTATCCAACAATTGGTATCAGAGAGAGTTTCTCCAAGCATACTTCAACAATTAGGAGATGACGGGTGACTACTAAGGTGGGAGATACTTCATCAACCTTCCCATCTTTGATGGGAGTAACTTCCTCTATTGGAAAAGAAGGCTACAATTCTACATCCAAGGATTAAGTCTTGAGCTATGGAAAATGGTGGACCATCCATACAAGCTACCAGTGACAAAGATAGAAGAATTCGATGAAGCTACCATGAAGAAAGCCACCTTGAACGCAAGAGCAATCAACATCTTCTATGCCACTATGACCTCCACCGAGCTCAACCGGATTTCTTCTTGTGAGACGACCTATGAGGTATGGAGAAAGCTATGCATCACTTATGAAGGGACTCAACAAGTGAAGGAATGCAAATTCTACATGCTTAAAGGGCTTCTTGAGAACTTTAAGATGGGAAAGGAGGAGAAGATAGCCAACATGTACTCAAGGCTCAACACAATTGTGAATGGTCTTGTTGTTCTAGGTCATCCTATTAGTAGAGGAGAGATCAACTCTAAGATCCTTAGAACGCTCCCCAAGAGATGGGAACCCAAGGTGACTTCCATTGAAGAAGTAAGGTCTCTTGATGATATCCCCATTGTAGAGTTCATTGGAAATCTACAAGCCCATGAAGTTACACTTCACAAAAGAGAAGAAGTTGAAATACAAGAGGAGAAAGAGCTAAAGAGAATGAAGAAGGCTGAAATGAAGGCTCAGATTGAAGCTATTATGGGACAAGCCTCTCCATCCTATCATGTTGAAGAAGATACCATGTACTCCAAGGGTAGATTCTATATAGGAAAGAATTCCTCCTCCATATGGAGCCTCAATTTTGGAAAGAATGGTCACTTCAAGATAGATTGTCTACAAGGAAAGAAGATGCATCATTACAAGGAAAGATAAGAGAAGTACATGAAGAAGGTGAAATGTCTCTCAAGCTCAAGTGACTCCTCCAACTTAGGATCAAGCTCAAGATCTAGTGTTGAAGGAGAATGCCATTTTTCTCTTATATGCCTTCTACAAGAAAAGACTCAAATGAGGTAAATATAAACTCTTTAGATAAAGAACCTTTAATTTATATCATTAATGCTACTCATTCCTATCTTAAGTCTTCAAAAAAGAAAAGGAAAAAGTTTGCTAGAATTGTTGATAATATGCATATAGAATTATATGATCTTGAACATGCTAATTCTTGCTTGCTTGATGATAAAAAGGCTTTTATTAGCCAAGTAGACTCTCTTAAACATGAAAATTCTAGTTTGCTTGATAAGATTAGATTTCTACATGCTCAACCTCTTATGCCTAGTTCTAATGAAGAGCATACCTTAATTGTTGATTCTCTCATGCATGATATTGATGTTCTTAAATCTAAAAACAAGGACAAAGATTTTTCTTTGCAAGGATTAGAATATGAAAATGGTGTTTATGTTTCTAAGATTGCTTTGCTTGAAATAGAAAATGCCTCCTTGCTTGCTAAAATCAATGTGTTTGAATCATGTTCTAGTTCTAGTAGTAGAGAGAATAATGTATCTGCTCTTCATATTGATAGAGATTTTTATTTAACTAAAGCTCTTTGCTTAGAAAATGATGTTTTACATGCTAGAGATAATATCAATCATTTGTCTTCTACTATTTATTCTATTATGCATGATAATGATAGTTTGAGATCTTCTTTGCAAAGATTCTTGGTTGGTAAAAGGAATCTTAATGATATCCTATACCATACTACTAAAAAAACTGGTAGACATCGTTTGGGGTATGATAGTACGCAACGGAACAACAAAGGTAAAGGACCTCCAATCTTCCATCGAGAATCCTCTAGTTCCAAGACTATGGGCACATGCAACTATTGCAATGATATTGGCCATTATTCTACTTATTGTCCTTTTAGGAGAGCACCAAAGATCAATATGACTTGGGTTGCTAAGCTAACCCCTCTGAACCCAAAAACATGATTGGAGACCATTTCATATTTCTTCTTGTAGGTACTTGCACATGGATTGACTTGAGCTATTGAATTGCAAATTGACTTCTCAATCCACATGAATAAAGAAAGGTGAGATGTGTAGAGGGTGACAACAAGTGGAAAAATAAATGATAAGAACAAAGGTAAAGGTTTTCTTGCTTATAACCATTTTTAACTTGTTTTTGTCAAGTTAGTGTGCACTAAGCATGTGGTTTTTTAGTCAAAAGTGGTATTTTGTGATTCTCTTCACACTCTTGCTCAAAAATTGTTTCTAATGATTTCATAGTGCATTACTAACTTACACATGCTTGGATATGGATTATATCTTTACCATGCCTCTAAATATGCTTTTATGAAATATATGTGCATTTTTTACAGCAGCTTTGTCAGTCGAGTTTGTCCTGTTTCAAAACTAGACCGATAGGCATCAATGGGTGTTGCCAACAACTGTCATCGGTCGAGTTATCAATACACAGAACTCGACTGACAACACTGTGCACAGAATATACATTTGGCTTATTGAATGAGAATTTCCCTCTCAACTAGATTTTCTCAACCAATAGCCTTATTCTTTGGAACTCCCTTGGTACCTTTATATATGCATATTGCCATGTTTTTAATTTCCTATCTTTCTTACAACTCTGTCTCTCTAATTGCTCCAAATTGGCATATCTATATCTTGCAATTACTTGCTTTGAGTTGTTTTGTAGGTTTTGATGATGATCTCTTTGGATCTTTTGGTTGTGTCTTAAATTGCTTCTGCTATGCTCAGACATATATATAGTTGTATATCTTTTTTGGATACAACCTTGAGGTTCCTAGTGGTGATCATTTTTTGGTAGTGACGCATACTTGTTACTGAGTCATATCCTTTCATGCTTATGAAATTGCATATCTCTTTTTTTGGATATATGTCTACATCTATTCATAGCTTGCTCTTTAACTTATACATCTTTTGTTATGATCTAGATCCTACTAGTAATCCTAACTTGTGACATCATCTACTAGTAGTTCATATACATGTAGTTCAAGCCTTGTTTATCAAGTGGTATTTAACCATATGCTATGCTTGTATCTTGTTTCATACTTTCTCAAACTTGTTTCTTAAATTGCATATCTACTATTTTGAGATGCTTACATAACTTCATGATGCAGGATATATAGAACTACATTGTATGTAAAATTTGGAGCATACTTGAAATTTCATGCAGATTTTGCTCTAGTTTCAGTTTTTGGTGCAAGACAAGTGTTTTTATGCAGAAATGGCATTCTGAGCAAGACTCATCACTAAGCCATGAGCCCAGACACTTTTTGGACAAATTATGTCATCTTGAGGGTCAAAATTGTGATTTATAGTTTTTCTACAGCATTTTATCTTGCATTTTGGGTAGTTCAAGTGCATGCTTTAACTTGATTTTCTTTCTATGCTTGGACAAGCCCCTAGTTGTGCTCTTCTACTCTCCTTTTATACCTTTTGTTATCTCCTTTCTCTTAACAAGTGGTGTTTCTTATTTCTTCATAACCCCACTTTTTGAAATGATAAAGGGGGAGATAGGTATGTCTACTTTTGACAAAATAGGGAGAAGGCATGTCTTACATGAAGAAGAGAAGTATGTCCATGTAAGGGGGAAAAGGTAAAGGGGAGAAGACATATATGTGTAGTACATATATAAGTAGAAGACATAGTATTCTATAAATGTTATGAAAGCTAACCATGTAGGAGAAATAGCATCAATTGAGGGGGAGTATGAGAACTTCACTAGCATCAATGGAGGGGGAGCACATGAACTCAATTCTATTGAAACCCCTACGTTTCTCCAAAGGTATGACTTTACTCAAATGCTTTCAATACGTTTATGGAATGGTTTTCCATCTTCAAAAAGGGGGAGAATGTTGACTCAAGGTCTAAATTGACTAAACCCTTGTTTTGATAATGACTAAACCATTCCAATTAATTATGACCAATGTCTCTACTTGAGTGATTTCATATTAGGTATAGACACACTCCAAATGCCCCAACTTGCATATCTCAACTTGGATAAAAAAAGTCAAAGTCAATACAAGTGCATGTTTTTGGAATACGTTATAAATCCATTAGTATCATGTTGTAAATCACTTGTAATGATTGTATGACTTTTAATTAAGCTTAGAAAAAATTAGGAGCACTTAGATCGAATGTTTAAGCACTCAAAAGCCATTTAGTAAAATTCACATCAGGTTGTTCATCAGTCGAGTTGCAAACTCGACCGATCCTGATTGGATCTTGAAAATGACTTTTGATCGGTCGAGTTACCTTTATAGAAATTCAACCGATTGCACTTTACGGAAAAGTGCAGAAAAGTGTTTCTAGCCATTGTGGAGTTGCAACAATCAAAACTGTATCTGTTGCAAGCCAGCAAATGGCTAGTTATCATTCTTGAGTGTTCCCAAAGGCTAAGGGGCATCCCCAGCTATAAATAGGACCCCTTGGGCTTCATTCCAAGGTTGAGCATTCAATGTAAAACTTTGTGTGAGGTTCCTATTCTATAGTTGAGTGCTTCCTACAACCTCCTCTCTCTCTAAGCTTAATCACTTGCTACGTTCATTAGAGTGAGTAGGAAATATGTAAGAGAGCTAGTCCTATATGTATATCTTGTGAGGCTCTCACTTCCACCACATCCCTATCTTTGATTTCAACCATGAAGATGAAGATTCTCTCTCTTAGCTAAGAGAGGTAAAGAAGAATAAAGGAAGGAGTCCCTTGGTGAAGATAAAGGCTGATGACTTAGAGCAAGAGTGGGTAAGCTCTTGGTGAAGGCAGAAGAGACCTTGCTCAAGTGGGTAAGTCCTTGGTGGAAGCTTCTCCTGGTGAAGGTGAAGGCAAAGGCTAAAGATCCAAGAGGAGTGGCAAAGTCCTTGAAGGTAAAGGACTTGTACTTGAGTGGGTAAGACTTTGGTGAAGATTGAAGACACAAGCAAAGTGGGTAAGTCCTTGGTAAGGTGGATATCTCCTTGTGCTAGGATGGGTAAGTCCTTTGGTGGTCATGTATTATAAGTCTTATGAATGAATATAAGAGTGTGATGGTTAAGAAATCCTAGAGGTTGACCTCTCTAGGTAGTGGAGTGACTCATTTCTAGTTTGAAGAGTAGAACCACTCTAAATAGCTTGTCAATTGATGTATGTTCAATCTCTCTCTCTCCCTTGCTATGAATGTTTTAATTTCCCTCAAATTTCCTATTTAGCAAACTTATCTTATGATATATCTTGAAGGTCTAATGAATTTTGTTCAAGTGCATTCATCTCTATTAAACCCCCCTCTAGAGCATCCAATCACCCATCTAGGATCCAACAATTGGTATCAAAGTGAGTTTTCCAAGCATACTTCAACAAGTAGGGGAAGATGGGTCACTATCAAGGTGGGAGATACTTCATCAACCTTCCAATCTTTGATGGGAGTAACTTCCTCTATTGGAAAAGAAGGCTACAATTCTACATATAAGGATCAAGTCTTGAGCTATGGCAAATGGTGGACCATCCATACAAGCTACCGGTGATAAAGATAGAAGAATGGGATGAATCTACCATGAAGAAAGCCACCTTGAATGCAAGAGCAATCAACATCCTCTATGCTACCATGACCTCCACTGAGTTCAACCAGATTTCTTCTTGTGAGATGACCTATGAGATATGAAGAAAGCTATGAATCACTTATGAGGGGACTCAACAAGTAAAGGAAAGCAAAGTCTACATGCTCAAAGGGCTAGTTGAAAATTCAAGATGGGAAAGGAGGAGAAGATAGCCAACATGTACACAAGGCTCAACACCATTGTGAATGGTCTTGCTGTTCTAGGTCATCCTATGAGTAGTGGAGAGATCAACGCTAAGATCCTTAGAACTCTCCCCAAGAGATGGGAACCCAAGGTGAGTTCCATTGAAGAAGTAAGGTCTCTTGATGATATCCCCGTTGAAGAGCTCATTGGAAATCTATAATCCCATGAAGTCACACTTGAGAAAAGAGAAGAAGTTGAAAGATAAGAGGTGAAAGAGCAAAAGGGAATAAAGAAGGCTGAAATGAAGGCTCAACTTGAAGCTATTCTGGGACAAGCCTATCCATCCAATCATGTTGAAGAAGATACCTTGTGATCCAAGGGTAGATTCTACACAGGCACGAATTCCTCCATCTAGTGCCTCAAGTGTGGAAAGAAGGGTCACTTCAAGATAGATTGTCTACAAGGCAAGAAGACCCATCATAACAAGGAAAGAGAAGAGAAGTACATGAAGAAGGAGAAATGTCACTCATGCTCAAGTGACTCCTCCAACTTAAGCCCAGGTGCAGATTCAAGTGAAGGATCAAGCTCAAGATCTAGTGTTGAAGGAGAATGCCATTTCACTCTTATGGCATCTACAAGAAAAGACTCAAATGTGGTAAATCTAAACTCTTTAGATAAAGAACCTTTAATTGCTATCATTAATGCTATTCGTGCCTCTCTCAAGTCTTCTAAAAAGAAAATGAAAAAGTTTGCTAGAATTGTTGATAATATGCATATAGAATTAGATGGTCTTGAACATGCTAATCCTTGCTTGCTTGATGATAAAAATGCTTGTCTTAGACAAATAGACTCTCTTAAACTTGAAAATGATCATTTTCTTGATAAGATTAGATTTCTACAAGATCAACCTCTTATGCCTAGTTCTAATGAAGGGCATACCTTAATTGTTGATTCTCTCATGCATGATATTGATGTTCTTAAATCTGAAAACAAGGACAAAGATTTTGATTTGCAAGGATTAGAATATGAAAATGGTGTTTATGTTTCTAAGATTGCTTTTCTTGAAATAGAAAATGCCTCCTTGCTTGCTAAAATCAATGTTCTTGAATCATGTTCTAGTTCTACTAGTAGAGAGTGTAAGGCCCTTGAACTTACTTAATGAGTTCAATGAGCTTAATTACCATAATTAAATTATTAGAACCCTAATAGAACCTTTTGATATGTTTTGAAATCATAAGACAAGCTGAAGTTTCAAATTTGGTCCAATTTGGACACTGTTTGAGCAAGTTATGCAATTTTCTGTACATTTTGGACTTTTCTGCAATTTACCCAATTGAGGGGTTTTCTTTACAATTTGTCACATAAATTATGTTCCTTAGTTGTTATATTATCATTCTTGAGATTTTTTAGCCAGGGGGCTCCTAGTTGAGCCATTGTTTGAAGGTGTTTTTATCAAGGGTATTTTAGGGTTTTTCCCTTCATGGATGAGCTACCTTTAGTAGCTATCAACTAAGGAATTATGTGATTGGCTGGGAATTTCGCCAAAGGAAATCTAAGCAGGTCTAGAGGGACGGTGGGAGAGCTTCTTGTTTGTGTGCTTATGTATTTTTAATAATTTAAAGCCATGGACACTTGGATATATACTAGAATTGCAACTTTTTCTTTTTCTTAATATTAAAGTGTCATATACTTATCCAAAAGCCCCCAAACGAGCCATTTCCTCTCCATTATCTCTCTCCTTCTCCCAGATTCGTACTCCCTCTGTTCATCTACGATTTTTTCTGCCCAAGGAAGAAGAAAGTAGGGATTCTCTTGGAAAAAAATTATAGGGTTGAAATTGATTCTCTTTTTGGGTGTATGAAGCTTCCCCCTAGTGATATTGACCTAAAAGTGTAAGTTTTTCCTTATTTCCTCCGTATAATTCTTTGTTCCTCTTCCTCCTACATCTATCCAGGTCGGAACCATGGTTTTCCATGGTGAAAGTTCCTCTAGAACTCAAAACTCCTTCCTTCTTGTTTCTTTTCTAGGGTTTTGCTTGTTTGTGGAGAGAATTGCATAGTTGGCCAAGTTCAGATCTGAATCCAAAGTTTCCTTGCCCTATTTTCTTGAGATTTTTGCTGTTGGATATCTGAACTACTCTATAGAGGTGAGTTATATAACATTCTTCACTTATATTGCTTACTAGAAGCTTGTTGGTTCATGATTATGCTTGAATGTGATGATCTAAGCATAGAGAAATCATGCTTGTATAGAATTACGAATTTTGTGGTGTTTCCTGTTTTATTCTAGTTCTATATGAACCTGTAAACATGTGTACATCCTTTATAAGGTGTAACATTATCTGGGACAGGTTAATAGCAATAACCTATGGTGCTATGTACAAAACAAATGATGGTTCAAATTAGGGTTTTCAAGCTATTTCCTTCCATATCACATAACTGATTGTCATACCATTCAACAACCA
The DNA here is from genome assembly GCA_963693085.1 of Alisma plantago-aquatica. Lineage (NCBI taxonomy): Eukaryota > Viridiplantae > Streptophyta > Magnoliopsida > Alismatales > Alismataceae > Alisma > Alisma plantago-aquatica. The sequence continues at coordinate 1,097,912,503 of OY856413.1, forward strand.
ATAGTGTTGCTATCTTGGCAACTTATGTTCGTGATCAAGGGTGTCCAATTTATGGTGACAACCTATGGTCACCACCTTAGGTCAGGTTTTGACTCAATTAGACATTTAATTATCATCCACTAAGTATTCTAATGATGTTATCAATCGATGATGATATTGGCTTATTATTTGATGATGTTAACTGAATGTATTACTGATCTTGCAACCAATGATGACCTAATGATCACAATTAATGGTGGATCAGGTCATTACCATATATGATGAATTAGTAATGTAATTGTATATTTGACTATACCTTGAACCAATGGTTCCTTGGTTCAATTGATCTAATGGTTAGACCTATACTTCAATTGATAACCTTGAACAATGAACCTGATCCAATGAATATTATTGGATTCTTTAACATCCAATGGATTAGAATAAATCACATGTTATTATATGTGGATCCTAGTGAAGATAACTCAATGGTTCAATACCATTAATTGGTAGTCTTACCTTTGCCATTATATAGTTATATTTGATAAATCACTATAATAAGTGGATGCGTAACTCCAATGTGATCTAGATTGTTATACCTAACCTTAATGTAATTATATGATTTCTATTGGTTATAATCAGACCTCTTGAATGATTAATGTGATAATGAATTACACTCTTCTTATGTTGAAACCACAATGTAGTATTATTTGAATATCATAGTGCCTTGCCATGTTAAAATCTATGGACATACATGTGCTAATGATCTTTTCAGCCTTGTTTAAAGCATGGAATGATGATGATAATCTTACTATGAATAATGTGATGGTCTTAAAGACCTTTGGGCATGTTTGAAGCCATTATTGAGGTGAAATCCTCTTTATGTTCCAATAAGGGTTAAAACCCTGGAACTTGTGATAAGATATTGGTATCTCTCAATAGTATAATGATAAGTATGGTTTGTTAATTTGCAATGAATGATAGATGTGGTAATGTGATTAAGATTTATATCTCAAATGTTTTATATCTTTTGAAGTTGTTATACATATACTCTTGTTAGAAAATAATTAGGGTTTGAATGTCCACTTGTATGATAAAGCCTTAATGCATTCAATTGGCAGTAATTAATCAAGTGTAACCTTAATCATGTAGAGCCCTGTGCCGTAGAGCCATCTTCAATGTCAGAACATACTGGATGGTGAAACGAGTATTCCCAAGGGAAACTCGGAGCGCATACTATTGAGTATGCGGGGGTGGCAAGTTGAGGATATATACTTGTCATCCACAATTGCAGGTTATGGAGGATGGCTATGGTCATGCCTCAGATATTTGATGTGATTGAGGACAGCTGCGGTGGTACCTCAGATTAGAGGGTTTTGTATACCCTATTTTCTAGTGTCGTAACTTGTACCAAGTACGGACTAGTTGTTATCATTTGACTATATGTCACTGTTGGAAGTTTGACTGGTATGTCACTACAGTTTACTCGTACTGACTGAGGGGAAGAGATCTTAGGATACCGACACTCTTAGATCTTATACAGAACTGGATAGCACTTCACAGTGGTCAGTTGGACTTTGAGTGGTACGACTCAAACTCCCCAGGGCATAATAATAAAAGATATAATACCAGCCATGTAGTATAATTGCTAGGGTTTAATACATATCACATTGGTTGATTAACCCTTGTCTTGTCTTTATACTACATAGTTATTACATGATGCAGACTTATGACAATTGTACAATTCTACTTGATGTTACAACTTATTTGCTTAACTGCCTAGTATGCTTAAACTGTTCAATCTGTTCATATTGTTTATTCAATATCCTAACTGCTCAATGTATTTACTGTTAATTAATGTTATAATCAATATATGTTGGAGAGAGTTATATCTCTCACTGGGACTGGGTCTCACCCGTGGGTCACCACATTTTTTTAGGTGGTCACAGACAATGAGGTTGAGGTCGTGCTGTGGAAGAGAACCAACCTGGTGATCAATAGATTCAGAAGGTTGGTTAGTTGTAGATGATAGTTATAGATGTTAGTAGTAGAGTCCTAGTGGCATCCCTGTACTCTCAGGTTCTGGTATGGGATGTGTTTTATAGATGATATATTTGTATCGACATGAGATTTTGGTATTATGCGAATGTTTGTAAATATATGGCACAGACATGTGAAATATCTTTTGTATGCATAATGTGACTGAGGTCTTTGGACCCATATGAAAATGCTTGTTAAAGTATATGAGAATGGAATGATGGACCCTTTTATAAATGTTCTAGAGTTTATTTACATTGTTGGAATCAGTTTTAATTGTTTCACATTTTTGACTATGTGATTAATTAGTAGTTGATCGTGTTTTGTGTTTTGAGTAATCTCATTTAGCGTGATGAGTTGTCATAGTTAAGTTGGTATCAGAGCTCTAGGTTTACTGAGTCTACAAGGACATAGGACTTAGGTTTGAGTTTGTTCTTATGTATCCAACATATCTGATCATAGTTTATGCTTATGAAGATATGTCTGGAGGACATGAAGAACATATTGAGAGTAGCTATGTTGCACTAGGAGGAGGTGCAGGGAGGCAGGCACGTGATGAGAGAGTGCCAAAAGAAGGGCCAGAGCAGCCCGTAATGCCTCATCTAGACTCGACAATGATGGCCAATCCTGAGTTTTAGCATATGTTTAGACAGATGATGGCCACAATTACACATATTGTTGACAGAGCACCAACACCTCAAGCTAGGGCAGTCGCCCCTAATGTGGAGTCCCAAGGTGTCGGGAAGACATTTGAACGTCTTAGACGTGTTGGGGCAATTGAATATGCAGGTACTTCTGATCCAGAAGACGCTGACATGTGGTTGACTGAGCTGGAAAAGGCTTTTAAAATCCTAAACATCACTGAAGAAGACAAAGTTAAGCATGCAATATACTTGTTAAATGGTAGTGCTAGCCACTGGTGGGCCATAGAAGAGGAGAAAAGGCCAGGAGTTGTGATAGGATGGGAGGAGTTTCGAAGGGAATTTGTTAGTCGATATTTTCCAGAGACCTACCTAGATGAGAAAATCTCTCAGTTCGAGAAGATTTGTCAGGGAGCTATGACTATCAATGAGTATGAATCAAAGTTTATGGAACTTCTGAGGTTCTGCCCCCACATGGCAACAACAGACAAGGAAAGGATTCGGAGATTTGAGAAGGGTCTGAGTACGAAGTTGACTACTACAGCATCAGCCTTGGAGAACAGGGAAAGATTTTCCACCTTTATGGAATCTGTGAGGAGGATTGAGAGGTTTGCCATAGAGAAGCGTGAAGCTAATGCTAAGAAGCGACCTATGCAGTTTCAAGGGCAATCATCTGGAGGCTTTAAGAAGCCAAGGTTTTTCCCACCACTGTCACAACCAAGGTCAACCTTCACTGAACCAAGATCACATGCACCATCATAGTGGACCCTGAGTCAGGGTAGAGGTCACAATTTTCCACTGACTGGAGCCCGTAGTACCTCATCTGTTTCAGTGACAGGGCCGTTTAGGCCATATCAAGGCACCAAAACATGTTACAAGTGTGGGAAAGTGGGGCATACAAGACCTTATTGCCCTATGAAAGATGAGGAGGTGACTCAACAGCCAATGCAAAGTCAACAAGGTCCACAACAATGATAGTTTAGTGGTGGAAGTGGAAGAGGACGTGGTCAGGAATCCCAAGCAGGATCCTCTGGACAAGCAAGTAGAGGACGTGGACGACAGCAGGCGACAACAAGGTTCTATGCCATGACCCATCCAGAAGTAGTGGTCAATCCTCGAGTTGTGACAGGTCAGATGGAGTTATTTTAGTATGATATGTCTGCATCTTGTTTCGTATGTGTGTTAGTAGACCCAGGTGCGACACACTCTTTTATCACCAGAGAGGTGATAGATAGTTGTTATCTACCTGTTAGTCTTAGATCTGATAGCCTATGGCTAGAGACTCCTTTGGTTGATTCTGCCGAGTTATAGGAGGGGTGCCCTTCTTGTGTTCTTTCTTTTTCTGGACACAACATTCAAGTGGATCTTCTGCCACTTGACATGCATGGTTTTGATGTAATCCTTGGAATGGATACCTTGGAAAAATACAAGGTAGTCTTGGACTGTAGTACTAAGGTGGCGACGTTCCATGATGGAGATGTATAGTGGATTTTTCAGGGTGATAGAAAGATTCTACCTACATGTTTGATGTCAGCTATGACAGCTGAGCGGTTGATGAGACAAGGATGTGAGGCTTTCTTAGCCCATGTTGTGGATACCAAGGCGGTAGGTCCTAGTATCCAGGAGGTACCAGTGGTGCGAGAATTTGGAAGATGTATTTCCTGAGGAATTTCCTAGCATTCTCCCTCCTATAGAGATTGAGTTTGAGATCAGTCTTATTCCTGGAACACAACCCATAGCACAATCAGCATACAGAATGGCACCAGTAGAGATGCAGGAGTTAAAGAAACAGTTACAAGAACTGTTAGAGAAGGGTTTTATCAAGTCGAGCACTTCCCCTTGGGGTGCTCCCGTGTTGTTTGTTAAAAAGAAGGATGGTTCAATGAGGTTGTGTATAGACTATAGACAGTTGAACAAGGTGACAATAAAGAATAAGTATCATTTGCTGAGGATTGATGATCTTTTTTATCAGTTGAGAGGTGCCACTGTGTTTTCAAAGATAGACCTGAGGTCAGGTTACCATCAATTGATAATTCAGGCTGATGACATATCCAAGTCATCCTTTAGGACTAGGTATGGTCATTATGAGTTTGTGGTTATGCCGTTTGGGCTAACCAATGCACCTACAGCTTTTATGGATCTGATGAATAGGGTGTTTAGACCTTATCTTGATCAGTGTGTGGTTGTGTTCATAGATGATATCCTGATATACTCAAAGGATAGTCAACAACATGAGAAACACCTTCTCCAGGAACTGACATTGTTGAGGCAGCATCAACTATATGCTAAGTTTAGCAAGTGTGAATTCTGGTTATCTGAAGTGTCTTTTCTAGGCCATGTTATATCAACAAAAGGCATGTGTGTTGATGCAGGGTAAAATGTGATTTCTTTTGCTTCATGACAGCTTAAGAAACATGACGAGAATTACCCAACACATGATCTGGAGCTTGCAACAGTGGTCCATGCCTTAAAGATCTGGAGACACTATCTTTATGGAGAAAAGTGTCAGATCTTCACTGACCACAAGAATCTACAGTATATTTTCTCAAAACAGGAGTTGAATATGAGGCAGAGGAGATGGATGGAGCTGATTAAGGATTATGATTGCACAATAGACTACCATCCAGGGAAAGCTAATGTGGTAGCGGATGCATTGAGTAGAAATTCGTCTTCATCATCAATGGTAGATAATTCACAATTAAATTCTTTGATGTGCCATAAGAGAGATATGCTAGTGTCTCTTCACCAGATGAATGTACAACTAGAAGTTTCCTTGCTGGCAGGATTGTTGGAATAGTTACAAGTGAAACCTACCTTGAGACAGCAAATTCATGATGCACAAAAAAATGATACTATGATACAAAATATCCAATCAGGGATTGGCAGTGAAAAGTATGATGGCTTTCACGAGGCATATGATGGTACAGTTTGTTACCATAATAGGATAGTAATTCCTGATGTTGATGGGTTGAGGAAGATGGTACTTGAGGAGGCTCACTCCTCCATGTATGCAATGCATCCTGGAAGTAATAAGATGTACCAAAATTTGAAGGACATGTATTGGTGGCCAGGTCTAAAGAGTGATGTGGAAGAGTTCATTACCAAATGTACAGTTTGTCAGCAGGTGAAGGCTGAGCACCAGAAGCCTGCAGGGACATTACAACCCTTGCCAATACCATAGTGGAAATGGGATCACATTACTATGGACTTTGTGGTTGGTCTTCCTAGGACAGCCAAGGGTCATGATTCCATATGGGTGATAGTAGACAGATTGACTAAGTCAGCTCATTTTCTACCAGTTAAGATGAAATTAACAGCAGAGAAATTGGCACAAATATATGTTGATGAGATAGTCCGTTTGCATGGAATTCCAGTGACTATAGTTTCTGACAGAGGTCCACAGTTTACAAGTCATTTTTGGGAGCGTCTACATTCAACAATGGGAACACAGCTGAGATTCAGCACAACTTTTCATCCGCAGACCGATGGCCAGTCTGAAAGGACTATTCAGACTTTAGAGGACCTCTTAAGGGAATGTGTGTTGCAGTTTCTTGGAAGTTGGGATGTACATCTAACTCTGATAGAGTTTGCGTACAACAATAGCTATCAAAGAAGCATAGATATGGCTCCTTATGAGGCTCAGTATGGGAGACGATGTCGATCTCCTCTTTGCTGGTATGAGACAGGTGAATATCAACTTTTGGGTCCTAAGCTAGTACAACATACTACAAAAAAGATTAAAGTGATACAACAACAGTTGAAAGCAGCCCAGGACAGGTAGAAATCTTATGCAGACAACCGACGCAGACCACTTGATTTCCAAGTGGGAGATAGAGTATATCTTAAGGTTTCTCCACATAAAGGTGTGTTGAGGTTTGGAAAGAAGGGTAAGTTGGCTCCAAGATTTATGGGACCATACCCTATCCTAGCTCGTATTGGAAAGGTAGCATATAAGTTGGAGATACCACCAGAGCTACATAGATTACATAATGTCTTTCACATCTCTATGTTGAAGAAATGCCATCCAGATACTGACCAAACAATCCAACCAGTAGAGGTTGAGTTAGATGAGGATGTCTCCTATGTTGAGGGTCCTGTGTTGATCATGGATAGAAGGGTGAAAAAGCTGAAGAGAAAAGATATAATACTAGTGAAAGTTTTGTGGAATCATCATGGCATAGAGGAAGCCACATGGTAACTAGAGAATGAGATGCATAGAAAATATCCATCTCTTTTTGCGTAGGATTTCGGGGCGAAATCCTTCTTACGGGTTTATAGTTGTAAGGCCCTTGAACTTACTTAATGAGTTCAATGAGCTTAATTACCATAATTGAATGTTTAGAACCCTAATATAACCTTTTGATATGTTTTGAAATCATAAGACAAGCTGAAGTTTCAAATTGGGTCCAATTTGGACACTGTTTCAGCAAGTTATGCAATTTTCTGTATATTTTAGACTTTTCTGCAATTTACCCATTTGAGAGGTTTTCTTTGCAATTTGTCACATAAATTATGTTCCTTAGTTGTTATATTATCATTATTGAGATTTTGAGCCAGGGGTCTCCTAGTTGAGCCATGGTTTGAAGGTGTTTTTATCAAGGGTATTTTAGGGTTTTTCCCTTCATGGATGAGCTACCTTTAGTAGCTATCAACTAAGGAATTATGTGATTGGCTGGGAATTTTACCAAAGGAAAGCTAAGCAGGTCTAGAGGGACGGTGGGAGAGCTTCTTGTGTGTGTGCTTATGTATTTTTAATAATTTAAAGCCATGGACACTTGGATATATACTAGAATTGCAACTTTTTCTTTTTCTTTTTTTTTTGGTCGGTCAAAAAGCGTGTCATATATTTATCCAAAAGCCCCCAAACGAGCCATTTCCTCTCCATTATCTCTCTCCTTCTCCCAGATTCATACTCCCTCTATTCATCTGCGATTTTTTCTGCCCAAGGAAGAAGAAAGTAGGGATTCTCTTGGAAAAAAAATTCTAGGGTTGAAATTGATTCTCTTTTTGGGTGTATGAAGCTTCCCCCTAGTGATATTGACCTAAAAGTGTAAGTTTTTCCTTATTTCCTCCATATAATTCTGTGTTCCTCTTCCTCCTACATCTATCCAGGTCGGAACCATGGTTTTCCATGGTGAAAGTTCCTCTAGAACTCAAAACTCCTTCCTTCTTGTTTCTTTTCTAGGGTTTTGCTTGTTTGTGGAGAGAATTGCATAGTTATCCAAGTTCAGATCTGAATCCAAGGTTTCCTTGCCCTATTTTCTCTAGATTTTTTCTGTTGGATATCTGACCTACTCTATAGAGGCGAGTTATATAACATTCTTCACTTATATTGCTTACTAGAAGCTTGTTGGTTCATGATTATGCTTGAATGTGATGATCTAAGCATAGAGAAATCATGCTTGTTTAAAATTACGAATTTTGTGGTGTTTCCTATTTTATTCCAGTTCTATATAAAGCTGTAAACATGTGTACATCCTTTATAAGGTGTAACATGATCTGGTACAGGTTGATAGCAACAACCTATGGTTCTATGTACAAAACAAATGATGGTTCAAATTAGGGTTTTCAAGCTATTTCCTTCCCTATCACATAACTGATTGTCATACCATTCAACAACCAATAGTGTTGCTATATTGGCAACTTATGTTCGTGATCAAGGGTGTCCAATTTATGGTGACAACCTATGGTCACCACCTTAGGTCAGGTTTTGACTCAATTAGACATTTAATTATCATCCACTAAGTATTCTAATGATGTTATCAATCGATGATGATATTGGCTTATTATTTGATGATGTTAACTGAATGTATTACTGATCTAGCAACCAATGGTGACCTAATGATCACAATTAATGGTGGATCAGGTCATTACCATATATGATGAATTAGTAATTTAATTGTAGATTTGACTATACCTTGAACCAACGGTTCCTTGGTTCAACTGATCTAATGGTTATACCTATACTTCAATTGATAACCTTGAACAATGAACCTGATCCAATAAATATTATTCAATACTTTAACATCCAATGGATTAGAATAAATCACATGTTATTATATGTGGGTCCTAGTGAAGATAACTCAATGGTTCAATACCATTAATTGGTAGTCTTACCTTTGCCATTATATAGTTATATTTGATAAATCACTATAATAAGTGGATGCGTAACTCCAATGGGATCTAGCTTGTTATACCTAACCTTAATGTAATTATATGATGTTGATTGGTTATAATCATACCTCTTGAATGATTAATGTGATAATGAATTACACTCTTCTTATGTTGAAACCACAATGTAGTATTATTTGAATATCATAGTGCCTTGCCCTGTTAAAATCTATGGACATACATGTGCTAATGATCTTTTCAGCCTTGTTTAAGGCATGGAATGATGATGATAATCTTACTATGAATAATGTGATGGTCTTAAAGACCTTTGGGCATGTTTGAAGCCATTATTGAGGTGAAATCCTCTTCATGTTCCAATAAGGGTTAAAACCCTGGAACTTGTGATAAGATATTGGTATCTTGTAATAGTATGATGATAAGTGTGGTCTGTTAATTTGCAATGAATGGTAGATGTGGTAATGTGATTAAGATTTATATCTCAAATGTTTTATATCTTTTGAAGTTGTTATACATATACTCTTGTTAGAAAATAATTAGGGTTTGAATGTCCACTTGTATGATAAAGCCTTAATGCATTCAATTGGCAATAATTAATCCAGTGTAACCATAATCATGTAGAGCCCTGTGCCGTAGAGCCATCTTCAGTGTCAGAACATACTAGATGGTGAAACGAGTATTCCCAAGGGAAACTCGGAGCGCATACTGTTGAGTATGCGGGGGTGGCAAGTTGAGGATATATACTTGTCATCCACAATTACAGGTTATGGAGGATGGCTATGGTCATGCCTCAGATATTTGATGTGATTGAGGACAACTGCGGTTGTACCTCGGATTAGAGGGTTTTGTATACCCTATTTTCTAGTGTCGTAACTTATACCAAGTACGGACTAGTTGTTATCAGTTGACTATATGTCACTGTTGGTAGTTTGACTGGTATGTCACTACAGTTTCCTCATACTGACCGAGGGGAAGAGATCTTAGGATATCGTCACTCCTAGATCTTATACGAAACTGAATAGCACTTCGCAGTGGTTAGTTGGACTTTGAGTGGTACGACTCAAACTCCCTAGGGGGTAATAATAAAAGATATAATACCAGTCGTGTAGTATAATTGCTAGGGTTTAATATGTATCACATTGGTTGATTAACCCTTGTCTTGTCTTTATACTACATAGTTCTTACATGATGCAGACTTATGACAATTGTACAATTCTACTTGATGTTACAACTTATTTGCTTAACTGCTTAGTATGCTTAAACTGTTCAATCTATTCATATTGTTTATTCAATATCCTAACTGCTCAATGTATTTACTATTAATTAATGTTATAATCAATATATGTTGGAGAGAGTTATATCTCTCGGTGGGACTGGGTCTCACCTGTGGGTTACCACATTTTTTTAGGTGGTCACGGGAAACGAGGTCGAGGTCGTGCTGTGGAAGAGAATCAACCTGGTGATCAATAGATTCAGAAGGTTGGTTAGTTGTAGATGTTAGTTATAGATGTTAGTAGTAGAGTCCTAGTGTCGTCCCTGTACTCTCAGGTCCTGGTATGGGATGTGATTTCTAGATGATATATTTGTATCGACATGAGATTTTGGTATTATGCCAATGTTTGTAAATATATGGCACGGACATGTGAAATATCTTTTGTATGCAGGATGTGACTGGGGTCTTTGTACCCATATGCAAATGCTTATTAAAGTATATGATAATGGAATCATGGACCTTTTTATAAATTTTCTAGAGTTTATTTACATTGTTGGAATCGGTTTTAATTGTTTCACATTTTTGACTATGTGATTAATTAGTAGTTGATCGTGTTTTGTGTTTTGAGTAATCTCGTTTAGCGTGATGAGGTGTCACAGAGAGAGTAATGTAGTTGCTCTTCGTATTGATAGAGATTCTTATTTAAATAAATCTCTTTGCTTAGAAAATAATCTTTTCAATGCTAGAGATAATATCAATCATTTATCTTCTACTATTTCTTCTGTTATGCATGATAATGATAGTTTGAGATCTTCTTTGCAAAGATTCTTATTTGGTAAAAGGAATCTTAATGATATCCTATACAATACTACTAAACAAATTGGTAGACATGGTTTGGGGTATGATATTACTCAAAGGAATAACAAGGGTAAAGGACCTCCAATCTTCCATGGAGAATCCTCTAGTTCCAAGACTATATGCACATGCAACTATTGTAATGATATTGGCCATTATTCTACTTGTTGTCCTTTTAGGAAAGCACACAAGAGCAATAGGACATGGGTTGCTAATTTAACCCCTCTGGACCCAAAAATATGATTGGGGACCATTTCGTCTTTCTTCTTGTGATACTTGCAAATGGATTGACTTGAGTTATTGAATTGCAAATTGATTTCTCAATCCACATGAAAGAAGAAAGGTGAGATGTGTAGATGGTGACAACAAGTGGAAAAAGGAATGGTAAGAACAAAGGCAAAGGTTTTCTTGCTTATAACCATTTCTAACTTGTTTTTGTCAAGTTAGTGTGAACTATGCATGTGGTGTTTGAGTCAAAATAGGTATTTTGTGATTCTCTTCACACTCTTGCTCAAAAATGGGGTTATAACAGAGAAGGTAAAGGGGAGAAGACATATATGTGTAGAACATATATGAGTAGAAGACATAGTATTCTATAAATGTTATGAAAGCTATCCATGTAGAAGAAATAACATCAATTGAGGGGGAGTATGAAAACTCTACTAGCATCAATTTAGGGGGAGCACATGAACTAAATTCTATTGAAACCCCTACGTTTCTCCAAAGGTATGACTTTACTTAAATGCTTTCAATACATTTATGGAATGGTTTGTCATCTTCAAAAAGGGGGAGAATGATGACTCAAGGTCTAAATTGAATAAACCCTTGTTTTGATGATGACTAAACCATTCCAATTAATTGTGTCTAATGTCTCTACTTGAGTGATTTCAGATTAGGTATAGACACACTCCAAATGCCCCAACTTGCGCATCTCAACTTGGAGAAAAGACAAGTCAAAGTCAATACAAGTGCATGTCTTTGAAATATGATGTAAATCCATTAGTATCATGTTTTAAATCACTTGTAATGATTGTATGACTTGTAATTAAGCTTAAAAAAAATTAGGAGCATTTAGATCGAATGTTTAAGCACTCAAAAGACATTTTCCAAAATTCACATCAGGTTGTTCATCGATTGAGTTGCAAAATCGACTGATCATGATTGGATCTTGAAAATGACTTTTGATCGGTCAAGTTACCTTTATAGAAACTCGACAAATTACACTGTACGGAAAAGTGTATAAAAGTGTTTCTAGAAGTTGTGGAGTTGCAACAATCGCAAAATATATCTGTTGCAAGCCACAAACTGGCTAGCTTTCGGTCTTGAGTGTTACCCAAGGCAAAGGGGCATCCCCAGCTATAAATAGGACCCGTTGGGCTTCATTCCAAGGTTGAGCATTCAATAAAAAACTCTATGTGAAGTTCCTATTCTATAGGTGTGTGCTTCCTACAACCTCCTCTCTCTCTCTAAGCTTAAACACTTGCTACATTCATTAGAGTGAGTAGGAAATCTGTAAGAGAGGTAGTCCTACATGTATATCTTGTGAGGCTCTCACTTCCACTACCTCCCTATCTCTAATTTTAACCATGAAGATGAATGTTCTATCTCTTGGCTAAGAGAGGTGAAGAAAAACAAGGGAAGGAGTCCCTTGGTGAAGATTAAGGCTAAAGACTTGGAGCAAGAGTGGGTATGCCCTTGGTGAAGGCAGAAGACTCTTTGCTCCTGTGGGTAAGTCCTTGGTGGAAGCTTCTCCGAGTGAAGGTGAAGGAAAAGGTTGAAGATCCAAGAGGAGTGGCAAAGTCCTTGAAGGCATAAAACTTGTGCTTGAGTGGGTAAGACCTTGGTGAAGGCTGAAGACTCAAGAAAAGTGGGTAAGTCCTAGGTAAGGTGGATATCTCCTTGTACTTGGATGGGTAAGTCTTTTGGTGGTCATGTATCGTAAGTTTTATGAATGAATATAAGATTGCAATGGTTAAGAAATCCTAGAGGTTGACCTCTCTAGGTAGTGGAGTGACTCACTTCTAGTTGGAAGTGTGGAACCACTCTAAATAGCTTGTCAATTGGTGTGTGTTCAATCTCTCTCTCCCTTACTATGAATGTTTTAGTTGTACTCAAATTTCCTATTCAGCAACCTTATCTTATGATATATCTAGAAGGTCTAATGAATTTTGTTTAAGTGCATTCAGCTCTATTCACACCCCCTCTAGAGCATCTAATCACGCATCTAGGATCCAACAATTGGTATCAGAGTGAGTTTCTCCAATCATACTTCAACAAGTAGGAGAAGATGGGTGACTACCAAGGTGGGAGATACTTCATCAACCTTCCAATCTTTGATTGGAGTAACTTTCTCTATTGGAAAAAAGGCTACAATTCTTCATCCAAGGAACAAGTTTTGAGTTGTGGAAAATGGTGGACCATTCATACAAGCTACCAGTGATAAAGATAGAAGAATGGTATGAAGCTACCATGAAGAAAGCCACCTTGAATGTAAGAGCAATCAACATCCTCTATGCCACCATGACCTCCATCGAGTTCAACTGGATTTCTTTTTTTCAGACGGCCTATGAGGTATGGAGAAAGCTATGCATCACTTATGAGGGGACTCAACAAGTGAAGGAAAACAAAGTCTACATGCTCAAAAGGTTGCTTGAGAACTTCAAGATGGGAAAGGAGGAGAATATAGCCAACATGTACTCAAGACTCAACACCATTGTGAATGGTCTTGCTATTCTAGGTCATCCTATGAGTAGAGGAGAGATCAACTCTAAGATCCTTAGAACTATCCCCAAGAGATAGGAACCCAAGGTGACTTCCATTGAAGAACTAAGGTCTCTTGATGATATCCCCATTGAATAGCTCATTGTAAATCTACAAGCCCATGAAGTCACACATGACAAAAGAGAAGAAGTTGAAAGATAAGAGGAGAAAGAGCTAAAGAGAATGAAGAAGGATGAAATGAAGGCTCGAATTGAAGCTATTATGGGACAAGCCTCTCCATACTATCATGTTGAAGAAGATACCATGTACTCCAAGGGTAGATTCTATAAGAAATCCTCCTCCATCTGGTGCCTCATGTGTGGAAAGAAGAGTCAATTCAAGATAGATTGTCTACAAGGCAAGAAGACCCATCATCACAAGGAAAGAGAATAGAAGTACATGAAGAAGGAGAAATGGCACTCAAGCTCAAGTGACTCCTCCAACTCAAGCTCAAGTGAAGATTCAAGTGAAGGATCAAGCCCAAGCTCTAGTGTTGAAGGAGAATTCCATTTTTCTCTTTTGGCTTCTACAAGAAAAGACTAAAATGAGGTAAATCTAAACTCTTTAGATAAAGAATATTTAATTTCTATCATTAATACTACTCGTGCCTCTCTTAAGTCTTCTAAAAAGAAAAGGAAAAAGCTTGGTAGAATTGTTGATAATATGCATATAGAGTTACATGATCTTGAACATGCTAATTCATGCTTGCTTGATGATAAAAATGCTTGTCTTAGCCAATTAGACTCTCTTAAACTTGAAAATGCTAGTTTTCTTGATAAGATTAGATTTCTAGAAGATCAACCTCTTATACCTAGTTCTAATGAAGAGCATACCTTAATTGTTGATTCTCTCATGCTTAATATTGATGTTCTTAAATCTAAAAACAAGGACAAAGATTTTTCTTTGCAAGGATTAGAATATGAAAATGGTTTGTATCTTTCTAAGATAGATTTGGTTGAAACAGAAAATGCCTCCTTTCTTGCCAAAATCAATGTGCTTGATCATGTTCTAGTTCTACTAGTAGACAGATGAATGTGGCTGCTCTTCATATTGATAAAGATTCTTATTTTAGTGAATCTCTTTACTTAGAAAATGATCTTTTGCATGTTAGAGATAATATCAATCATTTGTATTCTACTATTTCTTCTCTTATGCATGATAATGATAGTTTGAGATCTTCTTTGCAAAGATTCTTAGTTGGTAAAAGGAATCTTAATGATATCCTATACCATACTACTAAACAAATTGGTAGACATGGTTTGGGGTATTATAGTACTCAAAGGAACAACAAAGGTAAAGGACCTCCAATCTTCCATGGAGAATCCTCGAGTTTGAAGACTATTAACATGGAACTATTGCAATGATATTGGCCATTATTCTACTTGTTGTCCTTTAAGGAAATCACCCAAGAGCAATAGGACTTGGGTTGCAAAGCTAACCCCTCTGGACCCAAAAAATGATTGGGAACCATTTCATCTTTCTTCTTGTTGGTACTTGCAAATGGATTGACTTGAGCTATTGAATTGCAAATTGACTTCTCAATCCACATGAAAGAAGAAAGGTGAGATGTACAGAGGGTGACAACAAGCGGAAAAAGGAATGGTAAGAATAAAGGTAAAGATTTTCTTGCTTATAACCATTTCTAACTTGTTTTTTCAAGTTAGTGTGCACTGTGCATGTGGTTTTTGAGTCAAAAGTGGTGTTTTGTGATTCTCTTCACACTCTTGATCAAAAATGTTTCTAATGCTTTCACAGTGCAATACTAACTTGCATACACATGTTTAGATATGGCTTATATCTTTAGCATGCCTCTAAATATGTTTATATGAAATATATGTGCCTTTTTTACATCAACATTGCCGGTCGAGTTTGTCTTGTTTGAAACTCAACCGATCGGCACCAGTGGGTGTTGCAAATAGTTGTTATCGATCGAGTTGTCAATACGTAGAACTTGACCGACAACACTGTGCACGAAATATACATTTGGCTTATTTAATGAGAATTTCCCTCTCAACTAGATTTTCTCAACTAACAGCCTTATTATTTGGTACTCCCTTGGTACCTTTATATATGCATATTACCATGTTTTTAATTTCCTATCTTGCTTACAACTCTATCTCTCTAATTTCTCTAAATTGGCATATCTATATCTTGCAATTACTTGCTTTGAGTTGTTTTGTAGGTTTTGATGATGATCTCTTTGGATCTTTTGGTTGTGTCTAAAATTGCTTCCGCTATGCTCAAACATATATATAGTTGTATATCTTGTTTGGATACAACCTTGAGGTTCTTAGTGGTGATCATCTTTTGGTAATGACGCATACTTGTTAGTGAGTCATATCCTTTCATGCTTATGAAATTGCATATCTCTTTGTTTGGATATATTTCTACATCTATTCATAGGTTTCTCTTTAACTTGTGCATCTTTTTCTATGATCTAGATCCTACTAGTAGTCCTAACTTGTGTCATCATCTACTAGTAGTTCATATACATGTAATTCTAGCCTTGTTTATCAAGTGGTATTTAACCATATGCTATGCTTGTATCTTGTTTCATACTTGCTCAAACTTATTTTTTAAAATGCATATATACTATCTTGAGATTCTTAGATAACTTTGTGATGTAGGATATATAGAACTATAGTGTATGTAGAATTTGGAGAATACTTGAAATTTCATGTAGATTTTGCTCCAGTTTTAGTTTTTGGTGCAAGACTAGTGTTTTTATGCAGAAACGACCTTCTGAACAAGACACACTGCTTTGCCATGAGCCCAAACATTTTTTGGGAAAATTATGTCATCTTGAGGGTCAAAATTGTGATTTATTGTTTTTCTGCAGTATTTTATCTTGCATTTTGGGTTGTTTAAGTGTATGCTTTAACTTGTTTTTCTTTCTATGCTTGGACAAGCCCCTAGCTGTGCTCTTCTAGTCTTCATTTATAACTTTTGTTATCTCCTTTCTCTTAACAAGTGGTATTTCTTATTTCTTCATAACCCCACTTTTTGAAATGATAAAGGGGAAGAAAGGTATGTCTACTTTTGAAAAAATAGGGAGAAGGTATGTCTTACATGAAGAATATATGTATGTCCATGTAAGGGGGAGAAGGTAAAGGGGAGAAGACGTATATGTGTAAAACATATATGAGTAGAAGACATAGTATTCTATAAATATTATGAAAGCTAACCATGCAGGAGAAATAGCATCGATTGAGGGGGAGTATGAGAACTCCACTAGCATCAATTGAGGGGGAGAAAATGAACTCAATTCTATTGAAACCCCCACGTTTCTCCAAAGGTATGACTTTACTTAAATGATTTCAATACATTTATGGAATGGTTTGTCATCTTCAAAAAGGGGGAGAATGTTGACTCAAGATCTAAATTGACTAAACCCTTGTTTTGATGATGACTAAACCATTCCAATTAATTGTGTCTAATGTCTCTACTTGAGTGATTTTAGATTAGGTATAGACACACTCCAAATGCCCCAACTTGTGCATCTCAACTTGGGGAAAATACAAGTCAAAGTCAATACAAGTGCAAGTTTTTGGAATATGATGTAAATCCATTAGTATCATGTTCTAAATCACTTTTAATGATTGTATGACTTGTAATTAAGCTTAAAAAAATTAGGAGCACTTAGATTGAATGTTTAAGCACTCAAAAGCCATTTTCCAAAATTCACATCAGGATGTTCATCGTCAAGTTGCAAACTCGACCGATCCTGATTGGATCTTGAAAATGACTTTTGATCGGTCAAGTTAACTTTATAAAAACTCGACCGATTGCACTGTACGGAAAAGTGAAAAAAAGTGTTTTTAGCCATTGTGGAGTTG
This sequence comes from Alisma plantago-aquatica, assembly GCA_963693085.1. Classification (NCBI taxonomy): domain Eukaryota; kingdom Viridiplantae; phylum Streptophyta; class Magnoliopsida; order Alismatales; family Alismataceae; genus Alisma; species Alisma plantago-aquatica. The sequence continues at coordinate 1,097,929,950 of OY856413.1, forward strand.
CAATAATAGAAAATATATCTGTTCCAAGCCACAAAATGGCTAGTTTTTGTTCTTAAGTGTTCCCAAAGGCTAAGGGGCATCCCCAGCTATAAATAGGACCCCTTAGGATTCATTCCAAGGTTGATCATTCAATGCAAAACTCTATGTGAGGTTCCTATGCTATAGTTGAGTGCTTCCTACAACCTCCTCTCTCTCTCTAAGATTAATCAGTGGCTACATTCGTTAGAGTGAGTAGGAAACCTGTAAGAGAGCTAGTCTTACATGTATATCTTGTGAGGCTCTCACTTCCACCACCTCCCTATCTCTAATTTCAACCATGAAGATGAAGGTTCTCTCTCTTATCTAAGAGAGGTGAAGAAGAAAAAGGGAAGGAGTCCCTTGGTGAAGATTAAGTATGAAGACTTGGAGCAAGAGTGGGTAAGCCCTTAGTGAAGGTAGAAGACTCCTTGCTCAAGTGGGTAAGTCCTTGGTGGAAGCTTCTCCGAGTGAAGGTGAAGGCAAAGGCTGAAGATCGAAGAGGAGTGGCAAAGTCCTTGAAGGCGGAAGACTTGAGCTTGGGTGGGTAAGACCTTTGTGAAGGATGAAGACTCAAGCAAAGTGGGTAAGTCATTGGTAAGGTGGATATCTCCTTGTGCTAGGATGGGTAAGTCCTTTGGTGGTCATGTATTTTAAGTCTTATGATTGAATATAAGAGTGCAATGGTTAAGAAATCTTAGAAGTTGACCTTTCTAGGTAGTGAAGTGACTCATTTCTAGTTTGAAGTGTGGAACCACTCTAAATAGCTTGTCAATTGGTGTATGTTCAATCTCTCTCTCCCTTGCTATGAATGTTTTAATTGCACTCAAATTTCATATTTAGCAACCTTATCTTATGATATATCTTGAAGGTCTATTGAATTTTGTTTAAGTACATTCATCTCTATTTACCCCCCCCCTCTAGAGCATCTAATCACCCATCTAGGATTCAACAATTAGCATTAGAGCAAGTTTCTCCAAGCATACTTCAACGTGTAGGAGAATATGGGTGACTACCAAGGTGGGAGATACTTCATCAACCTTTCAATATTTGATGGGAGTAACATCCTCTATTGGAAAAGAAGGCTACAATTCCACATCCAAGGATCAAGTCTTGAGCTATGGCAAATGGTGGACCATCCATACAAGCTACCAGTGACAAAGATAGAAGAATGGGATGAAGCTACAAAAAAGAAAGACACATTGAATGCAAGAGCAATCAACATCCTCTACGCCTCCATGACCTCCACCGAGTTCAACCAGATTTCTTTTTGTGAGATGGCCTATGAGGTATAATGGAGCTATGCGTCACTTATGAGGGGACTCAACAAGTGAAGGAAAGTAAAGTCTACATGCTCAAAGGGCTGCTTGAGAACTTCAAGATGGGAAAAAGAGGAGAAGATAGCCAACATGTACTAAAGGCTCAACACCATGGTGAATGGTCTTGCTATTCTAGGTCATCCTATGAGTAGAGGAGAGATCAATTCTAAGATACTTAGAACTCTCCCCAAGAGATGGGAACCAAGGTGACTTCCATCGAAGAAGTAAGGTCTCTTTATGATATCCCCATTGAAGAGCTCATTGGAAATCTACAAGCCCATGGTCACACTTGACAAAAGAGCAGAAGTTGAAAGACCAGAGGAGAAAGAGCTAAAGAGAATGAAGATGGCTGAAATCAAGGCTCGAATTGAAGCTGTTATGGGACAAGTCTCTCCATCCTATCATGTTGAAGAAGATACCATGTAATCCAAGGGTAAATTCTACAAAGATAAGAATTCCTCCTCCATCCAGTGCCTCAAGTGTGGAACAAAGGGTCACTTCAAGATAGATTGTCTACAAGGCAAGAAGACCCATCATCTCAAGGAAAGAGAAGAGAATTACATGAAGAAGGAGAAATGGCACTCAAGCTCAAGTGACTCCACCAACTCAAGCTCAGGCGAAGATTCAAGTGAAGGGTCAAGCTCAAGCTCTAGTGTTGAAGGAGAATGCCATTTTGCTCTTATGGCTTCTACAAGAAAATATTCAAATGAGGTAAATCTAAACTCATTAGATAAACAACCTTTAATTGCTATCATTAATGCTACTCGTGCCTCTCTTAAGTCTTCTAAAAAGAAAAGGAAAAAGCTAGCTAGAATTGTTGATAATATGTATATAGAATTAGATGATCTTGAACATGCTAATTCTTGCTTGCTTGATGATAAAAATTCTTGTCTTAGCCAAGTAGACTCTCTTAACCTTGAAAATGCTAGTTTGCTTGATAAGATTAGATTTCTAGAATCTCAACCTCTTATGCCTAGTTCTAATGAAGAGCACACCTTAATTGTTCATTCTCTCATGCATGATATTGATGTTCTTAAATCCAAAAACAAGGACAAAGATTTTGTTTTGTAAGGATTAGAATATGAAAATGGTGTTTATCTTACTAAGATTGCTTTGCTTGAAACAAAAAATGCCTCCTTGCTTGCTAAAATCAATGTGCTTGAATCATGTTCTAGTTCTACTAGTAGAGAGAATAATGTAACTGCTCTTCATATTGATAGAGATTCATACTATAGAAATGGCCTTTGGCATTAGTTATTTAAGGCCTAAGGCGTCGGTTTCCAAGCAACACCCAAGTGGGCGATGCTAAAAGTTGACACCTTCAGTGTCGGTCCCCCAACCAATGCCATAAACCTTCCCGCCACCAAAAACACGCCAGCAAGGGGACTATAGGTGTCGGTTCTTAAAGCAAACTGACACCATAACCTGATTAAGACATCAGTTATTAATCAATAACTGACGCCATAAACCTTCCCGCCACCAAAAATGTGCCAACAAGGGGACTATAGGCGTCAGTTTTATATATATAACCGACGCCATATTCCCCTGCCACCATGCAATAGGCGTCGGTTTTACGGATAACTGACCAACACAAGAATAGGATAAATACATCGGTTTGACACTAACAACCGATGCCTATGTGTTTTGTTGTCAGTTTTAGACATATAACTGACACCGATGAATTGATTTTTTTTCTTATCAGTTTGCAGGCCTGCTGTATGGATGGTCAGCAGGATGCTGAACCTGCAGTTTAGTTCTGAACTATAGGTTTACAACATCCATTGATATCAGCCAATAACAGGTGACAAGCCTGCCAAATTAACAAGATGGATAATATTATATATATGTGATTCACACACATGTATAAGCACATTTAATTCATATTATTTTTCATCACACACATGTAGAAACTAGTAGCAACCTGTAGTTCCATTCATTTCATCTCTTTTCACATTTAGACACATGTAGAAACATTCATGTATTGATCATCTTCACATTCACACATATGACAATTCAGAAAAATTCATTCACATTCACACAAAAATAATTATGGGAATAAAGTTTAGAAATATCATTCTTTATTCATCATCGTCATTATCCCAATTATATTTAATAATTGTCATGACTTGTAGGGCTTCTGCCCATTGTTCTCTTACATCATTTAACTCATCCATCGTATAGGGAGTATGCACATCTAATAACTTTTCACCTATAGTGAAGTCAGTTTTAAACACCTGCAAAGAGAATGATGTATATATATATATAATTGATAATATATAATAAGATTGATATATTTCATATTATCTAATGAGACTACATATAATACTTGTTGTATGGTATTGATTTCCATTGTGGCATGTTGGATAATTATGCTCATAAATCGCATCACATAGTATCCACCCAATTGTTGTCTTGTATATCACACTATAAATTGAAACATACAAAATATTCAAAAATACAAATAAGTACAGTTCACATAAATAATGTATACATTGGAGTCAGGAAATTACTTTCACATTCTTCCAAGTTAGTGGCTGTTATTTTTTCTTGGGGACCTTTCCTCCAGCTTTGGCGTACTCTTCTAAAGCCCTACACGTTAATGTAACACATTAAATTGCATAATTAAATAGTAATGCAATAACAGATGTTAACGGATATAAAATATGAAATATTTATCACGGGAATAATGGCCTTTTCATTGGGTGTCCATATATATTCAATTCCTTCCATGTAGGATCTAGATAATAGATAGTGAACGTCCCGGTGACAATAACTAGTAACTCCCAATGCTTACCACTAGAGGTAAGAAAGTTAAAAATTAATAACTCAAAAGTCACAATAAAAATGTAATTTTCTTAAGTCCAAATTATAAGCAAAGTAAACTTACCCGACATTGAATAGAGCCATTATCACTATCTTCTTGTTTTTACCAAAATATTTAAAAACATCACAGCAGTATGAAGCAACTGGACTAGGGTTTTTACCTACAAGACTAATCAAAGATGGAACCAAAAATCCCACATGAAGAAATGAAAAATATATACATATCGTGTGTAAGTGGCTGCAAAACATGTATTATGTATGCATTAATATATAAGAAACCAGATCACCATATATAAAACAAGGTATATGGATGTATAAACAAGATCTCACCATATCCATAGCTCTATCATAGATGTATTCAACCAAGCATAATGAAACATCTCCAAAATATCTTGTATAAATAGCTTATTATCATATGATTGACCTACAGATTCCTCCAGAATAGTAACATTTATAGGGCAATTTGGATCATGTTAGCCTATTCAATCCACCATACCCCTACAATTAGGACCTAACGAGGCATGTAGTCCCTTGGAAGCCAACTTGGTACTTCAGGAGGTGGAGGTGGAGGTGGAGGTGGAGGTCGAGATGTAGCAGGTGTCTTCCTTTTGACCTGTATATATAATTTCAGATCAATTGACTCATATATACATACACACTAACAAATTAACATAATGTAAATTTACCATACAATATTAGTATAGACAACATCCACTTTGGGCCACAATATCACTTCGCCTTCTGAATCACCAAGCGTTTCAGAATCTGGGTGGGGATATGGCAATGTAAGATCCCTCCATTTGGGGACTACACTTATCATGCTCACATGAACTGTACCATCTAGTACTGGAGTCCCATGAAACATTTCCCCTGGAAGGGCTGGGTAAGTCGATGCCTCAGCAACGATATATTCCTGACTTTTTAGATGGCATGACTTCAACCCCTACAAATTTATGTAAAGAATGTTATATACATATATACATAAACATATCATCTTGAAAAGACTAGCTACTATGTCATAAAAATACTTACAGAGGATGTGCTAGGTGGTGGGTCTATAGGATTACTCCCAACTTCTACAGTAGGAGTAATAGAAGCACGGTACGTCACATGTACCGTATGAGTGGCCGTCTGAGATGCCTGCCACTTCACCATTGCTTCTTGGACTTTCCTCTCAATTAATTCATCTACCTATACATGGATAAAAGAAATGTAGCTATCAATTATTGAATTCCCTTTGACAATAACATTCTAAAAAAAGAATAGGTTACCTCAACTTGTGAAATTCCCTCTTTTGGGACAGGTTTGCGCTGGGATGGTCCAAAGAACGCTTTGATTCCCACACCAGTGCCTACACCCCTAGCACGTCCAGGATGCTCTGGGTTACCCAGAGCAACTGTCAATTCATCCCTTGTGCCCTCAGGGATGAACTTGCCTTCCTTCTTCTACTTATGCAGCTCCCACTAATTGCCATCAACAAAAATTGGTAAGTAAACATAACAATAATGAATATCGATCGGTTTCTCTAAGAGTTGAATTTTACCATTTTTGCATCTGTCTTAGTAGTTGTGGGCTTTGTTATATCTCCCTTCTTATTTTGCCTCCCAGCTATCCATATAGCATGGCAAGACAGAGATGCGAGACCAATAGTAGAGGACTCCTGAGTTGCAGTAGACTGAGTAGTAGACCTAGCCTATAATCTTTGGCAAATGCCTATATAGCCTCTTGGACTCATTGTGTAGTCATGCACATTCATTGCACGCCTTGCTCTTTGAGCATCGCTGATAGCCTTATTAGTAAGCACATTGATTTGGTTAGTAATACTAAAGGTTAATCATGAATAGGTGAATACATAAGAACGTATATTAATTAAATTGGGAGTGGCACTTAATACCTTGAATTCATCCATTTTTCTTTGGGTAACAAACTTCTCACAGACTTTGGGGTCCAGGTAGTTCCATTTATCAGTGGATGCCTTCTTCCTAAATTTATTTTTTAAAGAGAATACAAACAAAAATTATTAGTGTAGAGTTAGTCAAAAAGTGATCAATGTCTAGAATTGGAAATCAATCAAGAACCTCTTCTCAGCATCGCGTATGTAATCTTGGGTGAGATTTGTCCTATAGTTCCTTAGGACCCTCCCACAGCGTTGCATCATGCATTTACGATGTAGCTTTTCATCCAGATCAAATATACTTTACAAAATAGAATTGCTATTAACTAGTATCCTAAAAATTAGTAATCTACAAAAATAGAATTACAAATAATAACAACTCACGCATAGTTCCTTCCATACTATGTGTTTCTTCCCCTTAGGAACTTTATGCCAGGATTCAAAAATAAGACTACAATGGCTACAAGTAAGAACCCCAAGATATGAAATAAATGAGTTGCAATTCACTCCAACTATATTTCCTGCATGATCAAAATCCACAGCCAGTTTGGGTCCATTGCCCCTTTGTTGTAGTAACTTGTTCATCATTGTGATGCCCCTCACTTTCTCAATTTTTTTTCTACTCATCAAGTGCCCCAATTTCTTCAGGGGGTACATCACCAACCTAAAATTTGATAAAAAAACACACTTACAAGATATAACTATAAATGAACATATAGATAGAAACCTCAGGGATATATTTTTAAAACTTACATTGTGAGGCGGTGCATTGATGTCCTCACCCTCACTGTAATCATCAGCACGGTCATCAGGAGAATGCTCAACCATCTGAAAGTTCACATTCACATTGTAAAGTAATTCACATTGTAAAGTTCACATTCACATTGTAAAGCTCACATTTAGAAAAATAAAACATATAAAAAAATATAAACATGCATGCCTCTAATATTGTGATCTTTTATCAATTAACAATCCTTCATTGTGATCTTCGCCCACATACAAGTCATCATTAGCTTCAATATTTGGTGGTGTTGGCAAACCAATTGAGAATGGACTGGAGTCATCATACTTATCATAGTACTGTTCTTCATCTATAGGATCTTCAATGAACTATCTTTTACCATGAAGAACAACTGACCATTTATCATTTGTAGGATCATCGATATAAAATACTTGTTTCGCCTGTGATGCCAATATGAATGGTTCACCCTTCTCGCCAATCTTTTCAAAGTTCACTAATATGAAACCCAATTCATCCACTATAACTCCTTTAGTGTTATCAACCCAATTACATTCAAAGAGCGGAATTCTGAAATCTACGTAGTCAAACTCCCATATGTCTTCAATGACACTGTAATATGACATTTTAGCTTCATGTGGACTCTTATCCTTTGTACTTGCAAAAAACAATGAAGACGCTTTAAGGGTGACCCCACTATTTTTGACGAAACTCTTATCATCTTGACGCTTTGTGTAATATGAGATTCCATTTATGCCAAACCCTTCATAATACATAACATTCAATTTTGGTTTAAAGGCCAGGCATTTGATAGTTTTAGTAAGATTATCTGGTGTTTGAGATAGTTGATGTAAGACTTTATCTTCAAACCACTTAATAAATGTCTTGTTATGCTCTCTAGCAAGCCAAATTGAATTGGCTCGAGGATATTGTCTCTTGATGAAATTGGTATGTTCCTCGATATAAACACTCACTTCGTCGATGTTGTGTAAAATATACAAGTGACCTTGTTCCAACTGCTCACGGCTGATTACTTTCATCTGTGAACCCAAAATTCCTTTGCCAAAATGCTCCTAAATATTCTTGTCATTAATAGGAGTGTCATTACCACTTAGAAATTCATTGCAAAAATCCATAATCTCTCTCGCTACATAACCCTCAATAATACTCGCTTTAGGCCGACAACGGTTTTGAACATCACCTTTAAAAATGCTCATGTATCGTTCAAAGGGATACATCCAATGCAAGAAAACTGGTCCCAACATTTTCACTTCCCTAGTCAAGTGGACAACAAGACGTACCATGATATCAAAGAACAAAGGAGGAAAATACATCTCAAGATGACATAGGGTAACAACCACTTCTCTTTGTAATTTATCGAGAATATCAGGGTCAATAACTTTGCTGCACAAACTATTGAAAATGAAACAAAGTCTGGTGATTGCAAACCTTACATGCTTCGGTAATATAGATCGAATTGCCACGAGAAATATTTGTTGCATTAGAGTGTGACAATCATGAGATTTAAGACCTATCAACTTTAGATCTTTCATTGATACCAATGTACGGATGTTGGATGAGTAACCCTGTGGCACCTTAACATTTACCAAGCATTCATAAAAAGCTTTCTTCTCCTTTCTTGACAACGTGTAACAAGCGGGAGGTAAGTATGTTCTCTGATTGCTACTAACTACTTTTGTTAATTTTTTCCTTATTCCCATTTCATGAAGGTCCATTCTGGATTTTATCCCATCTTTAGTTTTACCTGGTATATTCAACAGAGTACCAATGACACTATCACAAACATTTTTCTCAATGTGCATGACATCGATACAATGCCTAACTACTAAAGAACTCCAATAAGGAAGATCCCAAAATATTGACTTCTTCTTGAATAAAGATTTTTCACTCCGTGTGGCCATCGTATATTGTGATCTCTTACCAAATTCATTGGCAAAGTCTTTTACTCTTTCATAAACATCCTCCCCTGGTATAGGTTTAGGTGCACTCTGTTCCTCATTTCGTCCATTGAATGCTTTGCGCAACATACGATACGTATGGATTTTTGGAAGAAACCTTCGATGACCAAGATATGCAGTCTTGCCGCCATGTTTTAGTCATATTGAATCAGTGTTCTCTTCACATATAGGACACACTTTAGATCCTTTGACACTATACCCAAACAAATTCCCATATGCTGGAAAGTCATTCACAGTGCAAAACAACATAGCGTGCAAATGAAATGTCTCTCTTCGTGAAGCATCATAGGTCATCACACCTTCACCCCAGAGTTTATTCAAGTCATCAATCAGAGGTTCAAGATAAATGTCGATATCATTTCCAGGTTTTTTAGGGCCCGAAATCAACAACGACAGCATAACATACTTATTTTTCATACACAACTAGGGAGGAAGATTGTATATAACAAGCATAACTGGCCAAGTGCTATGTTGGTTGCTCAATGTCCCTTATGGATTCATCCCATCTATACAAAGCCCAAGTCTTAGATTCCAGACTTCTTCACCAAATTCAAGTTACAATAAATCAATCTTCTTCCACTGTGGGGAATCAGATGCATGTCGTAGGATCCCATCATTATTTTTCTTAACATCTGCATGCCACCTCAAATTCTTCGCATCTATCGGATTGGAAAACAAGCGTTGAAACCATGGTATTATAGGTAAATACCACATCACCTTGGCAGGAGAACTAGTTTTAGGCTCCCTCGAAGTCATCAATTTATACCTTGACGCACCACATTTGGGACAATCTTTCAAATCCACATAGTCCTTTTGAAATAATACACAATCATTCGGGCATGCGTGTATCTTCATGGCCTCCATTCCCATTGGGCACAACAATTTCTTTAACTGGTATATTGAGATTGGCAGCTTGTTTCCTTCAGGACGAATTTCTTTCAATAAAGACAACAATGACGTGAAGCTTTTTTCGCTCCATCTATTGTTAGCTTTTAGCTTATACAATCTCAACACAGCGCTAAGTTTTGTAAAATTACAACCTATGTATAACGGTGTCTCAGCATCATGCATAATGTTTCTAAACATGGGAGGTGGACCGGTGTGCTCTACCCCACAACTATCCAGCATCGCATCAACGATGTCTACTGGAACTAGTTCGTTCACTTCTGAAAAAACACTAGAGGGGGGTGAATAGAGTTTTTAAATGTTTTAGCAATTATTTAACTCAAACAACCACAAATGAAAATGGAAAAAAGGAGACAGGTGTTTAGAGTGGTTCCAACTTTAGCAAATACTAAAGTTGTCAGTCCACTACCCGGTTGCTTACCCAACCGGGATTTTGAAAGTATTAATTTTATTACCTTCACAAGGATTTACACAAAATACAATACTTTCTTTACACCCCTTGAACAGCCTTCACTAGAAGTAGATGCACCAACTTGAGGTAGCCTTCTTGAAGGAACTCCAAGCTCCCCCTTGAAGTAGCCTTCCTCTCTAGAAGTAACCTCCTGTTGCACCAGCCTTCTTGAAGTAGCTGAAGGTCCCCTTCTTCACCAAGAAGATCTTCAACCTCTCCAATCCACAGCCTCCAACCTAGGAGTAGCAAGGAGAGTACAAACAACAATAGAGAGCAAGAAAGGAAATAGAAATTACAACTTATCCTTTTGTAGCACAAGGCTTGATTTGCCTAGATCAAGCGTGTAGATCTCCTAACCAAAGTATATGGAAATGTAATTGCAGTGGATAGGAGATGCTATCCTATAGGACACGAATTTTGAGCTAAGAGAAGAAGTAGCCAATTGTCACTATGCTCAATTTGCTCACAAACAGGTTGCTCAAAGTATGCTCAAAGATTTCTCAAGTGTAACAAGTGAGTTTAGGTGTCCTAAGGCATGTCCTATTTATAGGAATGTCCTACAAGTGCTTAAGGACGTTCTAGACACTTTCTAGGGGTTTCTAAGTGCTTAACTATCATTTAGGTACAAGTTTGTTGCTTTAGCAACGGCTAATTAATTAATTCTGCAGTTGCTGTCAGAGTCCATCTCGGTCGAGAAATGGTCGACCGAGACACCTACTCGGTCGAACTTTTTTCGACCGACAGGCTCTCTGAATCAAGTGTTTTGCAACGTTTATCTCCAACTGCCAACTACCTTGTCAGATGTGTCTAACGGCTACTTGGGTCTTTCTCGGCCGAGAAGATTGTCGACCGAGAGTGTCTCGGTCTAGAAGTTAGTCGACCGAGAGTGACCCTGTTTCAATTTTTTTAATTAAAGCACTAAGTGTGTGTATGAGTGTGCATATGTGAACTTATTTGAAGGGGATGACCTATCTAAATGTGATGTTTAGCTAGGGAGAATCTAACGCTTGATTTACATGAAATCTAAGTACTTGTACATTATATATTTGTACAAGTTTTTACAAAGTGATTACATTTCATGAAAATATAAATATGTAAGCATATGGATTTCCCTAATTGCTTTGTCATCCACCTTATTCCTGCAACACTCAAGTAGCACGTTAGATTAACAAGAATGAAATGTTTGTCATTATCAAAACAAAGGGATTTACAGATGTCCATTTAGCCAACAATCTCCCCCTTTTTGAAGATGACAAACATTTCCTAAATATAAAATAAGAAAGTATAAAAATATGTGAGTTTCATACCTGAAGATTACTTTTGTAAATTTCTTCTCTTGTTTATAAAATGTGTGCTTATTATTCCCATGAATTATGGAACATGAAATCCAATCCTTTAGGGAATATAGCAACTTTCAATGTAAAGCCAAGAGTTTATGAAACTCATTGATTGAGTTTTGCATAAATACTAAGTTTTATATTTATTTTTCCCCCTTTGTCATTTCAAAAAGATATCCGTTTAAGAATAAATCAAAGAATACTTGGAACGGACCATGTAGGTAGTAATTTTGACTTAGATATGATTCATAATTTTCAATTTTAAATCATTTAGAGAATGAACCAAATTAATCTCATATACGTTCTCAAAGATAATTTCCAGAATGTATATTTTGTTTTGCATGTACAAACAGTTATTAATAACAAGTAGATAGCAATTTGACCAATAAAAAATAGCAGATTTATTTCAGACTGGAAATCAGTAACCTGCTCGGTCGACAATTTCTCGACCGACTGTTCTCTCGGTCGACAGTTTCTCGACCGATAAGATTTCTGAAATGTTTTCTGAACTGTTAATTGCTTCCAAGTAAAACACAATTATGCAAGTTAGATGTTTAGATACTTGAATTAATTTGATATCCCATTTGAGATAGACATAGAAATATACAACTTAGGTCCTTGGTCATATCTCAACTTAATTCCGTTCATTTAGTTTGGAGGTTTTGGAACCCAAACTAACTCAACATCCTTTTTCTTATACGGACATGAAAAAGAATAGTGACCAAGGCGCAAACAATAATGACAACATATAGAATCAACCTCATATCTCTTTCTCTGATTTTGGTCTAGGTTGTTCTTGGGTATATTTGTATTTGTGCTTTTAGGTACATACATAGATTGATGTGCTTGTGTCTTTTCCCAACTAGGTTTATGATAAGATTTTCCTTTAGGCTTGTAACCTAGTCCTCTCCTTCCAATTTGATGATAAGAATTATTTAAAATTTTATCAAGGGTATCATTGTTATTCAAACTACTAATCTTTTGTTGCAACTTGACAATCTCATCCATTCTCTTATTGATGTCTAGCTTTTCTTGATCTAGATTAGATAATAAGGAATCTCTTTCTTTCACAATAATATCATAATCTAGATGTGTACACAAAATAGGTTGTTTTTGAAGATCATTTACTTGAGTTTGCAAGTTTAACTTTTCTAGGGAAAGAAGATTGCAATTTGCTTCAACAGATTTCAGTTTAATATCATGATCTTCAATAACCTTTTTAAGATCCTCATTTTTAGATGTAAGAGCAAGAAGTTTAGCATGTAATTCATCATTTTCCTGATTAGATTTCTTTAATTTCTTCTTGCATTCAATATACTTATTATGTGTCTCTTCAAGACTAGCAATTAACTCTTCTTTAGGTAGATCAAAAAGACTTACCTCTTCTTCTTCTTCACTTGTTGTAGCAATAAGACAATCTTTATGCTCATCTTCCTTCTTTGATCTCCATGGGCAGCTAGATGTTGTGTGGCTTGTTCCTAAGCACCAATTGCAACATGTTGTAGATTGGTCCAGGTTGCTCCTTTTATTGCAGTTGTAATCACCATCACCCTCCATTCTTCAAGACTCGATTAGAGCTCCTTGAAGCCTGCTCTGATACCAATTGAAAAACACTAGAGGGGGGGTGAATAGAGTTTTTAAATATTTTAGCAATTATTTAACTCAAACAAACACAAATGAAAATGGAAAAAAGGAGATATGTGTTTAGAGTGGTTCCAACTTTAGCAAATACTAAAGTTGTCAGTCCACTACCCGGTTGCTTACCCAACTGGGATTTTGAAAGTATTAATTTTATTACCTTCACAAGGATTTACACAAAATACAATACTTTCTTTACACCCCTTGAACAGCCTTCACTAGAAGTAGATGCACCAACTTGAGGTAGCCTTCTTGAAGTAACTCCAAGCTCCCCCTTGAAGTAGCCTTCCTCTCTAGAAGTAACCTCCCATTGCACCAACCTTCTTGAAGTAGCTGAAGGTCCCCTTCTTCACCAAGAAGATCTTCAACCTCTCCAATCCGCAGCCTCCAACCTAGGAGTAGCAAGGAGAGTACAAACAACAATAGAGAACAAGAAAGGAAATAGAAATCACAACTTATCCTTTTGTAGCACAAGGCTTGATTTGCCTAGATCAAGCGTGTAGATCTCCTAACCAAAGTATATGGAAATGTAATTGCAGTGGATAGGAGATGCTATCCTATAGGACACGAATTTTGAGCTAAGAGAAGAAGTAGCCAATTGTCACTATGCTCAATTTGCTCACAAACAGGTTGCTCAAAGTATGCTCAAAGATTTCTCAAGTGTAACAAGTGAGTTTAGGTGTCCTAAGGCATGTCCTATTTATAGGAATGTCTTACAAGTGCTTAAGGACGTTCTAGACACTTTCTAGGGGTTTCTAAGTGCTTAACTATCAGTTAGGTACAAGTTTGTTGCTTTAGCAACGGCTAATTAATTAATTCTGCAGTTGCTATCAGAGTCCATCTCGGTCGAGAAATGGTCGACCGAGACACCTACTCGGTCGAACTTTTGTCGACCGACAGGCTCTCTGAATCAAGTGTTTTGCAACGTTTATCTCCAACTGCCAACTACCTTGTCAGCTGTGTCTAACGGCTACTTGGGTCTTTCTTGGTCGAGAAGATTGTCGACCGAGAGTGTCTCGGTCGAGAAGTTAGTCGACCGAGAGTGACCCTGTTTCAATTTTTTTTTAATTAAAGCACTAAGTGTGTGTATGAGTGTGCATATGTGAACTTATTTGAAGGGGATGACCTATCTAAATGTGATGTTTAGCTAGGGAGAATCTAACGCTTGATTTACATGAAATCTAAGTACTTGTACATTATATATTTGTACAAGTTTTTACAAAGTGATTACATTTCATGAAAATATAAATATGTAAGCATATGGATTTCCCTAATTGCTTTGTCATCCACCTTATTCCTGCAACACTCAAGTAGCATGTTAGATTAACAAGAATGAAATGTTTGTCATTATCAAAACAAAGGGATTTACAGATGTCCATTTAGCCAACAACTTCTACATCATCGGAGGGAATTTCTTCTTCTACACAAGTACTACTATCGACATCCACTGATTTCAGGTTTGAAATCTCTCCATGCCAGCGCCATTCTGTATAGCCTTGAACAATCCCATTGTACATGACATGACTTTTGATTTCGTCACCAGTGCTGACTTTCAAGTTATTACCGAAATGCCTACATGGACAATAGAATCTATCTCCAGGTTGTTTCCTATGTTCTTCGGCAAATCTAATAAACTGATCAAGACCAGAAATAAACTCTGGGGTGCAGTGATTTGGAATGGACATCCATGATCTATCCATTCTATGATCAAAGAGAAAATAAGTATATATTAGAACAAGATTAGGGTCCAGGGTTAAAAGATTAGGGTTTATGGTTAAAATTTTAGGGTTTAAGGTCTTATATATAATAAATGTGTACCACCTATCCCATTCTTAAACACCTAATCTCACTAGTAAGTGTATAATGTGTATTTAGTTTTCAAGAAAATTTCGGCAGCATTTCCCCGCTGTTCTCCAAGTACATATGTACTTAGAGAACAAACAGGGAAGTGCTCCTAAAATTTTCTTGAAAACCAAAATACACATTATACACTTACATCTTGAGATTAGGTGTTTAAGAATAGTCCCAAACCGGGGACTATCCAAAATTTACTCCTAATGAGTAAATCTTGGATTGGTTTCTAGGCCAACAAATACATGTATGTTGTCATTCTTATACCTACAATCCTAGTTTCATCATCCATATCTTAGTTCTTTAAGTTAGGGTGATTGTTGATGTCTTTAGAAGCATGACTGGAAATCTAGGGAAAAGTTTCATCATTGACATTCCAAGCATGTCATGTGAGTGCATTAGAGTTCATCAATAAGTAAGAAGGGTGATTAGGATTCTCAATATACTGAACAAGGAAACAAGTTAATTACCAATTTCATAGTTAGGACGGTAGAGATACCCTAAGATCTAGATCTAATGGTTCATAACGAGCATGTGATAAAGTTACATCACTAGATATGATTATATAATTTCAAAAGCAGTACACAAATAAATTCAAATGACTAGATACAAATCAATTGAAAAATACACACAGTAGATGATTAAATCAGTTGATAAATGAAGTTAATTAATGTGGATGATTAAATCATAACAAAATCAGTACATAATAAACACAAATCAGTAAATAACTTAATAAAAAATAAAAAAAACACCCAACAACATCCTAGGCGTGCCTTGGCGCCGCCCAAGCATCCGCCCAGTCTTCCCAGGCCACCCAGAGGCCTAACTAGGCTGGGCACCTGGGCTTGGGACACTAGGTGAACGCCTGGTCTGCCTAGGTGTCGCCTGGGCGAGGTCTAGCTCGGCGGCAGAGGAGGAAAGGATAGTAGCGGTAGAGGAGGAAAGGAAAGTAGCGGCGGAGGAGGGTATACCTTGCTTAGGTCGGTGGCGGAGGAGGGTATACCTTGCTTAGGTCGGCGGCAGAGAAGCAAAGGATAGTAGGGGTGGGAAGAGGTTGTAGCAGCGGCGGGCGGAGGTTGTAGCAGCGGGCGGAGCAGCAGTGGGCGGAGCATCAGTGGGCGGAGAAGCAGCGGGCGGAGGCAGTAGGCTAGCGGTGGAGGAGCGGCGGTGGAGCAGCAGCAACGGCGGAGGTTGCAACAGCAGTGGAGTAGAATTGCAAGAGCAGATGATATCGGGAATGAAATAGAGAAAGGGGAAGAGTCTGGCTCACGTGCGTGCTATTAAGTTAACCATAGCTTTAAAACAATAGTTGTCGATTCCCACCAAAACACCGACACCTATGTTCACTTAGAGTTGTCAGTTCCAACTAGAAAAACCGACATCTATCGACATATGCCAACAAAAAAAAGTTCTCGAATTATGACCATAGTCGTCAGTTTCCATAGAAAGACCGATGCCAAATGGGGGTGAACATTTTCGTGGGGACAGCGTGCGAAAACACATCAACGTTAGTTATGGTAAGATAACTGACAATATAAATGGGCCAAATTTCTGTCTCACGAAAAACCTTTAATCGTCGGTTTCTTTGTTAACCACCGACGTTGTATGTTAAATTTTGGAGGAATTTTTTTCACAAGAAAATTTGGATTTGGCAGTCGATTTTAGGCATCTGTTGCTTATTGAGGAACCAACGCTAAATAAAAAGTGATACCCGTGTTTGGCCGCTCTTCAAAGATAGATGTCGATTTGTGTATACAACTGACGATGTATGGGTTAGGCGTCGGTGTCTTGTATACAACCGACACCTGTAAATGTGACGTTATAAGCCATTTCTGTACTAGTGAAATTGGTAGACATTGTTTGGGGTATGATAGTACTCAAAGGAGCAACAAAAATAAAGGACCTCCAATCTTCCATAGAGAATCATCTAGTTCCATGACTATGGGCACATGCAACTATTGCAATGATATTGGCCATTATTCTACTTGTTGTCCTTTTAGGAAAGCACCCAAGAGCAATTGGACTTGGGTTGCTAAGCTAACCCCTCCGGACCCAAAAACATGATTGGGGACCATTTCATCTTTCTTCTTGTAGGTACTTGCAAATGGATTGACTTGAGCTATTGAATTGCAAATTGACTTCTCAATCCACATGAAAGAAGAAAGGTGAGATGTGTAGAGGGTGACAACAAGTGGAAAAAGGAATGGTAAGAACAAAGGTAAAGGTTTTCTTGCTTATTACCATTTCTAACTTGTTCTTGTCAAGTTAGTGTGCACTATGTATGTGGTTTTTGTGTCAAAAGTGGTATTTTGTGATTCTCTTCACACCCTTGCTCGAAAACTATTTCTAATGCTTTCATAGTGCACTACTAACTTTCTTACACATGTTTGGATATGGCTTATAACTTTAGCATGCCTCTAAATATGTTTTTATGAAATATATATGCCTTTTTGATAGTAGCTTTGTCGGTCGAGTTTGTCCTGTATGAAACTCGACCGATAGACACCAATGTGTGTTGCCAACAACTGTCATCATTTGAGTTGTCAATACACAGAACTCGACCAACAACACTGTGCACAGAATACACATTTGGCTTATTGAATGTGAATTTCCCTCTCAACTAGATTTTCTCAACCAATAGCCTTATTCTTTGACACTCCCTTGGTACCTTTATATATGCATATTGCCATGTTTTTAATTTCCTATCTTTCTTACAACTCTATGTCTCTAATTGCTCTAAATTGGCATATCTATATCTTGCAATTACTTGCTTTGAGTTGTTTTGCAGGTTTTGATGATTATCTCTTTGGATCTTTTGGTTGTGTCTTAAATTGCTTCAGCTAAGCTCAAACATATATATAGTTGTATATCTGGTTTAGATACAACCTTTCGGTTCCTAGTGGTGATCATCTTTTGGTAATGACACATACTTGTTAGTGAGTCATATCCTTTCATGCTTATGAAATTGCATATCTCTTTGTTTGGATATATGTCTACATATATACATAGCTTGATCTTTAACTTGTGCATATTTTTCTATGATCTAGATCCTACTAGTAGTCCTAAGTTGTGACATCATCTACTAGTAGTTTATATACATGTTGTTCTAGCCTTGTTTATCAAGTGGTATTTAACCATATGCTATGCTTGTATCTTATTTCATACTTTCTCAAACTTGTTTCTTAAATTGCATATCTACTATTTTGAGTTTCTTACATAACTTTGTGATGCAAGATATATAGAACTACATTGTATGTTGAATTTGGAGCATACTTGAAATTTCATGCAGATTTTGCTCCAGTTTCAGTTCTTGGTGCAAGACTAGTGTTTTTTATGCAGAAACGGCCTTCTGACCAAGACTTATCGCTTTTCCTTGAGCCCAGACACTTTTTGGGAAAATATGTCATCTTCAGGGTTAAAATTGTGATTTATTGTTTTTCTGCGACCTTTTATCTTTTATTTTGGGTTGTTCAAGTGCAAGCTTTAACTTGCTTTTCTTTCTATGCTTGGACAAGCCCCTAGCTGTGCTCTTCTACTCTCCTTTTATAACTTTTGTTATCTCCTTTCTCTTAACAAGTGGTGTTTCTTATTTTTTCATAACCCCACTTTTTGAAATGATAAAGGGGGAGAAATGTATGTCTTCTTTTGACAAAATAGGGAGAAGGCATGTCTTACATGAAGAAGAGAAGTATGTCCATGTAAGGGGGAGAAGATAAAGGGGAGAAGACATATATGTTTAGAACATATATGAGTAGAATACATAGTATTCTATAAATGTTATGAAAGCTAACCATGCAGGAGAAATAGCATCAATTGAGGGACAATATCAGAACTCCACTAGCATCAATTGAGGAGGAGCACACAAACTCACTTCTATTGAAACCCTAGGTTTCTCTAAAGGTATGACTTTACTTAAATGCTTTAAATACATTTATGGAATGGTTTGTCATATTCAAAAAGGGGGAGAATGTTGACTCAAGGTCTAAATAGATGACACACTTGTTTTCAAAATGACTAAACCATTCCAATTAATTGTGTCTAATGTCTCTACTTGAGTGATTTTAGATTAGGTATAGACACACTCCAAATGCCCCAACTTGCACATCTCAACTTGGAGAAACGGTAAGTCAAAGTCAATACAAGTGCACATCTTTGGAATATGATGCAAATCCATTAGTATCACATTGTAAATCACTTGTAATGATTGTATGACCTATAATTAAGCTTAGAAAAACCAGGAGCACTTAGATCGAATGTTTAAGCACTCAAAAGCCATTTTCTAAAGTTCACATCAGGTTGTTCATCGATCAAGTTGCAAACTCGACCGATCCTGATTGGATCTTGAAAATGACTTTTGATCGATCGAATTACCTTTATAGAAAATCGACCGATTGCACTGTACATAAAAGTGTAGAAAAATGTTTCTAGCCGTTGTGGAGTTACAACAAACAAAAATATATCTATTGCAAGCCACAAAATGGCTAGTTTTCATTCTTGAGTGTTCCCAAAGGATAAGGGGCATCCCCAGCTATAAATAGGAACCCTTGGGCTTCATTACAAAGTTGATCATTCAATGAAAAACTCTATTTGAGGTTCCTATTCTATAGTTGAGTGCTTCCTACAGCCTCCTCTAGGAATCCCACTCTAATTCATAGTCCAATTCCTAATCCAATTCCAATGTTGCAAATAGAGAGTCTTCTTCTCTCCTATTGGATTCAACTCCTACTAAGATTGACAACATAAGCCAACTCCTACTCAAGCCCAGATCCAATGAGGACATGGGCCGCAACGATCCTATTCCAACAATCTCCCCCTCCTACCCATAAGGGAGATGTTGTCTTCAACAATCATTCAGAGTAACTTCTGGATTCCATCACCACATGTGATGGATTCCGATAGGCGGTCATTCTCCTCAAGCATATCAATATCCTATCATTTTCATCCCTTTTCTTGAAGTACCATCCCAACTTCACTTTGTTCCAAAGCAACTGAGAAGAAATATTCTGTCAGCATTGATGTGGTCTATTATCGCACTAACAAATTCACCCAGGGTTGAAACCTATGAGCTTTTACCAAAACCTTATGCAATAATACCACTCTCAAGAGGACGGGTCTTATCATAGTATAGTTGAGGATCGAATCCCAAGAGACAACGTTTTTAAGAATCGTTGTAAGTCAAATTTAGTTCAAGTAAGACTAATATTTAGAACGATTGATTGATTTGAGGTTGATTAAACTAATTGCAAGAAAGTAAAAAGCAAAATTAAAGTTGGTTCTAGATTAATGATATGGAATCACTGGGTGGTCTTGGGTTTCACCACCACTGCACATACAAACACATCCCAACACATAACATCCAGGCAAGATCTAACTAACCAAATAGAACTGTTGCGAACCCTCCCTGAGGGATGTTTAGGTTCGCATAAGCATCACCTTAGGCATCAAATGTCTCATCACCATCCAGATCATATACTTACGGTTCGAAAGATACAGAAATCCAACTGAAGTTGTGAGCCCCTATACAGGCGTTAGGAACACAGAAGCG
Source organism: Alisma plantago-aquatica (assembly GCA_963693085.1). Lineage (NCBI taxonomy): Eukaryota > Viridiplantae > Streptophyta > Magnoliopsida > Alismatales > Alismataceae > Alisma > Alisma plantago-aquatica. The sequence continues at coordinate 1,097,950,447 of OY856413.1, forward strand.
TCACTATGGGATAGATGGCTCATCCCCTCACGGATCATACACTTACGACCTCAAGGAATCCCATTCTATTTCTAGTTTGGGAGTCAACCACATTAATAGACATTCTATCTTACATATTGAAGTTCTCGCAACATAGGAAAGAACAAGATAAAAGCAAGCAGGTGATCAATCTACAAGCAAACATCGACGATTAATAACGAAATGAAAAGTTACATGCATTGCCTTGGAATGTTAAAATAAAAAGACATGAAAGCATGGGCAACAGGGTTAGTCCCCACACCCCAGTGAAAAGGAACTACTCGATCATGATGTGAGAAACAAGAAGAATAAGAGAGAGGAAAGATTCTGCCATGAGCATGATGCAGAAGGTAGTCACAGCTCGGTGAAGATGATGCAGTCTTCTACGCCCTGTCAGAGAAGATCTGGATGAGGAACGAGGGACGCCAAGACAAATCGAGTAGTATTTCTCTCTCCTCCTTACTTCTCTTCTTAATCTCCTTACTCACAATAGGAAGAGTAGGTGAAGTGATAGTGGCGTGATGAATGGGATCAGACCTATGTTCAGGCAGCCTGGTGGCATCCCGGATCTGATGCCCCCAAATGTGGACCCTTCTGGTCCTATTTATAGGCTTGGATGGGGTCTTCACATTTTGGACCATGTTGCAATTTTCAGGATTTAACGGTTTTGGAGACCGTTTAGTCTTCTTAACGGTCTAGGACTCACGTCCAAATGGTCTTGGAGACCATTTAATAATCCTAACAGTCTTGCTGCTTTCATCTAAATAGTTTGGAATATTGCCTCCAATCGGTCTTGGCTTATCAGTGCTCTTCATGGTTTGTTGTCCAACTGGTCTTCAATGTTCAGTTGATCAAACAGTCTCATGGATCGATGGTCTCCAATCGGTCTAGAGATCGATCACTACTTAACGGTTTGTGCCTCTCGTGGTCTCGCGGCTTCCAAATGGTTTTGAGTTCTCTGCCATCCATGTGGTCTTACTGGTGAGTGAGGACTATACGGTCTTGAAGACTGTATGTCGTCAAACGATTTTGGATGATCGACCCTCAGAGGTGTTCAATCGGTTTGGAGACCGATCGCTGTCTCACGGTCTTGAGACCGTGAGGAGCAGGTCAAGCGGTGATCTGGAGGATGATGGCTACATGTAGGGATGACAAGGAAGTGGAAGGCGAGGGAGCTGCGACTGAGGAAACTCGCGTGTCGGTGGTGCAAGGGACTTGCAGGTGCCCTCGGTGCTGGTTGAAGATGATAGAGGTGTGGTGGTGTTAGAGTTTTTGTGGTTGCTGAAGGAAGAAGATGGATTCAGGGTATAGCCACTTCTTACAGTCTCAGGTAGAAGGTTGCCCATACAGTCTTAAGACCATGAGGCTTCATACGGTCTTGAGACACTGTGGCCTCACAAAGGCTTGAGACTGTATGGAAGGGGGAAGGGCTCAAAACCATTAAGGAAACAGAGAGGGTAAACTGGAAGGGAAGATCATGTGGTTGGATGGATGGGGGTTTTCGATCTGTGATCGTGTGGTGAGGAGAAAGCCCAAGACCGAACGAGGTGAAACCGAATGGATCAAGACCGTTTGGTCAAGACCAAGGATGAGAGGATCTTGAGTGAAGGTAGACCTTGGGTTGAGAAAGGTGGGCCCCACTTATTAGGGTTTGATATGGATGATGTTGATGGAGATAAAGGTGGAATAAAGCAAGTAGTGGTGATTATTATGTTGAAGGTGGATTAGGGTTAAATGGAGGTGGGTGCCAGCTGATGGTTCAACCTCATCATGACCTTCATAGGAATATAAACCTAGTTAATAATCTTGATAATTGAACCAATTAAGCAATTTGCATATTTTGATATTTTAGGAGAAGAAAGTGAATGCATTGAGTCGAATTGGGCCCAAGATGGCGATTGAATTTCATGATGAATATGCATTCATCAAAACACCCCGAACTTGAATGTTGCTCGTCTTCAAGTAACACAAAATCTAAAACCGTCACCAAATGAATACTTTCAAGTCGTGTGGTTGCCTTCTCTTTACATCATGATTGTTTTCTTTCTGCTCAGTATGACTAAGCATCTCAACTCCCTAAGACCACTGAACACATCTTACCATATCTTCGTTCCTGAGTTTGTTTTCCAACATCACTTCCTCCTCACTTTTTCCAACAACAAGCATTTTTGAGAGTTTTGTAAGAGTCTGGAGATACCCGCAGAACAACAAGTGTGCACCTGATCTAACACTGGTGTTTTTCAGGACAGTGAAGGCATTCATTGTGCCTTTAGGTAGAAAAGGGAGTGAAGGGTGGTATGGAAGGAAGAAATACATCTCTCCTCTATTCGACTCAAGATTTTTATTATATGGTTGCAATTTCATTGATTGCATTTTTTTGTGCAAATCTCTCCTCTATTTGACTCGAGATTGTATTTTTTTGTGTGTGCTTTGGCATCTTTTCTTGGTGGTACGCCCCTATTAATTTGTGAGGGGTATAGAAGAAGCGGATATAGAGGGAAGTGGCATGCCACTCCGAACTTAGGGTTTGGCACTATTTTGGCTACTTTTGTTTCTTTTTTTATGGATGGAGGGGTACAAAGATGATAGAAGAAGTGTAGAAGAGAGTTCAGATCAGAATGCAACTTGATTTACAATTCAGTGCACCGGGTCGTTCTCTTTATCATACTATGCTCAAATAATGACTTGATGAGGATCTGCTGGGGGTTCCATGTTATTGTTCCACTAGTTATTTAGGAAGCACGACGTGTTTGATCCCTATCAGTTTGACAGACACTTGCCATTTTTTCATAAAGATCATGATGTTAGGATTCATAAGCTTCACAAGATGATTTTAATTAAAAGGCTAGTTTCAAGAACATGGTCCTTTTGAGGATATGCTTCAACGAAGGAGGGTGTAATGATTCAAAATGCATAGTGAGAAGCCAACCAACTAGATAATGACCTTTAATGAAATAGAAAGCATCAACATTTCATCAAGTATCTATTCAATTTCTTTGAAAAACTTTAAATTTTTTAAAAATTTTGATAAAAAATGCAACGATAAGATCTTTAAGTCTGAAATAGATGTGTGTAGATGGAAATTAAAGTATGTAACACCCCGCCCTCCACCCCGAACTTAGAAATTTGCTCATCCCAAGTAAACTCTAAATCTGAGATGGAGGGGAAAATTCATGCCGGTTGGACCACAAGATGTGGTTGCGTTCCAATCAGCGCGTGACCTCCATCTGAAAATCTCAAAAATGAAGATTAATCAGAACTCAAGATAGCATCTCGCGATGTGATTTTTATTTAGTGCAAAATTATCTAAAATTAAAAAAAGGAAAATTTCTAATTCAAAATTAAAAGTAAAACAAATTCATTGATCAGGTTGCCTCCCGACAAGCACCTTTGTTTTACGTCAATGGCTCAACGTGGATACTGTCACCATGGTGGGGCTCTAGGTGGAGCTGGATTGACATATTCTTTTGGTGGTTTCTTTCTCAACCATTCATTAATCTTCACTTTGCTTTTAGCCTCTTGTATCCTTCCCCACAAAGAACGAGCAATGTCAGAGCACATAGGGAAACAACCTGAGTTATGTTGACGTGTTCTTTTTTGCTCAATTTGAGGTGGAGAATAGTTGTAGGGAATGTGGATGGCATCATTGATAAAGTAATGTTGTTGATGTTGGTCATTGACATCTATCAGATATGGATCAGGGGGATGCTCTCGGTAGAAACTGCTATCCAAATCTTATTGTGGAGGGAATATGAAATCAATAATCTCTGTCTGTTGGGCTACCAGTGCTTTCCGTAGGATAGTTGTTTCTGGATGAGGAGGCTCATGGACACCTGAAAATGGTTCGGTATGTGTAACAACAAGGTTGAGAGGTGTCACCTCCATAGTAGGTGGTATTTCTTTTGTCTCTTCATAGACTGGTTCACTCTCAGTCTTCTTTTCATCGTGGCCTTTTTCTGAGGGAACATCATATTTTGAGGAAAGGAATTTCTGCTGCATCTAAGTAAATTGGTTAACACAGTCAAAAAAATATGCCTCTTCCTCTACAGTGTGTTCCTTTGCACTTTGGGATGCATACAATTCAAAAGATTGGTTCCCCACTCTTAGGGTCAAAACTCTAGCTTCCACATCAATTAAAGCTCTAGCAGTGGAGAGGAAAGGTCTTCCAAAAAGGAGGGGGTAGTGTGGATTCTCTTTGATGTCCATAACTACAAAATCACACAGGAAATATAGATTCCCAAGCCTTACAGGGATATCTTCTATTATGCCAACTGGCTTGGTCATGGAGGAGTTAGCAAGCTCGATGGACATTCTGGTAGGTGAGAAGTTAGTAAGGCCCAGTATGTTGCATAGGCTAAGAGGTATGATAGAAATACTAGCTCCAAGATCAGCTAGACCTGGTCGAATGATTGAATCACTTATCGAGTAGGAAATTCTAAAGGAGCCAGGATCCTTATGTTTGTGAGGCATCCTATCCATCACTAAATCAGATGATGTTCTTGCCAGTTTCACTGCCTGATGATCTTCAGTTTTGTATTTTTGACTAAGCAGGAGTTTGAAGAATTTTTACCATTGGGGCATCATAGCCATAGCATCCAAGAGTGTATTATTGACATACAACTTTCTCATGATTTCTTTGAACTTGTTGAACCTAGTATCGAGCTGGGTAAAATTGAGTCGACTTGGAAATGGTACACGAGGTTTATACACTGGAACGACTGGCTCAGGCGAGTCTTCTGCATCAACAACAATAGGTTCCTCCAAACTTGCCTTGTCGGTCTTATCGTTCTAAGTGGACCTTGCAATATGCTCATCACCTTGGACATTTGTCACAGTGACAGGAGTTGTGGGTTCCAGTAAGACAAGGCCTGAACGAGTTGTCACAACTTTAAGTTGTTCCACGTGCCTCATATTATCGTCTGGTTTCCCATCCAAAGCTCCAGTAGGTGGCTTGATGCTAGCTGCAAGTTGAGCTAATTGAGATTTAATAGCCTTCTGATGGGCTTGCTATCATAGTCTGTTGCGAGTGCAACATCCTCTCAATGGTTGATAACTTGTCATCAGAGGAAATGGGACCGGCCTGTTTCCCTTGTTGTTAATTTTGGTAAGTGACTTGGTTGGGATTTTGAAATTGAGAGTTGTTCTGATACTGGTTGTAGTTCCTGTTCTGGAGGTTACCCCTATAGTTCCCTTGATTCCCAAAATTCTGTTGTTGGTTGTTTGAACCAAATTGATGTGAGTTTACTTCTCCCGAAGGATTTTCATACTGAAAACTGGGATGGTTCCTATTCTGATTCGGGTTATAGTATCCTTGACCAAGTATAGTGTTGACAACATTCAGACTTTCTATCTGGCCATTATCTCCTTGTCCGTTGACTTTGCTTAGGACAACATCATAAAGAACATTACAGGACAAAGTAGAGTGATCAGTTCCTTTACATGCTTCGCAAAATAGTGAAGCTGACTTGATCTGTTCTTATTGTCGAGGGGGTGAGTGTCTTCTTTCATAGGCAGTAAGATATGATTCAATATGGTCTTGCTTGGCAACTAGGAGCTTGAGGGTTTCAACGATAGACTTATACTTAGGAATAGCCTCAGCCATAGCTACCTTCAATACTCCCTTTCCTACTGATCTACCCCAATTAGCTTGATTTTCAGATCCAAGGGTGACAACCTTCCATGCACCGTCGTAACTCTGACGCATGAAATTTCCTCTAGATGAGGAATCTAAAAACCTTTTGATATCATCGTCCACACCCCTATAGAAGATTTCAATAAGCTGATTCTTAGGAATTCCATGGTGTGGACACTTGCGTAGAAGGTCTTTATATCTTTCCCATGCTTCAGCAAGGGATTTTCCAGGGACCTGGGTGAACATTGTTATTCGACCCCCAATTTCATAAGTGAGTGAAGGAGGATAGAACTTTTCCAGAAAAACATTTTGAAGTTGTTCCCAAGTGGTGATAGGTTCAAATTGCAAGGAATTGTACCAACTTATAGCTCTATCAGCAAGAAAATACTTAAAGAGATAGAGTCTGATGGCATCGTTGAATACCCCCATTTTGCTTTGTTATGGCACATAGATCAATAAACCTCAAAAGATGTTCCTGACTATCTTCTCCTTGTTTACCATAGAATGGGTTGTTTTGAAGAAAGGTGATCCAATGTGCCCGAATCTCGAAATTTAGAGTGTTAATGGGAGGAGGGTGTACTGGGTGATGAACGTCAGCAGCTTTAGGGATTGAGAATTCTCTAAGGGCCTTCTACAGTTCTGCTGCTTGCGCTGCTGCTTGTGCTACTTGGATTTCTTCTTGAACCGCAGCTCTTGCTTCTTGCATGAGCCTTTCTCTTTGCGCATTAAGGTCTTGGGCTACCCTTCAGGCTATTTCCTCCTCTTGAGCTATTCTTTCTTGGTTTTCTCTGTTCTGACGATGAAAGGTTCTGTCTATCTCAGGATCAAAGCTAGCAGTGAGTCCAAAACTATTCGGGCGGTGCATACACTAGTCTTTGGGGGTTCCTGAGATGGAAAGATCTTTTTGAAGTAAGATTGATGTAGAGTCAAATTCAAGTGAATGATCAATAGTTTCAAAAGAAAAAGAAAAAACCTAAATTAGCCTCAAAAGAACTAGATTTGACTAACTGATTATGTTGTCCCCGGCAACGGTGCTAGAATTTGACGTGGTCTATTATCACACTAAAAAATTCACCCATGGTTGAAATCCCTGAGCTTTTACCAAAACCTTGTGCAATAATACCACCCGCAAGAGGACGAGTCTTATCACAATATAGTTGAGGATCGAATCCCAAGAGACAACATTTTTAAGAATCGTTGTTAGTCGAATCTAGTTCAAATAAGACTAATATTTAGAACGATTGATTAATTTGAGGTTGATTAAACTAATTGCAAGAAAGTAAAAAGTAGAATTAAAGTTGGTTCTAGATTAATGATATGGAATCACTAGGGTGGTCTTGGGTTTCACCACCACTGCACATACAAACACATCCCAACACATAACATCCAGGCAAGATCTAACTAACCAAATAGAACTACTACGAACCCTCCCCGAGGGATGTTTAGGTTCATGTAAGCAACACCTGAGGCATCAAATGTCTTGTCACCATCTGGATCATATACTTACAGTTCCACAGATACAGAAATCCAAGTGAAGCTGTGGGCCCCCTATACAGGCGTTGGGAACATAGAAGTGTCATCGTGGGCTAGATGGCTTATCCCCTCAGGGATCATACACTTACGACCTCAAGGAATCCTATTCTATTTCTAGTTTGGGAGTCAACCGCGTTAGTCAACATTCTATCCTACATATTAAAGTTCTTGTAACATAGGAAAGAACAAGATAAATGCAAGCAGGTGATCAATCTATAAGCAAACATCGACGATTAATAATGAAATGAAAAGTTACATGCATTTCCTTGGAATGTTAAAATGAAAATACATGAAAGCATGGGAAGCGGGGCTAGTCTCCGCACCCCAGTGAAAAGACACTACTCGCTCATGATGCGAGAAACAAGAAAAATAAGAGAGAGGGAAGATTCCACCATGAGCATGATGTAGAAGGTAGTCACAGCTCGATGAAGATGATGCGGTCTTCTATGCCGTGTCGGAGCAGATCTGGACGAGGAACGAGGGATGCCAAGACAAACTAGGCAGTCTTTCTCTCTCCTCCTTCCTTCTCTTCTCAATCTCCTTACTCACAGTAGGAAGAGCAGGGGAAGTGATAGTGACATGATGAATGGGATCGGACCTGTGTTCAGGTAGCCTGGTGGCGTCCCCTATCCGATGCCCCCAAATGAGGACCCTACTGGTCCTATTTATAGGCTCAGATGGGGTCTTCACATTTTGGACCCTGTTGAAATTTTCACTGTTTGGCTTTAACAGTTTTGGAGACCGTTTAGTCTTCTTAACGGTCTAGGACTCACATCCAAACGGTCTTGGAGACCGTTTAATAATCCTCGCGGTCTTGCTGCTTTCATCCAAATAGTTTGGAATATTGCCTCCAATCGGTCTTGGCTTTACAGTGCTCTTCACAGTTTGCTATCCAACCCGTCTTCAACGCTCGGTCGATCTAACAGTCTCGTGGATCGATTATCTCCAATTGGTCTGGAGACCGATCACTGCTTAACGGTATGTGCCTCTCACGGTCTCGCGGCTTTTAAATGGTTTTGATTTCTCCTCCGTCCATGCGGTCTTGCTGGTGAGTGAGGACTATACGGTCTTGAAGATTGTCTACCGTCAAATGGTTTCAGATGATCGACCCTTGGAGGTGTTCAATCGGTTTGGAGACCGACCGCTGTCTCACGGTCTTGAGACCGTGAGGAGAAGGTCGAGCAGTGATCTGGAGGACGATGGCTGCAGGTAGGGATGATAAGGAAGCGGAAGGCGAGAGATCCGCGGCTGTGGAAACTCTCACGTCGGCGGTGGCAGGGACTTGCACGCACCCTCAGTGCTGGTTGAAGATGACGGAGGTGTGGTGGTGTTAGGGTTTCTGTGGTGGATGAATGAATAAGAAGGGTTCAGGGGTATAGCCACTTCTTGTGGTCTCGGGTAGAAGGTTGCCCATATGGTCTTGAGACCGTGAGGCTTCATATGGTCTTGAGACCGTGTGGCCTCACACGGTCTTAAGACCGTATGGAAGGGGGAAGGGCTCAAAACCATTAAGGCAACATAGAGGGTAAACCGCAAGGGCAGATCGTGTGGTTGGATGGATGGGGGTCGTCGATCCGTGATCGTATGGTGAGGAGAAAGCCCAAGACCGAATGAGGTGAAACCGAATGGATCAAGACCATTTGGTCAAGACTATTTGGTCAAGACCAAGGATGAGAGGATCTCGAGTGAAGGTAGATCTAGGGTTGAGAAAGGTGGGCCCCACTTATTAGGGTTTGATACAGATGATGGTTGATGGAGATAAAGGTGGAATGAAGCAAGTAGTGGTGATGATTATGTTGAAGGTGGATTAGGGTGAAATGGATGTGGGTTCCAGCTGATGGTTCAACCTCATCATGACCTGAATAAGAATATAAACCTAGTTAATAATCTTGATAATTGAACCAATTAAGCAATTTGCATATTTTGAGATTTTAGGAGAAGAAAGTGAATGCATTGAGTCGAATTAGGCCCAAGATGGCGATTGAATTTCATGATGAATATGCATTCATCAAGCATCACTTCTCTCTCAATGCCCACACTTGGAACTTTTTTTACTCTCCTTAATCGGTCTGTTGAGCCATCCTGAATGAAAATTGTATTTCTGACCTTATGCACTAAGACTTAGAAACCTTCCTTTGACGTTCCCCCTGTCGATGTAACCCCACATCAAGAGCATGATCCTCCATTCTGCATGCATCAATTACATGTCCATTGCATTGTCCTTCTTCCTCATGTGCATACTATCTAGAAGAAGTCTTTGGAGTGACCTTCTCTAATTGGGAGCCATCCTAATGCTTGTAGAAACTTACCTTTCTACACTTTCTAACATCATTGAGAGGATCCTTCAGCTCAGATCTACTACTACACTTATAGGAGTACTTCCAAGTCCTCCTCGTATCCTTTGAACTGACGTTGGCTTCTTGACTTTCTGAACCTTCTCTTTGTGCACTGTCAATGTGGTTTTATATAGATTGCACCACAGTCTTCCTTGAGCTATAACCAAAAACCCTTTTGTTACCTTGCACATGCCACCACCAAACCCGAGATCATATCTGCTCCTATCCAATAAGGAACCAAAAATTACACTGAGACTCAAGTCTGGAACATGACGAACATCCTTGAGCACGATAGTACACCCAACATCTATTTTGATGCAGACGCCACCAATCCCGATGATATTTGAGTAGATAGCATTCTCCATCCTCACATTTCCTAAGTTCCCTCTTCTATATTTTATGAAGAACTTCCTATGAGTCGTAGCATGACACGTCGCTCCTGTGTCTACAACCCACTTAAAACCATCCTATGTGTTCAATCCCTACTCTTGGACTGTCAATATTAGATCTTCCGCAATGGTAGTTGTATTGTTCTAGTCATCATCCTCGTGTTCTTTGGCAAGTTCTTGTCACACCTTCCAGATCTTGCAATCTTTCTTGAAGTGTCCAACTTTTTCGCAACAGTAACATTCTTTACTCTTTGTATTTGACTTCCCGTGATTAGAACTGTGATTGCGATTTTGATTTCTTCCTCTACCTCAACGTATAGAGATGAACATGAAGAATTTGACTTTCCACATTTCCTTTTGCGAATGTCTTCACGTAAAATCAAATCCCGAATATCGTCAAGTCTTCAGCTTCATGCTTCTTGATGAACTACTGACTGATGTCACTGTAGCAGACCAATTCTCAGGCAAAGAGGAAAGAAAGATAAGGGATTGGACTTCATCATCAAAAAATATCTCCACTGAGTTTAGTTGAGTAATTATAATATTGAACTCATTGATGTAATCTGCTACTGAGGCTCCTTCACTCATCTTTAGGTTGAATAAATGACACATCAAATATACCTTGTTTGCAGCAGTTGGCTTCTCGTAGATATCTGATAACGTCTTCATAAGTCCCACCATCAAACACACATCAAATATACCTTGACCTTCCAACCTTGCTCTGATATCACTTGGTAGGAATTTTTGTGGGAAAGTGATGTGTTCTGTAAAACTGAAAGCACAAGATTTGACGTGGAAAACTATCCCCAAGATGAGAAGAGAAAAATCACATGGCAATACCGACCAACAAGTACTATGTAATCAAGATTGCAACTCACACCGTCTAGATTTAGTTACCCCTAAATTTGAATAGCTTCTCCCACACAAGAAGAAAGACGAGAAGAAGAAAGTTACACCCAACATCTACAAAATATCTCACTTATCTTGTTCTCCTCATAACACCTCTATTGTTGTATGGGATCAGACACACGGTTGTACTCTTACCTGTTGCCGTTGCGACCGCTGATCGGGCTGCCTCTGCTCCTGACGAAGTCACCTACTTTGCCACCAATCAGAAACTCTCTCCGGCTTAGGGAGCAGATGTGCATCCTCCGTTAAACGGACAGACGATTGTCGTAGTCACTGTTGCAACACCAACGTAGTGCCACTAACTGATGTGCGTCCTCCGCTGATCGGATATGCCGCCGTTGTCGGTGCACCACTACTTCATTTCAAGACAAATTCATTGACCCTCTCTTACCACAAGAGAGCACACCGGTTGTTCTTATTTTCTGACTCTTCTACCACAGAAGGCACCAACAACAAACAACTGATGGGATGATCTCAATGGCCTCCCTCAGGACCTCTATTTATAGGCATCCATGACATATAGTAGCAATTAGGAATCCCGCTCCAATTTATAGTTCAATTCCTAATCTAATTTCAATGTTGTAAATAGAGAGTCGTCTTTTCTTCTATTAGATTTTAATTCTACTAGGATTAACAACGATTAACAACACAAGCCAACTCCTACTCAAGTCCAAATCTAATTAGGACATGGGCCGAAACAATCCTATTCCAACACATACTTATTGTGTTAGTTATTTGTAAATGTATGTATGTTTAAATACACGATATATTCAACAATACACATATACCCACATCATATATGTGTATTTTCCTATCTAACAATAAATATACATCAAAACTAATGCACATGAATACCTACCTATTTTAACAACATATTATAAACTGGGTTTAAGCGGTCCAAACAATGATATAATTGTAGCTCATGCTATAGGATCAAATTAATTTCTCCGGTTGTTAGTTATGACGGTGTTATGCTAAGGTGATCCTGGGTAGAATCCGTTCAACACAGCCCAGCGTATACTAATCCGGCTCAATGTCCGACCACGTTATGAAAGCACTGTTGCAGCACAAGGAGTGGTAGATGATGGGGATGAGGGGTGATGGACGCGTAAGCCTCGAGCAATTATGGCATTTGCGAGGAGGACGCCGACCCTTCTCGTAACTCTTTCAACTGGTGGTTCCACATAAGAACCAAATGGGGACCTTTTACGAACGAATAATCACCTCGCATAAAGAAAAAGAGCACTAGAGTTGATAAGATAAGAGTCGAATAATCACGTTTAACGTTGTTGTTTCCCAGATGTACCTCTTCCCAAATCGTTTCTCTGTTTCCTAGATGTACACGGTGCCTCTTCCCAGCGTATATCAATCCCAGCTGATAAGCTAAGAATCGAATAATCACCTCACCTCGCATAAAGAAAACGAGCACTAGAGTCGATAAGCTAAGAATCGAATAATCACCTCGCATAAATAAAAAGAGCACTAGAATTGATAAGATTAGAATCGAATAATCACCTTTAACTTTGCTGTTTCCCAGATGTACATGCTACCTCTTCCCAAATCATTTCTGTGTTTCCTAGATGTACACGGTACCTCTTCCCAAATCGTTTCTCTGCCCTAGTTTCAGTCATCTGAATTTGCCACATCTCTTGCTTTCGTTCCCAATTCGTTTCTCAGTCATCTGAATTTGCCACATCTCTCTTGCTTCCGTTCCCAAATGGAGAGTATCGGTGTCTCTGCCATCCAGGGAATTTTCAACCTTGCTGCTTCCTATGCCGGCAAAAGGCTACAAATTCTCTATGACTTGGATCGCCACATCGACCGCCTGGAATCAAAGTTTCTTCCACCGATGAATGAATATATCAGACGCGTAGAGGATGCTGAACTGAAGAAAATGCTGGTGGTCACCGAAACAGAGCAGAGGTCGTCGAAAGATGGCTGGTTGCAAACTTTTAAAGACTTGGCTATGGATATTGAAGATATTCTGGATGAGGTATCTATACGGAAGACTCGTAACATCTCCTATCAGCCGGTATGTGGTTGCTTTGTTCCCTCTTGCTTTGATTGTTCTGATAGTAGCAGATCTGATGGCTGGTGCAAGTTCTATGCTGAATTTCGTACTCGGATAGCATTTAGGATCAGTGATATCTACGCAAATTTGGAAGATATTACAAATGATAAGGAAACCTTGATGCGTCTCTTTCCTGAAAATGAAAGTCCTTCAGATAATACTGTTGGTGACGGAACCTATGAAAGGAGGCCGCCTGAAAGCTCAATAAATAGGTATCGAGACTTCAAAATGATAGGCAGGGTAGAGGATATGGATAATATATTGAGCAAATTATTGAGTACCGAGTCGAGGACGTTGGTGATCCCGATTATGGGGATGGGAGGCGTGGGCAAAACCACAATCGCCCGCAGTGTTTTTAATGATACGAGAGTGAAAAGTCACTTCAAATTTACGAAGTGGGTATTTGTGGGGATAAAGTTTGACGCCGAGACGTTGCTAAAGGTAGAGATTCTTGATGATCCACAATTTGATGGGGGTCTTGACCGGCTTTATAACAAGGTGATCGAAAAAGTTAAAGACACCAGGTTCTTAATTGTTTTGGATGATGTTTGGAACAAAGATCAAGGGCAATGGGATAAGTTGCTGACACCGTTAGATCAAGGTGGGGATGGCAGTAGGATTCTCATAACTACCAGAGAAGTAAGTGTTGCGGAACAGGCATGCAAGAGCAGTGTTTACCACGTCAAATTGGAAACTTTGGATAATGAGCGTTGTGTGGAGCTGTTTGAGCAGTATGCTTTTGGTAATGGTGTTCCAGATGAACATAACAGTCTAAGAAAGATGGGGAGAGAGATAGTTGCCAAAATCCAAGGTCATCCTCTGGCAGCAATAGTAATAGGTAGCAGTTTATGTGGCGAAACAAAAGAAAGTGAATGGAAGAAAATTCTGTATAGCAGTTTATGGAGCGACGACGTTAAAGATAAACACAATACTGTTATGTCGACCCTGCTGTGGAGTTATTGTCGCCTTCCCCATCATCTCAAGCAGTGTTTTAGATTGTGCTCCATATTTGAAAAGGGAGAAAGGATTACGAGAACTGCGTTGATAGAGATGTGGGTTGCACATGGATATGTTAGCGGGTCCACAAGACTAAAGGATATAGGAAGTCGATACATAGATGATCTATGTTCTGCCTCACTGTTTCAGAACGATTTTGGATATGATTGTGGATTACATTATGGTTATTCCCATCGTAGGGATGACGTGTATCTTGGCAATGATCATGGCCGAATCCAAATGCATGACTTAATCCATGATTTTGCACAGTTAGTTTCTAGGGGTGAAGCCTCTAGGATAATTCAGCAAAAAATATACACTTCAAACCCAACAAGACGCGAGTGTTTTTTAGAATTAAGTTCAGCAGGAAATACCATCCAGATACAGCAACAAGCCTGGGGAACTCTTACAGACCAAGCAAAAAATATACGCCACCTTGCAGTTTATGCAGAAGAATTTTATGCGTTCGATTGGGATATTTTATTAAAGTTTATAGATTGGAAAAGGCTTCGGACTCTTATTGTACGTGGTGTCAGAACTATTCCTAAATCGGTCTCCTCTCAGCTACGTTCGGTCAGAGTTCTAGTTGTTGCATTGTTGAATATAAAAGACTTTGACGACATGATCATAAATGTGGTACATCTTCGAGTCCTGAGTGGCGTGGCATCAGATCTCCGTGGACATGTGTCGAAGCTCACCAAGTTGCGAGTTCTTGATCCAAGTAGATATTCCACAGAGATTAAAGGCATTGGCAAGATAACATCTCTTCAATATTTACATAGATATTGTGTTCAGGATAAGGATGGATATAAAATAAAAGAGCTCAAGGGATTACAACTTCATGGTCGATTAACAATTACCAATCTGGAAAATGTAAAAGGTGGAATGATGGAGGCTCAGGAAGCCATGTTACATGAAAAGGAGCACCTTACAGACCTAGAGTTAATCTGGTCATATGGTCATTACTTGGGCGACCGTTCGTCAATTGAAGAGGAGGTACTGAAAGGACTGTGCCCCCATCAAAATTTGAGGAGACTCGGTGTCGAGGGATTTCCAGGCAGACATTTTGGATTGGCTTTGAATAATTACGCCAGTATAGTCTCGATACGTTTGTATATGTGTCAAAATTTAGTGGAGCTACCACCGCTCGGGCAAATGTCCGGACTCAAGTATTTGAAAATTAGCTGTTTATATAAGATGCGAAAAGTAACTAGACAATTTTATGGCAGCAGTTTGGGTCACGCCGCGGCCGTCGTGTTTCCATCACTAGAAGAGTTGAAGATTTCTAAATTGGAGGAATGGACAGAATGGGACGGGCTTGAGGACAAGGACAACAACAATGTGAAATTCTTCCCTTCACTACAAAAGTTGGAAATCCGGGATTGCAAAAAACTAAGTGGAATTCCGCATCTACCTAGTAGCATTAAAACTTTGAAACTAGCATCCGTGGGATTGACCACAATACCAATTTTTTGGGGATGCAAAGGTGGGATCCACGACCAGCAGAAGCCATCGTTGCTCAGTGAGTTGTACATAAGCAGATGTTCGTCACTCGAAACAATTGGGGAATGCCTGCTGGAGCACCCTGCGTCGTCCGTGGAATCTATTGAAATCGAATATTGTGATAGCCTTACTGAAATTTCAGCTTCCAAACACTTTTCCCTAGTGGGGAGTATGGAAGTACGTCGTTGTGAAAATCTGAAGACGTTGAATCTTCCGGGAGCTGGAAATGTCACAGACCTACACATTTATAGTTGTGATTATCTGTCTGAGATTTCGCTCGGAAATCCTATTTTATCATGTCGTGAGGGTTTGGGTGTAACATCTGTGGTCTCCGAAACCGTGACGGATTTAACCGCTGATTCGTGGCAGTCGTCCCACGCAATACACGTGGTTCAGTTATCGGGGTCTGATTCCAGCGGCGTGATGGAATATCCACTACACAATGTGGGATGGCTGTACACAGATATTTGGGATGTATTAAACTTCGTGTGCCCCGCTAAGTTAATATATTTGAAATTACACGGCCCGTACAGGAGGCGTATAGCTACGAACGAGGCGTATAGCTATGAAGCAGAAAAACAGTGGTGGCAGAGCCTCACTTCTCTTGAGACTCTAGAGCTAATCGATGTTGACGATTTACTTGGCAGGGCTTGGTTTTGGGAAAACCTCCAACGCATACCTTTTCTTAGGACACTCGAGTTTGGCCACTGCAATGAGATCAAGGCTCTGCAAGAAAAGGACCTTCCTAGATCGTTGCGGGAATTGCGACTCTACGACTGCCTGCACTTGGAGGAACGGTACCAAGAGGGAGGACTTGGGCGGGACATTCTGCTGGCTCACATTCCACAACTAAAAATTACACTACCTGGTAAAATATTTTATACGCATTCCATTACGACAAATGGTTTTTATGATCCAGTAAAAATAATTGCATGTTTTGTGGTAGGGCAGCTTCCGGGGTATACTTTTCCGTATATATATATTACCCAGACAACATTCATGTTCAAACATTTTATATGCATTCCACTATTACATATTATACGCATCATGCCGCTCATATGTTTTCCGGGCGGGACAGAATCCCACAGCTCTCCTCGCCAAGCCCTACGTATATATACACATTGCGAACCACATGACATCTTCTGTTCCCATCATCTATCCCAGTCTCTGTCACGCTGCCTATCAGCTGTGTACTCCTGTAAGACTGCACCATGGATGTATTGCCGCTACCATAGTGGAATTGATGCCGAGCTCGCCGCCATCCCGTACCACATCCATGATGCCATGCCGCCATCCCGTACCACATCCACGATGCCATGCGCTATTAGAAAATATGTCTTGCCAGCCTACTCAAGTTCTGCATCTATTAGAAAATAATTTTTTTTAATATAGATACACATTTTGGAATTTAAAATAGAATCTAAATTATTCTTCAGGGACAAAATATAGAATATCTAAATAAGATAATATATTTTATTTGTTATATCCTTTGATTTAAAGTGAATTTTGGATTCCAAAATGGTGTCCGCATAGCATTATTCTTTTTAATATTTGCCCCAAATGAAGGAGCTGCTTCATAATTTATAACTAAATCAAAGCTACGAATTGAACTACGGCTACATACGTTTATCACCTTCTTAATTGGGAAAACCGTGATGAGATGAGGCCTCACACGTGTGTTGTCAATTGATCCTGTTATCCACATCCATAGTAATAGAAAATGATTGCGCGCATGCTTGTCTTGGAGCTAGGATTCGATACTGGGATGAAATGAGACCTAACCAGAGAAATCATCGGTTTGCTACTCATTAGGCTATAGATACGGAGCCTTTCTACCAAATCCTCCAACCAGAGTAGTCACATTTTGACACACCAACACGTGGACTCATGGCTAGCATTTGTATATAACTCACTGATCCATATATAGATATACCTGCCTCGTATTTAATTGCAAGACACTCTAGCAATATATATCGATCAACTGACTTCATTATCCCAAGTAATATATGTGCATGCTCATTTTCAAGAGGTGGCGTCAATGCCCTTGGCTTCCCTTTTAACATTATTCATGTGTATACATAACACTTGTTTGCAAATCAGATTCCAGTGCCCAGTGATGCTATAGCTGCTACGAACAGAGACTACGAGACTGACCAGGAGATGATAAAAAAATATATACCAGTATAATTGACACCTGCTGCTATCTAATGTCCCTGATATGAAACTTTTCACGCATGTATCTGAGTGATTCTAGTCGGAGTCCCTTTATTTGACAATGTCAGATTTGCACATATTGCTAAGCTTACAACTGAAATATTTTTCCTCATCAATAGGAACATGGGCTGATGGCATGTCCTTAAATGTTCATATAACAAGATCGACCAGCATACATTGATCAAGTCAATTCATTATCCCAGGTGCGTTATATAGCTTAAGATATTTTTCTCGTTGTTGTAGTTCGTTATGAAAAATAATATTGGAAGACAGTCTTGTCATTACACAAATGGATGGACTCTTTTGCTTAATGACTAAGTGTCTGTTTAATTTTCTTCTTCTAATATTGCTATTTTCAAGGACAAGCACACTGACTCTATCTAGTTGATAACTTTTACTCTCAATCTTAACCAAAGTCTTTTTTTTTCTTCTTCTTCTTCTTCTTCTAATATTGCTATTTTCCAGCTCATTTCCGAAATTGTTAGGAATTTGGTCCTACTTTGGTATCTCTGGTTTATTTATATTTGCACACAAAATTATACATCTCTTCTTGCCTAGAGAAACAAATTTTATACGATCTTACATCAAAGATAATTTATTATATATTAATTATATCAATGCTGGCTCATCTACGAAATAGATTTACAATTCAAGTTTGCTTCAACAGGATAATCGCTTGCATGGGTGAGGACTGAAAGCCTGAAGCATAATACTTAAAGTGGATCGATACCAATATTTATTCATATTGCCCTCTCTACACCAAAACAAATATATATTTTTCTCCTTCCACTACTTAGAACTCATAATATATTTGAATATGGGATGAGATGACACATTACTTGCAGCAAAAGATTATTTTATAATGTAAAGTTGAGACACATTCTCTTCTTTTACTATTTCTGAAGATAACATGTAATATGTTTGCCTCGACAATTAACACTATTCATGTCATTACTTGAAACTATAACTTCATGTTGATATGTATTTAAGATAATCTAATGAAAAGACATGATATGAGATTTATCCATGTCAAATTTGTACGATGATAACTTGTTGGTTTGAAAACAACAAATATAGTAGGATTTGGTGTTATTGCTATCATAAAAGCATGATACTCAGAGAGAGGTACAAGGCCTTACAATTCGCATAAAGGAATATGCATGTGTGTTTAACTAATCGATCAATATATTATGTTTTCATCAATTATATTATTTGAGGAAGATGTGTGCTCCGATGTTTGGGAATCAAAAACAGCATACACATTAAAAAAATGAAGTTACTTTTTCTTTCTAAATGTATGATTTTTTCCTAAAAGCCATCTATAATATTAGAGTCAACTTTGGTGAATGCGGTGGATTCAAATTTTGTAATTTTGAAAACACAAGATAGACATATTCAAGTTGCATATCACATGACGGCTCTCTCTGATTCTTAATTACCTCCAAACGACTACTACAAGGGTTCACATGTATTGATGTAAAAAAACGTACAAAACACTTCTCTTAATTTACCATTTTTATCATAATCAAAAGAAGTTTATGTGGATTCACACTTAGAATTCAAAGAAGGGCGTCATATTTGGTATGCTAGATTGATGAATCATTCATTATTTTGTATATTGGGTTGGGGAAATGACTTATACAATTGATCAATTCGGGAATTGATCTCACATAACACCCATGTTTCAGTTCTATGGCCTAAACTTGCACGCAATAAGCGAAACCTAAGTTTATATCATCTAACTTTTTATTTTGAGGTGTCTAATTAGGGGAATCATGAAAAATTTATGTTCTTGGTGGACCTATAGTAAAACAAGGAAGGTGATTCTTGGTTTATTTATGGAGGGAGAGAGAAGAGGGATTTGAAAAAAAGTTGAAATTGAATATTTCATGTGGGGAAAGATGATGTGGTTTCTGAGTACACCATATGGAGCTAGTTTAAGGAAAATATAGAGAAGTTCTAAAAAGAGTAGCATGATTATATAATTATAAAAGAAGAATAAATAGAAGGGAAGAATAAAAAGGAGGACAAAAAAAACAAATTGATAAAAAGAAGATAAAATATAATAACAAGAAGAAGAAAAAAATGAAAAGGATAGAAAAATTATGGATAACATAATTAGGAGAAACATGTGTGTTGTTTTCACATAAATAGCTTATGGTTTTATGATACTCTTACACAGTAGTCATTGTGTTGCATAAGGATATCATTGAGGCTTGGATTTTCATAGAGTGGGATTGTGCCAATGTACATAACACATTACTTTTAGTTCTAACAAGATTTTGTTACTTTGTTTCACATGCTTCAGCCAAAGAATAAATGAACAAGGTGAATCACATGTGGGGAAGTAAGACGTTAGATTTTTCATTGGTTTCTTAGTTCACAATTCATGTGGCTCCTCGTTATTGATTCTATCAAAGACGACCCGACGAACTAACCGTCTGGAGGTTCCAGACGATCAGTTGGTGACAACCAACCAACCGACCAGGAGGCGAGTCGATCAGTCATAGGATGAGCTGATCAACCCGGAACGGTTCAAAGCACATATCTTCATCAACTACAGGATGTTGCATGTGATGTAGACCTAAATGACCGTAATTCCTTGTGGCTCAGGGAATTACATATAGGATGTCCATAATCATTTGTTTATCACTTCACATGTTTTCTTGTGGGATATAGCATGTATATGATACACACTATATATGTGGTGATTGCATATGTATATGTATATAAATACCAAAACCCTCAATATAATATTAAGTCTTAGATACTTTGCATAAGCAACACACATGAAAATCTTGATCGACAAGCGTGGGGATCCCAAGGGTGGTGCCATGTCTATCTTGTGGAAGTGTGATGGTAGTTGTGTGGGCCCGCCAAGCGGGGTGCACTCCAATCGTGTTGGCTTTTGGATCAGGCTTAACTAAGTGGTCTTAATGAGATTAAGCACTTAGAGGCATAGAGATGACTATGGAAAAGAGTTGTGCATATCATCTATCCAAGAATTGCATAAGATGCAATTGGTAAATGTTACCTACCTTAATTATTGATTATGGATGATGGCGTTGGCTGGGTAATAACATAATTATTTTGGATCTTGGCTTACTAGAAGGTTGTACGCTGCAATCTTCCAAATTGTTGATGAGGGCTATCAATTTGATCAAAATAGTGGGAGTGATAATTCATTAAAGGCCTAATTAAATATCATCATTTTTTATTCAAATCAAATCAAAAGGAGTTTTGATAAAATGCAAATGTTTTCTCTTGTAGAATCAAATGGAAAAGAAATCATCATTGAAAGCGGAAAATTTAATCGAGATAAATTTTCATAACTAGTTAAGGACTATGAGAAGCGTTCTGCATATTCCTAAGATACCAGTGGTTGTAGAATCTGCTCTATGTACGCTTAAGGTGTTGTTTGAGGCACAAAAGAAGAAGGGTAGTTCCATGATAGTGATAAGTGGAATGATGTCCAAGGACACATGCAAGGTAGAGAAGTGTTCTCCCACCCAGCTGAAGTCCAAGTCTTTTGCGCTCAAAATATGGAGAGGATTAAGGGAATCTAGGAAGTTGAAGAAAGAGATAGAGATCTCTACTTCCACTGTATACGTGATTGAGATTAACTTTACTACTTCTTCATCATCGATACTTGATATCGGATGTGGGTCACACATTTGTTCAAATGTGAAGGATCTGAAAGGAAGTAGGCCTTTAGCAAAAGGCGAGGTTGAACTATGTGTTGCTAATGGTGCAAGAGTTGCTCCTACTAAAGTAGGAACCTATGAGTTATCTCTACCAAGTGGACTGATAAAAGAGTTACAAAATTGCTATTATGTACCTGCCATAAATAGGAATATCATTTATGTATCTTGTTTGGACAAAGATGGATTTGAATTTCTTATTAAGAATGGAAAATGTTCCATTTCTAAAGGTGGGATATTTTATGGCAGTGCCCCAATGTCTTATGGTCTATATTTTATATATCTACAGACAAGTGTATACAACATAAACACCAAAGGACAAAAACTCAATGAATCAAACAAAACATACCTTTGACATTGTTGTCTAGGGCACATAAATGAGAATCACATATCTAGACACCATAAAGATGGATATATGGACTCTTTTGATTTTGAATCATTAGAGACATGTGAATCTTGTTTATTGGGTAAGATGACCAAGGCTCCCTTTTTAGGAAAAGGTGAGAGAGCTAGTGATCTATTAGGACTCATACATAGTGATGTATGTGGGTCTTTTAGAACAAATGCTAGAGGTGGGTATCAGTACTTCATTACCTTTACTGATGACTTCTGTTGGTATGGTTATGTTTACATGATGAAACATAAATCAGAAACCCTTGAAAGGTTCAAGAATTTCATGAATGAAGTACAAAACCAACTTGGCAAAAGTATTAAGGCACTTTGATCCGATCAAGGTGGAAAATACTTAAGCTAAGAGTTTGAGGACCTTCTGAGAGCCCGTGGTATTGTATCATAATGGACTCCACCTAGAACACCACAACATAATGGTGTGTCAGGAAGAAGGAATCACACATTACTAGATATGGTGAAATCTATGATGAGTTTTGTCGATCTTCCAACTTCTATCTGGGGTTATGCTCTTGAAACCACCACATATATACTTAACCGTGTACCATCTAAATCGGTTCAAAAGACACCATATGAAATATGGCATGGGAAGCGTCCCAATGTGTCTTTTATGAAGATTTGTGGCTATGAAGCTTATGTCAGAAAAATGTTTTCTAAAAATCTTGGACCCAAATCAGATAAATGTTATTTTGTTGGATACCCTTTAGAGACTAAAGGATATTACTTTTATTCTCAATCTGACAACAAAGTGTTTGTTTCTAGAGATGTTGTATTCCTAGAAAAGAAATTTATTTCCAAAGGAAGCTGTGGGAGGAAAGTAGAGCTCGAAAAGGTTCTAGACCAATAAGAAAACATTGAACAAATTGATGAACAAGAGGAAAATAGAGATTCACAAGTGGTTGTTGAATCTCAGTCTCCTCAAGTAACACATGGACCTCATAGATCTAGTAGGATACGCCTTGAACCTGAAAGATTTGGATATCTTGTGATTCAAGAAGGTGGTGAGTTGGTCATAGATGATGAGCCAACTACCTGTGTAGAAACTATATAGGGACCAAATTTTGAGAAATGGCTTGAGGCCATGAGATCTAAGATGGAATCGATGTATACCAACAAGGTATGGACCTTGGTGGATCCACCTAAAGGGGTAAAACTCATAGGGTGCAAGTGGGTCTTCAAGAGGAATATTGAAACAGATGGAAATGTGCAAACTTATAAGGGTATATTAGTTGTAAAGGGTTTCAGACAAGTTCAAGGTGTTGACTATGATGAAACCTTTTCACCTGTTGCCATGATTAAGTCTATCAGGATCATGCTTGCTATTGCAACATACTATGACTATGAGATTTGGCAGATGGATGTTAAAACTACATTCCTTAATGGGAACCTTGTCGAGGATGTGTACATGCCAGAACCTGAAGGTTTTATAAATCCTAAGGATGAAAATAAAGTATGTAAGCTGCAAAGATCAATCTATGGATTAAAGAAAGCATCTTGGAGCTGGAATTTTCGATTTGATGAATAAGTCAAAGAGTTTGGATTTAGTCAAAATGAAGATGAGCCTTGTGTGTACAAGAAGGTTAGTGGGAGCATGACTACATTCCTCATATTGTATGTAGATGACATACTATTGATGGGGAATGACATTCCTACTTTACAAAAGGTAAAGACATGGATTGGAAATAAATTCTCAATGAAAGACTTTAGAGAAGCTTTCTATATCTTAGGAATCAAGATCTATAGAGATAGATCTAGAAGGCTTCTTGGACTAAGTCAAAGCACATACATTGACAAAGTTTGAAGAGGTTCAGCATGGATAACTAAAAGAGAGGAAGCATACCAATGATGCATGGATTTCCCATCTCTAGAGCTCAATGTCCCAAGTCTTGTGAACATAGGGAACACATGAATGGGATTCCATATGCATCAACAATTGGATCCATCATGTACGCAATGTTGTGCACACGTCCCGATACCTCGTATGCACTCATCATGACGAGTAGATACCATTCAAATCCCAGATATGCTCACTGGACAGCCTTGAAGAACATCCTAAAGTACTTGAGAAGGACTAAGGATCAGTTCCTTGTATATGGTGGTGAGCAAGATTTGGTGGTAAAGGGTTACACTGATGCAAGATTCCAAACTAATATAGATGAATACAAATTACAATCAGGTTTTGTGTTTTTCCTTAACAACAGAGCTATGAGATGGAAGAGTTCCAAACAAGAGACAGTTGCAGATTCTACGATAGAGGCTGAGTATATTGCTACATCCCATGCGTCAAAGGAGGTTGTGTGGATCAAGAAGTTCATCTCTGAACTTGGTGTGGTTCCTAGAGTCTATGATGCAATTGAGCTTTATTGTGACAACAATGGAGATATTGCATAAGCTAAAGAACCCATATCACATCAACGGTCCAAGCACATACAACGACGCTTCCATCTCATATGAGAGATCGTACAATGAGGAGATGTGAAGATTTGTATAGTACGAACCGAAGATAATATTGTTGATCCCTTGACTAAGGCACTTTCATAGAAAAAGCATGATGGTGATGCTAGATCACAAGGACTGAGGTTCATGGGTGATTGGCTCTAAGGGAAAGTGGGAGTTTGTTGGTATGTATGCCCATAGAGTCAATCATATGATGATTGTAATGGCATACTTTGTAAATGATTTAAATAATAAAAAGGCAATTTCCGTCTATATGTTTAATCTATTTTGAGATAATGATATAACATGTTAGATGTCTAAAGAATTGTATTACTCAATGAAATATGTCTTCGGGTTGAGGACTTGAACAATGAGATCATATGGATGTTAAGAGTATACATTCTTGTTATGTCCCTAGTCGGTTGTTATTGTGGAAATAACCATAGACATCAATAACACAAAACACTAGAGTGTGTGTTGGTTGATGACAAAGTCTCATTAGTCATGATATGTGATATCAAACCAAGTGCACAGATACATGTTGTGGCATTCAACTTATCAAAACGAGATTAACCAAAGAGGAAGCAAATTACTAGAAGCAGAATTTCTGAAAATCACTAAAAATTAAAACTTTTTTTTGTAAAGAAATCCACAAACAGTAAAACTCTATCATAAAGAACCAAAGTAAGTTATTGACATTCTGATTCATCAAAACAACTATGTATCATCTCATCTCGAGAGTCATAACATTGACTGCCCAGTTAAACTATACATGAGCACTATACAAAATCTCAAGGCATCAAGCCAAAAATCTCATATCTATATTGAACCATCTACTGACTCCTAGGACCTGAGAGTATAGAGATGACACATAGTGTAACGTCTATCTTGAGAAAACAAGATTAACTAATGCGGAAGCGTTCACTAAGCAGCGGATTACCAAAAAACACTAAAAATTAAAACTTTTTGTGAAGAGATCTTTAAATGGTAAAGCTTTTTCATAAAGCAACATGATAAGTTATTTACAAACTGATCCATCAGTACATCTCTGTAAGGTCATATCTTGAGATTACAATCATCAACTACCATGTTAACTATATAAGGCAAGATACAGAAATCTCGAGGTACCGGACCAAAAACTCGAAAGCACTAACTATTACTCCGAGGACCTGAGAGTACATAGACGACACATAGGACTCTAACTACATCTATTCATGGCATAACAGCCAGTGTCCCCACCTGAAACTTCACTGCTATCCCTGGTACTGTTGATGCTGCCCTTCAACTATTGAAGGATTTCTGCCTCCTCGCCCACGTCCACCTAAAAATATCTTTCCCACGGGGTGAGACAATTATAAAATTGTCCCAGTGAGAGTTATAACTCTTCGCCAGAAACATAATTATTGTAGCTTAAGAGAATAAATGTACACAAAGAAGTTATATTTATCTAGGAGTAGTTAAAACAATGTTTAACAGATTAAACCATTCTTCCTATTAAAGCAATACAACTATAATTTGATCAACCCATATGTCATTTATCTTTTAAGAAATAGAAGAACATGTATGGCATTTATTTACTTATAAAACCATCATTGCAACACTAACTCTCTTCAGACTTAGATCATGTATCTAATGTCTGACATTATTATTGGGGAGTCATGGCATGTAGCCATACTTTTTCTCACAAAGTGTTAGGATCTCAATTCCTCAATTTATCAAATACCTTTCTAAATTTATCATCATGATTATAGAATCTAGGTACTTGAACTCATAATTTACCATTCACTAGGTATCATAGCATATCATTATACTTGAAGCATGTAAAGTAATTTCAATACATAAGATATCATAATCCTTACCTGGATATGATCACCTCTTTATGAAAACCTGCATGATCAATATTTACTAATAACATGCATATTGTATCATAACAACACCATATAGGTTCTTCTCAATATATGTGATACCACGGTCGTGCTACCTTGCACGGTCGTGCAACAAAGGACTCACCACGACTGTGTCATAATACCATGGCTGGTTTCTAGGGTTAGGATTCTCATTTAATCCAAATAGAGTTATTCAACCTCTTAACTAGATTAGGAATAGTGATTCCTATCTCATTTATCAATCATGGAGTTTCATGCTTAAAAGCATAACTCAGAATTAGGGTTACTTGTTCATATCATCACTTCTCTCTAGATTAGGGTTTACTATTCACATAGCATCACATTACCCTAGATTAGGGTTTACTATTCACATAGCATCACATTACCCTAGATTAGGGTTTACTATTCACATAGCATCACATTACCCTAGATTAGGTTTTACTATTCACATAGCATCACATTACCCTAGATTAGGGTTTACTATTCACATAGCATCATTATGTATGAAGATTACTTCCATTCATGTCTTCACTAGGTTAAGATTCATTGATCATCATAATTAGGGTTTCCATGATCCCATTGTAAAGGATCATACCCTAATTATGTGTATTCATGCATGTTGGAAGTATATTACTTGATTTTCATTCATATTAGGAGTCTTCTCTCCCCTCTAAATTATTAGATGATGTTTACATCTCTTATGATTAGGTTAGGTCAATTCAACCTTGATAACATAAGTCACATTATTACTACAATGTTCATTAGGGTTTGCTTGATCAAGAGGTGTTGACTACTTAAACCCATCAAGGGTACTTTAGTAATGTTCACCATTGATCATAACATGCTTCAATCAACTAATTACTTGTTCCCTTAATGTCTTTAGATATCATTAGGATTTTAGATTAATCAACCATTAACCCATCTAAGCCTTTAAAGCATTAAGCATTCTTGACCTTAAAAGACCCCAAACGGTTTTGCACTTTCAACCTCCAAACGTTTTGAAACCGCATGACCACCAAATGGTCTTGAGACCGTTTGGTCCAAACACCCTCAAAACCGCATGGACCAAAAAGTGTATTAACACTTCCAATTGAGTTAGGGTTTTCAATGTTGAACACCTCAATCGTTCATGCCATGGTTAACCATTTATCAATTGATCCAATTAAGTTAATAATCAACTGATGTGACCCTCAATTCATCCTCAATTGATCACCAATTAGGGTTTGGGTGGATTGGATTAGGGTTGGAATCGATCATCCTTCAACATGCATCAATATGAGCTTAATTGATGTTGAACCCATTGAACCATCACTCAATTGGGTCATGACCTGACCCCAAACGGTCTTTAGGTCGTTTGGATAACCTCCAAACTGTCTTGAGACCGTTTTCCCATCATATCATCAACATCCAAGTCAACCAATTAAGGTTTGGATCATTGGATTGATCATCAAATCAGCAATTGATTACACTTTAACTTAGTAACATTGGATCATCAATTGCTTAACCATACTCACCCCTAGACCTAAAAACGGTCTTTGGTGACCTCCAAACGGTCTTGAGACCGTTTGGCTCATCCAACCCTTGGATTCTAGTGAAACTCTATCAAGGATTGGTCTATCGAGTTAATCAACAAATCAGCACTTAATTGTAATATGATTTGGTACCTTTGGACCTTCAATTGGTCAACTATACTTAACTCAAGACCTACAAACGGTCTTGGGTGATCACCAAACGGTCTTGAGACCGTTTGGGTGATCCCCAAATGGTTTTGAAACCGTTTGATCCAATCAACCCAAAACATCATCTCATTCACTTGCAAAATCAGCATTTAGCTGATTAGGGTTCATACCACATCTTTGGATCTTCAAACACATATCCATACTTCACCATAGACCTCCAAACGGTCTTGGGTGACCCCCAAACGGTCTTGAGACCGTTTGGGTGATCCCCAAACGGTTTTGAAACCGTTTGGGCTAATCAACCCAAAATCTCAAATTAACTCATTGGAATTTCAACACTAATTTCGATTAGGGTTTGCCCAATTGATTAGCCTTCAACTCATGATTCCTTGAGAATTAACCCCTACAATTTGGTGAGTTATTAACAAACATAATCAGGAACAGTAATATAAAACGGTCAACGCTTGGTCAATGCACGCAAACGGTTTTGAAACCGTTTTCCCAAAAAGGTCAAGTTAATCAGGTTGAAAATCAGCACTTAATCCAATTAGGTTTATCTAATTGATTAGCCTTCAACTATCGATTCCTTGGGAGTTAACCCATAAAATGTGGTGAGTCATTAACCAACATCATTAGGAACAATAATCCCAAACGGTCAACCCTTTGTCAACGCACTCAAACGGTTTAGAAACCGTTTTCCCAAAAAGGTCAAGTTAATCAGGTTGAAAATCAGCACTTAATCCAATTAGATTTACCTAATTGATTTGCCTTCAACTCACGATTACTTTGGAGTTAATCCCTCAAATTTGGAGGGTTATCAACCAACATAATTATGAATAGGAATCCCAAACGGTCAACCCTTGTTCAACTCAACCAAATGGTCTTGGAGACTGTTTTCTCCAACCGACCTTGTGAAACCGTTTGCCCCTCAAACGGTTTTGCAAACCCCCAAACGGTTTTGCAAAACCGTTTGGCCAAGGGTGCAAGACCGTTTGCTAAAGTAACATTGGTATTAACGCCCCCTTCTTCTACTTCCAGATCCATGTCTGTTCTTCATGGTTTTAGTTGCAAGAAAGCAAGGAAGGATGGGGGAAAGAAGAACAAACTACTTTTGCAAGAAAGAAAGATGCATAACAAAGTTTAAGGGTTTAGAGTTATAAAACCTGCCTTAGAACTAGCTCTAGAGCTCCATGATTCAAATCGTTAATGGTGGCTTGAGATCCACAGGTCGTCCAAGGTTTCTTCTTCAAGAATTGGTTGGAAAGGATGGCTAGAAAGAAGAACTTAGTAAGAAAAACTAGCAAACCAACCTTGTATCATGATTTCCTCCATGAATCTGAGCTAGAACATAACCAAAGCTTACCCGAACCTACTTAACCATTCTCCCCTGCTCCTGAGATCCTTCCTTAGTCAGCCACAGCAAGAGAGAAGTGAAGAGAGAAAGGGAAACAATCCATTGATTGTGGAAAGAGCTTGCTTATATATTTTTGGGCATATTTCCAAAGCAATGATAAATACTTCTTCTCTTTTACATCTATATCCTCCACGCCCCTCTCCTACTTATTTTCCACGTTCCTCCCTTCTCATAACATGCAAACTTATCTCTCAACCTTGGTTTAGAGGAAAATAAGCCAAACATTTTATTAAGTTATACATATATAAGGGTGATTTTGCATACATCTTGATTATTCAATTACAATGATTATCCTTTTTATATGGTTACACAAATGAGGTGCCCCCCTCATTTTCTTTACTCCACTTGATGCTAAAATGCATGAGAGGTACTCTAGAGGGTATATTTTACATGTTGCACCCTATGTTTTGGGTAAATTGCACTTTACACCAAAACTAGGTTTTAAAGTACAAGGATTGCTCTACAAGCTATATTTTGGTGCCCAAGCTTGGGGAATCCATAACACCACATCATATTCATTCTTATGATGTCTCATCATCATAGGAACATCTTAACATGTGCAATTTTCAAGTTAACCCCTCTAATTGGGTAATTTGCACATAGATCCCTATTAAACAAAACAATCTTACAACATTGTTCAAAAAGGGCAGAAATGAAAATATAGATTCTTCTAAAGCTTTAATGACATATCAAGGGTTAACCACAAGCCTTTAATAAAAATTTTATGCAAAACACCTAGGGTTATTTCATAACCCAGGTCAGGGGTGTTACAAATTATAAACCCCTAACAAGGATTTCGTCCCCAAAATCCCAGGAAAAGGAGGGACATATTATTCATTAGTAAGGCCCTCAGGTTTCCCCATATTATCTCAAAATTATGATGATATTATGGATTTGTAATTCACACAAATTCCCTTTCATTAATTACTTCTTATCACTGTTTATGTTTGTGCAAAGCATAAACCCCTAACATAAGGTGTCCATACTTTTGAAAGGAAGAAGCATAAAAGAACATTCTTCTAGTATTACCCAAGAATGTTTACCAAAAGAGAAACATACATACCTTAACACAGATAATTCACTCAGCAATCCTTTATTTATTTGAAACAGTTCACTAAGAAAGTTTGCTAATCAATTAATTTGGAAATATTCACTGAGAAGATTCACTAAGCAATTTGTCTTGGAAGATTTCACTAAGTAAATTTACTAAGTATGTTGTCTCAAAAGCTTTCACTGAAGGAGTTCATTGAATATGCTTACTAAGTATTTATGGAGGAAATTCACTGAGTATGTTCACTAAGTATGTTTACTAAGTATATTCACTAAGTATTCACTAAGGAAATTCATTGAGTATATTCACTAAGTATTCACTAAGGAAGTTCATTGAGTATATTCACTAAGTATTCACTGAGGAAGTTCATTGAGTATATTCACTAAGTATTCACTGAGGAAGTTCACTGAGTATATTCACTAAGTATTCACTAAGGAAGTTCACTGAGTATATTCACTAAGTATTCACTGAGGAAATTCACTGAGTATATTCACTAAGTATTCACTAAGGAAGTTCACTGAGTATATTCACTAAGTATTCACTAAGGAAGTTCACTGAGTATATTCACTAAGTATTCACTGAGGAAATTCACTGAGTATATTCACTAAGTATTCACTAAGGAAGTTCACTGAGTATATTCACTAAGTATTCACTAAGGAAGTTCACTGAGTATATTCACGAAGTATTCACTAAGGAAGTTCACTGAGTATATTCACAAAGTATTCACTAAGGAAGTTCACTGAGTATATTCACTAAGTATTCACTAAGGAAGTTCACTGAGTATATTCACTAAGTATTCACTAAGGAAGTTCACTGAGTATATTCACTAAGTATTTACTAAGGAAGTTCACTGAGTATATTCACTAAGTATTTACTAAGGAAGTTCACTAAGTATATTCACTGAGTATTCACTGAGGAAATTCACTGAGTATATTCATGAAGTATATTCACTGAGGAAGTTCACTAAGTATTCACTAAGAAAGTTCACTAAGTATTCACTGAGGAAATTCATTGAGTGTGTTCACTAAGTATATTCACTAAGTATTCACTAAGAAGATTCACTGAGTATATTTATTTAGAAGTTTCACTTAACTTTTCTCATTAATTTCCTTATACTCTCTAGATTATTTCAGAATAATTACCTGATCAGAGTAATAAAAAAGATAACAATCTAAGAGTTTCATACTTGCCTTATCTACAATATCCATATACCTGGCCAGGGTATATAAGTATTGAGATTAGGTAGTATGTATTTTACTTATCATCATATTCCTCAATTTTCATATCATTATACACACATGATTTACCATACTAGATTATTCTTCAGGTATCACATCTATATCTCATCTTTTAATACACAATTAAGGGAGATTATAAATTGTTTTAAAGAATAATGAGTAAGATATAAGTTCTTATCTCCCTTGTGTCCTTCTAGGACTTAGTCAAAGGAATTCAAAAATAGCTAATTTTCATATCTTTAACACATAGAATCCTGATATGAAATATCAAAACAAAACTTATTTCATCTGACCTGCCTAGGACGTCTATCCACGTCCTCTATTATTATATTGCCTCCCTTGTGAGCCTTGCAGACTCTGTCCTTGAGGTTGAGTCATTATTGTATTCCTGTCTGGACAATCCTTTGCCAGATGTCCCGGTTGTCTACATTGGTAACAGATCCTGGGTGCAAAGTGTCTATACGATCCAGTTACCGATGTTGATGCTATGTCGGAGGGTCTTCTTGGTGTACTACTATGATCCCTACTTCCACTTGACATCCATTGTGTCTGGGTAGGAAATCCTGATATTGCTGTCGGTATAGAAAATCTTAGCTTCTTAAAACTTTCGGGCCTTTGATCTTGAGGTTGGGTGTACATCTTCTTACTACTTGTCTGTTGTTTCTCGATTTCTGGCCTCTCTATCCTTCTTATAGACTCCACAAAGGTGGCAAACCTTTCTCTGTTCTCTAAGGTAGACACAGGAGTGGCTAGTTCAACGTTTAATCCCTTTTCAAAACGCCGAATTCTTTCTTCATCACTAACTGCCATCTGTGGACAAAACCGCAGCAACTCCATGAACTTAGCTTCATATTCGCTAACGTTCATCTGTCCTTGTGTGATCTTCTCAAATTGAGAGATCTTCTCATCTAGATACGTCTTAGGGAAGTATCTATTGACGAATTCTCGTCGGAATACCTCCCATCCTATTTCTTCGCCTAGTCTCTTATCTTCCTCTATCATCCACCAATTACTAGCACTCCCTTTTAGGAGGTATACCACATGTTTTACCTTTTCAGCTTCAGGAATATCAAGGATCCTGAAAGCCTTTTCCAGCTCTGTCAACCATAGATCAGCATCTGCTGGGTCAGATGTACCAGCATAGTCTATGGCTCCCACTCGGCGAAGTCTCTCAAAAGTCTTTCCGACTCCATAACCTTCCTGATGGGTTGGTGCCCTAGGTGCAGATGGTGGCACCCTATCTGCTATGTGTGTTATGGATGTCAGGAATTTATCAAATAAAGCATGGAGAGCTGGGTTTTCTATCTCCGCTGGGTCAATCTAGGGCTGTTCAGGTACATGCCCCTCCCTATTCTGGTCTCCTGCACCTCCTCCTGGTGCAGTAGTACTGCCCTCAGCAACATGCTCTTCATGTGATCCAGACATCTACAAGTTATTCTTCTCCTATGAGAGCAGAAGATACTATCAGATAATATGGAAAACACTTAGAACAGACTCAACAACCTTAGTCCTATGTCTCTGTAGACTCAGCGAACCTAGAGCTCTGATACCACTAAATGTAACGTCTATCTCAAGAAAACAAGATTAACTAATGTGGAAGCGTTCACTAAGCAGTGGATTACCAAAAATCACTAAAAATTAAAACTTTTTGTGAAGAGATCTTTAAATGGTAAAGCTTTTTCATAAAGCAACATGATAATTTATTTACAAACTGATCCATCAGTACATCTCTGTAAGGTCGTATCTCGAGATTACAATCATCAACTACCATGTTAACTATATAAGGCAAGATATAGAAATCTCGAGGTACTGGACCAAAAACTCAAAAGCACTAACTATTACTCCGAGGACCTGAGAGTACAGAGACGACACATAGGACTCTAACTACATCTATTCGTGGCATAACAGCCAGTGTCCCCACCTGAAACTTCACTACTATCCCTGGTACTGTTGATGCTGCCCTTCAACTATTGAAGGATTTCTGCCTCCTCGCCCACGTCCACCTAAAAATATGTTTCCCATGGGGTGAGACAATTATAAAATTGTCCCAGCGAGAGTTATAACTCTTCGCTAGAAACATAATTATTGCAGCTTAAGAGAATAAATGTACACAAAGAAGTTATATTTGTCTAGGAGTAGTTAAAACAATGTTTAACAGATTAAACCATTCTTCCTATTAAA
Source organism: Alisma plantago-aquatica (assembly GCA_963693085.1). Taxonomy (NCBI): domain Eukaryota; kingdom Viridiplantae; phylum Streptophyta; class Magnoliopsida; order Alismatales; family Alismataceae; genus Alisma; species Alisma plantago-aquatica. The sequence continues at coordinate 1,097,984,042 of OY856413.1, forward strand.
TCAGTACAGCTGTAATTTGATCAACCCATATGTCATTTATCTTTTAAGAAATAGAAGAACATGTATGGCATTTATTTACTTATAAAACAATCATTGCACCACTAACTCTCATCAGACTTAGATCATATATCTAATGTCTGACATTATTATTGGGGAGTCATGGCCTGTAGCCATACTTTTTCTCACAAAGTGTTAGGATCTCAATTCCTCAATTTATCAAATACCTTTCTAAATTTATCATCATGATTATAGAATCTAGGTACTTGAACTCATAATTTACCATTCACTAGGTATCATAGCATATCATTATACTTGAAGCATGTAAAGTAATTTCAATACATAAGATATCATAATCCTTACCTGGATATGATCACCTCTTTATGAAAACCTACATGATCAATATTTACTAATAACATGCATATTGTATCATAACAACACCATATAGGTTCTTCTCAAATTATATATGTGATACCACGACCGTGCTACCTTGCACAGTCGTGCAACAAAGGACTCACCACGACCGTGTCATAATACCACGGCTGGTTTCTAGGGTTAGGATTCTCATTTAATCCAAATAGAGTTATTCAACCTCTTAACTCGATTAGGAATAGTGATTCCTATATCATTTCTCAATCATGGAGTTTCATGCTTAAAAGCATAACTCAGAATTAGGGTTACTTGTTCATATCATCACTTCTCTCTAGATTAGGGTTTACTATTCACATAGCATCACATTACCCTAGATTAGGGTTTACTATTCACATAGCATCACATTACCCTAGATTAGGGTTTACTATTCACATAACATCACATTAACCTAGATTAGGTTTTACTATTCACATAGCATCACATTACCCTAGATTAGGGTTTACTATTCACATAGCATCATTATGTATGAAGATTACTTCCATTCAAGTCTTCACTTAGGTTAAGATTCATTGATCATCATAATTAGGGTTTCCATGATCCCATTGTAAAGGATCATACCCTAATTATGTTTATTCATGCATGTTGGAAGTATATTACTTGATTCTCACTCATATTAGGAGTCTTCTCTCCCCTCTAAATTATTAGATGATGTTTACATCTCTTATGATTAGGTTAGGTCAATTCAACCTTGATAACATAAGTCACATTATTACTACAATGTTCATTAGGGTTTGCTTGATCAAGAGGTGTTGACTACTTAAACCCATCAAGGGTACTTTAGTAATGTTCACCATTGATCATAACATGCTTCAATCAACTAATTACTTGTTCCCTTAATGTCTTTAGATATCATTAGGATTTTAGATTAATCAACCATTAAACCATCTAAGCCTTTAAAGCATTAAGCATTCTTGACCTTAAAAGACCCCAAACGGTTTTGCACTTTCAACCTCCAAACGGTTTGAAACCGCATGACCACCAAACGGTCTCGGTCCCAAACGGTCTTGAGACCATTTGGACTCAAACGGTCTTGAGACCGTTTGGTCCAAACACCCTCAAAACTGCATGGACCAAAAAGTGTATTAACACTTCCAATTGAGTTAGGGTTTTCAATGTTGAACACCTCAATCGTTCATGCCATGGTTAACCATTTAACAATTTAGCCAATTAAGTTAATACTCAACTGATGTGACCCTCAATTGATCCTCAATTTATCACCAATTAGGGTTTGTATGGATTGGATTAGGGTTGGAATCGATCATCCTTCAACATGCATCAATATGAGCTTAATTGATGTTGAACCCATTGAACCATCACTCAATTGGGTCATGACCTGACCCCAAACGGTCTTGAGGTCGTTTGGATAACCTCTAAATGGTCTTGAGACCGTTTTCCCATCATATCATCAACATCCAAGTCAACCAATTAAGGTTTGGATCATTGGATTGAACATCGAATCAGCAATTGATTACACTTTAACTTAGTAACATTGGATCATCAATTGCTTAACCATACTCAACCCTAGACCTCCAAACGGTCTTGGGTGACCTCCAAATGGTCTTGAGACCGTTTGGATGAGCTCCAAACGGTCTTGAGACCGTTTGGCTCATCCAACCCTTGGATTCTAGTGAAAATTTATCAAGGATTGGTCTATCGAGTTAATCAACAAATCAACACTTAATTGTAATATGATTTGGTACCTTTGGACCTTAAATTGGTCAACTATACTTAACCCCAGACCTCCAAACGGTCTTGGGTGATCCCCAAATGGTATTGAGACCGTTTGGGTGATCCCCAAATGGTTTTGAAACCGTTTGGGCCAATCAACCCAAAACATCATCTCATTCACTTGCAAAATCAGCATTTAGCTGATTAGGGTTCATACCACATCTTTGGATCTTCAAACACATATCCATACTTCACCCTAGACCTCCAAACGGTCTTGGGTGACCCCCAACCGGTCTTGAGACCGTTTGGGTGATCCCCAAATGGTTTTGATACCGTTTGGGCTAATCAACCCAAAATCTCAAATTAACTCATTGGAATTTCAACACTAATTGCGATTAGGGTTTGCCCAATTGATTAGCCTTCAACTCATGATTCCTTGAGAATTAACCCCTAAAATTTGGTGAGTTATTAACCAACATAATCAGGAACAGTAATATCAAACGGTCAACGCTTGGTCAACGCACTCAAATGGTTTTGAAACCGTTTGCCAAAAAGGTCAAGTTAATCAGGTTGAAAATCAGCACTTAATCCAATTAGGTTTATCTAATTGATTAGCCTTCAACTCTCGATTCCTTGGGAGGTTAACCCATAAATTTTGGTGAGTCATTAAACAACATCATTAGGAACAATAATCCCAAACGGTCAACCCTTGGTCCACGCACTCAAATGGTTTTGAAACCATTTTCCCAAAAAGGTCAAGTTAATCAGGTTGAAAATCAGCACTTAATCCAATTAGATTTACCTAATTGATTTGCCTTCAACTCACGATTCCTTTGGAGTTAATCCCTCAAATTTTGAAGGGTTATCGACCAAAATAATTATGAACAGGAATCCCAAATGGTCAACCCTTGGTCAACTCAACCAAATGGTCTTGGAGACCGTTTTCTCCAACCGAACTTGTGAAACCGTTTGCCCCTCAAACGGTTTTGCAAACCCCCAAACAGTTTTGCAAAACCGTTTGGCCAAGGGTGCAAGACTGTTTGCTAAAGTAACATTGGTATTCACACCCCCTTCTTCTACCTCCATATCTATGTCTGTTCTTCATGGTTTTAGTTGCAAGAAAGCAAGGAAGGATGGGGGAAAGAAGAACAATTTACTTTTGCAAGAAAGAAAGATGCATAACAAAGTTTAAGGGTTTAGAGTTATAAAACCTGCCTTAGAACCAGCTCTAGAGCTCCAAGATTCGAAGATTTAATGGTGGCTTGAGCTCCACAGGTCGTCCAAGGTTTCTTCTTCAAGAAATGGTTGGAAAGGATGGCTAGAAAGAATAACTTAGTAAGAAAAACTAGCAAACCAACCTTGTATCATGATTTCCTCCATGAATCCGAGCTAGAAGATAACCAAAGCTTACCCAAACCTACTTGGACGTTCTCCCCTGCTCCTGAGATCCTTCCTTAGTCATACACAGCAAGAGATAAGTGAAGAGAGAAAGGGAAACGATCCCTTGATTGTGGAAAGAGCTTGCTTATATATTTTTGGGCATATTTCCAAAGCAATGATAAATACTTCTTCTCTTTGGCATCTATATCCTCCACACCCCTCTCCTACTTCTTTGCCACGTTCCTCCCTTCTAAAAACATGCAAAATTATCTCTCAACCTTGGTTTATAGGAAAATAAGCCAAACACTTTATTAAGTTATACATATATAAGGGTCATTTTGCATACATCTTGATTATTCAATTACAATGATTATCCTTTTTATATGGTTACTCAAATGAGGTGCCCCCCCCTCATTTTCTTTACTCCACTTGATGCTAAAATGCATGAGAGGTACTCTAGAGGGTATATTTTACATGTTGCACCCTATGTTTTGGGTAAATTGCACTTTACACCAAAACTAGGTTTTAAAGTACAAGGATTGCTCTACAAGCTATATTTTGGTGCCCAAGCTTGGGGAATCCATAACACCACATCATATTCATTATTATGATGTCTCATCATCAGAGGAACATCTTAACATGTGCAATTGTCAAGTTAACCCCTCTAATTGGGTAATTTGCACATAGGTCCCTATTAAACAAAACAATCTTACAACATTGTTCAAAAAGGGCAGAAATGAAAATATAGATTCTTCTAAAGCTTTAATGACATATCAAGGGTTAACCAAAAGCCTTTAATCATAATTTTAAGCAAAACACCTAGGGTTAGTTCATAACCCAGGTCAGGGGTGTTACCCATAGGACTCTCTCTATATACAAGACTTGACAAACAATGTCTCCACCTGTGGATCACTGTTGTCCTTGCTGTTGCTGCTGCTGCTGTGGCTGCTGTTGCTGCTCACCCACTGAAGGGTTTCTTCTTCCTCGGCATCTACCTAAAAATTTGAATCCCACGGGGGTGAGACAATTGAAAATTGCCCCAACGAGAGATATAACTCTCTACCAGAAACATTGTTATTGTTGATAATAGAATAACACTGAGCAGTAGAATTATAAATATTCAACAACAGATAAATCATTGATTGAGCTAAGTAGAGCAGTATTCTCTGTGAAATCATTTCAATTATAACTTGATTAAGTAGCAAGTCATTCATTTAATAAGGAATATGAAGAACATGTATATCCTTTATCTTTCTAAGACATAATAAATAATGTATCATCAAACATTGATTTTCATAATTCAACCCTAAGCAAATATGCTACACGTCTGATTACATTTTATAATCATATTTATGCCCTGAGGAGATGAGGTATACCGCTCATACTCCAACCGACCATTGTGAAATCGAAATCGGTACCATACATAGGTCATCAGAAGAGCCGGATTTCTATGACCTCATATTCCTCAGTCATTGTGAGGAACAACGTGCATGTCATCTTGTGTCTCTGCTATAAATATCGCTTTCTAGGGTATACTGGCAACTTCGCTATTAGAGATACAGTGGCATGTTGTACTCTCTTCGCAATCGAGGGATTTCTTATTTATCTCACATCGATTCGGCATTAACATCATCATCGGGAGATTAGTGATACATCATCCCGACATATACATATAATGAAGGATTGAGAGATTTAATATTATTCTCACATCAATTCCTCCATTAGGGCGTAAGGATATTCGCGCCCATTACCCCCACATACTCAAAAGTATGCTCTCTAGGAGTTTCCTTAGGAAAACCTGTTTCACCATCACCTAACTGCTGATGATGATGGATCTATGGTCAAGGATCTACATGATATCATTTTACTTGATTAATTAAGTACATTACAACATTCTTTTAGCATCAGGCATGTTTTCAATCATAAAACATCTTAACAATTGCTATAAATAATGAGTACTATTTCTATCAAGTTCATTTCACAACTTTAATAGCATTGGGAACTCAATCCCTTGTCATCTCATCATCATGATTCAGGAATGCGGGTGTTCAACCCTTAGATCATCAATATACTTGTTACCACTTTAATAGGTAACATAATGCTAACAAGTCATTTGACAGTGTAAACATTATAATTGCAATGCAGGTATCTCACATGGCTCTTACAACCTATCAATCTCTTTTGTTACCTTTCACTAGGTAACATAGCATATCATTTCTTACAAAGATCATAAAGTACTTTCAATAACCAAATCATCATAGCTCATACCTGGCTATGTTCAATATCTCATAAGACCTGCATGATTAGTACAAATGATAACAGATACATCAATTTCCTATCAGTACAATGTAAAACAATTATGACATCATTATTCAAGGGTTACACCACTATACCCTTGCTAGGGTTAGGGTTTCCCTTTTTAATTCAATTATGGTTAATCATCCCCTTTAGCTCAAATAGGATAATGACTCATCATTTAATTATCCAACCTTAGAGCTTCTTAGTATAAAGTATAACCCAGAATTAGGGTTTCACACTTCCATTTACCTTATTAGGAAATTAGGGTTTACTATTCACATTGCATCACCCTTGATTAGGGTTTACTATTCACATCACATCACCCTAGATTAGGGTTTACTATTAACATCCCATAATTAGGGTTTACTATTCACCCCAAATAGGAGTGAGCATCAAAGTGCCTTGAAATAAGGTTTATCATGTCATCATTATAAATTAAGTTCATACCATCATCATGTATTAGGATTTCACCTATTAATGCCCTCAATTAGGGTTATGATTCATTAACCATCATAATTAGGGTTTCATGGTCTCATTATGAAGGATCATACCCTAATTAGATATTCATTCATATTAGAAGTCCATTACTTAATTATCATCCATGTAGGCAATCTTCTCTTTCATCTTTGAAAGATGATGTATGCTTTAGTCTTGACTAGGTTAAGTCAACTCACTCTTGAGGAAGAATTGACATCATGGGTTATGTCATTGTCACCATGACCATTAAGGCTTAATTATTTAAAGTTACTAATCACCTCATCCCATTAAGATGTAATTACTATAATCATCTTTGATTACATCATGTATTAGTCAACTAATCACTTTGTCCTTTAACCACTTTAAGTACCCATGCAGTTTTGGTTAATTATCCCCCAAACGGTTTTGGCCTTATAGACCCTAAACGGTCTTGACCAAATCAGACCTCAAATGGTCTTGAGCAACCATTGAAACCATTTGCTAAAGTACCACCTTGAAACTGTTTAGTAAAGTAGGTGGTGAAGACCGTTTGCCCAAAGTTGACTTTTGAAACTGCATGAACTCAATCAGTTTGGAAACCGCATGAACCTAAACGGTTTGGGATCGTTTGGTCCCAAATGGTCTTGAGACCGTTTGGTCCCAAACGGTCTTGAGACCATTTGGTCGAAACCCCCTCAAAACCGCAAGGACCAAAAAGGGTCTCAACCACTCCAATTAAATTAGGGTTTCCACTGTTGGTTCCTTCAACCATTGAATTCATGTAACCGATCATCAATTGGACCAATCACCATACTTCAATTGAGTTGAATAGGTCAACCTTCAACTGATTTGACCCTCAATTGACCCTCAATTGATCATCAATTAGGGTTTGGATCAATTGGATTAGGGTTTGGAATCGATGATCCTTCAACATTAATCAATGTGAGATTGATAACTTTGAAACCATTGAACCTTCATCCAAATTGAACATGGCCTGACCCCAAACGGTCTTGAGGTCATTTGGATGACCTCCAAACAGTCTTGAGACCGTTTTACCATGTCCACATCAAAATCCAAGTCAACCAATTAGGGTTTGGTTCATTGGATTGCTCACCAAATCAACAATTGATTACTCTTCAACTCAATACCTTTAGATCTCCAAACACCTCACCATAGTCAACTCTAGACCTCCAAACGGTCTTGGGTGACCCCAAAACGTTCTTGGGATCGTTTGGATGACCTCCAAATGGTCTTGAGACCGTTTTCCCATCACATCATCATCAACCATGTCATTCAACTAAGGTTTGGATCCTAGGATTGGTCACCAAATCAGCAATTGATTGTACTTCAACTTAATATCTTTGGACCTTCAATTGCTCAACCATAATTAACCCTAGACCTCCAAACGGTATTGGGTGATCACAAAACGGTCTTGAGACCGTTTGGGTGATCCCCAAATGGTTTTGAAACCGTTTGGGTCAATCAACCCAAAACATCAACTCATTCCAATGCAAAATCAACACTTAGCCGATTAGGGTTAATACCATATCTTTGGATCTTCCAACACTTAACCATATCCAAACCTAGACCTCCAAATGGTCTTGGGTGACCCCCAAACTGTCTTTAGACCGTTTGGGTGATCCCCAAATGGTTTTGAAACCGTTTGGGTCAAGCAACCCAAGTTCCAAACTCAAACACTCATGAAATCAGCACTCAACCCGATTAGGGTTTTGGTGATTGTTGGACCTTCAACTCCTGAACCACTTAGAGTTAATCAATTATATTTAGTGGATCAATAACCAACATTATTAGAAAAAAATTACCAAATGGTCAACACCTCCAAACGGTCTTAAACCATTTGCCCTCATGCGGTTTGGTGAAACCGTTTCATCTCAAACGGTTTGAAACCGTTTGCTCCCAAACGGTTTGGGAAATCGTTTGAGCAACTTAGGAGACCGTTTGACCTGGGATTTTTCTTGGATAAACATATAAGATGATGTCATCATAGTCCTCCTTAGAACAACCAAGAACAGCAACTGTTTTTCATGGGAATTTCAGCAATGAACCAAAAGAGTTCGAAATAGAAGAAAATAACCAACAAATCATAGAGAACTTGATGCAATATCAGTGTTTAAGGGTTAAAGTTATAAAACCCACCTCAAATCTGATCTACAAGCTCCAAGCTCCACGGATCTAATGGTGGATGGAGTTCCAGCAACTGCCCAAGGTCCGTTCTTGAGCTATTGGATGAAAAAGATGGCTAGAATTGGAAATCGGGTGAAGAAAACCAAGAATCAAGTATTGCTTTAGGGTTTCCACCATGAATCCGAGGTAGAAGATGATAAAAACCTTACCAACAGGTTGTGTTCATCCTTCTCCTGCTCCTGAGCTCTTCCTTGGTCGGCCAAAGCTAAGTGATAAGAGAAAAACTAAGGAAAAGTCCTTATGTGTATTGGAAAAAGAACATGTATAAGGGATTTTCAAGGAAAGAGAAAATGGATTATTTTCTTTTAATTCCAAAATAATTTCCATAAAACTCCCCTCCATTTATTGGCCATGAAGTCATATTCATGTTCTTGCAAAACCTCTCCATTATCCAAAGATTAATGGAAAAGAAATTAAGCACCTTAAAGAGTTTTATATTAATATCCATCCTTTTAGTGGATATTACTTTTTATTATAATAATGTGAGTGGCTTCCACTCAACCAAGATATTTTTGTTCCGTAGCAAGGAACAAGCTCGTCCAACTATATTGAAAACACATCCTTCAACTTTTGGTTGAAGGGCTCCTCAATTAATTTATTTCTTTTTGCATTAAATTAAATTAAAGTCCCATATATGCTTAAATCTTGATTATTTTAATGTCAAGATTCTCTCTCCTCCATGATAAATCAAATGAGGTGCCCCTCTCATTTTATTTTCTCTAATTTATGCCAAGAAACATGAGAGACCCTCTAGAGGTGATATATTGCATATTGAACCCTAGGTTTTGGGTAAATTTCACATTACACCAAAACTAGGTTTTAATGCACAAGGATTCCTCTACAAGCTTTATCTTGATGCCCAAGCTTGTGGAAACCATACCAATACATCATATTTATTCTTATGATGTCTCAACATCAGAGGTAAATCTTACCATGTGTAATTTGCAAGTTAACCCCTCAACTTGGGTAATTTGCACTTTAGTCCAAAATTAACAAAACAATGTTTCAACATTATTCAAAAAGGACTGAAATTGAAATATAAGTTCCTCAAAAACCTTAATTACTTTTCAAAATATAAGAGCAAGCATCTAATCATATTTATTAAACAAAACACCTAGGGTTAGTACATAACCCAAGTCAGGGGTGTTACACATGTTATAGAATAGTGTATTGGACAGACCCACCATAAGAATGATGCATGGAAACCACACTTGGTTAGTTAGGATCATCTCTTATAGTATTGGTGGTGACTATGGTTCTTAGACCTGAAATCACTAGACTCATCACATGTGATTGGGTACACTTTGACATCATCAAACACAGTCCTGAGACATGGGTTGTTATAACGGTGATGATTGGGTGATTTTGACACATGGGGACTTGACTATGAGTGATATATATGAAATTTGTCCCTCCTAAGGGAGTGTGATATCTTGGCCACTTGAGGAATGAGACTGAGAAATGCATGGCCATGCACATGTAAGTCAATATGTGATATTGATCTTACATATATATCATACAGTCTACTCTGAGTCAAGAAACATGGATTGAATGTTTCTAGAGGATGACAAGTCCATGCCTTGAGTTCAATCCAGATATCAGTGACAAAGGGACTATACATTCACTATAAAACCAAAAATAGATTGTAGGTTGAAAGTTGTTCTCCAACTTTCCTCTTCACTTGAGTAGCATTAATGTTCAACTGGGCACCACTCTTTGCTTGCAATGTCATAAATTAGTTATGGACATTCACTACCAACATGAAATAGAACCTATAGGGTCACACACATATGATTAACCTGGAAGAGGAGTTTATCCATGAATGATGTTTAGATTGATTGCTAAAGTGTTTAGGTACTCAATTAAACATTAAATCAATAGATTTGACTTATAATCATCAAGTTCAAGTGTTGAACCAATCGATTAGATTGTCAGATTGACTAGGAACTGCATTGACTGAGTTCTGCACAACCCGGACCACTAACCGACCAGTTCATTGAGTGAACTGGTGGGCTCATGGTCAGTTAGATGACCGATTCACACTAGTGAACTGATTAGTTCATATGGACCAACCGACCAGGTGTTGGGTTTCCTAGTTTGTGAGAAAATATTTTCGTTTCACTTGTTTACTTTGATTGGGACAAGAATTAATCTTTACATTAATTAGAAACGAATAAGGAAAGTCAATTGTGGGAAAGGCTAGGAAGTGAAATGACCGATTCACTAAGTGAACCGATTGGTTCACATTCCTAACTGACTGATTCAAAAGTGAATCGATCCTCTCACTTGCCCAAATGACCGGTTGAGTTGTGAAATGACCGATTCATCTGCCGCAGTACAATTAGTTCATGGAAATTCCAGACCCTTCTACTCCCGCACTGATTGGGAACCCTGACCATTCCCTCTACTAAAAATAGAGGGTACATGGGGCTTCTCAGAATGCACAACTTAGAACATCAGTTGCTTTGCAAAGTTGTTTTCCTCTCTAATTGTGGTAACCGAGTGAGCCCAAGGAAGTTCTACCCGTCTAGGGAGGAATAATGAGGGAAAGACAACTGCAGAAAAGCAATTGGTTATGGGAGAGTGTGTCGGTGACTAGTAGACTAATAGAAGGGGATGACTCCTTCTAGTCTATCCATCTCAGGATGACTAGAGTTCCTAGTAGTCCTTTTGGATTATCTATAGAGGAGGGAGATTTCTGTCACTTAGGAGGATGACTGTCAACCACAGTTTGGGTCTACACCAGGAGCTGCACAGACACCGTCAAAGACTAGGTGGTTGAAGGCCGCACTAGTTGTGAGGTATTATCACTGAGAAAGACTCATGACCAAGTATATCTTGTTAAACCATATTTCCTATTGCATAGTTGTTGACACGATCTACTGGTTATGGGTTTGTGGTTAGATAAGTTTTTTGTTTCTGCTGCCTATTCTGTCCCACAAAACCGAACAGGTGGGTTGAAAGAAACCATCTTTTAATAAAAGTCAACCTTCCTTAGGATTAACCAACCAAGAAAATCTTTGGACCTCAAATATGATATTGGTTATAGAAACTCTAAAAGTCAAGTTATCACATACACACATGTAATTTCAATATCACTAGTTTGGACTACATGAGGATAATGTGTACCTTGGGATTAGAGTATAAGATCAAGAATTTTTGATAAAAGATCCCTTGACTAGATCTTGGTAATTTAAGTCACATAGTGATCCTGATTTTACAAGAATGTATGATTGGATTAACATCAGTAATACTTAGACATCCTAATTATTTTCATCAAGGTTGGATGTTTCACCTAAGTCTATGCTCCATTTTCCCTAATATTGGTTTCAACATCTCAAATAGTGTATTCTAGTTCATCGTCAAGTTATATGTTACATCATAAATCAATTAGGCCTTAGTGTGAAACATATAACTGAATTAGAGGTTCAAGTTTAGGGTTCATCAATCTTAACATGGAAAATATAAGATTTACATAAAATATAATGGCTTAAATATCAATATAGTTGGTTATGTCATATTCAGTGCAATATAGTCATTGATAGGTGATGACAGTGATCATGTTTCAATTTCATGCTACATAATAACAATTTTACTTAGTTTTTGTCACAAATATGGTTTTTGAACATAATAGATCATTATTTTGACAAGGTCAAGGGTCTAGCATAAAAATTCCATAAAAAGCTTCATTTCATGTTGAAATATCATCTTTAGAACAAGATCTTATATAGTGTACTGGAGCAATCAAATTAGGATCTTAGTTCAGATAGTAGAAAAAGTTAATGATGTAGGATTCCCACATAGTATTGAGTCATCATTAGGTCAAAATTTTCATAATAATAAAGATCCATCATTAAAAGTCTAAGATGATGTCATATTCATGATATAAAGTCATCATTAAAAACATAGGAGGGGTCAAGGTTGGATCTTGGATCACTATATGTAAAAACATACTAATCTTAGGAAAAACATAATATTTATCGCATTATTGATCATGTTTGAGCACAAAATGGCATTATTTATTTTAAATACACTTAAACTAGTCAATTTTAAGCACAAAAGCATAGCCATGAGTAGATCTAGTATGTGATACCATTTTTAGTGGATATTATTTGTTTTATGGATAAATAATAGTGCATAACTTTAGGGAAATATGGGCACATAGTATGAAATCAGAAACAAAAATATTTATCTATTTGTATTCCCCGTATCAACAAGATTGTGTCAACTACTATGAAATATGTAAGATAGTTTAATGAGTTTATACCTGGTCTTGGAGCAAGTCCACTAAAAACAACTCATTGTAATGCAACTATATTCTAGTTTCTCTTGGATGGTGTATATGCTACTCCTGGTCTTCACCACAGACATCAGATGGGATGACTTCTGTAGCAGCTCCTATTGTCTCACCATGTACTGCATGTTGAAATTTCCCTCCGTGCAGCAGCCAAAGGACTCCTACCTCTTAATAGTCCAAACAGACCAACTAGAACTCTTGTCGTTCAACTAGAACATACATGAATGATTTGTCCCTATCGTTGGTGTACTAGTCACCAACTTGCTCTCCCACAACAATGATCCTCAGTTGTTCTCTCTCTCTCTATCCCACCCTAGTTGGGTAGGACTTGCTTGGGCTCTCTTGGTTACCAAAACTAGAGAGGACAACACTTTTTAGAGCAATCAATTCTTAATTGTGTGTGTTGTGAGGCCCCTAGTACCCCTCTATTTATAGGAGAAGTTAGGATCAGGGTTCCCAATTAAAGTGGGAGTGTAAGGGATAGAAAGATCTTGAATTTTTGCAACCTATGACCGTAATGGTCGTCTGGAAAGCGATATGGTCGTCTCACATGTGAGTCAATCAGTTCATAGCCTGAAGTGCTCATTTTGTGTGTTTCCAAATCACTCATGAATTTGGCAAAATTGTTTCCAATTTATGCAAACATTAATTCATTGTCCCAATCAAATTGAATAAGTGAAACGAGCAATCTTTCTGACGAATTCTGGAAAGCTACCAGAACCTTTGTTCGGCCCAACCGAGGCGATCAGTTCACCATGTCAGCCCATCATCTCACTCAACCTGAGCCAATCGGTTCACCAAGTGAGCCAATTGTCTCACTCAACCTGAGCCGATCGGTTTTCTCAGTGAGCCGATCAGTTGGTGCCTTATTCATGCAAAACTTTAGTCAATTTAGTTCTAATCAACCTTATGATCCAAATGACTGTCTCAACACTTGAGCTGATCATTTGGCAATGCAAACAACTGTCTCACCCTATGTGTCAATAGGTTGGAAGTATAGTCAGTTTATTTGTTGCACATATTGAATACCTAAAACACTTTAGTAATCAATCCAACTATCATTCAAGATTAAACTCCTCTTCTAGATGAGTTCCTTTATGTGTAACCCTATAGGTCCCATCTCACATTGGTAGTGAATGCCCATAAGTAGCTTATAAAATCACAAGCAAAGAACGGTGCCTAGTCGTAGATCAGTGCTACCCAAGTGAACTGAAAGTTAGAGAACAACTTCAACATACAATATGTGATAAGGTTTCATAGTGATTGTATAATTACTTTGTCTATGATATCTGGAATGAACTTGAGGCATGGAATCATCACCCTTTCAATGTTCAATCTGTGTTCCTTGAACCAAGAGAAAACTTTCTGAGATATATGTGACCTAAATATCATATATTAATTCACATGTGCATGTGCATGCCTTTCTCAGTCTTTCTTATCAAGTGGCCATGATATCAATCCCTGGTAGGAGGACAAATCCCATCTCTATCACTCACAATCAGTCACCATATATCACAGTCACTCAATCATCACCTTTATGACAACCCATGTTTTAAGAATGCATTTAATGATGTCAAAGAGTACCAAATGACATGTGATGAGTGCAATCATTTTAGGTCTAAGAATCACAATCAACAACTTCACTATGAGAGGTGACTATAACCACCAATGATGGTTTCCATGTGTCACTCTCAAGGTGGGTCTGTCTAATACTCTGTTCTCTAACAAGTACTTGTGTGTCTGGTTTGATATGCCATGTCATGACTAATGAGATTATATCATCAACCAACCTATACTCTAGTCTTTAGTGTTTATGGTGTCTACCTTTCACAGTAACAACCGACTAGGGACATCAACAAGAATGTACCTACTTTTAACATCTATATGATCTCATTCTTCCAAGTCACGTACATGAAGACATACATCATTGAGTAATGTCATTCGTTAGACATTCACTTTGTCTGCTCATTATCTCATAACTAAATGAAACATAATGAATTGGAAGCTTTTCTTTATTATTTATCATTAATCAAATCCTTTATATGCCCTGTCAATCATCATATGATTGCCTCTATGTGAATACTTTACCAACAGACTCCCTCTTGCACTTAGAGCCAATCACTAATGAATCTCATTCTCAGTGATTAAACATGTCCACCATATTTCTGTTACACAAGTGCTAATCCAGCGGGTTAGTAACACTTTGCTATAGTTGATATATTGCATGCTTCAATTCTCTTTTTTGTAGGAGATTTCGTATGAGATGAAACTGTTGTAGTATGATCTCAGATATTCCTAGCATGACCAATATCTCTATTGTTGTCATAGTATTTATACTGTGTCATCAATGTTTGGAACATCTATAAGTTCATCATATGAACCTTTAGATCCATACATCACTCATGTGTTCACAACACCATGACATATGACTTATTTTAAAGTGGCTTTATAGTTCAAAACTATTTCCAATTCACAACTCTTTTCTCTTTAAACATATTTTATATTGTGATCATTTCATCTCATTTTAGAAGATTGAAATAGTGTAACCCTTTATACTCAACTCTTCCTTGTTGCTATTAACTAGCAACTTATCCTTAAGTACTTCACAAGCACTAGTGGAGATTTTCCAATGACACTTATCGAAATCTAACACATCTTGTCATGGCCAATACGTAGTAGATATATTGGATGATTACATTATATGGCATACATGATAGATATAAATGCTGGTGCAAATGGCATCCTATCCATGTCCTGTCCATTCTTCATTAGAATTAGAATAGTGGATTCTTTAATAAACTAACCCCATCTCTATGGATAGATTCTCTCCCAATGAATCCTTCATGTTGAAATCTTTCAACATTAGCAAATATGTATTCATTTGGGTTATGGAACTTTCAAGAGCTATCTCTATAGGTCTTGATCCCTATCACATAGGATGTGTTATAACCCCATTTTCTAAAGAATGTAATGAGATTTGTAATCTCTTTTTAAAAGTATAAATGAAATCAATGATTGATTTGATGAGTTGATTTGAATGAATTTCGTGTACGATAGCCTTGTATGCTTTCTTGATGGGCCTTATTGGACATTGAGCCCAATTGAAAGAAAAAGAAAAAGAAATGAAAAAGGAATTCAATGGGATAATGGGATCTATAAGAAAATGAATAAAGGATGATTAAAAGGCTAAAATATATTTTCCCAAAAATAGAATTTCGAGATATAAAGGTTCCTTGGGGTTCAAGGAACTCAGGATAATTATATAATAGAAAAGAAAATAAAGAATATATGGAAAATATGAATAAAAGGGTGTTTTCTTGTAACTAAAGAAAAGGAACCGTTTAATTAAGATAATGATCCCAATTTTTGTAGGATGAAAGATAAAATTTTAAAAGAGGTTCCCTTAAAATTTGAGGCAAAAAGGAGTTAAGAGTTGGGAGTTATCGATTTTTTTTCAAGATTATCCTCAAAATAGGATTTTTCTTGCAATTTGGGAAATCTTTCCCTTTTTGGTTGAGCACGGATGATAGGGGTCGTCGAATCTTGATCCAACTGACCTGGCTCATTGTCTAGAGTCCCAAAGGGACATGACTGCAGCATGACCACAGGGGGATTTTTTCCCCATCGTTTTCTCACGATCTAATGAATGCGCCAACTTGGAAACTCTCCCATTGAGATCAGGAGGGGACCCCGAACCATCGCAACCCCAATTTTGTGGTCGTTGGAAGCTTCTAGGCTAAATGCCCAATTAGGCCAAAAGCTTGGGCGGCAGTAGGTATTGAAACCCTAGGGGAGCCCCCCCTAGTCCTATATAAAGGCCATCGCTCGGGTCCTAGAACCCTAGCGATCTCGAGCGGCTAGCTATTAGGTCCCAGATCTTACTCTCTCTCTCTCTCAATCCAACTTTCTCCGGCAAGAGCTCCGCCTTGCTATGTTGTGGCTCGAGAAGTAAGAAAAGGAGGAAGATGACGTACAGACGTCGTTCGATTCGGGATCATCGTGATCCTAGGAGGAGATCTAACGGCGTTAGGGACCGGCCGGTTAAGTGGAGTCGCTCGCGACTCTGAGCGTTAGATTGAGATCCGACGACCACAACAAGGAGAAACACCTGCTTGCGGGGTTAGTGGGGGCGATAGATGAAGAGTGTCAGATCAAGACATGGACCAGCGGCACATTGATCGTGCGGTCAACAAATTTCAGTAATTAGTCCTCTTTAATCGAATAATCAAGAAAATTGCTTTTCCTTGCTAAAATCTTAGTAATAGCTAGGAATCTCATATGAAGAAACTTTATATATGAAAGTTGTGTAGAAAAATGCAAGGAACCTGATAAAAATGATTTGAGAACCTGGTCATAGTCTGTTTTGCAAAAGTGCCTTGATTTGTTAGAAAAATGCATTACAAGTTAATTAGAAACCCTAATTGTACATAAAGGATGATTCTTTGTAACTTAATAGGTTAAATTGAGGATTATCAACCTGTTAATTGATAACATGGAGTTTTCATCTGTTTTGAGTACAAAGATGGTTAATTTAGGGTTTATGTCTATAAATCAAAGATAATGTATTTGGAAACCCTAATTTAGGGTAAAAGAAGAGGAAAACCATGTTATTTCGGATTAAGAAAGTAAAGCACTAAATAATGATCCTAAGACTGTTAGGAATATTAAAAGGAAAGAATTTAAAGGTTTTAAGTGGATTTGATAAATTAGGGTTCTTAATAACTAAGAATGAAGGCAAAACCCTAATTTTCAAGGAAACCCTAAATTGGAATAGAAACCCTATGGGATAAGATGGAATTGGATAAATTTTGATAAAATGAAGTTGGAATGTTTATTTCAGGGTTTCTATGCAATTTGCTTGCTTGCTTGGATATTCTCTCTCTTCATATTTGATTCTGTATCTGGATCTACAATAACAAGTATGTGGTTACGCCTATGAATATCCCGAATTAGTTTCTCGAGGATTTTCGAGGTTTTATCGATGACTTGAATTAAACTGTTGGTTGCATTTAATTCATGCAAATTATAATGTGAATATGACTATCACATAAGAGATGTTCCTACTAGCTCAGATCCTAGTCCTCTCTGTAGCCTAATGGTTTGACCTAGTACATGGCTACCAATGGGGTAGGCCCATCAGGTCATTGAATGACTTAGTACATGGCTACCAATGGGGTAGGACCATCAAGTCATCATGAGTTAGGGATTGGGCTACCTTTGGGTAGGGCCATGCGACTCCATAACCCTAGGAATTGGCTACCTGTGTGGTAGGACCATGGGGGTAAGGATCTACCATATGAGAGAGGTAGTATCGATGTCCACTGTAGGGACGATACAAAGATAGGGGATAGGCAAGGATTGAGTAGTATTGCTTAAAACGTAATCTTAGATGTTAAATGATATTTGGTTGACTACATTGTTAACATAGTTAAACAATTATTGTTTCCCCCACATACCAGCTTCTTGCTGACCGACGTTTTGTTTGTCGGCGTTTTAGGTACAAATGAAAAGAACAAACTGGAAAGTGGCATATGTGGAACTAAATGAGAAATAACGTATACAGGAGGATTAGTTAGATTAGTATCTCATGGATAGAAGTTTAGAAATCCCAACTTTTAAAAGGTAAGCAAAGATTTTATTTTATACCAGTATTCAGTTTAGTTGGTATAGTTTAATAATTGTTATTGATTATTTGTCGAACCTTTGATCCAGGTTATTAGATAACGACCCTAATCTCTTGGTCTCCCTTAAGTGGGGGTTACCGGGAGATGGGGTCGTTACAATTGGTATCAGAGCATAGGTTCCTCAATTAATCTTTAATAATTATTAAATTTTACAAATTTTGTAGAACCCAAGGGAGTTATTAGAGGATTATCCGAAAGATAGAGGTGTCTAGAAAAGGATCATGACCGGGGACTGGCAATATTTTCCTCCTCACCGCTAGTCGGAATACGAGGACTCCCGGATCTATGTGACTGCCTGGCCAAAGTCTTAGGGTATGAATCGAATAAGATACCTTTAGGACTCTCTCATCTTGTTCATCCCTTCGCAACTCAAATTCTGATAAGGACCTTAAGGATTAGGGTTTCCTCTCTTCTCCTCGCCCTCTTGAGGTATGGGTAAGGTTGATAAGGATTAAGGAATCCTCCACCAAATTAATAAAAAGCATGTAAATAAGATGTCATGGACATAAGCTTAATAGCGTAAGCGTAAAAGAATAGATACATGCTTAGGTCGTATGACATAAGTTGTCATTGCCCTCAGGAGAGACCTAAGGCTAGACCTTATTGTCAGGAGGATGAGTGGAGAGAGTTAGTCTTAGTGGTAGAGACCTCCATTAAAAAGTAGAGACCTGGCACATCCTCTAAAAGATGATGTTAACCCTAACCCTAAGTGAAGGTTAGAGAGAAAGATGACATGAAGAGTTAGATGTCATGGTAGACCAGGTGTTTGGATGGATACACCTTGGGATTCCATATGAGCCATGAGAGGTTGGATGACCTAGTATCTTTAGCAACCCAACCCTGGGAAGGGTCGTGCATGTTTGAGCGAAGGATACCTCCTTCATGGATGAGGTTAGAGAAGAACATATAGAAACATTATGGGCTGTTACAAGTAGGATATAGCTTGCACCCAGAGTACATCAATAGTACGAGCAGTAAGTCTAAACTGAGTCCAGAAGGACAGGATGGATGGCTTATGAGATAAGCATAAGGGCTATGGATAATCATAAGCACACATAAGTTTGAGCATAGGCTTCACTCACATAGAGGTATGCCTGTGAGCTTGATCCTTCATGGAGAGAGGACCTCTAGTAGTAAGGATGGATGTGGAGTTAGATCTAGAGAGAGAAAGAAGGAACCAAGCAAGAAGGTTGGAAAACCTAAAACCCCAAAGATGTGAGAAATAGTGGGGAGTCGAGAATGATGTGACCTAGGTGGATGATAGTGGGTGCCTCATGCATGATCCCTAAAGGCTGATGATATCTTGGTTGCCTTTAGAGGAACCAACCCTAGAGATAGAACAATGCTTCTGGTACCTATGTGCCTATGGTATTAGTGGTTACCTGCTGAGATGAGACAAAGAATGCCTTAGACCCTGAGGAGGTTTAGGTAACCAGGTTGTGAGGCCTTGTACTTAGTTGGTTGTCCTGGAAGAGGACTCAACTATGAAGTGTTGCTCGAGTAGAAGGATCATGGAAGTATAAGACATACCTTGGACATGCTTGATTCGTGGTAAAGAGATTGAGCATGCAGTTGGACACCCAAAGGTGAACCTAGGGTTTCTAGGCCTAAGAGGGGAAGCAGTGTACCCGATGCTCATGATAAGATTTGAGTCTCTGTAGCTTCGAGCATGTGTAGAGGAAAAAGAAACACCTTAAGTTAAAGGTATGTGTGATGAACCCCTCACAACTAAGTTGGTTTAATGTTGAGGATGAGAACAAGTGTGACCTAGCATGGTTTAGTAGGTACGCTTGTTCCTTAGTAGTTGCTGGATTAAGCATGCTCATGTGAATGTAAACCCTAAGGACGCTTGTGACCTTTGTTATCAAGGTGTAGTTTCCTCCCATCCTGGGAGAGGGACCCTTTGGTAGGGAGTTTACCAGTTTGGTTGATTTTGAGGTAACCTAAGGAGGTTTCATAGGATCTTGAGAAGCTAAGTGAAGAGTACATGGCATGAGAATGAACCTATAGACCCATAGATAACCATCTCTATGTGCATGTGGTTGTGTGACCATGGAGGTAATCGGTATGGGGCTTGACCAAGGTAGGAAGGTTGCCATGATCCCTATGAAAGGATGAAAATCAGCCCATGAATGCAGGAAGAGAGATGATGAATGCTTGGGTAAGGTTCTAAGTTGGACATGTACTATAATAGAATCCTAAGTCTATCCTAGGGTCAGGTAGGGATAAGACCGATGGAAGAAGGAGTTGCATAATTCCCTAGTTGCACATGACCATAGGGTCGGGAGGTAAAAACTATCATTGTTTGAGGGCCATGGGTCAGGAGATTGATCACCTTCATGAACTCATGGGACCCAAAGGGAAGATGAGTAGGGCACTCTCTGGATGCATAAGGGAAAAGGGATGGCCCCAAAAGTGCCGGCACCCTATAGACCTAGAGGAGATGACTAAGGATTGTGTGGTGACCCAAGTAGGTTCGAGACCAGTTTTCCATGAAACTAACTTTGATATCATGATGTTTGTGATGTGGAGTTGCACGTTTCAACTTAGAATTGAAGGTGTACTAGTGATGTGGGATGTATCATCTCTACTCGTGGAACAGGAAGAACTTTGTGTTTGGACGGCCACCAAATGCTTATTTCCTCTTGTTATGAGAGGGAGAGATGGGACAGTACGCATGCCATACACCAAGGATAAAGATGATGCGAGTTGGAACGTTGCTACAAGGTATGAGGACAAAGATGATAACATACCTTGGTTGAATGAATGATACATGGATGGTTTACAAACACTAAGAGGAATAGTGTAGTCATCTTATGAGAATGTTTTATCAAGAGATATGTGGAATTTGCAAGTTAACCAAGGTTGAGTTTGATCACCATGAGGATGAGCTCAGAGTTTCTTGGTGAAGACAAACTTAGAGTTTGAGATGAGATGATAAGTATAACACATGGAGGTGTATGTCTTCGACATTACCTAACACCTAAGGATAAGAAGTGGTAATGAATGCTCTGGTTGAGATATAGGTGCCTAGTTTAGTTGGAAGCTAGAAGAAGCTGAGGTTGTTAGGCTAACCTTAAGTTAAGAAAAAGAGATAAGTTTGGCTAACACTCAGATATAACGAGATCTGTTGAACAAGATTAGTGGTTGTTTGGATAGCCAGCCTAGTCCTTGATGTGGTAGAAGGATGGTTGTAGAACTCTGGATACACTTCTTTGGATAGGAAGGTAATAAAACCCTTATGAGAGTGGTTTATGGCTTCTAAGGAATCAACTTTGAGGAATCATGACATACAAGAAATCATGATCACCATACACCATGAAACTACAAAGATAGTAAGTGATGGTAGAGCTTTGGATGCCTGATACATGTTTCATGTGGCCATGCAAGCCAGGAGGTGAAGGATGAACACCAGTAACCCAGTGCATGGATATAAAGTATAAAAAGTCCCCGAGAGAGAATGGGAGTTCATCACTATGGATGTTGTGGTAAGTCTCCCCTAGACCAAGGAGGGTCGAGGTGCAATATGGGTTATGGTAGATCGCCTTACCTAGATGACATGAGAAAGGAAGAGTACTGTCACAGGATAGATTCAGTTGAACTACTTAAGAAAGAGAGATAGTTCAACTAAACCATGATGCGAGTTCAAAAGTTCTTGAGTATGACCTAAAGGTTCACTTCCATGAGGTGGAAGTAGAAACATGCAGAACTCGATGTTAGTACAGTTTAGCACCCCATACTAATGGTTAGTATGATCCAAACTAGAGGGTCTGATGAGAGCATGTGTGCTCATTCAGGGTGATACAAAGAGACAGTTCTTAAGATGTGATGATAACCACCATAGCCTTTATCGGTATGAAAGAAGGAGGGTGTGTCTGTCACCATTTCATTAAGATGATGTTGGTGAAGGAGGCCTCGCGAAGGTTAGAAACGAACCACAATGTGTGCAGATGAAGTCACTTTGATCATGCAATGGCTGAGAGAGAGCCCAGTGGTGACATGAGTCACGAGCTGATGCAAAGGAGACTGACATGCAGTTCACTATGGGAGAATAGGTGATGTGAAAATCCAACCCCTCTGAGCTACAGTCGGGAAAGTTGAGTCCCCGATATATGGGCCCATTTGAGATGGATTGGTGGAGAAGGTCATGTTTAAGCTTACCCCTCAGGATAACATGATGTATAATGTATTACATGAGTCTGATCTAGAGCACTATGTGAGGTACCCAAGCCATGTGCTAAGCCCTGAAACTATTCAGCTTTTGAGAGGCTGGAATGTCCTGAGTCACCTATGAGGGTATGATATACCAAGGTAAGAAAGAACTCAGATGGAAGAATATGAGATGATGAAGGTTCTTGGGAAGCACCATGGAAAGGGTAAAGCCACATGGGAGCCATGATTGACATATGAAAGGATTATCCTATTTGTTTGCTTGCTTGATGGAATTTTGAGGGAAAAATTCTTATAAGAGGGGAAGGATGTTACAACCCTGATTTTGGGTTCATTTGGTGAGAAATGTAATTTCTCATATTAAAGATATTTGAAAAAATAATGACATAATTTGTTTTGAATGCATGGATTTTGTTTACAATAGCCTTGATGTTTGTATTGTGGGTTTTATTGGCTATTGGGCCCAAATAACAAGAAAATTCAATTAGTGAATGAATAATTGAATTTTTAAGAAAAGAAAAATGTGGAAACCTCTAGAAGGCAAATCCAAAGAGGGATTTTGTGCCTCTTGGGTTCGAAGGAGTCCAAAGTTGCAAAGAAAAGGCAATAAGAAAAGAAAAGATTAATTAAGTATTTCTTTATTAAGAAAGAAATTGAAAATAATGGTAAAATGTGGAAAATAAGAAATGAACAAGATGATGAAAAATATGTCCATTTCGAAATTTGTTGGTTTGATTGATGAATTTTGAGGGCAAAATTCCTATAAGGAGGGGAGGATGTTATAACCCCATTTTCTAAAGCATGTAATGAGATTTGTAATCTCTTTTTAAAAGTATAAATGAAATCAATGGTTGATTTGAATGAATTTCGTGTATGATAGCCTTGTATGATTTCTTGATGGGCCTTATTGGCCATTGAGCCCAATTGAAAGAAAAAGAAAAAGAAATGAAAAATGAATTCAATGGGATAATGGGATCTATAAGAAAATGAATAAAGGATGATTAAAAGGCTAAAAGATATTTTCCCAAAAATAGAATTTCGAGTTATAAAGGTTCCTTGGGGTTCAAGGAACTCAGAATAATTATTTAATAGCAAAGAAAATAAAGAATAAATGGAAAATATGAATAAAAGGGTGTTTTCTTGCAACTAAAGAAAAGGAATCATTTAATTAATATAATGATCCCAATTTTTGCAGGATGAAAGAAAAATCATAAAAGAGGTTCCCTTAAAATTTGAGGCAAAAAGGAGTTAAGAGTTGGGAGTTATCGATTTTTTTCAAGATTATCCTCAAAATAGGATTTTTCTTGCAATTTGGGAAATCTTTCCCTTTTTGGTTGAGCGCGGATGATAGGGGCCGTTGGATCTTGATCCAACTGACCCGGCTCATCATCTAGAGTCCCAGAGGGACACAGACTACAGAATGACCACAGAGGGATTTTTCCTCATCGTTTTCTCGTGATCTAATGAATGTGCCAACTTGGAAACTCTCCCATTGAGATCAGGAGGGGACCCCAAACCATCGCAACCCCAGTTTTGTGGTCGTTGGAAGCTTCTAGGCTAAACACCCAATTGGGCCAAAAGCTTGGGCGACAGTAGGTATTGAAACCCTAGGGGAGCCCCCCTAGTCCTATATAAAGACCATCGCTCGGGTCCTAGAACCCTCACGATCTTGAGCGGCTAGCTATTAGGTCCCAGATCTTCCTCTCTCTCTCAATCCAACTTTCTCCGACAAGAGCTCCGCCTTGCTCCGCCGTGGCTTGAGCAATAAGAAAAGGAGGAAGACGACGTATAGACGTCGTTCGATTCAGGATCATCGTGATCCTAGGAGGGGATCTAACGACGTTAGGGAGCGGCCGGTTAAGTGGAGTCGCTCGCGACTCTGAGCGTTAGATCGAGATCCGACGACCACAGTGAGGAGCAACACCCGCTTGCGGGGTTAGTGGGGGCGATAGATGAAGAGCGTCAGATCAAGACGCGGACCAGCGGCACATTGATCGTGCGGTCGACAAATTTCGGTAATTAGTCCTCTTTAATCGAATAATCAAGAAAATTGCTTTTCCTTGCTAAAATCTTAGTAATAGCTAGGAATCTCATATGAAGAAACTTTATATATGAAAGTTGTGTAGAAAAATGAAAGGAACATGATAAAAATGATTTGAGAACCTGGTCATAGTTCGTTTTGCAAAAGTGCCTTGATTTGTTAGAAAAATGCATTACAAGTTAATTAGAAACCGTAATTGTACATAAAGGATGATTCTTTGTAACTTAATAGGTTAAATTGAGGATTAACAACCTGTTAATTGATAACATGGAGTTTTCATCCATTTTGTGTACAAAGATGGTTAATTTAGGGTTTATGTCTATAAATGAAAGATAATGTATATGGAAACCCTAATTTAGCGTAAAAGAAGAGGAAAACCATGTTATTTCGAATTAAGAAAGTAAAGCACTAAATAATGATCCTAAGACTGTTAGGAATATTAAAAGGAGAGAATTTAAAGGTTTTAAGTGGATTTGATAAATTAGGGTTCTTAATAACTAAGAATGAAGGCAAAACCCTAATTTTAAAGGAAACCCTTAATTGGAATAGAAACCCCAAGGGATAAGATGGAATTGGATAAATTTTGATAAAATGAAGTTGGAATGTTTATTTCAGGGTTTTTATGCAATTTTCTTGCTTGCTTGGATATTCTCTCTCTTCATATTTGATTCTGTATCCGAATCTGCAATAACAGGTATGTGGTTACGCCTATGAATATCCCGAATTAGTTTCTCAAGGATTTTTGAGGTTTTATTGATGACTTGAATTAAACTATTGGTTGCATTTAATTCATGCAAATTATAATCTGAATATGACTATCACATAAGAGATGTGCCTACTAGCTCAGATCCTAGTCCCCTCTGTAGCCTAATGGTTTGACCTAGTACATGGCTACTAATGGGGGTATGCCCATCGGGTCATTGAATGACTTAGTACATGGCTACCAATGGGGTAGGACCATCAAGTCATCATGAGTCAGGGATTGGGCTACCTTTAGGTAGGTCCATGCGACTCCATAACCCTAGGAATTGGCTACCTGTGTGGTAGGACCATGGGGCTAAGGATCTACCATATGAGAGAGGTAGTATCCATGTCCACTGCAGGGACGTTACAGAGATAGGGGATAGGCAAGGATTGAGTAGTATTGCTTAAAATGTAATCTTGGATGTTAAATGATATTTGGTTGACTACATTGTTAACATAGTTGCACAATTATTGTTTCCCCCACATACCAGCTTCTTGCTGACCGACATTTTGTTTGTCAGCGTTTTAGGTACAAATGAAAAGAACAAATAGTAAAGTGGCATATGTGGAACTAAATGAGAAATAACGTACATAGGAGGATTAGTTAGATTAGTATCTCATGGATAGAAGTTTAGAAATCCTAGATTTTAAAAGGTAAGTAAAGTTTTTATTTTATACCAGTTTTCAGTTTAGTTGGAAAAGTTTAATAATTGTTATTGATTATTTGTCGAACCTTTGATCCGGGTTATTAGATAACGGCCCTAATCTCTTGGTCTCCCTTAAGTGGGGGTTACCGAGAGACGGGGTCGTTACAGGATGTTTCACCTACTACTTCATTACTAAGGAGTTTTCCATGATGGGTCTCAATATTGTAAATTGGGATGTTATTCCCCATCAATCATGTATAATACTTATATATGCTCCCACTAAATCTTTGTAATCATCGATTTCATCTTTTATCTTGACTTAAGTCAAACTCTTTGACTTTCTTGTCAAATTAAAGATCCCATATCTCATATGCTTACTTCAACCCTTTTGTAGCTTATTGACTTTATTTGCATTTAATGGAGTTATATAATTTTCAATCTGTGCCACATACACATCCTCTCATTTATTCCTATTAAGTAATGTAGTTTTAAACTCCATATGACAAATCACCAAGTCTTACAAGTTTCAATGGTAAGAAATCCAATTGGTGAAGTGATTTCATCATATTCAACACTTGAAATTGATTTGAAACATATATAACCAATCCATCCTTCATTTTATCCATGTGATTTCCTCTTGAAAACCTAATTGCACCTCATAGGTTTTACCCCTTTAGGTGGTTCCACCAAGATCATATCTTGTAGGTATCATGAATTTATTGTAGACATAATGGATTTAAGCCATTACTTAAAATATAGTCCCTCATTAGTTCTCTATTGATGGTTGACTCATCATATGACCAACTCTCAACTTATCTGAGTTATAAGATTCACAATCTATTAACTTCAGTTATGTTGTACTAGAACTATGAGTCTTGTATAACTAAATGAGCATGATATTCCACAACAACTTGTGATTCTCTATAGTTCTCTTTATACCTTTTATTGTTCAAATGTTTCTTGTTGATCTCAAACTTTTTGAGTTCTATGTTACTCCCACTGATTCTTTTGGAATTAAGTTATCCAATTAACAAACACTTTGTAATTGGATTGAGATAAGTAGTGTTCAACAATTTAACATGGATTAAATCTTTTCAAGAATCTATTTTCTTGCATAAGCTTCAATATTTAAGACACATTGGGACATTCCCATGAAAAATTTCATGTGTTATCTTATTCAATCATTTAGAGAGTAATTTCATTTAGTGCTAAGAATTTATCTTTAAGGAAATTTAAAGAATGGATTAAATGATAATCACATCATGACTTATCATGTTGTGTTTGTTGGTGTCTATGCCCAGAGAGCCAACCATATGTTGATTGCAATGGCATAACTTGTAAATGATTTGATCATTAATAAAGTCATGCTTCTGATTTATTCTGTTTGTTCAGTTATGAGATAATGAAATATCATCAGAAATGTCAAAAGAATGATATTAATCAATGACATATGTCTTCAAGTACATGACTTGGAAGAATGATATCATACGTATGTTAAGATTACATACATTCTCATTATGTTCCTGATCAATTGTTGTTGTGGAAGGCATATAGACAAAAATAACACATAAGATCAGAGTGTGAGTTGGTTGATGACAGAATCTCATTAGTCATGATATGGCAATATCAAACCAAGCAAACAGATACATGTTA
This sequence comes from Alisma plantago-aquatica, assembly GCA_963693085.1. Classification (NCBI taxonomy): domain Eukaryota; kingdom Viridiplantae; phylum Streptophyta; class Magnoliopsida; order Alismatales; family Alismataceae; genus Alisma; species Alisma plantago-aquatica. Next base: position 1,098,011,714 of record OY856413.1, read on the forward strand.
GAGAACAATGTATCAGACAGACCAACCATAAGACTGATACATGGAAACCTAACTAGGTAAGTTAGAATCACATCTTTTAGTGATGGTGGTGTTTGTGGTTCTTAGACCTGAAATCACTACACTCATCACATGTCATTTGGTATGCTTTGACATCATCAAACGTAGTCCTAAAACATGGGCTATTATACAAGTGATTATTGGGTGATTGTGACACATGGGGAATGACTATGAGTGATAAAGATGGGATTTTTCCCTCCTAAGGGAGTATGATATCCTAGGCCTCTTGATTAGCAAGATTGTGAAATGCATGCATGAACGTGTGAGTCAATATGTGATATTGAGCTTACATATATTTCAGACAGTCTGCTCTGGTTGAAGAAACAAGATTGAATGATAATGAGGATGACTACTCCATGCCTCTAGTTCAATCTGGATATCAGTGACAAAGGTACTATACAAACACTATAACACCATACACAAATTGTAGGTTGAAGTTGTTCTCTAAGTTTCCATTCACTTGAGTAGAACTGTTGTGTGACTAGGCACCGCTCCTTGCTTGTGATGTCATAATCTAGTTATGGAGATTCAGTGCCAATGTGATATGGGACCTATAGGGTCATACACATAGGAACTCATCTAAAAGAGGAGTTGAATCTTGAATGATGATTAGATTGATTACTGAAGTGTTTTTGTACTCAATTCACACAACAAATCAGTTGTATACAATGTCTGTATTGCCAGACGACCATCTAGAGTACCAGATGATCGGCTCAAGGGTTGAGACGGTTATTTGGATTGTCGATTTGTTCGAAAAGTGAATTGGCTTAGTTATGCCTTGTGAACCGACCTGTTCAATCTATTGAATCAGTCGGATTGGCTCAGCTCACCAGATGGGTGTTTGGGTGAGCAATACGATTGTCTCGCATGTGTGAGATGGCTCGATTGACGAACATTTTGGATGTTTTCTAAACTTGTTTCGATTGCACAATTCTTGTGGTGCAAGGAATTAATATGTAATATTATTTGGAATCAAATTGCCTTTTTCGAATGTGATTGGAAAACTACCAGACGACCATCTTGCAGTATGCAACGACCATCTCACTTGACCAGACAACTTTTTGGGTCACCAGACAATGTTTTAGGCCACCATATGACCATTTTGGTGGTTGCAGGTTGAAATAATTCAATATCTTCCATTCCCTTCCACTCCCACTCAGATCTTGTATCGACTGTGAACCTAGCCCAAACCCGACCTATCAATAGAGGGGTACTGGGGGCTTCCTAAAGCACAACACATATAGTTAAGAATCAGTTGCCTTGATAATTGTTGTCCTCTCTAGTTGTGGTAACCAAGAGAGCCCAAGTAAGTCCTACCCAACTTTTGAGGGATAGCAAGGGAGAGAACAACTGAGGATCGTCGTTGTAAGGACCCTAACCTAAGTTTTAAGGTAACCCTATTTATTTTGGCTTGATAATGTGCTTAGGACCTTGATCTAATCCTTTTAGATATAATTAGAACTTGTGGAGAGGTTAAGTCTCCAGTTTGACCATGGTTGTCTTGATGTTTGTGCTTTCTGTGTTAGTTTTGGTGCAAATTGTAATTTACCCAATATAGGGGTTAATGTGTAATTTGCCACCTCTAGAGTGTTACTTCTCTCTCTTGGCTTCATGAGGGAAAGTTTGGTGCTTTGGGGCACCTTGTTTGGCTCTTGGTTGAGTGGTGTCACCCTTAGTGGTGATTAGGGTTCTCTAGAGTTTGTATGCCTTAGACCCTTGACCTTGGCTGTTTTACCTTGCCCTGGTCACAGCCTAGGGCTTTTGATGGGGTGTCATGGTCATGACACATCCCCCTTGGTGTAGTGGCCATGGCCAAGGCTGTCTTGGGTCAAGGTGAAGGTTGGAGAGGTGTGTTTCTACCTAGGCTTCATGGGGTGGTCTTGGTGTCGCGACCTTGAGGTGATGATGCAGTGTGTTACGACCTTAGAACCCTAGGTGTGTCATGGTCACGACATAGGGTTGGTTTCCTAGATGGTCAAGATTCTACCTAGAGAGTATCACCATCTCTTTCATGTGGACCTTATGTGGTTGCATGTTGGTCCTTTAGGTAGACAAGTGTTTCTTTGGAGCTCTATCCTATTGACACCTCATCCTTTGTCTTACCTCCCTCCTCCTTTGCTCTATGAATCCTCTTCTCTCAATGCAAGTGGTTCTTTTCAATCATCTTTTTCTCCCTTTCTCTTGTTCTCATCCTTGGAGCTTTGTGGAGGAGGAAGGAGTGCTCTTGGTGTCTTGGAGGTGGCTCATCCCTTACATGTGGTGATAGTGGTGATCATTGGCCATCTCTAACTCTGGTGAGTTTTTTTATCTTCTTTCTTTGGTGTTCCTTCAGATCTTCTACCCTATCTTCTTCCTTCTTCTTGGCCTTAGTCCATGTTTTATCAAGTTGATTCTCTAGTGAAAGAGAGAGGGAGTTTCTTCTCTCTTTTCTCCCTTCTTTCTTTGATTTGGTTTTGGGGTTTTCGTCTTTCTTCTTGAGCTATCTTTTTACCTTGGTGTTTCTCCCTTCTTGAGGTGCTCTTGTTGCCAAGAGTGGAACTTTTGGTGGATCTTCTTCAACCCTTAGATCATGTGCTTAGAGATCTTGATATTGGAGCTTGGAGCTTTAGTGGTAATCAGCTTAAGGTGGGTAATATAACACTAAACCCTCTCTATTATTGAACTTCTTGTTATGTTGTTTAGCTATTTTCCCTCTTTAAGTAGTTCCTACATCGTGCTTGCATGTCAAGCTTAACCATAGATTTTTTTTGGGAGAGTTATAATACTTGGCATGGAAGTAACCCAAAATCCTAACCTTCTTGTATCAGTTTTGGGTAGAGGTGATGATATGGAGTTTCTTCCCCACATTTGACCCTTGACCTAATCCCCCTGCTTGGTGTTCGTCCACCTAGAAACAAGTGAGAGGTTAGTTTTAGTTTTGGTCACCTTGGATATAGTTTATTTTCCTTTAGTCATGCTTTTCTTGGACCTTTACCTTAGGGTTTGTGGAGATCAGCTTGCTTGAGTCTCCTTCCATGATGATCATGATTCTTTCTAAGTTTTTATCCTATTTTGATGACCTAGGTGTCTACCCTTGGTGTGGTTGTAACTAGGAGGTTTGGTGGTCGAGGCGTAGGTATGGGCATCATGGTCACAACATAGCCCATTGAGGTGGCCGTGACGTAGTTGGCTTTGGTCGAGATATCCCTTCTTGTAGTGAAGTTTAACCTAGTGATGTTGGGTTGAGACCTATGTCGCCTAGCATCCTTGGAACTCTTAGTTTCTTGCCTTACTTTTGTGGAGAAAACCCTTAGAGTGATGGATTTGATCATGGGATGTTGTGGTCGTGACATGGTGATGTTGAGGCGTTGCGATCGTGACATAGAGGTGCTTGAGGCGCTTGGTCATGACACATGGTTGAAGGATGAAGAGAAACCCTAATGTTGCAGGCGTGACATGTAGGAGGTGGTTGTGACATGCTTAGGGAGTGTGAGTCGAGGTACCCATGGTGTATGTCGTGGGCATGACATGCCATGGAGGGTGGCCATGACCTATATGCCTAAGTGGTTAACATGTGGTGATGGTAGGTGGTTATGAAACATATATGAACATCTAATGTTAATCATATGTACATGTGTGTTATTCTATTTCATATGATCTCTAATCTTCTCTAATGATGTTGTTTAATCTTAAAACACTCTATGATGGTGGAAGGTGGTGGTCCTAGGGTAGTTGGTTGATCCTAACCTTGTGGACCCAAATAAGAAAAAGTGGAAATCCTAAACCCTAAAAGTGAAAAAGTCTTGCTTTTATCCTTATTATGGATGGTTCTGATGTTATGTGATTATCTCTCTTGATTATGATCTTCTAACCATGTAGGTGTTGTGGAATTGTTTATCATAGATAGTGTTTTATGATGGCTATGATGTGAGATAAGATTGAATATGCCCTTGTGAGGCATACTGATTATACAGGTGAAACATGAAAATGATGGTTGGGCCTTATGACCTAATGGTGGTTATTGTTCTGACATGAAAGGATGTTTCCTACTGATAAAGTTGAGGGACCAATATCCTATGGCATACAGTTTTGTTGATGATGTTGTGAATGGGAACAATACATGCATTATGTGGTGATAGTGTGACAAGTTCACACCCTATATGTTTCATCTGTAGGAAGAGTACTATGCCCTTATTTTTGTAGAATTTGTTATGATTTTATACGTTGTAACCTGATTGATGCTAAAAGACACTTAAAGGACCTAACTAATCAAGTAGAACTTAATCATGTAGCTTTGCCCCATGCCATAGAACCATTTAGTGTCATCACTTGTTGAATGGTGAAATGAGTTTAACTTGGAGCACATATTTTTGAACATGTAAGGGTGGGGAAGAATATTCCCATACATCCATGATATGTGATACAAGATTGAATACGGGCCATACCTTGGTAGGAGTGCGGCTTCAGGTCATAGCTCAGTGATATGTGATATAGGATTGGCTACGGGCCATACCTTGGTAGGAGTGTGGATGCGGGTCGTAGCTAAGTTTCACTAGTGTCGTGACCTGTACCAAGGTGGGATATATTTGTACAATTGGACTATATGTCACTAGTAGTAGTTTGACTGATGGTGTCACTACAGGTTTACTCATACTGACCGAGGGGGTGAGGTCATAGATTGCGGCTCTTCTACTAGACCTTGTATGACATCTATTTCAACTTAGTAGTGGTTAGTTGGATTTAGGTGGTACAACTCAAATCCTTGGGGCATAATAAAATACATAATAAGCCGAATAGCATACTTGCATAGGTTCAGATACAAAAATATTAGATGAGGCCTTGCTTGCTTTTGTACAATATAGTTGGTAATGAATTTACATGTTCTTCATATTCCTTTTATGATGATGATGTTTCATGATCTAATGAAAATTGCTTATCCTGTTAGCAATGATGACCTACTTATCATGGTTGTAGCTTTACTACTATTCTTTAATCACCTTACTTGTGTTAAAAATAGTGTTGGTGGAGAGTTATATCTCCCACTGAGATTTGGAATCTCACCCCATGGGTTTCTCACATCTTTTAGGTGGACGTGCATGAGAAAGTAGAAATTGTGTATCAGAGGTTGAGCAATAGCAAGATAGACAAAAATTGACAAGGTTAGGAGTGTTGATGGTGGTCCTTTTGTTGTTAGAGTCCTAGAGTCATCCTTGTACACTCAGGTCTTTGGGATGGTTGTTGGGTGTGTTTTGCAGATGTATTTCGAGATGTGGTTTGGATTGTATGACCTTTTCATGTATGGACACAACAAATATGTATATATATGTTTGGGACTAGTTTTCTTGTAACATGCTAATGTAACCTATGGTAAGTGCTTTGTGACACAAAAGGACTCATATGCAACGGTTTTTTTGCTATTCTGGATTGAATAAAAATGGTTTTAATTCCCAGTGTTTTCCTATTATCTGCTTGTTTAAGTTTTGTTTCCACAGTCAAGTTATCCCATGGTTTGTGGTGTGGGGCATCACAGTCGGGTTGGTATCAGAGCTTCAAGTTTGGTGAGTCTACATGGACATAGGACTAGGGTTTGTGCCTATTCTTGTGTCCTCCAGTCTATCTTATAGTGATTTCTTCTTATCAAGAAGGAGGCAGAACGTCTAAAGATATCTAGATAAAATGAAGAACACACTATTGACAATAGTGTTTCTACACCAAGTGGTGGTTCAAGGAACCAGACATGAGAAGATTGGGTTCCTGAGGGTCCCCAGTTTGACCCAATCGTGATTGAAAATCCTTCATTTCAATATTTTTTTGGGAAGTTTATGGCCATGATGATGCATGTAGCAGATAGGATGCCTACACCTCAACCTCGGGCACCAATTCCCAATGTGGAATCTTTGAGTATCTTTGAGTGGCTTTACTGTGTTGGGGTGGTTGAGTATGCTAGGATGGTTGACCTAGTGGATGTTGATCTGTGGGTTACTGAGCTTGAGAAAGCCTTCAAGATCCTTAGCATCTTGGAGGTGGACAAGGTTAAGCATGCGTTGTACCTTTTGAATGGGAGTGTCGACCATTGGTGGGCCATAGAAGAGGAGAACAGACCTGGTGCTGAGGTATGTAGGGAGGAGTTCTGACATGAGTTCGTCAGTCAGTACTTTACACACACCTATCTGCACAAGAAGACCAGTCAGTTTGAGTGGATCCAACAGTGACCTATGTCTATCAATGAGTATGAGGCTAAGTTTGTGGAGTTTCTTCGGTTCTGTCCTTGCATGGCTGCTACAGAGGACGAGCAGGTTCACCATGTTGAGAAGGGGTTGAACACTGAGTTTTCCACCCCGACGATTTCTTTGGAGAATTAAGAAAAGTTTTCCACATTTGTAGAGTCTGTTCAGAGGATAGAGCGATCTGTGATAGAGAAATGAGAGATGAGTTCTAGGAAGAGGTCTGCACAGTTACACGGGCAGTCATCAGGAGGCTTTAAGAAACTGAGGTTTTCTACACTGCCAATGTCATAAAGGTTCAGTGCTCTGACGCAGTGGTCACTGAGTTGAGGCAAAGGTTGTAGCTTTCCACCTGTTCCAGCTCACAACACCACATCAGTGTCAATGAAAGTGCTGTCTAGGCCAGAGTTTGAGACCAAAGCTTTCCATAAGTGTGGGTAGACATGACATCTAAAACGAGAATTCCCGATGAGAGACAACGAGATGACCTAGCAGCTAAGGAAGAGTCAATAGGGCTCTCAGAGACAACATAACAGCGGTGTAGGAGGATGAGGATGTGTCCAAGCATCGCAAACCAGATCGTCTACTTTGGGAAGCAGAGGAGGGGAGTGACAATAGGAAACAACTAGATTCTACACTATGAGTCATCCAGAGGCAGTACTCAACCTGTGAGTAGTGACAAGTCAATGGAATTATTTCATTTTGATTTGTCTTCTTCTTGTTTTGTATCTATTTTGATTGACCCAGGTGCAACACACTCTTTTAGCACTCATGAAGTGCTCCACATTGTCTTTTGCTTGTTAGTCATAAGAAGGATAGTTTGTTGTTAGAAACCTCATTAGTTGGTTCTGTAGTGTTGTAGGAGGTGTGTCCTTTCTTTTTTAGGGCACATTATTCAAGTACATCTCATACTACTTGACATGCATGGATTCAATGTGATCCTTGGAATCGACACCATGGTGAAGTATAGAATGGTCTTGGATTTGTAGTTCCAAGAAGGTGATGTTTATAGATAATGATAAGATGTGGATCTTACAAGGAGACAGGAAGGTTCTTTTGACGTGTCCGGTATCAACAATGGTGGCATGGAAGTTGTTGAGATAGGGTTGCGAAACATTCTTAGCACATGTGCTGGATACTGAGGTGAGGATTCCTAATATTCAGGAGGGTCCAGTAGTTATAGAGTTTGAGGACATGTTTCTTGAGGAGTTTCCAGGTGTTCCCCCAACCTAAGATTTTGATTTTGAGATCAATATGGTTCCTGGCACGCAACCGATAGCTCAGACACCGTACATGATGGATCTATGAGACTGTGCATAGACTATAGACATTTGAACAAGGTGACGATAAAGAACAAGTATCCCTTTCCAAGGATAGATGACCTATTTTATTAGTTATGTGGCACAATAGTGTTTTCAAAGATATACCTGAGTTGATGATATTACCAATTGAAGATCAAGGAGGATGCCATACCTAAATTATTTTTTAGGATGAGGTATGGTCACTACGAGTTTGTGGCTATGCCATTTGGGCTGACCAATGCATCAAAAACATTCATGGATTTGATGAACAAAGTGTTCCGTTTGTTTCTTGACCAATTTTTGGTTGTCTTTATAGGTGCCATCCTGATATACAGTCATGCCAATCAATAACATGAATAACATCTTCATCAGGTGTTGACAGTGCTGAGGAAGCATCAACTTTATGCCAAGTTCTGAAAGTGTGAGTTATGGTTAAAGGAGATAGCTTTTTTGGGGCAGGTTATATCTGTCGAGGGAGTTCATGTGGATCCTAAGAAGATTGATTTGGTAATAGAGTGGGAGCAGCCAAAGACACCGACAGAAGTTTTCATTAAGGACTTCAGTGTTATCACTTTGCCCCTAACCAAGTTGACAAGGAAGGATGTGTTGTTTTTCTGGGATGATGGATGTCAGCATGCTTTTTAGATGTTGAAGGAGAAGTTTCCAAGTGCACCGGTTCTAGTCTTTCCTGAGAAAGGAAAAGGAGACATAGTCTTCTGTGATGCATCTAGGAACGGTTTGTGTTGTGTGATGATGCATGATAAGCAAGTAGTTTATTTGGCTTCTCTACGGATTAAGAAACCCAAGGAGAATTACCCAACCCATGATCTGGAGTTGGTTGTTGTGGTTTATACTTTGAAGATATGCAGACACTACCTTTATGGCAAGAAGTGTCACATCTTCACGGATCACAAGAACCTGAAGTACATCTTTTCACAATGGGAGATGAACATGAGGTAGCAATGATGGATGGAGTTAATCAAAGATTACGACTATAGGATTGGCTATCATCTAGGGAGGGTGAATGTTGTGGTAGATGAGTTGAGCATGAAGTCTTCATCTTCACCTATGGTGGATCCTAGTTGAGTTCTTTGGTTTGCCACAAGCAAGACATGTTGATCTCCCTACGTAACATGAATGTTATGTTGGAAGTTTCTTTACTAGCAGGATTGTTATAATAGTTGCTAGTGAAGCCCGTATTGAGACAATAGATCAGATAGGCACAATAGGTTGATACTGTGATACATCAGATTATATCACAGTTAGGCATCTAGAAGTGTGATGGCTTCCCTGAGTCAGATGATGGGATAGTTTGTTACCATTATACAGTTGTGGTTCCTAATCTTGATGACTCGAGGAAGATGGTGTTGGAAAAGGATCACTCATCCATGTACTCTATGCACCCAGGTAGCACCAAGATGTATCATAATACGAAGGATATGTATTGGTGACTTGGATTGAAGAGGGAAGTGTCTGAATTCATTGTGAGATGTGTTGTGTATTAGTAGATTAAAGTCGAGCATCAAAATCCTACAAGGATGTTGTAATTATTACCTACATCTCAGTGGAAATGGGATCATGTGACTATGGACTTTGTGGTTGGACTTCCTAGGGAACCCAAAGGTCATGATTCCATCTGGGTGATTGTTGACAAGTTGACCAATTTAGTGCATTTTCTTCCTGTGAAGATGACATATACATATGAAAAGCTTGCCCAAGTTTATGTTGATGAGATAGTGCATTGGCACGGTGTTCCTGCTACTATCATGTCTAATAGAGGTCATTAGTTCACAAGTCTCTTTTGGAAGTGAATCCACACAACTTTGGGTACACGGTTAAAGTTTAGCACTACTTTCCTCCCAAAACAGATGGTCAATATGAAAGGACCATTCAGACCTTGTAGGATCTGTTAAGAGCCTGTGTTCTGTAGTTTTCAAGTAGTTGGTACATACATCTTAGTTTGATAGAGTTCTCTTGCAACAACATCTATCAGAGTAGCATCGACATGGCACCTTATGAGGCATTGTATGGGAGGCATTGTATATATCCATTGTGTTGGTATGAGACAAGTGAGTATTAGCCTTTCGGTCTAGAGTTTGTGCAATAGATAACTGAAAAGATCAAAGTGAACCATCAACATTTAAAGGCATCACATGATAGACAAAAGTCGTATGTAGATAACTGTCGTATACCCTTGGAGTTCCAAGCGGGAGATAGAGTGTACCTCAAGGTGTCTCTTTGGAAAGGTGTTATGCAATTTAGGAAGAAGGGTAAGCTGGCTCCCAGGTTTATGGGGCCTTACCCAGTGGTGGCACATGTTGGGAAGGTGGACTATAGGTTGGAGTTTCCACCTGAGTTGCACAATTTACATTCAGTGTTTCATGTGAATATGTTGAGGAAGTTCCATCTAGATACAAATTTAGTGTTGCATCCAGTGGAGGTGGAGCTTGATGAGGACATGTCCTATATGGAAAGTCTGGTGTTGATCCTTGACAGAAGGATTAAGAAGTTGAAGAAGAAGCACTTTGTGATGAATGTGAATTTTGAGGTATAGGTATTGAGTGTAGTATTTGAGGACATTATTTCTCCATACACATTTGAACAAAAATTGAGAAATTGACACATTGAAATGATATCAAACCAATTTGGGAGGCATATATGATTATATAGAACATAAACAATCATTGAGGTTCTTTGGGTGAGATTTTGGGAGTTATAATGAGAATAATAACCCTCAGAATAAACAATATTCCATATTGATTTTAATATATCTATTGATGGTATTTGGAACTAGATCTTAGTCACCATCTAATACCAGTCATGATTGGTCTTGGGTTAAAATTTCATTGGATTAGGGCCTTACACTTGAGTTATATTGAGGATAGAAGATTTGTTAAATGAATGATGACCCATTTAATTTTAGACCTAAGTTTATTGTTACAAGTAATGTCACATGGAAACTCATATTGGTAGGTTGCATAATACCTTGTAAGTCACATGATTTAGGGAGGATAAAGAGGTCTTAGATCATTCATAAGTTCTGCTTATAGAGGAACAAAACATAGCTGTGGTGCCCTCTAGATCCGATAAAGGAGGGGGTAGTTGATGTGAAGTTCATTGGCAAACCCATGACCTACATAACAATCAAAATGGATTGAACCTATACTTGATGTTGGAGACCATGCCTCTGAGACACTGTGGTCCTCATCCCTACCTTCAACTCTCATAGGCTCATCATCCGATGTCATGGTGTCAGCATATTAAATAGTGATTGTATCATAGAATTGGCATTTTTAGATCTGCCCTCTTCACCTAGCATTGCAGACAAGGCTGAGTGAGGGGCGTCTAGCATCACCAAAAAAAGCAATTGCCTTTGTATAGTCACTAGAGACATTGTAGTCACCTGAAGCTGGTTCTAGGGCCCCTCACCACCATTGGTGCATCACAACAGAAGCTCCACCATGGAGCAATGGTGAGAATTGGTGGAAGGTAGACGATGACCTTAGGTCTAGTCATTCAACCCTTCCCACCACCTCTGCAGACCATAAACACATTCAGGGCCCAGTTCTAGATCTTCTAGGCGTCCCAGGTGAAAAAATCAAGCACAGAGGGAGAAGATATATCTTCTCTCTATTGCTTATCATCACCACATCAACAAAGTAGTTTTTATGGAATCCTCCTATGGTAAACTGACTATTGTGACTCCCAAATGTTCGTCGTACCTGGAGATGGAACTAGAATAAGAAGAAGGTTCTTGGTATGCTCTTAATCTATTGTCAGATCTGGCTGCAATGAAGGTGTCCCACACATAGAGGGAAAGATCGGGCCTGAAGCCCTCACTTGTACGGGGACGAGACAAGTAGAGGACAGACGAGTTCATCGGTGACTGGATCACTTGAATTCACTTGGCTCAACATAAACAATAAATCAAGCAGGTCCATGGCAATGTTGGAGTCTCTTGGGCGCAACAAATCTCACACACGTGGCGTCGGCTGATGTGAGGGTGAGGGAGAAGGGAGATGTCGAGTCACCGATCCAGATTGACCAAATCTCGAACCTACCTAGCTCAATATAGAATCTCATGGTTTAATTAAGCCATCTAGGAAAGCTGCATGCCAATCAAGATGGCCACATAGAGATCTGATGACCTATGTAATTTTAAAAAGGGAAATACCTCAATTTATATACATATCTTGGAAATGTGACTAAAAATAGCTTCCTTTGGCCAAAAATTTCTCGAAAAATATCCCCAAACTCAAAAAACTGCATACTTTGTTATAGGATACCCATATCAGACTTTTAAGACATATTTATTGGTGATATTTAGTTTCATTAATAATTTTCCTTTATGGGCTTCATATTTTTAGAATAAATAATATCTAGTTGATGTAAATTCTTAGAAAATTATATTTGAACCCCAGAATCACTTAAAATGATATGTGGATTCAGATCTGATTAGAATGCCAAAATGTTAGGTTTTCCTCGTTAATGACTAGTTAGATGCTTTTAGCCTCACATTAATTCTAGAAAATAGATAAAGCGTTAGAAAATTATGAAATCTTTCTCCAAACCCCTAGAATGATGTCCTGGTCAATAGAAAAATATGAAACACATGTTTTAGATCAATTGGACCTAGGTTTAACTAAACTCCAATATGGACCTAAATACTATTAATAATGGTGAACCTTGTATTAATGATGAATATATGTTATTAATCTGGTGATGACCATAGATGTATATGGTCCAGAATATACATATGAATCTCTGAACTCAGGTACGTGGATAAATTATATGACTAGTTTTGATGGATGATATAAGTATGAGTGATTTCTTGCTTTTATTTGCATAAAATTTCTTGGATGTATGTATATTATGGTACTCCGCTACCTTAAACATTAAGAACATTAAAGAAAGAAAATGAAATGTAGTTACTGATGGTGGTCAATTATCTCCCTATTAGAGAAGGAAAGTATTAATGTTGACTAGCACGTCCCTAATGGTACATGGTACGAGGGGAGATCCTTAATGGTACTATATACGTGGGGGAATGGGCCCACTTATATATGACATTATGTGATAAGTCCACCATAGTAATGAATGTTCATTGAAATATGATTAATAACTTGGGTTTACCTGATTTTCTGTCTTTAATAATATTTACCTTTTATTTTTCATTTTTCTTCAATAATTTCAAGTATGGCATCATAATGTCTATATCTTTTCAACCAAGTACAACCTTTATGTTGATTCAATGTTTCACATATGTTTTAGGTTCAGAGCTAGCATGGGAGAAATGATAGAAAGTGACTAGTGTGTAGTTTGTTCCTATTGTGTAGATCATGAGTTAGCATACATGTTCATACTTGTGTAACATTCTCTTTTCAATATGTAAATCAAGTTGTAGTAATCCATTTTTTTATATACATGTTTAATGTTGAGATTGTTTATGATGTATGCATTATAGTTGTTTCTTCATGTACGTGTATGTCACTTCCACATTGCTCTATGAAATGATTGCCTTAGATTTTTGGATTTGTCCTCTAACACCTTCTAAGTCTCGGAAAGATAGAATTTGAGGATGTTACAGACTTTGTGCTTATGAAGGTTCTGCAGAATCACCATGGGGTTGAGGAAGCCACGTGGGAGCTTGAGGAAGAGATGAAGAGGAAGCACCCCTCTCTTTTCTCTTGGGATTTTGGGGACGAAATCTTTGCTAGGGGTTTATGGCTTGTAAGGACCCTGACCTAAGTTTTGGGGTAACCCAATTTTTTTGGCTTGATAATGTTCTTAGAACCTTTCTCTAATCCTTTGATATGTAATTAGAAATTGTGGAGAGGTTAACTCTCCAATTTGAGCTTGTTTGGTTGATGTTTGTGCTTTCTGTGCTAGTTTTAATGCAAATTGCAATTTACCCAATATAGGGGGTTGATGTGAAATTTGCCTCCTCTAGAGTGTTCCTTCTCTCTTGGATTTATGAGGGAGAGTTTGGTGATTTGGGATGCCTTGTTTGGATCTTGGTCGAGTGGTGTCACCCTTAGTGGTGATTAGGGTTCTAGGGTTTGTACGCATTATCCTTGTGACCTCGGTTGTTTTTCCTTGACTTGGGTCGCGACCTAGGGCCTGTGGTGGGGTGTCACAATCACAGAACTTCCCCGTTTGTGTGGTGTTCATGGCCGGAGTTGTCTTGGGTCGAGGTGGAGGTTGGATAGGTGTGTTTTGGCCTAGGCTTCATGGGGTGGTCTTGGTGTCACAACCTTGAGGTGATGATGTGGTGTTTTGCGGCTTTGGAACCCTAGGTGTGTCGCGATCATGCCATAGGTTTGGTTTCCTAGATGTTTGAGATCCTACATAGGGAGTATCACCATCTCTTGCATGTGGACCTTATGTGGTTGCATGTTGGTCCTTTTTGTGGACAAGTGTTTCTTTGGAGTTGTATCCTATTGACACCTCATCCTTTGTCTTACCTCCCTCCTCCTTTTCTATATGAATCATCTTCTCTCCATGAAAATGGTTCTTTTTGGTCATTTTCTTCCTCCCTTTCTTTTGTGCTCGTACTTGGAGCTTGGTGGAGCAAGGAGTCCTCTTGGTGTCTTGGAGGTGGCTGGGCCTTATGACCTATCAATGGTTATTTTTCTGATATGAATGCATGTTTTCTACTGATAAAGTTGAGGGAATGATATCCCATGGCATGTGGTTTTTTTGATGATGTTGTGAATGGAAACAATACATGCATCATGTGGTGATAGTGTGACAAGTTTCTCACCTATATATCTCATCTACAGGAAGAGTATTATGCCCTTATTTTTTAGAATTTGTTATGATTTTATACATTGTAACTTGATTGATGCTAAAAGACACTTAAATAACCTAACTAATCAAGTGGAACTTAATCATATGGCTTTGCCCTGTGCCATAGAACCATTCAGTGTCAGCTCTTGCTAAATGATGAAACAAGTTTAATTTGGAGAGCATATTTTTGAATATGCAGGGGTGAGGATGAATATCCCCTTACGTCTAAGATATGTGATAGAAGATTGGCTATGAGCCATACCTTGGTAAGAGTGTGGCTTTGGGATGTAGCTTAGTGATATGTGATACATGATTGACTGCGACCCAAACCCTGGTAGGAGTGCGGTTGCGGACCGTAGCTCAGTTTCACTAGCGACATGACATGTACTAAGGCATGCTAGATTTGTACAATTGGACTATATGTCTTTGGTAGCACTTTGACTGATGATGTCACTATAGGTTCACTCGTACTAACCGAGGGGGTGAGGTCATGGATTCTGACTCTTCCACTAGACCTTGTATGGCACTAATTTTGAACTTAGCAGTGGTTGGTTGGATTTGGGTGGTTTGACTCAAATCCTCTGGGCATAATAAAATATGTAATCCTAGTTGGTCTGTGTGGACAACTCTGAGGTAGGAGTCCTTTAGCTGCTGGTAGGAGGGCAACAAAAAGTCTCAATCTGTGGTGAGATCATAGGAGTCACTACAAAATTTGTTCAAGTTTGTTATTTATGGAGGAGCACTTAAACGAGTCCCAGTGCAACTAGGAGGGCCAAAAACACTGTCCAAGACATAGTGGACATCTACATCGATGAGGATTGTCGATGAACTTTCTCCAGGACCAGATATATCTTCATTAAACTATCCTTCCCATTATATAGTTTTTGACATGATCTGTTGGTTATTGAAAATATGTAAGTAAAATTTTTGTTTCCACTGCCTATTTGATGTCGTATTTCCCAACAGTGGTATCAGAGTCACATAAATTAATTATGTTTTGGGATAATATATATGATTGGATTTTGGTATTACCATATTTATTTATTGCATATGATGTGAATATTTAAACTAGTTGACGTGCACATCTGATTAATTACCACATAAGAATTAAAACATATATATATATGTATGTATATATATGTATATGTTTATATATATGTGTGTATATATATGTATGTATATATATGTATATGTTTATATATATGTATATATATATATATATATATATACATATACACACACACATATACACACACACACACTATATATATATATATATATATATATATATATAAATATACATATATATGCATACATACATATATATATATATATGTATATATATGTATATATATGTGTGTGTATGTGTGTGTATATATATATTTATGCAAATCACACGCGTCGACCTAAAATAAGCTCTGATGGTGGATGTGTAGCATGGTTATGGCCAACAACCCATATTATCTGTGCATGGTTGTGTGGTTGGTTTATCATGTTTTATCTCGGTCTATGCATCAAGCCTCTATCTTATCTTCCCAATATAAAGTTAATTCTCTTCTACCTTTATTCCCCTTGAATGTAGCTCTAGGTTTCCCTATAATCATGTAATAGTTGGACAATTTACTTTCCTATTATGATGAAAAAGAAGAATGTTCCAATGATGCCAGATGGCTGTCCCAACGCCGAGATGACCGACTGGAGGACCATGGAGGACCAGTGGACAAGACAAAGTGATTGTTTGGTGGACCCGACCGATCGACTGGAGCTAGTAGATGGTGGATCAACATGACCAGAGGACCAATGAGATGACCAAATGATCGGCCAGGAGGCAAGCTGATATGTTCAAGGGTTGAATCGATCAACCCATATTGGCAAGTAGGAATCTTCATCAATAATAGGTTTCTGCATGTAATGTGGACCTAGGTTGTGGTAATTCATTGTGGCTCCAAGGAATTACATTAGGCTGGCCATAACCATCACTTTTTGTTTATTGTATCTTTTCGTTGTGGGTTATATCATGTATAAGATATGTACTATATATGTGGTTATTGTTAATTTATATGTATTATACAAACTCCCTCAATAAAATATTAAGTCTAAGATGCTTTCCATTAGCAGCACACAATAATATGTTGATCAATCAAGCATGGGAACCCCAAGGGTGGTATGCTATTTATCTCGTGGAAGGGTGATGGTAATAATATGGGTCTGCCAAGAAGAGTGCATTATTATGATGTTGGATATTGTGTAAGGCATAACTGGTGATTCTTAAAGAGTCTAAGCCCATAAACATGTAGATGATTATGGCAACATCATATATCCAAGAGTTGCATATAATGCAATTGGAAAATGTTGTCTACCTTAATGATTAGTGATGAGCGCCAACATTGATTGGGTATTGATGGAATTGTTTACGATCTTGTCCCACTAAAGGATTGTACACTACAATCGTTTGAATTGATATTGAGGGATATCAATTTGAACAAAATAGTGGAAGTGATAGTTAATTAAAGACCTAATTAATATCGAATTTTCAAATCAAATCAAATCAAATTGGTTTTTGAAAAATGCAAATTTTCTCTTGTAGAATCAAATGGAAACACTCAATCATCACAATTGGAAGAATTAAATGAGATTTATTTTGTGTAACTGGTTTAAGACCTCGAGAAGTGTTCTGCATGATCCTGAAATTCCAGTGCCACTATCCACTCAATATTCGCCTAAGACTAACATGTATGCTTCATTGAAGCATGCCCATGATGTTATAGACCTCAAGAACCTTTTGTTGGGCTGTATGCACTATGAGTCGCACAAACAACATGATAAGCATAAAAGGTATAATGTCTGTAAGATTCTATTTGAGTGAAAACTGATAGAGGGATATCCATTATAGCCTCATGAAAGACTGGGATTTCCTTTAGGTCAACAATTGGCACGAATATGATTTTGCAATCATTGCCTAAATCATATAGCCAAAATATTGAGTGTTATCACTTGAGTAACATGGCTAGACTACTATCAGAATTTCTTAACATTTTGATAAGTGTCAAAGCACAAATGAAGATGGACAAATCCATGATGGTGATTAGTGGAGTTGAGTCCAAGAACAAAGGCAAGGCCAAGAAGCATTCTATGGCTAAGATGAAGTCAAAGTCTTCTGCACTTAAAATAAGGAGAAGGATAAGGGAACCAAGGAAGGGGAAGAAAGGGATTGGGATCTCTACTTCTGGTATATACATTGTTGAGGTTACATTTACTACTTCCTCACCGTGGGTACTAGATATTGAATGTGGATCACACATTTTCTCAAATGTGAATTGAAAAGAAGTAAACCTTTATAGAAAGGTCAGGTCGTATTGTTGCAAATGGCTCAAGAGTTGCGGCCAGTGTAGTTGGAACCTATGAGTTATATCTACCAAGTAGGCTTGTAATAGAGTTCGAGATATGCTATTACATACTTGCCATTAATAGGAACAACTTATTTGTATCTTGTCTAGACAAGAACATATTTAATTTTATTACAAAGAATGGAAGATATTCTATTAATAAAGATGGGATTCTTTATGGAAGTGCCCCAATGTCTTATGGTCTATACTTGATAGATCTGGAGACAAGTGTATAACATAAATACCAAAAGACAAAAACTCAACAACTCAAACAAAACATATCTTTGGCATTTTTTTATCTAGGGCACATAAATGAGAATCACATATCTAGACTCCATAAAGATGGTTATCTGGACTCTTTTAATTTTGAATAGAGACATGTAATCTTGTTTGTTGGGAAAGATGACCAAGACACCCTTTGCTAGAAATAGTGAGAGGTCTAGTGATCTATTAGGACTCATACATACTGATGCATGTGGCCCTTTTAGAACAAATGCTAGAGGTGAGTATCAGTACTTCATTAACTTTACTGATGATTTTAGTAGGTTCAGCTATGTTTACCAGATGAAACACAAGTCAGAAGCTCTTAAAAAGTTTAGAGACTTTATGAATGAAGTACAAAACCAGCTTGGTTAAAGTAAAAAGGCACATCATTCTGATCGAGGTGGAGAATACTTGAACCAAGAGTTTGAGGACCTTCTGTGAGCCCATGATTTTATATCACAATGAACTCTACCTAGAACACCACAACATAAGTATCAAAAAAAGGGAATTGCATATTGTTAGATCTATTGTGATCTATGATGAGTTTTGTTGATCTTCCAACCACCTTCTGGGGGTATGCACTTGATACTGCAACATATATTCTAAACCGAGTACCATCTAAATTGGTTCAAAAGACACCATATGAGATATGGAATGGGAAGCATTCCAATGTGTCTTTTATGAAGATTTGGGGATATGAAGCTTATGTTAGAACAATGCTTTCTCAAAAGCTTGGCCTACATCTGATAAATGTTATTTTGTTGGATATCATAAGGAGACCAAAGGATACTACTTTTGTGACATCCCCAAATTTTCTAGTACTTTATCTAATGTGTGTCGTCCAAATTGAAACACTTACCTCAGTGCACATCCCAATGCAAACTCCACACACTAGGTCAAGAAGAAGAAAATCAAGGGAGTTAAAGGAAACAATAGGTTGCGCATGCAAATGAACAATAAAAAAAAACTATACAACACATGTTCATCATTCAACATATAATTACAAAATGACTTATTACAAATTGATATTATATATTAAATAACTAATGTTTACATATACATGTACTACATATACAACATGATCTTAAGACAATAGGTCCACATGTACATCATCTCTCCACACAACTCTCAACTATCTTTGTTCTTCAAGACCATGTGTCCCCATACCTAAACAAAAGATTATATGTGGTACATTTTCAACACAATATTCTAAAATATTGTGCTGAGTACGCCTACGTGTCTTTTATATACTTATCATTACTATGACTTGGCAATAAGATAAAACTAATACTTAGCAGTTATAAAGAAATATAACAAAAGGCATATACTTGCACAAAGATGTTTATTAATGAAAGAAAGCACATATTTTAATCACAATATCCATTATATCATCCATACATTTTATTAACAAAGGGATAAATGCATCCTCATGATCTACTTACCAAAGAGATAGATAATTGTATAAGGTGATCTGCTTGCCAAAAAGATAGATCACTCACTAGCACTATGCTTACCGAAGAGATACAATGCTATCATATAACCGATCATATATATTATGTTTCATGTTTGATAAATATAAGTATGGAAAATCAAACAAGATATCATACGCGAAAAATCATTCCATCCAATATCATATTCCTAGTATTTTGTACATGTATAATACAAGCATACTTTATAATAAACCAAGTAAGAGTTAAGGCATACCTTCAACTGAGATATTCCTAATCCACATATTCCTCATGTCAACTATAACTTTAGTCAGCCCTGATAAAGATAAGATCATATATGACCATCAAGTTCTCATCATATTGACCCTTGTCATAATTCATTAGGGTTTCACTTAGATCATTAGAGCATTCCCATTGTCGTTACTTTTCTTATCTTCTTGGAATCAAGTTATTGATCTTGTATTCCATATTAAGATACATAATATGATAATTTGATTACATATAATTGTGTGCACATATTAACCGTAGGTTACATCCATTAGTCCAATTAGGGTTTTCTCATCATTTTAGGGTCTCTTACATGTAACATGACTTATATACACATTACTGATTCTAGAGTTACATATTATCTTCCAAATATTGATATGAGTTTACTCTGTAATTTCCAGGGTTTCTTGAGCATATTTGTAACTATTGCATTATAATTAGGGTTCTTATCCCTAATTAGCCACATTAAGCAAATTACATGATTGTATGTTCAAACATCATCAAACTAACATGATATGGATAACATATCATATCTTTTTGATAGATTGATGCATTTCTATAATTTATGAATGTCATTTCATATTTATAATTTATAAGATGAGCATTTTAAAACATATAAGATATTCATCTGATTACATCATAAAAAAACTGATTAGATAGTTCCATTTTGTTCTATAGATTTTTTTTTGAGAATTTCGGTATGTTGTTTGTATTTGTATGACATCAGATGTATTTACTATGATTTATGCAAGTTCAAAACATTTTTGGGTATTTTTACCCCATGGAGACAATCTGATTCTACCACATCACCCAAAGAAGCGTGTGGCTCCTCATGTGGTTGGGCCACTGGTTCAGGCTCGGTAAGTGTCTGACCTTCTCTATTTCATATCGATCTATACTCTCCCTCTTTCTGATGATTCTATAGATTGTGTGTATTCCTGTCTCCTCTACTTGGCGAGGAGGCCACCACACAGTTCACCTCTAGCAAGCAATGGGTTCCCTTTTCCTTCTCCTCAGCCTATGATAGTTCCAGATTCTCCTTCTTTAGATAGAAAAATACCCCATAGGCCTAGTGAGTCATTGTTCAACGGTCGTCCTAGTGGCCCTGGTAACCTCCTCACTAATGGCGCATTCATTATGAAGTAAAAATAGAGAAACGATACATCCACCATCATTCTTGCATCTGGGGCTTCCAAAAGCTTTGGAATTACTCCCAAAAGTTCATCAATGGCTCATTCTTGCTAAGGAGCCCTGCACCAATCCCCAAACACCACCTTCTCCTCTTCCTAAAAGGATCTGGTCGGGGATATGTCCATTAGAGGGGAGCATCTATAGCTTGATAGATTCTACTACCTACTGGGAACATATTCCCTTCCTAATTCTCCTACGGAGTCCCCTCTACCTTCGTTCTCTACTTTCTTCTTAGGCATGTATGCCACAGAGGAGAGGTCCTCAGAACTAGAGGTTGGTTTTCCCACCTTACTGAATCAAACACCATGACCAAAGGATCATCAATATCCTTTTAACTAGTCGAGCATAACTGCTCAGTTAGTTTTCCTTTGCACCCTGCATTCAACATCATGGACAAGGACGGAGGTGTGTTTCCACATCACCCACGATTTGCCTTATGAGAAGAGGTAGGAGAAGTGTGTTGTGTCATCCAATCAACCACATCCTAGGGCTAGGGTCTATCCATGTCACCAATCCATAAAAAAAGGGAGCAAGGTTGCGTGATCCAATGGGCTAAATGAACATAGTAACTTTGTTCCATCATGTAAATCTATCCATCAAATTATTAAAGATTTAGCAAAATTCAAACATAGATAATTAATACTAAAAAAATTAATTGGAATGTCCTGGTATGATCAATGAACTTCATATACATTTATTAAATCATATTGATAGATATAAATCCATCTAATTTCATACTTATCTTCTTGAGCACATAAGACCAGACATGATGACATTATCTTCACAATATGCATAAGGACTCAGATTTGATTAGTCCAGTATCCATCCCATGATTCAATAATTGGATTCAGTAATCAAGAACTTCAAAAATTCACTTTCTATCACATAATACACACTATAAAAGAAATTTCATCCTCCAAATGAATCCAAAAGTCAAATATATCACATCATATACATCTTAAAAGAAATTTTGTCTTCAAAATAAATCCAAAAGTCAAGTCTATCACATCATATAAATCTTAAAATAAATTTTTTACTCAAAATTAAGCCATCATTTGATTCCAAAGAAAACAAAAGGTCTTCATTCATATGTAGTCCACCAATCTAAGTGCAACATATCCAAAACAAAGCTCTAAAAGCATACCTTAACCACTCCTAGGAGGTTAATAGGCATCTTGGGTGAACAATCACTCCATTCAATGTTGAAACAAGGGTTTAGAAGCTTTACCTATTACATTAAACATTTTATATTTTAGGATTTATATCCTCATTTTACTCAATCATTAAGAGTTCCATCCATACATTTGTCATGTTTAGGAATTAATTATAATAATTCCACATTATCCATATATTCAATATTAGTGTGCCATCTCATTATTTTGTACCAAATTCACAAACTATGTTCAAAATCTTTATTGGACACTAACATGGACACTGCATTCAATATTCATCATTTATATTATCTGATATCACTTTTTTTAATTAAGATACAAAATTTATTATTGAATTTATAGTTGGATTCATTAATCTAATAATGTCATTGTTATTCATATTATATGGTTTTTCATCAATACATGAAGAGCTATTAAACTATACTAGATTTTCCCTCATGTCGTATATATGTCACATCTCAAGACTAGATCACATTCTTACATATACTAAATCATGGTTGTATTAAGAGAACATATACTAGTGTCTTGTTAAACATATATAAAAACTTTATATAGTCCAATTGAGGTTCCACTAACCCTTATCCTAAGGGAATTTTTGTGCTTAGTCTCTCTAAGAAGACTCTTCTCTGTGAGCATCTCATAAGCAAAAACATCTTCCCTCTTTGATCTTGGGTGATTAGTGTTGGATCTAGGGCTCTAGAGAGGGGATGAATAGAGATTCAAAATTCTCACAAGATAAGTTAGAACTTAAAATTATATCAAACAAAATGAATAACTTAAAAACATTTTGAAGTCCTAACTAGGCAAGCATAGAAAGGATGAGATGAATTGAAACATGCACTTGGAAAAGGTGGTTTAGAGTGGTTCCACTCTCCAAACTAGGAGAGAGTCAATCCACTAACTAGAGAGGTCAACCTCTAGGACTTTGCAATCTGTGTATACTTATATTCATTCATAAGAGATACAAGGAGACCACCATACATCCAAGGACTTACCTATTGAAGACAAGAGTCTTCCACTTACACAAGAACTTACCCACTTGATCAATATGTCTTCCACCTTCAATAAGGACTTACCCATACTTGCATCAAGTCTTTGTCCTCAAAGGAATTTGCCCACCCTTCTTGAATCTTGGCCTTTCTCTTCTCCTTCACCTGAAGAAGATCTTCACCTCTTATTCAACCTTGAAGAAGAACATCAACATCTTCAACTTCACTCAGAGAAGCTTGCCGCAACCTTCTCTTCTTTGAGAAAGGGGGTAGGGAAGATGGAATGGACTGAGAGCATTACAAGAAGACGAAGGTAGCTCTCTTACAACTGGCCTAACTCACTCATAATCATAAAATGATTTGTAAATGAGAGAGAGAAAGGGGCTCAAGGAGTTGCAACACACTCATCTATAGCAAGGACTTAGAATAGAATGAATGAGCAAACTTGGAATGAACTCCAAGGGGTCCTATTTATAATTGGGGGTGTTCTCTTTAGTGTGGGATCACTTAAGGGTCAATTATAGCCATTTTCCAAGTTAAAATAGATCTATTCTCACTCAAAACAACTCTCCAATGGTTATAATCACTTTTTCTGCATTTCCATATAGTACATATGGTCAAGTTTCAATAAAGATAACTCGACCGATCCACTAAGAGACAAAGCCAATTTTCAAACTATCGGTCGAGTTTGTTCTAGGAAATTCGACCATTGAGTCAAAATCATTTTTTCTTAGTTGATCGATCAGTTAAGTTTGAGTGTGCAACTCGACCAATTGGTCTCTCTAGAAAATCCATCACTAGATAGGTCGAGTTTCCAACTCGACCGATAAACAACCAATGAAAAATTTTCTAAATTGACATTTTAGTGATCAAACATTGGAATTAAGTGTCCCTAATTTTTCTCATCTTAGTTACTAGTCATATCATCAATAGAAGTGATTACAAAAATCATCTAAGGTCATTTGGAGTGATTTCCCAAAACATGTGCCTGCATTGCTTTTGACTTGAACTTGAACAAGCTAGGGCTTGTGTAATTTGATTCTTTTCATGCATCTAAAGCCTGAAATCAATATTTAATGAACATATTAGATACTTAGGAATGGAATGGTTAAGTCACTATCAAAATATGGTTATTGTATAACTCTCAAGTCAACATTCTCCCCCTTTTTGATAATGACAAACCATTCCTCAATCATATTGAAAAGGATGTGTAGAGTTATACCTTTTCCTTATGAATTGCAAGGGGATTCATAATTTGAACAATGTAAATTTCTCCCCCTCAATCCATTCTTACTTTTACCTGCATAGTTAGTCTATCTACACAAAGCAATATGACATATATACTATATGGTCCTATAGCAAGTCACATGGTAAATAATATAATGAACAAGAAAAGGACCACATAGGAAATAAAACCAATATGGTTGAGCTTCAAAACATTAAACTTTTCTCCCCCTTTTGACATTATAAAAAAGGAAGGGGGGTAGAAGAGCACATAAATAGGTCTTCTCCAAGTACAACCAAACATACATCCACAACCATGAAGCATGCAATCTCAAAGCACACACCAAACAGAGATGAGAAATAAACAAACAATATAAGTTATAATCAAAATATGGTAAACATGGCACCAACTTGTGAGATATAGTAAATCAAAGAGAAAGTGTACATATGATTAAGATTACAACCCAGAGAAAATGTCCTAAAAACAACTACAAGCCAAACTGGTGAAAACATGATGATAAATAGTACAACTCAGAAAATGTGCCCAAATTTTTTTAGTACAAAATAGCCTAGAAAGATATATATGATCAACATCTAGACTAAAAACTAGAAAATCTAAACATCTAAGTCATCTATGTCGAATCATCAGAAGCTTCTACCTCATAGTCATCATCTCTGTCTGAAGGTGTAACAGAGACAACAACATAACTTTCATCACCAGAGGCACCAACAAAGACATCAAAACCATCATCACCATCCTCATCATCAGAAGCTTCTACATCCATAGTAGCAGCTCCCTCATCAGCTTGGTCTGGCATCTCCTCATCAACAAGGGAACCAAAACCATAGTCGGTCCAACGAGCATTCTCCTCATCCCAAGACATTCCAAGAGCATGAAGCTCATTGGCATGTGGGAACGTGGGAGTAGAAGTACCAATACCAACAAGCATGGTGGCCAAAGGGACAACAGGAAGAGACAACACTCTAGGGGTAGATCCACCAGTAGAAGAGGGTGTAGAAGCAGAAGCAACATGTGGAGGGGCTGGGTAAAAGTGATCATATGCATAGGATGCATAGTCACCTCCTAGGTAGGGTTGGTAGGCAGGATAAGGGTGTGCACATGATAGGTTCATGTTTGACATGATCACACAGAGATCCTGATGCATGTACTCTTGAACTTGAAGGTTGTACGCCTATTGATGCATCATGTAGCCCATTAGGGTTTTATTGATACACAAATGAGGCGCGGGCAGTTCAGGAAGGCTGAGGTGGTGGAGGTGCAAGGGTGGAGGTGGAGGTAGAGGCTCTAGGTGTGGTATAGTTAGGGATAGGCACAGACTTTTGAAGAGTGGTCCTCACTGATGCAAACTCCTTTTTGGGTAGGTTTGTAGTGCAGGTCATGGAAAAGTGATTTGTAAGTGGCAAGCTGAAAAAGACCACATATCAGGGTTGGGTAGGGTGGGTGAGTTCCATGAGTTTTCTTATCAGAGTCAAAATAGGTCCTGTGATGAAGGACATAATGAGACCATTTTACTCCGATGTTTTTTAAGAGGCAGAACACAATTACCGCAATGTTTTCTGCAATTTCAGTTTGATTTTTCTTAGGATGAATATTGTAGTTAACAATTAGGGGAAATATGTGGTTCTTAAGGTCTAAGGTGGATGAGGGAAGGGTACACTTCTTCCTATAGGGGAACTGAGGCTTCTTCAAGTATTTATTAATGTTAGGGAGAGTGAGATCATACTACTTGTAGAAGGCCTCAAGATCAACTAAGTCAAAATACTCAGGGTAGTCCTTCCTCCAAGTGTCAGTCACCTCAGTACCCAGGAAAAAGATGTTTAGGGTATCCTCAGAGACTTGGAATTTCTTCTCGAGGATCATAAAAGAGAGGACTACTTGACAATTAGGTGGGTGTACAAGCGTGTCATAATTCCATTGCAAATTAGCGTAGAATTCATGAACAAATTACATGCTTTTGATGGCATTGTTGTAGCACGCACATTTGACACACAAGGCAAATAGGTGGTGATTGTATAGCAACTCGACTACTTGATTGATGACTCTTTGTCTATGTTGAGATGGCTCAAAAAGGGCACGAAATGGAAAAGGATTCTTAGGAAGGAGCTCCTTGTACCTATTGAGAGCCTCATTGGAGACAAAGAAGGTATCATCAAAACAAATGAGGTGCGAGTTGGTAGACGAATATGGTGCTCTGGCTGGGGCCGCCCTCTTTCTCCTGTTGGACACCATGGAGACAAAATAAGAGAGGATGGAGAGAGCAAAAACAAGAAAACACTACCACAACCTATCCACACACCTAGGGTTAATGGGAAATAGGTCAAGGGAGGTCAATCTAGATTGAACTAGGGCTAGGAAGAGGAAAGTAGGGGATAAGGTTGAGAACTTGAGGGAGCTAGAGGTTGGATTAGTCGATTTTTATCTGGTTGAGAGGTAGAAAAGTGGGCTGAACCTAATTTATGTTTTCTCCAGATGGTCCATCGGTCGAGTTTTGTGACATGGAAACTCGACCGATCAACTCTTGAAAAAAAAAGCTCTCGGCCACTGATCGGTCAAATTGACAACTCGACCGATGGTCCACCTGAACAACATTAGAAATTCTAATTTCTAGCCATTAGAATGTTGATTAAAATTATTTTTGAAGTCCATTTTTCATTTTAAACATACTTAGGCACATATCACTCATCATTGTGAACTATTTTGTGATAAAATAAGTGTTTGCAAAAAATGCCCAAAACTAAGAGAAAATAAGGCAAAAATAACTTGAAAATTGTTTTTTAGCATATTTGCAAGCAAAGATGATCAAAACATAAGCAACCCATATAGGATAGATGAAAACTAGCTAGAAGACATATCATATTCATTCAAAAAGTTATGAGCAGTTTAGATCTAATAAAGTTAAATTTCCATCTAGTTAGAGGTTTAGTGGAAATGTCTGCCAACTAATTTTCTGTGTCCACATGCGTGATATAGATATCCTTTTTGGAAATTTGATCACAGAAAATGATGGAGAACCTCTATATGCTTAACTATACTATACAATATATGATTATATGACAAGTTAATTTCACTAGTATTATCATAATCGATAGGAGAAGCATCAAAACAAATGTTAAAGTCTTGGAGCATTTGCTTCATCCATAGGACTTGGTCACAACAACTCTCAGCTACAATGTATTCAGCCTCGGTGGTTGATAATGCCACTGTGCTCAATTTCTTGGAGAACTAAGACACCAAGCAAAGTCTTAGGAGAAAGCAAGTGCCACTTGTGCACTTTCTATCAATCAAGCATCCTGCGTAATCCACATCACTATAAGTTGTAAGATTAAAGTCCCTTGACTTGGGATACCATAGTCCAAAATTCTAGGTTTTGGCTAAGTACCTTAAAATCCTCTTAACAACTATAAGATGTGATTTCTTGGGATTTGATTGAAAGTGCGCACACAAGCCAACACCAAACAATATATTAGGTCTAGAGGTAGTTGAGTACAGTAAACTTCCAGTCATACCTCTATAGAGCTTCTCATCTACCTTCTCACCTTCTTCATCTTTGTCAAGTTTGGAATTGTTTGACATGGGTACATCCTTTTGGCTTGATGTTCTCCATCCCAAAAATCTTAAGTATCTCACTTGTGTACTTTCCTTGGTTGATGAAGTTACCATCTTTAGTTTTCTTGATTTGAAAGCAGAGGAAGAATGTGAGATCACCCATCATTCTCATATCAAATTCACTCTGCATAAGATCACTAAATTCTTTACAAAGATCAAGGTGAGTTCTGCCAAAAATGATATCATCAACACATATTTGAATGGTAAGAAAATTGTTAAAAAGTGTGCTTTAGAAATAAGGTAGAATCTAATTTTCCCATGATATACAAATGATCTAACAAAAAGTTCATTAATTTATCATACCAATCTCTAGTGTTTGTTTGAGTCCATAGAGAGCTTTTTGCAACAAATAAACATGGTCAGGTTAACTATCATGTTCAAATCCTGGGGGTTATGAAACATACACTTCCTCCTCAAATGTACCATTCAATAACACACTTTTAACATCCATTTGATAAATAAGAAAGTTTTCATAACTGGAAAAAGCAAGTAACATACAAATGGACTCAAGTCTATCTACAAGTGATTATGTTTCATCAAAATGTATACCTTCCTATCGATTGTAGCCTTGAGCCATTAACCTAGCTTTATTTCTTACCACTTTTCCACTTTCATCTATCTTGTTGTGGTAGACCCAATTGGTGCCAATTATATTTCTATAACTTGGTCTTGACACTAGGGTCCATACATTGTTCTTCTCAAAATTCTCCAACTCTTCTTGCATATATAGGATCCACTAATCATCCCCAAGAGCTTCTTTGATGTTCTTTGGCTCGAGTTGTGATATGAAGGCGCTTGGTGTGTTTCTCAAACACTACCAAGTAAACTGGAAAAATAGGGTGCCAAAGGGGAGAGTCAACACCACAACTACTATGTATATATGGTGCTTTCTATCCCTGGAAACAGTGCCAGAAATCTTGGTGTGAACTTCTTAAGGCCACACACTATCCAAGTAGAGGTGACTAGATGCGACCCTAAGGGGAAACACATGGATCTCACAAAATTTATATGTGGACCTAGTCCAACTCACAGGATCAACTAATCACAGTATCCACAAGCGCAAGGGGTTGTACTGTAGTATAGCTAGTGGTAAGATTAGGGCCGATCCTCAGGGAGAGAGGGGGCACTAGAGCTAGGGTAGAGTTTTCTATGTTCCTAAAGTGAAGATTAGAGTTTGAGGGTTTAAAGTTGGGTTTGGTTTTATTATTCTACGATTGCAAGCAAGAAAGAAACTATATTAACAAAAACTATAGATTACTCTAAGCAATCTAATACTACGAAACAAATCAAGGTAAGAAATTAAGTTAGATCAAGGACTTACACTGTACTAGCAAGGTTAGTTATCAACTAAGGGGCAAGCTAAGCAATAAGACAACCAAGAGCCTAAGTTATCACTAGCCCACTAAATTAGCACAAGCAATCTCAAAGGAGACCTAACTACTTGAATAAGAACTAACTACCAAGAACTAATCAATTAGCTAAGAATTAACAAAGGCGATTAACTAAGCTATCATTAACAAGCTTGGAAGGCAAAGATGGATTTTAAGAAATATGATAGCTCGGTGGGCCATTTGGGAATATAACTTGATATTAGTTGGGGGAAGGTTAACAAAGCATGCAATTATCATATTTCAATCTAGATCGCCCAACCAAACAACAAGGCAAGTGCTATCAGAGTATACCCTATGCTACTAGTTGGAGAACTAGGGATAGGTGTAATTATATTAGGACTTGGAAAGTCTAGGTTTCTAGGGTAAGTGGTATTAGGGAAATTGGTAGGAATGGGAGTAGAGATGAGGGTATTTCACCTTGTGTTACTTGCCATCTAGCCTTTACGAAGCTCTAGGAAATTGTACTAATCACACTTACCGTAGGTACTTAGATCTCACACCCACTTGTAGAAGAAGGGGATGTATGTAGGAATAAAGGGGCTAGATAGGGATCCACTAATTGGACCTAGGAGCCATTCTGAAGATTTCCACATACATTCCATTTTCTCCTAGAAGCTAAGTGTCATCAAGCATCATAAAACAAGCAATCTATGTTAAAAGCACAAACCACATGCAATATAATGGGAAATGAGATAGAAGAAAGAAGCAATCATCTTAGAATGAAAATATGTTTAATACAAGTTATTTCCCCCCAAAATGGTATCAAAGTCACATTTTAACCCCAAACAGCCCACCACTAGGGGCTTCGCTAGACATGCTCAAACAAAAGAGAAAAGAAGTGAGAAGAATGGGGTATGAATCCATGGAGCTCATAGTAGCTTCTTCTTCATCACCTCCTAGATGTTGTAGAATGACCTCCCTCCTCTGAGGTGGGTAAAGGGCATGGAAATGAAGGGGACTATGGTAGAAAACCTAGAAACCTAGGTTTCTATGGTGGAAGAGGTGAAAATGGTGGGTGGATGGCTTGAATGCAAGGAAGGAGGCAATGAATACTCTAGAGTATGTGGAGCGAGTAATGGCATCTAACCCTCACACTGTAGCTGCCACCTCTGTATATATATGTGGTGGGTAAGCACTAGGATAAGTAGGGGCAAAATGGGAAAAATAGTGGAGAAAATGGGTAGGTTTAGTTGGTCACCACAGTCATGTTGAGGTTCCACATCTGTGGTGGGAGTTGCATGGCACAATCGTGGGTAGTGGAATGGCTGAGGTGGAAAGTGGAGTTGAAGTGTTAAGTGTGTATGGTGGCCACATCTGTGGCAGGGTGCCACAATCGTGTTTGGTAGAAGGTACCACAACTGTGTTGGAGGAGGTAGCCACGTGCGAGGTCTCTCTAAGGTCATTTTTCTTTAGCTGGACATGGGTGTGGTGAACACCATGGGTGAGGTGGCCATCAAGGGCCACAGTCATGTTGATGGCCATGACCATGGTCATTCACGTGTAAATTGAACCAAGTTCCTGTTCAATTTTGGGGTCTTCATGCATAAATTACCATGGTCATGTTGCTGACTAAGGGCGAGGTGGGGAGCACTGGCCATGGCTGTTTTGAGGTCCATGACTGTGGGATCTTCTGTGACCATGACCATTTTGCTGACCACAGCCGTGGTCATTCATGTATAGTTTTGGTGACTTCCCTGTGGCTTTTGGAACATAATTCCCCATGACCGTGGTGATATGCCACTTCCGTTTTAGAGCTTCTTAGTGTTGAATCCACTTCAACTTCTTCATCTAGCCTCCTTTTTCTTTGAATGGCTCTTGGAGGAAATATCTTGTTATCTAAATATTTTGATGTGATTATCATGCAAAAAGACACATGATGATGCCCTAAAATAGGGCTGCATCAACGTTGTTGGCTTTTTCTTTGTTGAATGCAACACACGTCTTCACTCTTTCAAATGGAACACCTAAAGTTAGCTCTTTTGGATGATTCTTTACAAATCAGGGTGTTGGATCCTTCTTCTCTTCATCTTTCTATTCTTCTTGAGTTTCTACCTCTTTTCCCTTTTGGGTGATGTTAAGTTCTTTAGAATAGGAATTATCTCACCTGCAACATCATCATTTGGAACAATATCTTTGGTAATAAAGGGGTTAGTATTAATAAACTTAACATTTATAGATTCTTCTACTTTACCAAGATCAATATTAAATACTCTATAAGCCTTGCTAGTATTGTTGTAGCTAAGAAAGAAATCCTTGTAAGATTTTGGATCAAACTTGTCAAGAGAATATTTTGTATTCAAAACAAAACAAGGACATCCAAAAAAATGGAAATACTCAATATATGGCTTTTTACCACCCCATAACTCATAGGGGCTTTTCTTTAAAGAAGGATGTGTAAAAACCCAGTTTTGCACAAAACATGAGGTACTAACAGCTTCAACCCAAAACTTCTTTGGAGTGTCATGCTTTAAAATCATGGTCCTAGGCATCTACTATAGTGACCTATTCGTCCTCTCTACAACCCCATTTTGTTGAGGTGTTTGAGGTGAAGAGAAGTTATGTGCATAGCCAGATTCTAGACAAAAAATGTTTAAATAAATCATTTTGAAATTCTCTCCCATGATCACTGTGAATGGAAAGAATCTGGCAAGATGCTTCATTCTCAACTCGTTTATAAGAACTAGAGAAAGCATCAAGCATATCACTCTTGGAAATGATATTGAAGGTCCAAGTATATCTAGAGAAATCATCGACAATAACAAGGATATACTTGGAACCACGAAGCGATTGAGTTCTCATTGGTTCAAATTGATCAATGTGAAGAAGTTCAAGAGATCTCTTGGTACTAAGGACTCCTTTTTATTTGAAGGAGGACTTGTTTTTTTTTCCTTGGGTACAAGGTTGGCATTCCTCATCCTTTTCAAAATCCAATTTAGGAAGTCCCTTGACCAAGTTCTTTTTTCTCAACTTCTTCGATTGATGCATATTTATATGACCAAGGTGACGATGCCAAAGAGAAATATCATTCAAATTGACTATGAGGCATCTACCAACTACAATATTGAGAAAATCAAGAACAACACACAAAAATTACCATTTCTAGTTCCCTTATACATAACTTGATAGGTGAGGGAATCTAGAATCAAGCATTCAAAAAGTAAATAGAACAAGGTAACCATCATCACGTAATTGACTTACACTTATTAAATTATGATGTAGGCCATCCACAAAAAGAACATTCTTGATACATAAGGATTCACCTACATCACCCTCACCTTTAACCTTACCTTTCTTGTTGTCCCCAAAAGTAATCAAACCCCCTTTCTTTTTAGTGAAGTTGTTGAAATGGATTATATCACCTGTCATGTGCTTAGTGTAGCCACTATCAACAATCAATATACCTTTTTCCTACAAGAAAGGTTGGTTCCCAACTCAAACTTTGGGATCTGGAGTTAGCTGAAGGACTCAGTTCATCTTAGGATTGATCCCCTTAGGCTTGTAAGGACAATAAGTAGAGTAATGATCATCACACTTACAATGTGAACAAATCATAGGGTTCTTAGTGCCGGAAGACTCTCCAACAAATAGGGAGGTTTCCTTACTCTTTTTCTTACCTTTGGCTTTGGTCTTTCCATTAGGTGCTCCCCCTACAAATTCCAAACTACTAGTACCAATTTGTTGGGTAGAATGGTCAAGGATTTCATTTAGGGAGTTTTTCTCTTTGAGAAATTTCTGTAGAGAGGCTCTAAGTCTATTATTATCATCATTAAGAGATATGATAGTAGAAGACAAACTAGGAATATCATCTCTTTCATGAAGAAGGCTGGCCTCCAAATAGAGGGCTTTAGTCAAATAAGAGTCTTTCTCAAGAGAAATAGAAGCAATATCATTACTAGGCAAGATAGGTCTAGAAGATAAATCATTAACTTGACCAAGAAACCTAGAATTTATAGATTTAAGAACTTGAATATACTCAAGGTAAACATACCTCTCATCCCTACGAGCATCAACACGGAGCTTAAATTCTACATTTTAAGTTAAGAGTTTCAAGGTCATTTAGGCATTTTTGGTTATCTTCCTTAAGAGTTTCAATGTTCTTAAGGTACATACCACTCTCTAGTTCAAATCCAATGTATTGGAGCTCAAGATCAAGATATTGGCCTTGTAAGTTATCAATTCTCTCAAAATGAGTCTTCTCATTTAGCTCAAGAAATTCAAGTTTAGCTTACAAATCATCAATAATGTTTCCTAACCTTTTTCTTTTAGATTTACATTTAGCAAAAGAAGAAAGGATAGAAACTAGCATATTCATAAGAGTTTCCTTATATAACTCATGCAAGCTTACCTCACCTCATCAATTTCTTCACTAGTAGACGCCATGAGTGCAAGGTGGCACTCTCCATATTCTTAGGAACTAGATCCACTTAAGGATGATTCCTCCCAAGCTGAATGAGATGAATTCTTGTATCTCTTCTCCTTCTTTTCCTTCCTCTTGTACATTCTCACCTTCTTGTACTCTTCCTCCTTCTTGGAGCCGCCTTTGTGGTGTGACTTTCTAGATTTAAGACATTCACTCTTGTAGTGTCCCTTTTGTCCACACTTGTAGCATCTAGGAGTAGATGAGGATCATTGCTTTCCTTTGAAGTGCTTTCCCTTGGTGTAGTTGGCTTCATGCTCACTAGGGCCATCATCTTCACTAGAGTAGGAGGGAGATGTCTAGAAAGCAAGTTGTTGTTGAAGGATGGCTATCTCCACTTGTGCTTTGAAAGAACTATCTTTGATCTTCTTGGCTTCCTTCTCTTCTTGCTTGGCTTCTTCCTCTT
The DNA here is from genome assembly GCA_963693085.1 of Alisma plantago-aquatica. Lineage (NCBI taxonomy): Eukaryota > Viridiplantae > Streptophyta > Magnoliopsida > Alismatales > Alismataceae > Alisma > Alisma plantago-aquatica. The sequence continues at coordinate 1,098,045,847 of OY856413.1, forward strand.
GCTTGTCAAGCCTTGGCTCATGAGCTTGGAGGTTGCCAATGAGCTCTTTGGTTGGGATGTCACCAAGGCTCCTCACTTCTTAAATAGAGGTCACCTTTGAATCTCATCTCTTTGGTAGAGTCTTCAATATCTTGGAGTTTGTTACACCTCTATCCAACATGTTGCCCAAAGCAGCTAGGCCGTGGATGAACACATTGAGACTAGAGTACATCTCCACAATCCCTTCTTTCTTATATCTTACCCATCTTGAATTTATCTAGAAGGCTATTCAACATGTATATCTTAGCCTCGAGTTTCTTTGTCCCCTCATAGGTGATGCAAAGCTTATCCCAAAACTCATAGGCAATATCTCATGATGAGATGTGGTTGAACTTTGTTGGGGTAAGGGATGCATAGAGGATGCTTATATCTTTGGCATTGAGCTGGGATTCTTTTAGGCTACATTTGTTATGCGGTGAATCATGGTGATAGGGAATGATGGTGAAACAAAAATGTTGTTTGTTTGCCATGGTGATAGGGAATCATGGTCAATCCTTAGTGAATTCATGGTGAATTTTGATCTATTTTTGTCCCCATGATAAAGCATGGTGAATAGTGGTGAAAGAATTTTCTTTCAAGACTCCACTACTTATTTAAACATATGTGCAAAAAAAAATGTTCTAATAAATATGTTTCTTACTTGTGTAGGGTGTTTTTGTAAAAACAATTCCCCACCCCATCACTATAACCATATAGAAAACAAAATTTTTTAAGTTTTTCACCATCACCATCCCTATCACCATGCACATGTTACCAAACAACACCGTTTAATAATTTCTCTATCACCATCACCATCCCTATCACCATCACCGTCACCATCACTATCACCATCAATTTTATCACCACGTACCAAACACAATGTTAGAGAATCTTCATTCCATGTTGAAACCGTTCTAGTTGGCTCCTTGTATGGTGTGATCATCACCTTCCACGTGTTAAAATTCATCCCTTAAATGTAGAACTTCATACCCCCTCTTCCAATATAGGAATTTGGTTCCTTCAAAGACCAGAGGATGCATGGGGTAGTCTCCCTCTAGGTGGAGTGAACTGAGTAGGTTGTCACCCATCTTCTTATCTTGTGGGAGATTGTTGTAGAAGATCCTTGGCTCTAATACCACTTGTTGGATCTAGGGCTCTAGAGAGGGGTAAATAGAGCTTCAAAATTCTCACAAGATAAGTTAGACCTTCAAATCATATAAAAAAAAACAAATCTCTCAAGAGCAATTTGAAGACCTAACTAAGCAAGCATAGCAAGGATGAAAGAAACTGAAACATGCACTTGGACAAGGTGGTTTAGAGTGGTTCCACTCTCCAAACTAGGAGAAAGTCAATCCACTACCTACATAGGTCATCCTCTAGGACTTTGCAATCTGTGTATACTTATATTCATTCATAAGAGATACAAGGAGACCACCATACATCCAAGGACTTACCTATTGAAGACAAGAGTCATCCACCTACACAAAAACTTACCCATTTGATCAGGATGTCTTCAACCTTCAACAGGGACTGAACCACACTTTCATCAAGTCTTTGCCCTTGAAGGAATTTGCCCAACCTTCTTGAATCTTGTCCTTTCCCTTCTACTTCACTTGGAGAAGATCTTCACCTCTTCTTCAACCTTGAAGAAGAAGAAGATCAACAACTTCACCTTCACTCAGTGTAGCTTGCTTAAACCTTTTCTTCTTTGAGAAAGGGGATATGGAAGATGGAATGGAATGAGAGCTTTACAAGCACATGAAGGTAGCTCTCTTACAACCAGCTTAACTCACTCATAATCACAAAATGCTATGTAAATGAGAGAGAGAAAGGGGCTCAAGGAGTTGAAACACACTCAACTATAGCAAGGACTTAGAATAACATGAATGAGCAAGCTTGGAAAGAACTCCAAAGGGTCCTATTTATATCTGGGGGCGTTCACATTAGTGTGGGATCACTTAAGGGAGAAATATAAACATTTTTCAAGTTACAATGGATCTATTCTCGTTTAAAACAACTCTCTAATGGGTATAATCACTTTTTCTACATTTTTCATACAATACATTTAGTTGAGTTTCAATAAAGATAACTCGACCGATCCACTAAGAGACAAATCTAATTTTCAAACTATTAGTCGAGTTTGTTCTGGGAAACTCAAGAAATTAGTCAAAATCAGCTTTGCTTAGGTGTTCGATAAGTCAAGTTCTGAGTGTGCAACTCGATCGATTGGTCTCTCCAGAAAATCCATCACTAAATCAGTCGAGTTTCCAACTCGAACGATAAACAACATGTTACAAATTTTCTATATTGACATTTGATTTATCAAACATTGCAATTAAGTTTCCCTAGTTTTTCACATCTTAGTTACAAGTCATATCATCAATACAAGTGATTAGAAAAACCATCTAAAGTCATTTGGAGTAATTTCCCAAAACACGCATTTGCATTGCTTTTAACTTGAACTTGAACAAGCTAGGGCTGGTGTAATTTAATTTTTTCTTGTATCTAAAGCCTGAAATCAATCTTGAACAAACATTTTAGATACATAGGAATGGAATAGTTAAGTCATTATCAAATTATGGGCAATGTATAACTCTCAAGTTAAAACATAAGCTCAAACCTATACATATTCCCTCTTTTATCTAGGGTTATTAGGCCTACCTCATTGGCACTTATCAGTATCTTTATAAGCTTTGTCCCCATAAGCTCAAACCAAAACATGATATGACATACTCTTCATAGATCTATATCCATGAAAGCCTATTTCTCAACTCTCTCTCTTACATAACCACTAGAGTCCTATGTGGGTAACCACCAACCCAAGCATGAGGCATTTTAAAAACTAACATAGTTACCTCCTCGAGGGTCATGGGCCTCTCTCTTCCTTACCCAGATGGTAGTTACTCTTATTCATATTCAGATGCACATATATAACCAACCTCTCTTTGTCTCTAGGGTTTGGTCCTCCCAAGGACATCTATGGTTGAAAAGAGCTATATGAATCACACATAGAGCTACTCTACTCTTTTAGTTAGGAGTAGTCTAGTTTAGGACATATCATATCACATATTTCTCATAACTATCATATCTTGAAGTTTAGTTTCTCTAACATTCTCCCTCTGGGTCTCACTCTCTTTGAATTTAACCCTATAACCGGTCCCAAAACCATAGGTCCTCCATTGTAAAAGAGCTCAAGGCGCATCCTGGTTCACAACCTTGTCTTAGCCTAACTTCACTTAGATTATCTTATCTTACAAAAGCACATGTACTTGCATCATCAAAACTTATCTCAAATCCTCAAATATGAACTTTGTTCCTCAAATAAAAACATTTATCATCATAAACCATCTTATATTACATATATAAGACTTAGATAATCATTTAATCTTATTTCATCTTATTCCATTTATCACATATTCTAATAAGGTAATAGACATATAATCTAGAACTACTCTCTCTTCTCGACTGATGTCACTCACTTTCACTTAGGTTGCATGACCACCTCCTACTCATACATGTGTTGGGACACATTTTTGTAATACTTACATATATAATAATTTTATATAGTTTGTCTCTGGTAAAACATGTGTCAGATAAAACCATCGAGGTTTGATTCGATTGGAATCTAAAACCAAATCCACAAAATGAGTGTCCCACACATAGTAGAGAGTCAAGTGCATGTCACCTAGTGAAAAGGGTGAGAATAGGGTGCAGACTAGTGTAGCTACCCTAGAAAACGAGCGCTATATGTCTAGGATTTCTCTTCCCTTGATGCAAATTAACTCTGAATAATGTAATGTCCCATACCACCACATTATAAGGAAAGAATGACATCTTAGAACTTGTTATACAACAAGCACTAGTCTAGACCTTGTCGTCAAACATCTAGCTACTAACCCTGATGCTAGGTCAGATCTAGTCTCTATAAATTGACTAATCTAACCCTAAAGATTATGAAGTTCAAGGTTTTCTTTAGTTTGAGTTGCATAATTAGAAAATGTTAGTCTTTGCCATTGTTCATCCTCTGATACCACCTATGACATCCCTGGATATTCTAGAACTTAATGTAATGTGTGATGTCTAAATTGAAACCCTCACCTCAACGAGCATCCCAATTAAAACTCCACACACTAGGCCAAAAATAAGAAAATCAAGGGAGTCAAAGGAAACAATAGGTAGCACATGCACATGAACAATAAACAAAACCATAAAACACATGTTCACCATTCAACATATAATTATAAATGAATTATTACAAACTGATATTACATATTGAACATCAAACTTTTGCATTTACATGTACGAAATATACAACAAGATCTTAAGACAATAGGTCCACCTATACATCAGCTCGCCACACAACTCTTAACTATCTTGGTTCTTTAAGAGTATGTGTCCACATACCTAAACAAAATATTACATGTGGTACACATCAAAACAATATTCTAAAATATTGTACTGAATACCCATATGCGTCTTTCATATACCTCTCATTACTATGATTTGGCAATAAGATAAAGCTAATACTTAACAATTATAAAGAAATATAACGAAAGACATATACTTGCAAAAAGATGGTTATTAACAAAAGAAATCACATGTTTTAGTCACATTATCCATTATATCATCCATGTATTTTCCTACCAAAAGGATAAATGAATTAAAGCCGCATGATGTGCATACCTAAGAGATAGGACATTGTACAAGGTGATCCGATTACCAAAGAGATAGATCACTCACAAGCACTATGCCTACCAAAGAGATATAGTGCTATGATATAATGGATCATATATATTATGTTTCATGTTTCTTAACTATAAGTATGTAAAATCAAACCAGATATCATATGAGAACAATCATTCCATCCAATTACATATGCTAAGTATTTTGTACACATATAATACAAACATACTTTATAATAAGACAAGTAAGAGGTAAGGCATACCTTCAGTTGGGATATTCCTAATCCACATATTCCTCATGACAACTATAACTTTAGTCAACCCTGCTTAAGAGAAGATCATGTATGACCATCAAGTTCTCATAATCTAAATCCTAGTTATAATTAATTAGGGTTTCACTTAGATCATGAGAACATTCCCATCATTGTTACTTGTCTTATCTTCTTGGAATTAGGTTACCGATCTTATATTTCAGATTAGGATACATAATCTGATTATTTGATTACATATAATTGTGTGCATGTATTAACCATAGGTTATATGCATTAATCCAGTTAGGGTTTTCTCATCATTTTAGGGCCTCTTACATGTAACATGACTTATATACACATTATTGGTTTTTAGAGTTACATATTATCTTCCAATTACTAATATGAGTGAACTCCGTAATTTCCAGGGTTTCTAGAGAATATTTGTAATTGTTGCACAATAATTAGGGTTCTCTTACATGTAACATGACTTATATACACATTATTTATTTCATAGGTATATATTATGTTCCAATTACTAATATGAGTTTACTTTGTAACTTTCAGGGTTTCTTGAGCATATTTGTAATTATTGCACAATAATTAGGGTTCTTAGCCCTAATTAGCTAGATTAAGAAATTACATGATTTTATTTTTCAAACATCATCATATCTGACATCATATGGATAATGTATCATATTTTTTAGATTAACTGATGCATTTATATAATTTATGAGCATCATTTAATATTTATAATTTATGAGATGAGCATTTTAAAACTTCTATGATTTTCATCTAATTACAGCATAAAAGGACTATTTAGATAGTTCCATTTTATTGTACAAGTTGTTCTAGTAATTTTAGTATATTGTTTGTATTTTTATGACATCATATGTATTTATAATGATTTATGAAAGTTCAAAACATTTTTGGGTATTTTTACCTCATGGAGCTAATCCAATTTTGCCACATGGGGCCCAAAGAAGTGCATGGATCCTTATGCGGTTGGGTTGTTGGTTTATACTGGGTAAGTGTGAAGTCTTCTCCATTTCACATGGATATGTACTCTACCTCTTTCTCACAATTCTACAGACTATGTGTGTGTTCCCAACTCCTCTTCTTGGTGAGGGCGTCGTTGCACGGTTCACCTCCGTCAAGAAATGGGCACCCTTTTCCTTCTCCTCAACACCCGATAGTGCCAAATTCTCCTTCTTTGGGTTGGAAACTATCTCATAGGCCTAGTGAGTCAATGTTGAACAATCATCCTAGTGGCCCTGGTAACCACCTCTCTGACTGGCACTGCCATGGTGAAGAAAAAAGGGGGAAACGATATATCCACCATCATTCTTGCATATGGGGACTCCAAAAAATTTGGAATTATGCCAAGAGTTATTCGATGGCTCTTATTCTCACTAAGGAGCTCTGCATTTAATCCATGAACACCACCTTCTCCTCTACCTAAATGGAACTGGTCGATAATGGAGTCGACCATTAGAGGGGAGCATCTGTAGCTTGATAGTTTCTACTACCTACTAGGAACATATTCCCTTCCTAATTCTCCTATGGAGTCCCTGACGTGGGTAATTATTGCACTGCAAATTCACTAGGAATATAATTCCTAGAGTTTACCAAAACCAAAGTGCACTAATGCCACACAAAAGCATATGGATCTTATCATAGTAAAGTTGAGGATCAAATCCCAAGGGACAACATTTTTAAAAATTATCATGGTATAAGTGGCTCGGTACGGTGTGTAATGACAAACTTCCTTCCTTCTTTCTCCTACAGGTATTAACCCTGACTTGTAGTGGAAGTAAGTGGATGAACAATAGCTCAGGGAAGAGATTGATTGCCTTGGAGTAGGGGATCAAAGAATTTGGAGTTGCAGATGAAGAAGATCTATCGATCTATGCTTGAGGTCGATATGTGTCGACTAGCTAGGTCAATAGAACTAGAAGGGTCGATATGTTTCATCCTTGCTCTTATCTCAGCGATAATATTTTGGCATTTTTGTCTCCAGAAAATCTAAGATGAGTTGTAAGGTTGCGTTTGGGGCCTATTTATAGGGTAGAGGATGTCCACCTCTTATGTTCCCAATCGGTTTCAACCACTATCTGTCAATGGATTGCTCCACCGATCGATAGGACTGTCGACTGATAGGTGCTAATTGTTAGACTTCCTGTCTAGTCTTAGAGTTTGACAGGATAGTCAACCTTAAGGGTCAAAAATACTGTGGAGTAGTTGTGGATGTTGATAAGCGTGTCAACAACATTGTTGATCGATGACTTGATTTGCATGATTGTTGATGAGTGTGTCGACATTGATCATAGATGATGCTATCGATTGTTAGGTCTGTTAATGTTGAGATTTTGAGTGTGGACGGGCTTGTCTACCTCAGGGTCGATGAGTCTGTTGATGCTTGATATTTGATGAAAATTGAGGGTTGATTGGTATGTCGACTAACATGTCGATTTTGGTCTTGGACACAATTTTTGTATCAAATTCCTACAAATTAGCATAAAACTCTAAGTAGATCAAAACAAAGCTATTATAATGAAATCTAAGCTACATGACTGCTAAACTAGACTGATAATGCAACTAAAAGTAGGATGAATATACATTCATAAGTCCCCTTTACCTCTATTCTCTAATTTATTCTTAGGAATGTATGCCACAGAGGAGAGGTCCTCAAAACTGGAGGTTGGTTTTCCTTCCTTACTGAATCAAACACCACAACCAAAGGATCATCAATATCCCTTTGGCGAGTCAGGCATAACTTCTCAGTTAGATTCCCTTGGCGCCCCACATTCAACATCATGGATAGGGTTGGAGGTGCATTTCCTCGTCACCCATGATTTTCCTTATGAGAAGAGGTAGACGAAGTGTGTTGTGCTATACAATCTGTCACATCCTAGGTCTAGGGTCTATCCACATCAACAATATGCAACAAAACAAGGAACAAGGTTGTGTGACCCAATAGGATAAATGAACATAGTAACTTTGCTCCATCAAGTAAATCTATCCATCACATTATTAAATATTTAGAAAACTTCAAACTTAGGTAACTTTCTCTAAGAAGCTCATTTCATCATGAGATTTGGACCACAACTTTATCACCATATAAATTATTCCACTTGACTTTGGTGTCAATATATCATTGGTCAATCAATCACTTAATTATCTCAAAAAGTCACACTCCAAGGGATCTTAATCATGGTACTAACATCAAGTGTCTTCAATACTTAAAACAATTTAATTGAAATGTCCTGATATGATCAACACACTTCACATAAATTTATTAAATCATATTGACAGTTATAAACCCTTATAATTTCATACTTCTTAAGCACATAAGACCAGGAATGATGACATCACTTTACAATATGCATAAGGACTCAAATTCGATTATTCCAATATACATCCCATAATTCAATAATTGGATTTAGTAAACAAAAATGTCAAAAATTCACTCTATCACAACTTTTATTCCCAATCTAACAACAAAGTGTTAATTTCCAGAGAGGTTGTATTCCTAGAATGGGAATTTATTCCTAGAAGATCACACCAAGAACCAACTTGGTTAAAGTATTACGTGACTTCATTTTGAACAAGGCGGAGAATACTTAAACCAAGAGTTTGAGGACCTTCTTAGAGCCCATGGGATTGCATCCCAGTGGACTCCGCCTGGAACACCTCAACATAATGGTGTATCAAAAAGAAGGAATCACACATTACTAGATATGGTGCGATCAATGATGAGTTTAGCCGAGCTTCAAACTACCTTGTAGGGGTATGCTCTAAAAATCACATCGTTTACACTAATCTGAGACCATCTAAGTCGGTTCAAAAGACACCATATTAGATATGGACTGGGAAGTGTCCCAAAATGTATTTATTGAGGATTTGGTGTTGTGAAGCTTATGTCAAGAAAATGTTTCCTGGAAAGCTTGGTCCTAGATCTGAAAATTTTTACTTGATTGGATATCCCAATGAAACTATGAGAAACTGCTTGTATAATCCATCTGAAAACAAAGTGTTTGTTGCAAGAGATATTACATTCCTTGAAAAGGAATTTATTTCCAAAGGAATCAGTGGGAAACAAGTAGAACTCGAAGAAGTTTGAGACCAACAAGAAAACATTGAACCCTTAGACATACAAGCGGAACCTAAATATTCACAAAGTTTTGTGGAATCTCAAACTCCTCAAGTAACACAAGAACCTCGTACATATAATAGGACATGCCTTGAGCCTGAAAGATTTTGATATCTTGTAACTCAAGAAGGTAGTGGATTGGTCATAGAAGATGAGCCAATTTCCTATCAAGAGGCTATTCAGGGACCAGTACCAACAAGGTATGGAACTTGGTGGAACCACCTGAAGGGGTAAAACCCATTGGGTTCAAGTGGGTCTTCAAGAAGAAGACAAACATGGATGGTAAAGTACAAACCTATAAGGGATATTACATTCCTTAAAAAGGTCCATCTGAAAACATGGATGGTAAGTAAAACCCATAGGGTCCATCTGAAAACAAAGTGTTTGTTGCAAGAGATATTACATTCCTTGAAAAGGAATTTATTTCCAAAGGAATCAATAGGAAACAAGTAGAACTCGAAGAGGTTCGAGACCAACAAGAAAACATTGAACCCTTAGACATACAAGCAGAACCTAAATATTCACAAAGTGTTGTGGAATCTCAAACTCCTCAAGTAACACAAGAACCTCATACATATAATAGGACATTCCTTGAGCTTGAAAGATTTTGATATCTTATAACTCAAGAAGGTAGTGAATCGGTCATAGAAGATGAGCCAATTTCCTATCAAGAGGCTATTAAGGGACCAATACCAACAAGGTATGGAACTTGGTGGAACCACCTGAAGGGGTAAAACCCATAGGGTTCAAGTGGGTCTTCAAGAAGAAGACAAACATGGATGGTAAAGTACAAACCTATAAGGGAAAATTGGTTGCAAAGGGTTTCATACAAGTTCAAGGTGTTGACTATGATGAAATCCTTTCTCCAGTGGACATGGTTAAGTCCATCAGGATCATACTTACTATTACAACTTATCGTGATTATGAGATTTGGCTGATGGATGATAAAACTACATTCCTTTATGGAAATCTTTTCAAAGATGTGTATATGACACAACCTGAGGGTTTTATAAATATAAAGGATGCAAATAAAGTCTGTAAGCTACAAAGGTCAATCTATGGAATGAAAAGCCAAATCTTCAAAGATTTGGCTTTATTCAAAATGATGAAGAACCTTGTTTGTACAAGAAGGTTAGTAGGAGAATGGCTGTATTCCTCATATTATATGTGGATGACATACTTTTGATGGGGAATCACATCCCTACTTTACAGAAGGTAATGACATGGCTTGAAACTACATTTTATATTAAAGACTTGGGAGGAGAATCTTACATCCTTAGGATAAAGATCTATATAGATAGATCAAGAAGGCTTCTTTGACTCAGTTAGAGAATATACATTGACAAAGTGTTGAAGTGGTTCAGCACAAAGAACTCAAAGAGAGAAAATATGCCCATGTTACATGGAGTTACCATCTTTAAAGTTTAATGTCACCATTCGTGTGAATAAATGGAGCACATGAGTATGATTCCATGTGTGTCAGCAATTGGATCCATCATGTATGTGATGTTGTGCACCTGTATAGATGTCTCGTATGCTATAAGCATGACGAGCAGATATGAGTCAGATTTAAGAGATGCTCATTGGACAGCTGTCAAGAACATCCTGATGTACTTGAGAAGAACTATAGATCATTTCATTGTCTACAGTGGAGAGGAAGAGTTGGTTGTAACATGTTACACCAATGGCAGCTTCTAGACTGTAAAAGATGATTACAAATCCCAATCAGGATTTGTGTTTTTCCTAAACAATAGAGTTATGAGTTGGAAGAGTTCCAAGCAAGATATAGTTGTCGATTCTACAACTGAGGCTGAGAATATTTCTTCATCAAATGCAATAAAGGAGTTGTGTGGATCAAGAAGTTCATCTCTGAACTTGGGGTCGTTCTGACCATCAACGATGCAATCAAGGTATATTATGACAATAATGGAGCTATTGCACAATCTAAGGAACCAAAATCGCATCAATGTGATAAGCATATACCAAGGTGGTTTCATCTCATAGGAGAAATCATACAATGAGGAGATGTAAAGATTTCCAAAGTACCAACTGAGAGCAATATTGTTGACCCCTTGATAAAGGCACTTTCATATCAAGAACCATGATGATCATGTTAGGTCGCTTGAGATAAGATTTGTGGGTGATTGGCTCTAAGTGCAAGTGGGAGTTTGTTGGTGTATATTCCTAGAGAGCCAATCATATGATGATTATAATGGCATAACTTTTAAATGATTTGGCTATTAATAAATACATGATTCCAATTTATTCTATTTGTTCAGTTATGAGATAATGAAATAACGTAATAAATGTCTAGACAATGTTATTACTCAATGATGTATGTCTTCAAGTACGTGACTTGAAAGAATGAGGTCATACAGATGCTAAGAGTATATACATTCTCATTATGTCCCTAATCAGTTGTTGTTGTGGAAGGTAGATAGACAATAATAACACATAAGATCAGAGTGTGAGTTGTTTGATGACAAAATCTCATTGTTCATGATTTTGTGATATCAACCCAAGCAGACATACACATGTTAGATAATAGCGTATCAGACAGACCCACCATAAGAGTGATACATGGTGGTGTTTGTGGTTCTTAGACCTAAAATCACTGCACTCATCACATGTCGTTTGGTATGCTTTCACATCATTAAACGCAGTACGAAAACATGGGTTTTCATGTAAATGATGATTGGGTGACTGTGACACATGGGGAAAGACTGTGAGTGACAAAGATGGGATTTTTCCCTCCTAAGGGAGTATGATATCCTAGGTCTCTTGATTAGAGAGACTGAGAAAGGCATGCATGCACGTGTGAGTCAATATGTGATATTGAACTTACATATATGTCAAACAGTCTTCTGCTCTGGTTTAAGTAACAAGATTTAATAATAATGAGGATGATTGCTCCATGCCTCTAGTTCAATCTAGATATCAATGACAAAGGAACTATACAAACACTATAATACCCTATACATATTGTATTTTAAAATTATTCTCTAACTTTCCATTCAGTTGGGTAGTTTGAAGTTGGGTAGCTACTATAACCTTCATTCGGCCCAACTGATCTGATTGGTATACTAGGAGAATAGGTGATCAATACATCACTGCTACCCAAGTGAATGGAAAGTTGGAGAAAAACTTCAACCTACAATATGAGATAAGGTGTTATAGTGATTGTATAGTTCCTTCGTCTCTAATATCCAGAGTGAACTTGAGGCATGGAATTGTCACCCTTTCAATGTTGAATCCTTATTCCTTGAACCAACAACAGACTATCTGAGATATATATGACCAATATCATATATTGATTCACATGTGCATGACCAATATCATATATTGATTCACATGTGCATGCACATGCCTTTGTCAGTCTCATTTATCAAGTGGCCAAGATATCAATCTCTAGTAGGAGGGACAACTCCCATCTCTATTACTCATAGTCACCCAATCATCACCATTATGACAACCCATGTTTCAAAATTGCATTTGATGATGTCAGTTTGTACCGAAGGACATGTGATGAGTGTAGTGATTTTAGGTCTAAGAATCACATTCACCACCTTCAGTATGAGAGATGACAATGACCACCAATGATGGTTTCCATGTGTCACTCTCAAGGTGGGTCTGTCTAATACTTTGTTGTCTAACAAGTATTTATGTGTTTGGTTTGATATACCATATCGTGACAAATGAGGTTCTGTCATCAACCAACCCACACTATAGTCTTTAGTGTTTTGGTATCTATCTACCTTTCACAGTAACAATCGACTAGGGACATAAACAAGAATGTACATACTCTTAACATCTGTATGATCTCATTCTTCCAAGCCATGTACTTGAAGACATACATCATTGAGTAATATCATTCTTTAGAAATCCACTCTATCTCCTCGTTATCTCATAACTGAATCAAATAGAATGAATTGGAAGCTTGCCTTTATTATTTGTTATTAATCAAATCCCTTTATAATATATGTCAATCATCATATGATTGGATCTACTAACATATTTACCAACAATAACATCACAATATTTGGCCAAGGAGTTGATTTTCTACAATTATTGAAATATCTTATTATATTTATGAACACACATGAGAGAGGGAGAGGTATTTACCATTTTTGTCAAAAATATGAGGGCTGAGGTCTTGGGCCAAACCATTAGTTGAGAGTCTAAGGGAGGGAGAAAGCCCATGAGTTGGGTGAGGTGATGGGATGTGATTTATATGGGTTGTCACTCATTGGTTCGACAATTTTGACTTGTTCCCTCCTCCTAGGCCTCGAGCTCATGTGAGTGTAGTGGTATTCACCGAAGCTTATAGAAGAGTGGAGGACAAAATGAGAGAGGGGTGGTACAGGGGTGTTTGGGATCAAAGATGTGTGTGCTAGCCTTGCTTGAACCCTGTGAATCCATTGGCAAGATCCTCTCTATCTAGGAAAGATTGTGCGAGGAACCCCTTAAAGGATCTGATGCATGGGATTTAAGTCATTTTCACAGACATATTTGCCTTCATTTTATGTGTTTATTTGTCATTTATTTGATTAATCATGCATGAAATGCTATCAATGGATTTTTATATCTAAATTCATAAAATTATATGATTTTTACTATTTAAGATGGTTTAATATTTATCCTGAGAATTTATCCACGTTCTTGTGCATTTTCAAGCACAATTGAACTTTATAAAGTCGATACTACTGACACAAAAAGTCGGTGGTACCGACTTCACATCAGTACTGGACCACAAAAGACTCACACAGACTCGATACTACTGACACTCAAAGTCATTAGTACCAAAACCTCATCAGAAAAGCACAAGGATGAAATGCAAAGAGTCGATACTATAGAGTTCACAAACTCAGTACTACTGAGATGGCATCAGTGAAGTAGTTCTTGGGCAACCTAAAGACTCGGTGCTATTGAGACAAGTCAATAGTATCGACATTGTCATAAGTTGCAGCTACCCTAGGAACTCGGTATTACTGACTACCAAGTTGGTACTGTCGAGTCTGCTCGATTTGAAAAATCTGAAGATAGCAATCTAATATAACAGATAGTGTTATTTCATACCGTAAGTGAATCCTATGTCCTAAGAGGAGTTTGGCCAGACTGGAGGAGGTAGCCATTTACCATTGCATGACACTAGAGAGAGAGAGGAGAACAGAGAAAGGAACTAAAGGCTTCACCTGAGATGATCTGAGCACTTCTGGAAGGTGAATCTACAACTAAAATACAGCAGATTGCACACGCAATGTAGGGGGATCATCCAGATCAACTATTCTCCATGGGCTACTTAGTTTTTCTAAAGTTTCCCACATTTTTCTCTTTCTCTACCATGTATTCATCAATGAAAACCATGTGGGGATAAACCCCATGATTCGTTAGGATCCAGGAATAGCCTGGATATGCATTGTAACTGATTTCCATGCATTAATATCATCTTTGTCCCTATTTTCTATTAAAAAATCTGTGAATTTTCCTTGTTATGTTTATGCCCAATCAACATAGATAGATTATTAGACTATTTAATCATTTTGGGAGAGAGGTTAAGGGTTGGAAAGCTTAGATTTACTCATTTATTGTACCCCTTGGGAAAGGTGGAGAACAAACGGGAGGACAAACCCAAAGTTTAATCATAAAACACCTAACTAATCAACCAAGTTTTATGGAAATGGGATTGACATTAGAATAGGTAGTGAACTATGTTGTAGGAGTGGGCAGTTCTGACTTTAGGCTCTTTATCTAGGGATAGGGGTAATAAATATTGGTGTATGGAATGGATTGTAATGTTGTCTATGGTGAAACATAATCTTGAGCAATTCCCTAAAATTTGAGTAATTGAAGTGTTAAGCTTGTTTTGTTCTATTTTTTGTTTCTGTTCAATCAAACCAGTTCAATTTCACCGGCCAAGATGATTTGACCATAGTTAGTAGTAGTCTTCTAGACAACATTTCCCTGTATTCGACTTGGGCCTCAAAAGGGCCTAAATTACTTTTATAAGTTCACTTGTGTATAATGTATAGTAAACACATGTCAAGTTTTTGGCGCCGTTGTCAGGGAAATGACAATATCCAACACTAAGAGTGTTGTGGTCAACCACTCTAGGCCAACCCTTTTTATTTTTTATTTTATTTTATTTTATTTCTAATTCACTTAAAGTTGAATCATAAAATCATTATTGCTTCTAGCTCCACTATTGTACTATGACAATCAATTTTCTACTTTCAGGTACTGGTGTATGGTGCATACTTGAGCCCATGATTATGGAGAGCCATGTTCACAGGTGTAACGACCCCGCTTCCCACTGTAGGAATCTGGAACTTCTACCCACTTTAGAGTTCTATCTAACTAAATCCTCCTTGATTATTCGACTTTATTCTTCACAAGTTCCATTTTAATATTTGTCCAATTTTAGATATTCCTAAAATGCCAACAAACAAAATGTCGGTCAGTATAATGAATTATACTTGTATGTGGGGGACCCAAAACCTTGCATTGAATTGTAACAACATATTGCAAGCAATTATGATTTAACAAAACAAACTTTACGTTTTATACATAACTACTCAATCCTTACATACCCTTTCCTCTATGTTGTCCCTACAGTGGACATGGATACTACCTCTCTCATATGGTAGATCTCAACTAACCCCCATGATCCTACCTTATAGGTAGATCAATAAATAGGGTAGTGGAGTCGTATGGTCCTACCCAATGGTAGACCAACACATCGACTCATGATAACATGATGATCCTACCTTACAGGTAGACCATGTACTAGGTCATACATATCATTATCATAAAAGCTATAGAGGAGGAACAAGATCTGAGCTAGTCATGCACATATATTTATGGTGATAGTCATAGTCACTTTATAGTTGCATGAAATAAATGTCAACCGATCAGTTAATTTCAAGCAACTGGTAAAACCATAGAAATTGTCATGAAACTAAAGGGATTTAACCATAAGTGTAACCACATACCTGATTTGGAGTCTTAAAGAAGCAATATATCCAAATCCAACTAGATGTCCAATCAAGCAAGCCAATCCATCAATCAAGCAAACATTGATCCTAAAAATAGGTATAACACCTAGTTATTACCATGACATTAAAACAACTCTTTATTGACTTTGGAGACCTTTCTAAGGTTTCTAAGTCTCATTAGTATTCATTAGGGTTTCTTAGATCAATTTCTCAAACTTTATCCTTTTTAGGTCAACAAACCCTAAAACAACTTTTTTACTCATAAAAACCCTAATTACTCAAATTATCCACATTAAGGATCTTTTATACTCAAATTATCTCAGGATCATCATATCTCTATTTTACTCATGGATTTTCACAAATAAAACCATTAAAAGTCATATTTATCAACATTAGGGTTTCTAGGCCCATTAATGCATATTCAAGTACATGGAACGCTAAATTAGGTCAATTATGCATAAAGATCAACTTTTAAGATGTAAATCTCACTTTTACTAACAATAGGTTAATATTGGCTTAAATTATCTGAGGGACACCATTAAATTTAACTTAACATCAAAATTTAGTATTTTTCATTAATAGCACCATTAAAGGTGAAAACTTTTACTTTTTGAATTACAAGCAGAATTTGGCTCCTATTATATTTTTATGGATTCCTTATGTTATCTTAATCAAATTTCATATATAACTTGTCTAAATCTGAGCTACCAATTATTTTCTAGAATTATTTCAATTTTTAATAGAAAAGGACCAATAAAACATTGCCATGTCGACATGATACCCAATTTTTGACTTACCAACAATTTGACTTAGAATCTGGTGAAAAGACTATGTGCCCTTGGGTCTTTTGCATGCATGTAGGGGTAATAGAGTCTTTCGACTAAAACCCATCCCTTTCCTCACAAACGTGAGCCTACAGACCAACGCTGCAGGCGTCGCAGCACTGCCCGACGGCCCTCCACCACTGCACACCTCTACAAGCTTCGCCACTCGGGTACCGAGCCACCAAACACCATGGTGGCATCCTTCCAGTCGCCTAGCAACCCTGCCTAAGGTCGAACATTCGTCTGCCCTAGCCACCTTCCGACGCCGTAGAGCACCCAACCTCCATAGAAGTGGTGTGAGCGGGGAGAACACCCCATAGTCCATCCACCGGTGCTCTGAGGTGGGAATGAATCTGCAACATATGTTGGGGTCAGAGAGAAGAGTCATGTACTCTCGAGAGGCACATTGTGTAAACCCCATTCATCCCGGTCAGCCCTTGTAGATGACATGATGGTGCTGAGTGTCACACTCGGGTGAAGAAAGGTCACCACGAAGTAGTCTGCAGGCGAGTGCACACCATGAATAACAACCTCAGTATGTGATGTTTGTGCTAGAACCAAAGGTTCTTGGTGTAATCTTAGGGTTAAGGAGGGAACGACAGAGGAAGAAGATGTAGGGAGGCAAGAGGTGTGAGTCTCACATAAGGGTAGTCATCCTATATATATACATATACATGTTCTTCACGGATTTCTCCCAGTAATCTCACTCTTTCCTCTTTTATCACAGTGCATCCGGATCAATGAAGGAATATTATTAATCATATTAAGCACCATTACCTTCCCAACCTCTCTTCACGTTCCCATCTTTCCTTAGATATCAAAAGACGATTCTTTATCCTAATACCAACTAAGGAAAGAGATATCCCCCTCTTACTCCTTTGTTATAGGAACATGTAACCAAAATATCACTTGATATATCCAATCAATTTATCATCTTTTATGTACACCAAACAATGTAAGGGAGGTAGGTATGTATATGGCAATATATTGAGCAATGAATTCTAGATTATTCATGTATTTTTCTACTTCTTTCTTTTCTATTTTCCTTTATTTGAATTCCTTGTACCCCAAGAAACCATGTGGAGTTTGAAATATCATTCATCATGATCAATCACACATCTTTCCACATATTTCTTGTATTTTCACCTTTATTTCTTTCATTCTTAATAAAGAAATATTTGATTTCTTCTTTTCTTTTTAATCATATTGGACTCATTATCATATTATGATCCATGAAATCACATGCACAAAGTAAAATATTAAAAAGGGAATCCATCCAATACATATAATTCATATAATTCTCATAATCATACATTTATTGGGGATATTGCATTTCCAACCATATGAACCCAAAAATTGGGGTTGTAACAACTGGATTTTTGGTAATTAGAGATCCTTCAAAGAGAGAAGGACGTTGGAAGGTCTTTGGATAGATTCAACCAAACTCCACCACTAACTCCTATGCCTAAAAGACTTGTAACACCAGAAGAACCCAAGTCAATAGAAATGGGGGTTGGAGTAGAAGAACAGAAGATATGGGAGAGGATCAGAGCCTCTTCCTCAATATCTCAAAAAGGATCAATCAAAAGGCAAGCCATAAATGTGGTTAGCTACAATATTGGCCTAGGGTTGATCTCTTTACTGAAATCCCAAGCTTTCCGTGGACACAATTATGAAGACCCAATGTTGCACATCAATAACTTTGTTAAGAACTGTGATATGGTCAACATAGATAGAGTGTTGGCGAATGTCATATATCTAAAGCTTTTCCCATCATCTTTGGCGGACAGTGCAAAGTCTTGGTTTCATAATCTTGATGATGAATGTATCAATATGTGGGATCAGATGATCGATGCCTTCTTTGAGTGTTACTTTCCCCCATAAAAGACAAATGACTTGGTGAAGAAGATTTATAATTTCATACAACACGCTGATGAATCCTATTTTGAAGCATGGGAGAGATTCCAAAATCTGTTGCGGAAAGTACCTCATCATGGTATTGATCTATTGGGATAAACAAATATCTTCTATTACAATTTGTACAAGGGGGAAAGGACTACACTTGACAGTGTGGGAGCAGGGTTCTTCATCCACAACAAACCTACCTGTTGTCATGAGATATTGAAGAATGTGTTCAAAAATCAATCATGGAGCAATGAGAGAGAGCTTTCAACAACTGTCAAAAGCATTGATAGGTCCAAGGTCAACTATGTATTAAATGAGTAGTTGGACCTGATTGCTAAAAAAATATTATCTAATGACAGACCACCTTCAGAAGAAGAAGATGAAGAGTGTAAGTTTGAGTTCCAACAAAAGTAATATATGAGCAACATATACGAATGGAGGAAGGATCCTAAGTTTTCATGGAAGATCCTAACAATTTCCATCAAGACCCATCTTAGGAGCAACAACCCAATCCACAATAGTTTGGTGGCCAGGCATAATATCAACAAGAATAAAAGAAGATTGACCATATTGAAGAAATGCTTAGAAAGCTGGTCAGTCAGAATGAAGTTCTTATTGGTCAAACCCAAAGAGAACTCTAGAACTAAGGGGCGAGGATCGGTGGATTCTATGGTGAGAGCAAGTTTGAAATCGGGGAAGGTGACAGGTGCGACACCGGTGGGGGCGATCCAGGAGGACCGATGGCGATGATCCTCCAATCAAACCCCGGGCACTTCACATGTCTCTCCCGATGCTGTGGGCACTGGAGCAGGAGGGAATACCGTGGGAGGAGCGGGGTTGAAGGCAGTCCAGGAAGGGTGCCAATGAGGACCGAGGTCCAAACTTCTAGGGTTTCATCGGACAAATCAAGATCATATGGAGGTGCGTCCAAATCAACTCCCGGCGGGTGTCCAGAGCATATTCGAGATGGTGAATGTCGGTGTTGCTCAATTCACCAAGTCCTGGAAGGATTTGTTCATGGATCATGCACGGAAGGACTTCACGGCGCTCTAATTTGTTCAGCCTGATGTTGTTGACAGTGAGTTGAGGTACAAAAGGGCGAAAATGGTGGAAATAGCAAGGAAGTGGAGTAATTCAGCTGCTGGTTATGTGGTGGGGCTAAAACTGCACTGGCCAACCCTTGTGAGACATCTCGAAACGGTATGGAAACCTAAGAGCACGTTTAAAATCTTACTTAGAAATAAATGTTTCTTCATCTTGAAGTTTAAGGAGGTCGAGGATCTAAAAACGGCAGTGGAGGGAGGTATGTGGTATGTCGGATGTAAACCTTTGTTGTTGAAGAAACGGGAGTTAGGAGAGCCACTAGAGAAGTTGAAATTAAAGGAGATACCGGTGTGGATTCATTTTCCTAATCTTCCTCTGGAATTTTGGGATCAAGAAATGCTGAAGGTTCTAGGGAGTTTCATAGGGAAGCCACTATGCACTGATTATGCTACAAAATCCATGACCAGGTTGGATTATGCCTGAATTCAAGTCTTGATTTCAACGGAGTGTAGCTTCCCGAAGGAAATTGTTATGAGGAGTGACGAGGGCAATAAAGATGAAATCTTTGTAACATACGAATGGATACCTGATCTGTGTATGAATTGCAAATGTTATGGTCATGAATATGGTTCTTGCTTGCCGATAGATATGAAGCGAGTTTGGAAGCCTGTTAATAATATGAAGAAGATTATAAATCTGGTGGCTGCAGAGGATAAATCTCCAGTTAATAAGCCAGTTAATGGTACTATCAATGGGTATCAGACTGGGTCCAAGGCAGATATAGGGGAAGCGTTTATACCTGATATACCTTCTACTGGAGATTCAAATGGACCTGTAATGAATGCTCAGTAGGAACATGTCAGGTCTACTGCCGTGACGGTTGAGACAAGCTTTGGTTCTAATATGTAGAATAGTTTGAGGGAGGGAGGACGTGATTAGGAGGTGGTTATTAGCAATAGATGTGAACTATCGAAAGGAAAATCCCAGGATTGTTCTGTCTCTATGAGAAGTCAGGTTTCCCCATCTTGTGCTTTTAACACTCCTTGTTATGAAGTTCCTGATAAAATGAAGAATATAGTTGATAGCAAACTAAATATCAAAAAACATACGGTGGATAGTGAAGGGTTCTGTGTTGTCACTGGAAAGAATCGAGTTCCTGTTAGAAGGACAAACAAGAGTGTGGCTACTGCTAAGAAAATTGTAGAGGAAGTTTCCACAAACATGTTTGACATCTTGGATGAAGCTATGGAGGAGTACTCTGAATACACTAAGGCTAGCAGATCTCCAGCCAAGGACCATTTCGTTGGGTGAAAAATTGGGGATCTTCTACTGGAATGTCCGTGGGCTCAATCAATATGGACACCAGGAGAGATTAAGGGAAGTGCTTGGTAGGTACAACCTTCCTATTAATATTCTGTTAGAAACCAAAGTCAGACAAAGGAAAGTAAATAAGACTCTGTACAGAATTTGGTGTAATAAGGAATGGTGTTCGAACTATGGTTCTCATTCTCTTGGTAGGATTATCATCCTTTGGGATGATACAATTATGAAAGTTAAAAAGATCTTGGAATCTGATCAGTATATTCATTGTATAGTTGAATACAAAGATACATCTCTTTTTCTGACTGCTATATATGGGCATAATGATGAAAGGAAAAGAACTGAACTCTGGGATGCTATTATCAATATACATACTAACCTAAGAGGTCCTTGGATTCTTATCGGTGATTTTAATGCTATTCATTTTTCTCATGAAAGAAAAGGTAGAGGGTTCTATTCTGTTAAAGCCGTGGATGATTTCAATGGTATCTTTTCTAATACTGATCTTGTTGAGATGGATTTAAAAGGTGCATTTTACACCTGGGATAACAGGAGAAAAGAGGATCATTTTATTATGTCTAAAATTGATAGGGTGATCCACAATGGGGATTTTATGGATACCTTTAAAGATTCTTGGGGTGAAATCAATAACTCTATTCATAGTGATCATCGACAGTTGGTTGTCAATTTGAATAATGTAGTGAAGAAAAAGAGGGGATATTTTAAATTCCTTAATGCTTGGACTAAGCATCCAGATTTTCTGAATATTGTTGAGGAAGCCTGGAACTTGGGGGTTAGTGGGAACCCTAAGTTCAAAATTACCAGGAAATTGAAGAATGTTAAAGAAAAACTTATCAAATGGAATAACGATAAGTTTGGAAATATAGAGGACAGTGTGAAGAGCTTGGAAGATATTGTTGCTGCTGATAAGTCCCCTGAGGATATCTTGTTAAGAGATATTGCTACTGTAAAAAGTAAAGTTGCTCGTGATGCTGCTGAAAGAGAAGAATCTTTTGCTAAACAATTGTCTAGAGTTAACTGGTTAAAGCTTGGAGATAAAACACTACTTTTTTCTTTAACTCTATTAGATATCGAGCAGCTAGGAATCACATTAGATGTCTGAATGTTGATGGGGGTAAAACTTATGATAAATATACCATTTCTAAGCACATTCATAATTACTTCAATAATATTTTCAACAAGTACTCCTATACGGATGATACAATTTGGGATTCAAGCTGGATAATACCCTCTATTTCTGAAGATCATTTTAATATGTTGAGAGCTGTTGTTACCAAGTTGGAAGTGGATAAGGTTATCAAGGAGGTGGATGGTGATAGGGCCCCAGGGCCGGATGGATTTAATGGGCATTTTTTCAAGAGCACTTGGGGATTGTTGGCAATGATGTCATCTCTGCGGTTCTCAATTTCTTCAGTAGTAATAAGCTGATCAAAGAAGTCAATAAAGCTTACATCTCTCTTATTCCTAAAGATCAAGATGATAAGAATATCAATGATTGGAGGCCCATAGCTCTATGCAACTTTCTATATAAAACTATATCAAAGATCCTTTCGAATAGATTGCAACATATTCTCCCATCTATTATTAGTCCTAATCAATTTGCTTTTATCAAGGGTAGGAAGATTTCTGATGCTCTTCTCTTGGCTCATGAACTGATTAGCGATTTTAACTCTAGTAGTAGTAGTAATAAAATGTGCATTAAGGCTGATCTTACCAAGGCGTATGATTCCGTCAATTGGGGTTACTTGTTCAAAGTTCTTGAGAAGATGAATTTTCCCTATTGCTTTATTGATTGGATTAAGACTATTATGAAGTCTACCACTTTGCATATTCTGGTGAATGGGTGTCCTACTGATGCTATCTACCCTTCTAATGGCATTTGCCAAGGTGATCCTCTGGCGCCTTCTTTGTTTGTTATAGCTATGCAAGGATTCAATGCTATGATGGATAGTGTTGTTAGTAGAAAGCTTTTTGATCCCCTAAGCAATGGTATCTTGTCAGTGTCACATACTCTGTTTGTTTATGATGTTATGATTTTTTCTAAAGAAAATATTGATAATGCCAAGTCCATTAAGGAGTTGCTTGAACATTTTGGTAGAATCTCTGGATTAGAGATGAACCTCAGGAAAAGTCATGTCTTTTGCAGCAAGAATATTGATGAAGATCCTATTGCTAATATCCTTATGATTAATAAAGGATTTCTTCCTATGAGGTATCTTGGCTTGCCGCTATTCTGCGGGAAGCTTAAGAAGTCTTACTGTATACCGCTGATTGATAAGATGAAAAAGAAATTGGATGGTTGGAAGATGAGAACTCTTTCATTTGGAGGGGAGTGGAACTTGTGGTCTCAACTCTTAATGCTCTACATCTTTACTGGTCTGCTACCTTTCCCCTACCAACTAGCATTATGAAAGAGGTCAATAGTATCTACAAAAATTTCATCTGGGAAGGTACATCTCCAAAAAAAAAGGTGCATCATGTGAAATGGGATCAAATATGGAAACCAAAGAAAGAAGGGGGTTTGGGAATCAGAAGAGTGGAGGATTTGAACAGAGCTAGCATGATTGTGAATGCCTGGAATGTGGCTTATAAAAAAGATTCTTTGTGGGTGAAATGGCTCAATGGGAAATATTTAAAGAATGATTCCTTCTGGTCCTTTAAAATCAACTCTAGTAACTCTTGGATGTGGAAACATCTTTGTAGTTTAGGAAGTACTATTCTACCTTTAATTGAATTCCATATTGGGCATGGTAATTTGTTTAGGATTTGGAAAGATCCTTGGGTACCAGGAAACAAGTTTCTGAGTGAATGCATTGATACCAAAAATATACTCAGAATTGGCAGTGGTGTCAATGGATTTCTCAGCAATTTTATTTCTGACAGAACTTGGATTATTCCAAACAGAAGATGCTATAAAGATTTCAAGAGTTATTTGGAGGATGTCAACATTATGTTGCATAAAGAGGATTCCATCACTATTAAAGGGCGTTCTAATCTTAAGATCAAAGATGTTTGGGACCTTTTCAGGAATAAAAATCTATAGGTGGATTGGGCCAGTTGGATTTGGAAATATGATCATCCGAAGAACATGATTCTAAATGCTTGGAAAATTTTTCTGAATAAACTTCCTACGTTTGATCTTCTTCAGAATATGGGATTCCAGGTGGCATCCCGTTGTATCCTCTATGAGGTTGAGATTGAAACTACGGATCATATTATGTTTAAGTGTGAGTTTGTTACTTGTTTGTGGAAGAAATGTGTGAACTGTGGTTGTAACATCCCTGACCTGGGTTATGATTTAACCCTAGATTGTTTTGCTTAATAAGGTTAGGTAGATTCTTAATATTATCTTATGAAAAGTAATTAGGGCTCATGAGAAACTTATGTTTCAATTTTGGTCCTGTTTGAACAATGTTGAAGCAATGTTTGCTTATTTTGGACCAAAGTGCAAATTACCCAAGTTGAGGGGTTAAATTGCAAATGTTTCATGGTAAGATGTTCCTCTGATGTTGAGACATCATAAGAATGAATATGATGTAGTGGTATGGTTTTCACAAGCTTGGGCACCAAGATTAAGCTTGTAAAGCAGTGTTGTGCATTAAAACCTAGTTTTGGTGAAAAGTGCAATTTACCCAAGACCTAGCGTTCAATATGCAAATTACCACTTCAATAAGGTCCCTAATGTTTCTTGGAAACATGTAGAGCAAATAAAATGAGATGGGTGCCTCATTTGAATTAAGTTGGAGGAGAGAGAATCTTGATATTAAAATAATCAAGATTAATGCCTAATTGAAACCCTAATTTGATTTAGGGCAAAAATGAATAAAAATAATTGAAGGGCTTTCAACCAAAATGTTTTGGGTTGATTTTGAATAAGGATGAACGTTCCTTTGCCAAGATAAGGAACGAAAATATCCTAAGTAGGTGAAATTCCACTCACCGTATTATAAGAAAAAGAAAACCCACTCACATATGGATATTAATATAATAAGCATTAAGGTGCTTAATTTGATTTTCTTTAAATCAAGGATAATGTAGGAGAATTAAAGGCAAAGGAAGGTGCCTCGTCCTTAAGGGATTTGAGGGGGAAGAGGCGGCCATATTTTTGGAATTTAATGCATTTTAATAACGCATTTTCTCTCTCATCAATTTCCTTATAAAAGTGCCTTTTTCAAGCCAAATGAAAGGCTATTTCGGATTTTCTTCTTCCCCTTGCTTGCAAAACCGACCAAGGAGCTAGGGAGGAGCAGGAGGACGCCTCCCAACCTGTTGGTAAGCTCTGTACCTTCGTTCTCCTTGATTCCATGGTGGAAATCAAAAATAAATTATGGATTCCTTCTTATTTCGATCTCCTCTTCAACCCTAGCCAACTTTTGCAATCAAAAGCTTGAGGACGAGCCTAGGGGGAGTTGCTAGAGCTTCATCCACCATTAATGGCGTGAGCTTGGAGCTTTGGAGCTCAATTGGAGGCGGGTTTTATAACTCAAACCCTTAAACATTGCTATTGCATCAATTCTCTATGCTTTGTTGATTGATTTCTTCAATTTGATGCACTCTTGTTTCTTGCTGCAATTTCCATCAAGAACGGTTGCTGTTCTTGGTTGTTCGAAGGAAGGGGATGATGACATCATCCTAGATGCTTATCCAAAGAAAATTACCAAGCAAAACCGTTTTGATAGCTACTCCAAATCGTTTTAATTTGATTGGCTATGCGGTTTCAGCAAACCGTTTAAGGGCAAACGGTTTGAGACCGTTTGGGAGCAAACGGTCTCAAGACCATTTGAGATGGTTGACCAAGCGTTGACCGTTTAGGAATTTTGTTCCTAATTATGTAGGCTGATAACCCTCCAAATTTGAGGGATTAACTCCAAATTAATCGAGAGTTGAAGGCCAATCAATTAGGCAATCGAATTGAATTATGTGCTGATTTTCAACCTGATTAACTTGACCTGCTTGGGAAAACGGTCTCAAGACCGTTTGAGTGCGTTGACCAAGCGTTGACCGTATGAGATTTTCGATCCTAATTATGTTGGCTAATGACTCACAAAGTTTTATGGGTTAACGCCCAAGGAATCGTGAGTTGAAGCCTAATCAATTAGGGAAACCTAATTGGATTAAGTGCTGATTTTCAACCTGATCAACTTGACCTGCTTGGGCAAACGGTCTCAAGACCGTTTGAGTGCGTTGACCAAGCGTTTACCGTATGAGAGTTTTGTTCATAATGATGTTGGTTAATGACCCTCCAAATTTGAGGGGTTAATTCCAAAGGGATCATGAGTGGAAGACTAATCAATTAGGCAAACCCTAATTGAAAATAGTGCTGAAATTCCAATGAGTTAAGTTGAGATTTTGGGTTGATTAGCCCAAACGGTCTCAAGACCGTTTGGGGATCATACAAACGGTCTCAAGAGCGTTTGGGGATCACCCCAAGACCGATTGGAGGTCTGGGGTCAAGTATAGTTGACCAATTGAAGGTCCAAAGGTACCAAATCATACTGCAACTAAATGCTGATTTGTTGATCAACTCGATGGACCAATCCATGATGATTTTTCACTAAAGTCCGAAGGTTGGATGGGCCAAACGGTCTCAAGACCGTTTGAAGCTCATCCAAACGGTCTCAAGACCGTTTGGTGGTCACCCAAGACCGTTTGGAGGTCTAGGGTTGAGTATAGTTCAATGGTTGAAGGTCTAAAGATATCAGGTTGATCTGCAATAGATTGCTGATTTGGTGAGCACTTCAATGAACCAAACCCTAATTAGATTGCTTGGATTTGAGTGATATGATGGGAAAACGGTCTCAAGACCGTTTGGAGGTCATCCAAACGACCTCAAGACCGTTTGGTGGTCACCCAAGACCGTTTGGAGGTCTAGGGTTGAGTATGGTTAGGTGTTTGAAGGTCTAAAGGTACCAAGCTGTTATACAATGCAATGCTGATTTGGTGATCAATCCAATGATCCAAAACTTAATTGGATGGCTTGGATTTGAGTGATATGATGGGCAAACGGTCTCAAGACCGTTTGGAGGTCATCCAAACGACCTCAAGACCGTTTGGGATCAGGTCATACCCAACTTGGATGATGGTTCAATGGTTTCAAAGCAACTAGTCTTACATTGATTAGTGTTGTTGAATCATCGATTCCAAACCCTAATTAAATTGAATCAAACCCTAATTGATGACCAATTGAGGGTTAATTAAGGGTCAAATAAGTTTAAGGTTGACCTATTTAAACTCAATTGAAGTATGGGTATAGGTCCAATTGATGATTGGTTCCATGAATCCAATGATTGAAGGAATCAACATTGAAAACCCTAATTCAATTGGATACCTTATGTCATTAAAGGTCCAATGGATCAAACCTTTTTGAAAACCTAATGTGATTAGGTGGGAGATACCTTTAATGGTACTAGTCATTAATTCATAACAAATGCATGGATCCAATACATGATGTAAACCCTAATTGAGGCCGATTTCATGTATAACCCTATTAAGAGGTTGCCTACATGTGAAATCACTAATTAGGATGAATAGTAAACCCTAATTCCTTTGGATACCTTATGTAATGGAGGTCCAATGTGATGATGAATGTACTATTGATCCAATGATGGTTAGTAATGTTAACCAATGAAGGAACAAAGGTTAAAACCCTAATAGTACCTAAGTGATTAGTGTCAATTAAGGGATGAACCCTAATTGCTGATAAGATCAATGACTTGGTACACTATGTAAATCATAGTTGTATGTACTTGATTGAAGGGTTGATATGACCTAATCAAGTTAAGAAGCTGATAGCATGAATTCATACATGAATATGAATCATGTGGTGTATAAGGGTTATGATCCTTAATAAAAGAGATCATGAAACCCTAAACATGAACATAAACCCTAATTGACAGGGTTATTGAATTCAACCCTAGTTGAGGGTGATTCCATGTGAAACCCTAGTTGAGGGTGATTCCATGTGAAACCCTAGTTGAGGGTGATTCCATGTGAAACCCTAGTTGAGGGTGATTCAATGTGAAACCCTAGTTGAGGGTGATTCCATGTGAAACCCTAGTTGAGGGTGATTCCAAGTGAAACCCTAATTGAGGGTGCATCCATGTGGAACCCTAGTTGAGGGTGATTTCATGAGAAACCCTAATTGGGAATGCATCCCTAATTGCTTATAGGACCAATGACTTGGTACCCTATGTTAATCATAGTTGTATGCATATGATTGAAGGGTTGATGTGACCTAATCAAGTTGAAAGGATCAAATAATAGAATTCATATATAAATATGATTCATGTGATGATCCTATGTAGCACGGCCGTGCAAGGCAGCACGGCCGTGGCGACTTTACTCAGCACGACCGTGCAAGGTAGCACGGCCGTGGTAGCTTTACTTTGCACGACCGTGCAAGGTAGCACGGTCGTGGTGGTTTATGCTTGACTTAGAGCTGAATTTAAAGTGACCTAACATGGTCGTTTTGTTAATTCTCAACTTAAGGATGAGAGAGATACTCATACCTTGTGATGATAATCATTTAATGATAATTGATGAGAATAAATAAGTATGATTGAATACTTATGGTATAAATGTTGGCTCCTAGATGTGGGGAGCAATGAACTAGGATTTGATCATTGATAATATGATCTTGAAAACCTAAATGGTTACTAATGGAAAACCCTATTCTTAATGAAGGGTAATGATATGAGAGAGAAAGCCCTAATTAATGGTAAACCCTAACCCTGGTAAGGGAATAGTGGTGTTACCCTGTATTGCATGATGTTTATTTGATAAGAATTGAATGGCCTTGTGCGCCATGTGAATAAAGTTGTTGCCTAGTGAGAGGTGACAAGATGTGAATGGTCTTGTGCGCCATGTGAATAAAGTTGTTGCCTAGTGAGAGGTGACAAGATGTGAATGGCCTTGTGCGCCATGTGAATAAAGTCGTTGCCTAGTGAGAGGTGACAAGATGTGAATGGTTTTGTGAGCCATGTGAATAAAGTTGTTGCCTAGTGAAAGGTGACAAGATGTACAGTGTTCTGATGAGCCATGTGTGATGGAAACCCAAATCCTGGTAAAGGATTAAGGGTAATACCCTTGAATTATTAATACATTGTTTTTGCATGGTATTGATAGATAATTGATGTACTGCTATTATATGTGCTAACCATGCAAGTATTATGGGATGATGAGCATATCCAGGTATGAGCTATGATGTATTATTAGTTTGAATTGTTAATTGGGCCTTGTGTGCCATAATATACCTTGTGCCTGGTAAGAGGTGGCAAGAGAGTTAATGTGCATCAAGTGCCATGATGGATGCTTGTGTAGCAAGTATCATACTTACCTTGGTCAAATGACCTAAAGGTGTTAGTTACCTGAGAAAGAGGTAATAGTGCTCAAGTGATGAACAAAGGGTTTGAATACCCAGGATTTCATGGTTATGGTATTGAAATTGTAAAAGGATGAGAAAAACCCAGTGGTGAAGTGAGGGATTAAGATCCCAACACTTATGAAAAGAGTATGGCTACGGGCCATGACTCCACATTGATGATGCCAGGCTTTAGATATATGATCTAAGCCTGAAGAAAGTTAATGCAGTGGTAATGATTCTGTTGTTTGAATAGATGTTATACATGTTTTTCCTATTCATTAAAGGTTAAGTGACATGTTAATTCTATCAAGTAATAACTGAAATGCTTCTGATATAGAATAATGTTCTAATCTGTTAGACATTAAAATATTTGCTGTCAAATAGATATGATTCTCATGTTCATACTCATCTTCTCAAGTTGCAATAATAATGTTTCTGGCAGAGAGTTATATCTCTCGCTGGGGCAATTTTTATAATTGTCTCACCCCCGTGGGAACCACATTTTTAGGTGGACGCGGACGAGGAGACAGGAATCCTTCAGGAGGTGAAGGACATCAGCAGTAGCAGGGACAACAGTAAGATCTCAGGTGGAGATATTGTCTGTCATGTCATGTTCAGATGTATATAGAAGTCCTATGTGTCGTCTCTGTACTCTCAGGTCCTTGGAGTAGTAGTTAATGATTTAGAGATTTTGGCTTAGTGCCTCGAGGGTTTTATACTACCTGTGTACAGTTAAGACAGAGTAGTTAATGTTTGTATTCCTCGAGAAGCAAAAGTACATGAGATGTATATATATGAACCAGGATGTAAAGTTTTACTTTGGTTCTGAATGAAAGAGTTTTCCTATGAATGGATCCCTTTGCAAAAAGTTTTAATTTTTAGTGATTTTCACTAATCCGCTGCTTGATGAACGCTTCCGCATTAGTTAATCTTATTTTCGCGAGACGGTCGTCACAATGTAGTGGTATCAGAGCTCTAGGTTCGCTGAGTCTACAGAGACATAGGACTAAGGTTGTAGAGTCTGTTCTAAGTGTTTTCCAGTTTATCTGATAGTATCTTCTACTCACATAGGAGAAGAAGAACTTGAAGATGTCTGGACAACATGAAGAACATGCTGCTGATGGCAGCACTGCTGCACCAGGAGGAGGTGCAAGAGACCAGGATAGGGAAGGGCCTGCACCTGAACAGTCTCAGATTGACCCAACTGTGATAGAAAATCCAGCCCTTCATGCTTTGTTTGAGGAATTCCTTACAGCCATAACACATATGGCAGACAGGATGCCACCACCTGTACCTAGGGTACCAACCCATTATGAGGGTTATGGAGCCGGCAAGACTTTTGAGAGACTTCGCCGGGTTGGAGCCATAGATTATGCTGGTACATCTGATCCAGCAGATGTTGATCTGTGGCTGACAGAGTTGGAAAAGGCTTTTAGGATCCTTGATATTCCTGAAGCTGAAAAAGTAAGACATGTTGTATACTTATTAAAAGGAAGTGCTGGTCATTGGTGGATGATAGAGGAAGATAAGAGACCAGGTGAAAAAATTGGATGGGAGGTATTTCAATGAGAATTCGTCAGTAGATACTTCCCTAAGACATATCCAGATGAGAAGATATCTCAATTTGAGAGGATTGATCAAGGACAGATGAACATTAGCGAATATGAAGCTAAGTTCATGGAGTTATTGCGGTTTTTTCCGCAAATGGCAGTTAGTGATAAGGAAAGAATTCGGCATTTTGAGAAGGGGTTGAACGCTGAACTGACCACTTCTGTGTCTGCTTTAGAGAATAGGGAGAGGTTTGCCACCTTTGTGGAATCAGTAAGGAGGATAGAGAGGTCTAAAATTGAGAAACGACAAACTAGTAGCAAGAAGGTGTACACTCAGACTCAAAAACAAAAGTTTGAAAGTTTTAAGAAGCCGAGATTTTCTGTATCGGCGGCATCATCAAGATTCCATACCCAGACACAATGGATGCCAAGTAGAGATAGGGATCATAGTAATGATCCAAGAAGAGCCCCCGGTATAGCATCAACATCGAGAACTGGATCTCACCGACCCTATTTTGCGACCAGGGTCTGCTATCAATGTAGACAATAGGGACATCCAGCGAGGGATTGTCCATATGGGAATCCAATGATGACTCAACCTCAGGGGCAGAGTCAACAAGAATCACAAAGGAGGCAGTTTCCTAGTAACAATAGAGGACATGGACAGACGTCCCAGGCAGGTCAGAGGAAATAAAGTCATTCTGATATTTCATTTTCATGTTTCTATGTGTTAAAGATATGAAAATATTTGTTTTTGAAATTCTTTTGACTAATCCTATAAGGACACAAGGGAGATGAGAACTTATATCTTACTCAATGTTCCTTACAATGTTTTATAATCTCTCTTATATGTATGATGCCTGGAGGAAATCTAGGAATGGAAAATCCTGTGTGTATAATGATATGAAAAGTGAGGAATATGATAGCATGTAAGTGCATACTACTTGATCTCAGTATTTGTAAACCCTGGCCAGGTATACAACTATTGATGAAAAGTAAGTATGGAAACTCTTAGATTGATATCTTTTTCATTGCCCTGATCAAGCAGTCATTCTGATACAATCTAATGAGTATCATGAAATAAGAAATATGGAACCAATAAAGGAAGATGCTGTGTGCAATTCCAATAAAGGAAGATGCTGTGTGCAATTCCAGTAAAGGAAGATGCTTTGTGCAATTCCAACAAAGGAAGATGCTTTGTGCAATTCCAACAAAGGAAGATGCTTTGTGCAATTCCAACAAAGGAAGATGCTTTGTGCAATTCCAACAAAGGAAGATGCTTTGTGCAATTCCAACAAAGGAAGATGCTTTGTGCAATTCCAACAAAGGAATATGCTTTGTACAATTCCAACAAAGGAAGATTCTTTGTGCAATTCCAACAAAGGAAGATGCTTTGTGCAATTCCAATAAAGGAAGATGCTTTGTGCAATTCCAACAAAGGAAGATGCTTTGTGCAATTCCAATAAAGGAAGATGCTTTGTGAAATTCCAACAAAGGAAGATGCTTTGTTCAATTCCAACAAAGGAAGATGCTTTGTGCAATTCCAATAAAGGAAGATGCCTTGTGCAATTCCAATAAAGGAAGATGATGTGTGCAATTCCAATAAAGGAAGATGCTGTGTGCAATTCCAATAAAGGAAGATGCTTTGTGCAATTTCAATAAAGGAAGATGCTTTGTGCAATTCCAATAAAGGAAGATGCTTTGTGCAATTCCAATAAAGGAAGATGCTTTGTGCAATTCCAATAAAGGAAGATGCTTTGTGCAATTCCAACCCTAATCAAAAAGGGAAAAGATATGTGACATTCCTAACTAATAGGAAGAACTATGTGAACATTCCCAATTACATAGAGCTTCTAAGTGAATTATCTATGTTAGATATATATGTTTTCCCTTTTGATAAGTATTCTTGAGTGATTATTGAAGTATGTTCTTTTATGCTTTATCCTTTCAATGATATGGACATCATATGTTAGGGGTTTATGCTCTGCATAAACATTGATGAGGTTGAACTAATGAAAGGAGCTTTGTGTGGAATCACAGAGTTCATGATATCTCCATGATATTAAGATGATATGTGGATACTTGAGGGCATGATTAATGAACAATATGTTCCTCCTTTTCCTGGGATTTCGAGGACGAAATCCTTGTTAGGGGTTTATAATTTGTAACATCCCTGACCTGGGTTATGATTTAACCCTAGATTGTTTTGCTTAATAAGGTTAGGTATATTCTTAATCCTATCTTATGAAAAGTAATTAGGGCTCATGAGAAACTTATGTTTCAATTTTGGTCCTGTTTGAACAATGTTGAAGCAATGTTTGCTTATTTTGGACCAAAGTGCAAATTACCCAAGTTGAGGGGTTAAATTGCAAATGTTGCATGGTAAGATGTTCCTATAATGTTGAGACATCATAAGAATGAATATGATGTAGTGGTATGGTTTTCACAAGCTTGGGCACCAAGATTAAGCTTGTAAAGCAGTGTTGTGCATTAAAACCTAGTTTTGGTGAAAAGTGCAATTTACCCAAGACCTAGGGTTCAATATGCAAATTACCACTTCAATAAGGTCCCTAATGTTTCTTGGAAACATGTAGAGCAAATAAAATGAGATGGGTGCCTCATTTGAATTAAGTTGTAGGAGAGAGAATCTTGATATTAAAATAATCAAGATTAATGCCTAATTGAAACCCTAATTTGATTTAGGGCAAAAATGAATAAAAATAATTGAAGGGCTTTCAACCAAAATGTTTTGGGTTGATTTTGAATAAGGATGAACGTTCCTTTGCCAAGATAAGGAACGAAAATATCCTAAGTAGGTGAAATTCCACTCACCGTATTATAAGAAAAAGAAAACCCACTCACATATGGATATTAATATAATAAGCATTAAGGTGCTTAATTTGATTTTCTTTAAATCAAGGATAATATAGGAGAATTAAAGGCAAAGGAAGGTGCCTCGTCCTTAAGGGATTTGAGGGGGAAGAGGCGGCCATATTTTTGGAATTTAATGCATTTTAATAATGCATTTTCTCTCTCATCAATTTCCTTATAAAAGTGCCTTTTTCAAGCCAAATGAAAGGCTATTTCGGATTTTCTTCTTCCCCTTGCTTGCAAAACCGTCCAAGGAGCTAGGGAGGAGCAGGAGGACGCCTCCCAACCTTTTGGTAAGCTCTGGACCTTCGTTCTCCTTGATTCCATGGTGGAAATCAAAAATAAATTATGGATTCCTTCTTATTTCGATCTCCTCTTCAGCCCTAGCCAACTTTTGCAATCAAAAGCTTGAGGACGAGCCTAGGGGAGTTGCTAGAGCTTCATCCACCATTAATGGCGTGAGCCTGGAGCTTTGGAGCTCAATTGGAGGCGGTTTTTATAACTCAAACCCTTAAACATTGCTATTGCATCAATTCTCTATGCTTTGTTGATTGATTTCTTCAATTTGATGCACTCTTGTTTCTTGCTGCAATTTCCATCAAGAACGGTTGCTGTTCTTGGTTGTTCGAAGGAAGGGGATGATGACATAATCCTAGATTCTTATCCAAAGAAAATTACCAAGCAAAACCGTTTTGATAGCTACTCCAAATCGTTTTAATTTGATTGGCTATGCGGTTTCAGCAAACCGTTTAAGGGCAAACGGTTTGAGACCGTTTGGGAGCAAACGGTCTCAAGACCATTTGAGATGGTTGACCAAGCATTGACCGTTTGGGAATTGTGTTCCTAATTATGTAGGATGATAACCCTCCAAATTTGAGGGATTAACTCCAAAGTAATCGAGAGTTGAAGGCCAATCAATTAGGCAATCGAATTGAATTATGTGCTGATTTTCAACCTGATTAACTTGACCTGCTTGGGCAAACGGTCTCAAGACCGTTTGAGTGCGTTGACCAAGCATTGAACGTATGAGATTTTTGATCCTGATTATGTTGGCTAATGACTCACCAATTTTTATGGGTTAACTCCCAAGTAATCGTGAGTTGAAGCCTAATCAATTAGGGAAACCTAATTGGATTAAGTGCTGATTTTCAACCTGATCAACTTGACCTGCTTGGGCAAACGGTCTCAAGACCGTTTGAGTGCATTGACCAAGCGTTTACCGTATGAGATGTTTGTTCATAATGATGTTGGTTAATGACCCTCCAAATTTGAGGGGTTAATTCCAAAGGGATCATGAGTTGAAGACTAATCAATTAGGCAAACCCTAATTGAAAATAGTGCTGAAATTCCAATGAGTTAAGTTGAGATTTTGGGTTGATTAGCCCAAACGGTCTCAAGACCGTTTGGGGATCATCCAAACGGTCTCAAGACCGTTTGGGGATCACCCCAAGACCGTTTGGAGGTCTGGGGTCAAGTATAGTTGACCAATTGAAGGTCCAAAGGTACCAAATCATACTGCAACTAAATGCTGATTTGTTGATCAACTCGATGGACCAATCCATGATGATTTTTCACTAAAGTCCAAAGGTTGGATGGGCCAAACGGTCTCAAGACCGTTTGAAGCTCATCCAAACGGTCTCAAGACCGTTTGGTGGTCACCCAAGACCGTTTGGAGGTCTAGGGTTGAGTATAGTTCAGTGGTTGAAGGTCTAAAGATATCAGGTTGATCTGCAATAGATTGCTGATTTGGTGAGCACTTCAATGAACCAAACCCTAATTAGATTGCTTGGATTTGAGTGCTATGATGGGAAAACGGTCTCAAGACCGTTTGGAGGTCATCCAAATGACCTCAAGACCGTTTGGTGGTCACCCAAGACCGTTTGGAGGTCTAGGGTTGAGTATGGTTAGGTGTTTGAAGGTCTAAAGGTACCAAGCTGTTATACAATGCAATGCTGATTTGGTGATCAATCCAATGATCCAAACCTTAATTGGATGGCTTGGATTTGAGTGATATGATGGGAAAAAGGTCTCAAGACCGTTTGGAGGTCATCCAAACGACCTCAAGACCGTTTGGGGTCAGGTCATACCCAACTTGGATGATGGTTCAATGGTTTCAAAGCAACTAGTCTTACATTGATTAGTGTTGTTGAATCATAGATTCCAAACCCTAATTCAATTGAATCAAACCCTAATTGATGACCAATTGAGGGTTAATTAAGGGTCAAATAAGTTTAAGGTTGACCTATTTAAACTCAATTGAAGTATGGGTATAGGTCCAATTGATGATTGGTTCCATGAATCCAATGATTGAAGGAATCAACATTGAAAACCCTAATTCAATTGGATACCTTATGTCATTAAAGGTCCAATGGATCAAACCTTTTTGAAAACCTAATGTGATTAGGTGGGAGATACCTTTAATGGTACTAGTCATTAATGCATAACAAATGCATGGATCCAATACATGATGTAAACCCTAATTGAGGCCAATTTCATGTATAACCCTATTAAGAGGTTGCCTACATGTGAAATCACTAATTAGGATGAATAGTAAACCATAATTCCTTTGGATACCTTATGTAATGGAGGTCCAATGTGATGATGAATGTACTATTGATCCAATGATGGTTAGTAATGTTAACCAATGAAGGAACAAAGGTTAAAACCCTAATAGTACCTAAGTGATTAGTGTCAATTAAGGGATGAACCCTAATTGCTGATAAGATCAATGACTTGGTACACTATGTAAATCATAGTTGTATGTACTTGATTGAAGGGTTGATATGACCTAATCAAGTTAAGAAGCTGATAGCATGAATTCATACATGAATATGAATCATGTGGTGTATAAGGGTTATGATCCTTAATCAAAGAGATCATGAAACCCTAAACATGAACATAAACCCTAATTGACAGGGTTATTGAATTCAACCCTAGTTGAGGGTGATTCCATGTGAAACCCTAGTTGAGGGTGATTCCATGTGAAACCCTAGTTGAGGGTGATTCAATGTGAAACCCTAGTTGAGGGTGATTCCATGTGAAACCCTAGTTGAGGGTGATTCCAAGTGAAACCCTAATTGAGGGTGCATCCATGTGGAACCCTAGTTGAGGGTGATTTCATGAGAAACCCTAATTGGGAATGCATCCCTAATTGCTTATAGGACCAATGACTTGGTACCCTATGTTAATCATAGTTGTATGCATATGATTGAAGGGTTGATGTGACCTAATCAAGTTGAAAGGATCAAATAATAGAATTCATATATAAATATGATTCATGTGATGATCCTATGTAGAACGACCGTGCAAGGCAGCAGGGCCGTGGCGACTTTACTCAGCACGACCGTGCAAGGTAGCACGGCCGTGGTAGCTTTACTTTGCACGACCGTGCAAGGTAGCACGGTCGTGGTGGTTTATGCTTGACTTAGAGCTGAATTTAAAGTGACCTAACATGGTCGTTTTGTTAATTCTCAACTTAAGGATGAGAGAGATACTCATACCTTGTGATGATAATCATTTAATGATAATTGATGAGAATAAATAAGTATGATTGAATACTTATGGTATAAATGTTGGCTCCTAGATGTGGGGAGCAATGAACTAGGGTTTGATCATTGATAATATGATCTTGAAAACCTAAATGGTTACTAATGGAAAACCCTATTCTTAATGAAGGGTAATGATATGTGAGAGAAAGCCCTAATTAATGGTAAACCCTAACCCTGGTAAGGGAATAGTGGTGTTACCCTGTATTGCATGATGTTTATTTGATAAGAATTGAATGGCCTTGTGCGCCATGTGAATAAAGTTGTTGCCTAGTGAGAGGTGACAAGATGTGAATGGCCTTGTGCGCCATGTGAATAAAGTTGTTGCCTAGTGAGAGGTGACAAGATGTGAATGGCCTTGTGCGCCATGTGAATAAAGTCATTGCCTAGTGAGAGGTGACAAGATGTGAATGGTTTTGTGAGCCATGTGAATAAAGTTGTTGCCTAGTGAAAGGTGACAAGATGTACAGTATTCTGATGAGCCATGTGTGATGGAAACCCAAATCCTGGTAAAGGATTAAGGGTAATACCCTTGAATTATTAATACATTGTTTTTGCATGGTATTGATAGATAATTGATGTACTGCTATTATATGTGCTAACCATGCAGGTATTATGGGATGATGAGCATAGCCAGGTATGAGCTATGATGTATTATTAGTTTGAATTGTTAATTGGGCCTTGTGTGCCATAATATACCTTGTGCCTGGTAAGAGGTGGCAAGAGAGTTAATGTGCATCAAGTGCCATGATGGATGCTTGTGTAGCAAGTATCATACTTACCTTGGTCAAATGACCTAAAGGTGTTAGTTACTTGAGAAAGAGGTAACAGTGCTCAAGTGATGAACACAGGGTTTGAATACCCAGGATTTCATGGTTATGGTATTAAAATTGTAAAAGGATGAGAAAAACCCAGTGGTGAAGTGAGGGATTAAGATCCCAACACTTATGAAAAGAGTATGGCTACGGGCCATGACTCCACATTGATAATGCCAGGCTTTAGATATATGATCTAAGCCTGAAAAAAGTTAATGCAGTGGTAATGATTCTGTTGTTTGAATAGATGTTATACATGTTCTTCCTATTCATTAAAGGTTAAGTGACATGTTAATTCTATCAAGTAATAATTGCAATGCTTATGATATAGAATAATGTTCTAATCTGTTAGACATTAAAATATTTGCTGTCAAATAGATATGATTCTCATGTTCATACTCATCTTCTCAAGTTGCAATAATAATGTTTCTGGCGGAGAGTTATATCTCTCACTGGGGCAATTTTTATAATTGTCTCACCCCCGTGGGAACCACATTTTTAG
Organism: Alisma plantago-aquatica; assembly: GCA_963693085.1. NCBI lineage: Eukaryota > Viridiplantae > Streptophyta > Magnoliopsida > Alismatales > Alismataceae > Alisma > Alisma plantago-aquatica. The sequence goes on from OY856413.1 coordinate 1,098,084,699, forward strand.
GTGGACGCGGACGAGGAGACAGGAATCCTTCAGGAGGTGAAGGACATCAGCAGTAGCAGGGACAACAGTAAGATCTCAGGTGGAGATATTGTCTGTCATGTCATGTTCAGATGTATATAGAAGTCCAATGTGTCGTCTCTGTACTCTTAGGTCCTTGGAGTAGTAGTTAATGATTTCGAGATTTTGGCTTAGTGCCTCGAGGGTTTTATACTACCTGTGTACAGTTAAGACAGAGTAGTTAATGTTTGTATTCCTCGAGAAGCAAAAGTACATGAGATGTATATATATGAACCAGGATGTAAAGTTTTACTTTGGTTCTGAATGAAAGAGTTTTCCTATGAATGGATCCCTTTGCAAAAAGTTTTAATTATTAGTGATTTTCGCTAATCCGCTGCTTGATGAACGCTTCCACATTAGTTAATCTTATTTTCGCGAGACGGTCTTCACAGTGGTTTTATTGATCGTGCTCCAAGATCGCATTCAGACTGTCTGAAAGAAAGGTGAAAGAAATAGCAACTTTTCTGCTTGGTTTCTCTTTTCTTTATTTGGAAAGAGAGAAATATGAGGATTTTCAGAGGCTCCTCATCAGATAGCATAAAATGTTGGAATAGCATCACTGATATAGTACAATTGTACAGTTAGTTGCTATAGATAGATCATTTGTATAGGATTATTTCCTTTTAGTTGTCACTATTCTATACATAAACTTTTTCTTCATTTCTAATAAAGAGGAGGGCGCTTACCGAGCAAAAAAAAAAGGGGCGAGGATCCACAGTATTAAACTCAGATTTCTCAAATAGCAGTTGATGTGGGTACTATGAAGCAACCAAACTAATGGGGATTCCCAACTAATTCTAACGTGCCTTTTAGAAATCAAAACATCAAGTCAGTCCTACTCTACAGTGGTAAGCCATTGTTGAATAAGGCACTAGCAAACTCAAATTCAAGTGAAGCTATAGGAACAACAACTCAGACTATGAAAGCAGATGCAACTAAGCCAGATAAATTCGAATAGGAGAAGACAACTGAAGAGCACACTGATGAGGTGGAGAATACTAGATCAAAAGCATATTTCTTATCTCACTAGAGGATACCAGTGACCCTAGTTCCCTTTCTTAATAGTTGAAGGAAACCAAAGCATACCGACAGTTCCAGGAATTCTGAGAGGGCTTAAAAAGTTATCTGTCAATATTTCACTCATTGATGCAATTGGGCAAGTACCATCATATGGAAAGTTCTTGAAAGACATCATCAATAAGAAGAGAAGCATACCTGAGTCTGATGTAGTAGTATTGTAGGGGAAGGTGAGAGTGTATTTTGGGAACACTACCTCCTAAAAGACAATATCCTTGTTGTTTCAACATCACGTGCTTCATAGGAAGGACCAAGTTTGGTGAAGCTCTATGTGAATCCGGGGTCAGTAATATCCTCATGCCTTTGTTAACCTTCAAGAAGCTAGGTCTTAAGGAGATGAGAAAAAGTGTTATGACTATTGAATTGGCTGACAACTTTGTGGTCAGGCTATGTGTCATTTGTGAAGATGTTCTAGTGAAAGAGGACAAATTTGTTTTCACTGTGGATTTTGTGGTAATGGAAATATATGAGGATAAAGGCAACACCTCTTGCTAGGTAGGCCATTCCAAGCCACAAATGACATGATCCTAGAAATGGGCAGAGGACATATGACAATGGGAACTTATGATGACCGATTTGAAACTAAGATGCACGAACACTCGAAAGAAATAGGGGATACAACATAGTGTAACATGAGGCAACACATGGGGGAAAATTTTCTCTATGTTTGGGGAAGCCATTTCTTGACATGGCTCATGTGATGACTAAGGTGGAAAAAGATACTCTTGTAGTTGATATTATTGAAAACATTAAGATGATCTCATTGAAAGAAGAAATACATTACCCATATGATAGAGAAGAAAACTATGACCCAACTACCATAGAGAAGGTCATTGCTAATTTCCTAATGCAAAAATGTCCAAAGTTACCCTTGTAACCATGTTTGATGAATAGAGTAGATGAAAACACATGCATCCACTCTCTAGAGGAGTGTGTATTAATGGTGAAGGTAGTGCCCTACTATTATACAAGATATTTTGAAGATTTGGGACCACCTCCCCCACCGTTGGTTCCATCTCTACTGAGCCCTCTTGAGTTGGAATTGAAGTCGTTGCCTCCACATTTGAAGTATTCCTTCCTAGCTACAGAAGAGAAGATCCGATGATCATATCATTGTTCTTGAGTGGAGAAGAAGAGGGACAATTGCTTGCTGTGTTGAAGAACCACCAAGCTACTTTTCGGTGGTCTATAGAGGACATCAAAGGAATTTCCCTGAGTTTGTGCCAATACAAGATCCAGCTAGAAGAAGGAGCTAAAGCAATAGTTCAACCTCAGTGGCGACTCAACCCCATCATGACTGAGGAAGTGAAGAAAGAAGTGGGCAAGATCCTATCAGCATGTATCATTTATGCAATTTTAGATTTTATGTGGGTTAGCCCAATTTAGGCAGTTCCTAAGAAAGTGGGGATCACTGTCAAAACCAATGTAGCTAATGAGTTAATTTCAACTAGGTTGGTGACGGGGTGGCGTGTGTGCATAGACTATCATCGTTTGAATGTTGTCACTTTAAAAGATCAATTTTTCATTACCTTCCATTGATCATATTTTGGAAGACTCACCGGTCGTTCACACTTTTGCTTCCTCGAAGGGTATTCCAGTTATAATCAGATTTTGATCGAGCCAAAGGATTAGGAGAAATCTACTTTCACCTATCCTTATGGCACATGTACATATAGATGGATGACATTCAGCCTCTGTAATGCCCCTGCCAACGATGTATGCTTGACATCTTCTCTAATATGGTAGAGTGGTTCTTGGAGGTGTTTATGGATTATTTTCCATGTATGGGGAGTCATTTAGAGATTTCCTGTACAATTTGGATAAGGTTTTACAAAGGTGTGAGGACAATCACTTAGTCTTGAATTGGGAGAAGTGTCATATGATGGTGAGTGAGGGCTTAGTGCTTGGATACAAGGTGTCCAATAAGGGTATGGAAGTAGACCCAGTTAATATAGAAGTCATCTACAAGCTACCTCCACCGACATCGGTGAAAGGATTAAGGAGATTTTAGGGACATGCTGGGTTTTGCTGTCATTTTATCAAAGATTTTTCAAAAATTGCTAAACTGTTGTCGAGACATTTGGAAAAAAATGCTGAATTTTCTTTTGATGATCGATGCTTGAATGCTTTTGAAATACTAAATGAGAAGCTAAGTTATGTGCCTATTTTGCAGGATCCTGGTTGAAGCCTACCATTTGAGCTGATGTATGACACATCAAACTATGTTGTGGGAGATGTGTTGGGTCAACACAAAGATATAGCTTCTATCGTCATATATTATGTGTCCAAAACATTGAATAATGCACAACTTATTCATACAACCACAGAATTAAAAGCTCTTAGCAGTTGTTTTTACGTTTGAGAAGTTCTGCTAGTACCTAGTGGGGGCGAGGGTGATTGCTTGGACCGACCATGCTGCCATCAAATACATGTTACAAAAGAAAGATGCAAACCCTAAATTGATTAGGTGGATTTTATTGTTAGGGGAATTTGACATAGAAATTAAAGACAAGGTAGGGGTAGAAAATATGGTAGCGGATCACCTATCTAGGCTGGAAAGAGTAAATGAAAAAGATGTAAACATTCCCATTGTTGAGGATTTTCCAGATGAAAAACTTTTTTCTATTAAGGCTAAGGATCCATGGTTTGTAGATATTATTAATTATTTAGCCTGCAAAGAGATGCTTGTAGATTGGTGGTATCAAGAATAGAAGATATTTTTTCACTCGTTGAGGTTTTACATTTGGGATGACCTAATTCTTCTTAAACAATGTAGGGATGGACTTTTAAGGAAGTGTGTACCCGATTGTGAGGTAGAGAGCATTTTCACACTACCATTTTGTACCTACGAGAGGGCATCAGGCTAGCTCTAGGACTGCATCTAAAGTTTTCAAGCATGGATTTTATTGGCCAACATTGTTTAAAGATACATATGATATCATTCTTCATTGTAATGCATGTCAACATGCATGTAACATTTCTAAGAGACATGAAATGCCATTGAATGTGTTTCAAGAGGTTGAGGTTTTTTATCTTTGGGGCATTGATTTCATAGGTCTATTTGTGTCATCTAATTATAACCTTTACATTTTACTTGCGATTGACTATGTATCTAAGTGGGTGAAAGAAATTCCAACCCACACCAATAACTCTTAAGTTGTGTGCAGATTTGTGACAGATAACATTTTCTGCAGATTTGGTGTCCCCTGACTGATCATTAGTGATGGTGGATCACATTTCACCAATAGGCAACTCAGATCCTTGCTCAGAAAATATGGGGTGAAACACTGAGTGGGTACTCCTTATCACCCACATACACAAGGCCAAGTGGAGGTGTCCAACAGAGAAGTGAAGAAGATCTTGGAATGGACCGTTTTGACTAATAGGACAAATTCGAATTTCATGCTTAATGATGCTCTTTGGGTATATACGATGTCCTATAAATCACCTATAGGGATGACACATTTTAGGTTTGTTTATAGACATGCTTGTCATTTACCAGTAGAGCTTGAGCATAAGGTGAAATGGGCATTGTGAAAGTTAAACTTTGGATTGGATGAAATAAGTAGGAAAAGACTGTTAGAGTTGAATGAACCAGATGAGCTTGGGATGGATGCTTATGAAAGTTCTAGGATTTATAATGAGAGGACGAAGAAGATTCATGATAGGCACATTTTGAATAGCGTGTTTCTTCCAGGACAAAAGGTTCTCCTTTTTAATTTTTGACTTAAGTTACATCCAGGTAAATTGAGGTCCAAATGGACTGGACCATTTGTCATTGAGCATGTTTTTCACCATGTTGCTGTGAAGATTTTAGATGGGACTAGATCATTCCTTGTTAATGGCCAAAGATTGAAGCACTACTATGGTGGGGAAGTGTAGCAGAGAATAGAAGAGGTACAACTTATGGAAATTCATTAGATTCTTGCTCCTGGGAATGTTTCGTCTAGGATATTAAATAATGGTGCTTGTTGGGAGGAAACCCAACCTTCATTTCCATTTATTCATGTTCATTTTAGCATTGTAGTTGTATTTTTAGTTCTAACTCTTGAAGAAATGTACCTTGACTTGTTTTTGGAGTGTGCAGATTATTCCCAGGTCGCTACTACCGAGACACCCAATCAGTAGTACCGAGATTACATTAGCAAGTCACCCACACAACAAAGATAGACTCGATACTATCAACTCTGCAGTTGGTACTATCAAGTCTCTAAAAATTTATGAGTGCTTAACTGATAAGCACTCAGTACTATCGACATCTGAGTTGATACTACTGACTTTTTGGCACTCTCAGAAGTGGAACACAGAGGCAAAAATTTGAAAGTACCGAACCAAAATTGCCAACTCGGTACTACTGACATTCAATTTGGTAGTACCGATGTAATATGTAAGCAATCTATGGACGCTTGATTCAACAATAGATGCAGTCTTCATCGCACTGTGGTAGCACTGATCCGCAACTCAAGTCAGTACTACCGACTTGAACTCGATACTATTGACTCTGTGTGATCTGTGCTTGGGACATCATCAAACATTAGCCGTCGATACATCTGAGCCAAAAATGTTTGCTTGCATCTCAGTACTACCAACATAGAAGTTGGTAGTATCGACTCTTCCTGACTCATCTATATAAGGAAGGGAGATGAATCCATTTTCTTCATACAAATTTCTCCACTCCTCATGTAACTCAGAGAAGAGTTGAACTGGGCACTGACGATCTTTATCGGGCCTCTCTTTCCTCTTCCTCCTTCTTGCATTAGAATCATGGCACCAAGGAGAGGCCCTCCTACATTTGTAGAGCAAGGTGAGTTGGTTCCTTGACAAACACACATCCAACATCCAATCACAAAGATCAGGAAAGTCTATGAAGAGCTATAGATGAGGCCGATGGTGCCAACGCGATATGGAGATCGTGCATTGATCGAGTGAGTGGGCTTCACTAAGAACATGCAATGGGTGTGTTAGAAGCAGCTCATGGAGGGAGACAATCCTTTCTTTAGTAACTAGTAGACTTACCCAAAACTTGTCCTTCAGTTCTCGGTGTCGCTAGAGGTTCTTGTTGCCCCCGAGCAATAGTTAGGAGGCAAATGGTGGGAAGGCAGAGTCAACTTCTACCTCTTCAACAACAACTACTCCATCACTCTATGGGCCTTCAACAATATCTTCAACTAGGCTCACGTCCCAGAATGGTTGCCCCTTCTGATTTCAACATTGACTTGGCTTGGGAGCAATTGACTAAGGTGCCAGAGGGATTTCACATAAGATAGCATGTTAACTTTGTTACTGACATCGAGCACCCCTTTTCTTGAATCCTTCACCACCTCTGTACGAACACCATCTTTGATCATTTTGGTCAAGCTCAAGGAAAGGTTCAATAGGTGGACCTCTACTTCTTGTATAGGTTGTTGGAGGGAGAGACCGTCAACTTTGGAGTCTTCCTTCTTCCCCACATGATCTCAATATAGCGCAATGTGATGAGGAAGGTGTCGACTGTATTTGGAGGTCTCATTACCCCCATTGCGCTGCACTTCCACCTTGACTTGTCTACCCTCACGCCAATGGAAAATACAAATAAGCTAGACCTCCTACACTCTCATAAGGCGACCATCCTCAACTTCCACTACACCATGATCTATGTGACTTGCACACACCGAGGAAAGTTTTGGGAGTAGAGCCTCCCTAACCCCATCTTCAACCTATGTGGAGTAGCCAATCTTCGGTGGCCACTAGAAAAGGGGGAGGAAGAAGATGCACCCAAGGTAGTAACTGAGGATGATGATAAGCAATAAGATGATGATGATGTCAACATCATTGAGGAGGTCACTATCCCCATCACTCAGAGAACGGTCCTGTGCAAATGGGCCAACAGCTACGCTGCTTTGACTTCTTCTTGCCCACCCCATTCTCAGGAGGAGGAAGACTCGTACAACATGGTGGGTATGTATGGGATGCTGTAGGAGATTCAGACTGGAAAAAAATAGCATTAGGTGATGTTGGCTGGTGTGCAATAGATACAAGGAAGGTTGTACCAAAACTAGCAGGCGATATACGAGAAAGAACGCCTTCTCTTGGCCAACCAAGAGAATGTTCACATGTGCCTGCAGCAAATGGAACAGTACCAGAAGCCCTTCTTCCATCACTACTAGAACCACAATACTTTGGCAGGTACCCACAACCGCAACAAATGCCACTACTGAATCTATCTTTTTAGGGGATGTTTTCCCCTCATGACCCCAACATGCCTCATCCACCTCCATTTTGAGCAATGGTACCATTGCTCCAACTCTTGAGTATGAGTATTGACTATGTGGACATAGTCATATTGAAGCCTAGGGGGGGTTCTAGAATATCATTCTATCTTAGTTTTTATAGTTTTTCTTTCGGAATTTTTATCTTAGCTAATTTATTTTTAGTTTGGGTTATGCATTGTTAGGATCCACACCTATATAGTGTAATCATGGAGCAGTAATGCTTGGTTGGATATGTCAATTCATAGGTGTTATTGCAAACAAATGGTTATGTACTTATAGCTTAATTTGTGACATATTTGTGCAAAACCACTTGAGGAAGTGTTTGGTTAAGTCTGCTCAAGGATATAGGATATGACTGAACATCTAAATCAAAATGGGAAAGGGAATGGATATGTTGTTGAGACTAAGTTGATCAAACCATTAATGAGATCTTAAATGGAAATCTAAGAAAGAAACTTTAAGATTACCCTGTGAACACATTATTAAAGAGGGACATATCATAATCCTATGAAAGGCATTGTCTCTTAGTTATGTGATTCTATCCATCCTTTCTATCTAATTTTTGAATCACCACCTCAAGATGAACGAGTGCTTCAACTTATTTCTTTTGATTACATTGCATGGCATGATAGGTGACATGGTATATTAGCTTAGTCTTATTAGCATTTGAAAAAATAAAACAAAAGTTGCATTTATATGCACGAACAATCTTAGTGCATACCATCTTAGTTGCATAGAATTTGCATGTAGATTACGTACATTTCATCACATTCATTCTTTTTTTTCATGTGGACTGTAGTCTCTATTTGTGAATATTGAAGCAGAGGAATGCCTCCACATCAAAAAAAAGTATGAAGTGAAAGCCTGAGCATAGACCAATCATATCAAAGACAAGAAAAATATGGGCTAGAAAAAATTTATTCTCAAGATTTCTTAAGGAGAAAGTATGTCACAGAGTCTTCTTGAAGGGATGAATTAATTCACATGACGCATTTGTTTGTTTTTTATAGTCTCATTTTCTATTATTTGATAGCTTCATACATGCATCATGTGTCAAAAAGAAAGGGAAAAAGTCAATAGGCATTAGGTCTCAGGCATAACATTCTTTTCACTCATGTAGGTCATCATTCTTTTTGCATAAATAAGTTGGATGTACTTGTAATTCTTCAATTTCCACCCATCTCATATCATTAATTTCCTTTATTGGTAGGCCACTCAAATGATTTATCTCCTCAGCCAATATTATAAGGAGATCTTCGTCCAAGTAGTTGGTAGGCAAGAGAGAGCAACTTACATTAGGGAATCACATAGTGCACCAATTGAATGCCTGAATTATTATGATATTAATTGCTTTCTTGATAGTGTTCATTGATCAAAAGGTGGACATCTTCTCCAAAAAAATTTGGTCACTGTAGAGTAGTTATATGTTCAGTGGTCATTGGAGGTTGGTTTAGGGATTGCTCAGTGGACATGATTAAGAAAATGTTCATTTGTTGTATCCTTTTTCTAACTTACATCAAATAGGTCCAAGAGTAGTGTTTCTTGAGGACGAGAAACATTTAAACTTAGGGGAGTTTGAATCATGGGGTTTTAGTCAATTTCACTGGCATATTTTCCTTAATTTTAGTGTTGATTTGTCATTTATTTAATTAATTATGCATGAAAATCTATTAATGGCCTATTCTATTTAAATGCATCAAATTATATGATTTTTACTGTTTAAGATGGTTTAATATTTATCCTGAGCATTTATCCACGTTCTTGTGCATTTTCAGGCACAATTAAACTTCCTAGAGTTGATACTACTGACACCAAAAGTTGGTAATACTAACTTCACATCAGTACTAGACCAGAAAAGACTCACATAGACTCAAAACTATCGACACTCAAAGTCATTAGTATCAAAACCTCGATGAATCACAAAAAGACGGTACTATTGAGTTCAAAAACTCAGTACTACTGAGATGGCATCAGTATAGCAGTTCTCGGGCTACCTAAGGACTCAATGCTATCAAGACAAGTCGATAGTACCAACATTGTCAAGAGTAATGCCTGCCCAAGGAACTCGGTGCCTGATTTAGAAAATTTTAAGATAGCGATCTAATCCAACGACTGCCATTATTTCATACCGTAAGTGACTCCTATGACCTAAGGGGAGTTTGTCTAGACCGGAGGAGGCATCCATTTTCCATTGCATGACACCAGAGAGAGAGGAGAGAAGACAAAGGAACCAAAGGCTTCACCCGAGATGATACGAGCAACTCTGGAAGGTGATTTTACAACCGAAAGATAGTAGATCGCAAGCACGACGTAGGGAATCATCAGGATCAGCTATTCTGCAGGGGTTACATAGTTTTTGTAATGTTTCCCTCATTTTTCTCTTTCTCTACCATCTATTCGTCAATAAAAACTATGTAGGGTTAAACCCCTTGGTTCCTTAGGAACTGAGAGTATCCCAAATATGCATTGTAACTGATTTACATGCATTAATATCATCTTTGTCCCTATTTTATTAATATAAATCTATGAATTTGTCTTATTCTATTTATGCCTGATCACATAGATAGATTATTAGACTCTTAATCTTTTGGGAAAGAGGTTAAGAGTTGGAAAGCTTAGATTTACTCATTTATTGTACCCCTTGAGAAAAGCAAAGAATAAATGGGAGGAGAAACCTAGAGTTTAATCATAAAGCACCTAACTAATTAACCAATTTCTATGGAAATGAGATTGACATTAGAATAGGTAGTGAACTACACTACAGGAGTGGGTAGTTTTGACTATAAGATCTTTATCTAGGGATAGGTGTAATAGATATTAGTGTATGGAATGGATTTCAATGTTGTCTATGATAAAACCATAATCTTGCATAATTCCCTAAAATCTGAGTAACTTAAGTGTTAAGCTTGTTTTGTTTTATTTTCATATATGTTCAATCAAACCAGTACAATTTCACTACCCTAGATGATTTGACCACAGTTAGTAGTAGTGTTCTGAAGAACATTTTCCTATGTTTGACTCGGGCCTTAAAAGGGCTGATATTACTTAGATACGTTCACTTGCGTATAACACACGGTAAACACGTGTTAGGGTCATCATGGAGGCAGTGCAAAACAATAATGACAAGGAAGAATAAGGGAGGGAGATTTGGGGTATGAAAAATGATGGGAGTAGGGGGAAATTTATGATGAATAAGAAAGGAAGAGATATAGAAATCAATTTTGTGTGTCAAGCCATGGTTTTATCCATTCCCCTATGGGTTAGAGATAAGGGACAACTGTGGGAATATACGATCAAGCTTGGATTTGTGGAATTGGATCCAAGGGATCTGATAGGCTGAGCAAAGACAAAGAGGATCATTGACTTGAAAACACTAAGGAATCATGACAAATGACTTTTGGTTTTCGTAAAAAATGTTTCAAAAACCATAAATTTCACTCCTTAACTCTAGTTTAAGTAAAACTTTCACATTTGGATCAAAAATTTCCTCTTCTTCCTATAAAATGATTAAGATTAATTTGATGATATATATGGGTCTCAAGAATTGAATATCATTCCCAAATTTCATTAAAGCCTTCAACTTAGCTCAGTTAAGTATCAACTTAGAACAACTTATATCGCAGGGAGGCAAGAGGTGTAAGTTTTGCACAAGGGTAGTCATCCTATATATATACATATACATTTTCTTCACGGATTTCTCCCAACAATATCACTCTTTCCTCTTTTACCACAGTGCATCCTAATCCAATAAGGAATATTATTAATCATATTAGACATTGTTACCTTCCCAACCTCTCTTCACATTCCCATATTTCCTTTGTCAACAAAAGATGATTCTTTATCCTAATACCAACCAAGGAAAGAGATATTCCCCTCTTACTCCTTTGTTATAGGCACATGTAACCAAAATATCACTTAATATATCCAATCAATTTATCATCTTTTATGTACACCAAACTGTGTAAGGGAGGTAGGTATGTATATGACAATATATTGAGTAATGAATTCTAGATTATTCATTTATTTCTCTACTTCTTTCTTTGATATTTTCCTTTATTTGAATTCCTTATACCCCAAGAAACCATGTGGAGTTTGAAATATCATTCATTATGATCAATCCCACATCTTTCCACATATTTCTTGTATTTTCACCTTTATTTCAAATTTCATTCTTAATAAAGCAATATTTGATTTCTTCTTTTACTTTTAATCATATTGGACTCATTATCATATTATGATCCATGAAATCACATGCACAAAGTGAAATATTGCAACGGGAATCCATTCAATACATATAATTCATACAATTCCCATAATCATACATTTATTGGGGAAATTTCATTTCCAACCATATGAACCCAAAAATTGGGGTTGCAACATCCTTCCCCTCTTACATGAATTTTTCCCTGAAAATTCCACCAAACATACAAACAATTCAGGATAAGACTTTTCCATGTCCATCGTCAGCTCTCATGTGGCTTCATCCTCTCCATGGTGCTTCTAAAGAACATTATCATATTTTGTCCTTTAATCCTAAGATCTCTCTCACCTTGGTATCTCATACCCTCATAGGTGACTTAGGGTAAGTTAGCCTCCCTTGGAGTTCAATAGGTTCAATGCTCAACACATGGCTCAGGTACCTCACATAGTGCTCTAGATCAGACACATGAAACACATCATATTATCCTACGGGGTAAGGCTAAACATAAGCAACTCCACCAATCCATCTCAAATGAACCCATGTATTGGGTACTCAACTTTCTCAACTGTAGCTCAGAGGGGTCGGGTTTTCATAACACATATTCACCCACAGTGAACTACATGTCAGTTTGCTCTACATCAGCCCACGACTCCTGTCGATCCTGGGCTTTCCCAGCCATTTCTTGATCAAAATGACATCATCTGCATACACTTATGGTTTCTGTAACCCTCTCAAGGTCCTCTTACTGACATCACTCTAGTGAAGTGGTAACCAACACAGCCTCCCTTACAGAGCTTCTTACATCCTGATACTAGCTATGGTGGCTATCATAACAAGCAACCTCTACTAGGGGTAAGAATTACTCCCACAAATCACCCTGAATGAGCACACATGCTCTCATCAGACCCTCTAAAGTCTGGATCATACTCTCTTGATTGTCCATCAATCAGGAGTGATATGTTGTACTCAACTTCAATCTAGCATCGAGTTCTTCTTGTACCTACTTACACAACATGGAAGTGAACTTGAGGTCATACTCAAGAACCTTTGAACTCATATCACGGTGTAGTTGAAGTATCTCTTTCTCATATATATAGTTCAATCAAATCTATCACACTGACAATGCTCTCTCTTAGGCAAGGGATTAGGTCAACTTGGTAAGGTGATCTACCATAACCCATATTGCATCATGACCTCTCTTGGTTCTGGGGAGATCCTCCATGACGTCTATGGTGATCTACTCCCATTCCCTCTTGGGGACTCTTCATTATCCATAGCAACCCACTGGGTTACTTATGTTCAGCCTTCAACCTCTGGCATGGATGGAAACTAGCCTCATGCAACTCCATATACTTTTTCATCTCAGGTCTTTGTGGTACTACTACAAACCTTAACTATCTTAGTAGTACCACAATGTATGGTGTACGTAAAATCATGAACCTTGCATGTCATGATCCATCTAGGTTGACTTCTTAGAAACCCTAAAACACTATAGTAGTGGGTTTCACTGTTTTCCTTTTCCTGAGAGGTGTATGTGAGGTTCTTAAAACAACCGTTTTATCTCATCAAGCTCTGGGCTGTCCAACTGAGCAACCACCAACTTGACCAATGGGTCTAGTTGTATCTGGATGTTAGCCATACAAGTCTCATCTTCTAACAAACATAGGGTCCACCTAACAACCTCTTCCAGTCTCTCTATTAGCTATGCATGACACTTGTATACCTGGGTTGTATTCTGCTGAGAACATCTTGTTACCACATAAGCTTCCTCATATGCCAGGAGATGGTGAAGAGATAGACCCTTATATACTCCACTCATCATCCTCATCTCGAGTTTATGTCTATCTGAATCAAGGAAACTTCAAGCTCATCATCTTGATTACCAAACCTAAGCTACAACTCTTAGGATCCAAACTTCTCTTGACAAGTACGTCCTCATATGATGGTTACCTTAGTTCATATATGATTTTATACCATCCATCCAAAGTACTTCCAAAAGGGTGTGGTATTTCCTCTATACTCAAGCATCATAGAAATATTTCAACCCATATCACCTTGATCCTTAGTATATGGCATTCATTTTTTCCAGTCTCTCACACCCATGACAAGATGAAATAAGCATTTTTCTGTAGTCCAAATATAGAGTTCATCCCATTCCAAGAGTAGAGATGGTGCATCACACATCGCCATCACTCTTTCCAATCTAAGTTGAAACATACTTCACATGACTCCTTACCATGGACATCTCCATTATGAGTCTACACCCATGGAAAGACTTTTCCCATCACCTCTGGATCTTAACATCTCCCTTATGTACAATCCTTATTCATTACCTCAAGGTCTCTAGGGTGCTGACACTTTTGGGGTGATCTAACCCTTATGCATCTAAGGAGTGCCTCTGACTTTTACCCCTTAGGCCCCATGAACTCATGAAGGTGGCTAGCCTCGTAACCCATGAGCCTCGGGAAAAGGTAGTTGTTACCTCTCGACCCTATGGTCTTATACATTTAGAGAATAATCAACTCATAGTCCCATCAGTCTTATCCCTTTCTGACCTTGGTATTGACATAGGATTCCATCATAGCACATCTCAAACCTGAATCCTCACTTTTATCTTCATCATCTGTAACGACCCCGCCTCCCGGTAACCCCCAATTAAGGGAGACCCGAAGGTCAGAGCCTAATTCAATTAATAGGATCAAAGGTTCGACAAATAATCAATAACAATTATGAAATTCTACTAACTAACTGGAATTTGGTATAAAATTAAAACTTTACTTACCTTTGAAAACTTGGGAATCTATCTATCCAGAGCTTGAATTATTCTATCTAATCCTCCTTGCACTTTATTTCTTATTTCCACAATGTATCACTTTACTATTTGTTCTTTCAATTGTTGTTCCTAAAATGCCGACAAACAAAACGTCACTCAGTATATCGAAATATACTGGTATGTGGGAACAACCAAAAACATTCAATTATCGCTAAAAATATACTAATCACAATCAAATTAATTAACAAGCCAAATTACACTTTCCAGTATGACATTCTCCACCGCTTTTGCCCTAACCCTGGCATACCCACCTTAGGGTGCCCTTTGCCAATGACTTAAGGCCACCTTCTCAAATCCGAGCTTGGTGCCTGGGGGCCACCACTCATGGTGCCCACTAGTCATGCAATATCATAGGCCACCTTCTCATTCCCGAGCTTGGTGCCTGGGGTCACCACTCAAGGTGTCCATTGGTCTACCCATCTGGGCCTGGCCTTTGGCATCATCCATCAGGGTGGCATGTAAGTGTGAGAATCCATACTTCTATTTATTAATGTGATAATCATAGCGACTTTATGATTTGCAAGTATGAACATCCAACAGATAATTTGCATTCAATGCGATTAACCATCCAGAAAATCCTCGGGAAACTAAGGCGATTATCCATAATTAACCACATACCTGATCTGACGATTTGAACAGAAATATCCATGCAAATAAGAATCCAAGCAAGCAAGCATTTTCAACAAGATCCTGGAATGATCACGTAATTCCCTTTTTATTATTTATGTCATCAAGATCCATTAAACCTACCTCGCTTCCTAGGGTTTGTAATTCACTTTTAGGGTATCTATTGCAATTAGGATCTCCCTTCATCTTTTACTATATTAAACCCTAATTTAATGCAATTGATCACAAACCCTAATTATTTCCACATCTAATCCTTAATTCTGGATTAAAGGCATAATTAACCATTAATTAAGCACATTAAGCCTCTTTTACATTAAAGCTACTATTTGTATCCCTTTAATTCATGACAAGATCATTATATGCATTTATCATCAATTCATAGTTCATTATGGTCCAATTCACATATGAACTCGATTTGCCATTAATTTCACCTTTTATTCATGAGAAAACCCTAATTACTATATTTAGGGTATTTATCCACAAATTAGGAACTTTAGTGCTCAAAATAGCTTAGAATCAGCATATTCCAACTTTAATCATGAAATTAATCAATTAAAGCCATTAATAGTCGAATTAATCAACATTAGGGTTTCAAGGCCCATGCATATGAAACTCCAAATTAACTAATTATATGCAAAGTTCATCCTTTTTCTTCCTAATTTTACTTTTATCATTAACAAGCTAGTATCCACTTTAATCAACTATTAAACCCTACTAATCACTTTAATCATATCAAAATAGGGTTCTTTAAACATCATTACATCTAAAGGTAATAACTTCCATTACTTTTCGAATTGCAAAATGAATTAGGTTCTTACTATATTTTTATTAGATTCCTCTCATTTTTCTGAACAATTTTCATATTTTATGCATAATCATCCGAGCTACTGTTAGGGATATACAAATTTTGTAAAATTACCTATTTTGGGCCAATGAGGGGCTGCCATGTCGGCCTCCTCCATGAAATACATTGCTGTTTGAAATCATAACCAAATTACCAATATGTCCTTGGCTAAGTTGTGCGCGCCTTTAGCCCGCGGAGGGCGTTTTTGTCCAACTGTGACTTCATCTTCTTCCTTGCGTCTTCCCCACCGCTGCTGCTAGGTCAGGGCTGAACGCCGCCCACCCTCTCCTCCTTGGACTCCGTCGGCCATCAGGGATGGCCCTCCCATCTCCGGCGAGCCTTGGCGCACTTGAGGGTCCCATTGGTTCAGGGCCATGATGGCCAAAAGAGAGGTTAACGGATCTGCGATCAAAGCAGACATGCAACCAACCTGTAGCAGTTGCGTGAGAGTTGGAGCACAGGGATGATAGCCGCATCTTCTTCCGAGGTCGTGGGGACATCCAGCATCCGCCAAGGTCGTTTATTGATCCCACATTTCTTCATAACCGTGCTACTCTTCCTCCCAGGGTTTATATGCAAAGAAGACGATGGGAGAGAGAGAGGAATCCTTGGGATTCTCTGGGGCTCGATCCATAGGGTCTACCCCCTTTTATAGGGGAGGATATCTCACCCTAAGAGGGCCATCCAAGAGGGAACAAGTCACTACCTATTAGGAATCCTAATCCTTTAAAGAGAAACAAGTCTCTTTCTCTCTTCTCAATATCCTCTTGATATTCATTGTCCTTGGGGCATTAGGATTATGAAAATCTCTTCTTTATCTTCTTAGTACTTTCCCTTCAATTCATTGGCCACGAAATTATATATATATATATATATATATATATATATATCCTTAAATAGGAAATACTTTCTTTTTAGCAAAACCACAAAACCATTAATAAAGTATTACATTATTCTCTTATTTTGCTTTATTGGTATTTTCTCTTTCCTCTTTCTTCATTGGGACTCCTTGGATCCCAAGAAACTCTAATAATTTGAAATTCCTTTTTAAGGAATACTCATTATCCTGAAATGCATTAATATGCATTATTCTTCATTATCTTGTTTATTTCTTGTTAAAATAACTCTTTTTGAGAATTTCTCTTTATTTCCCTTTTATTTGCTTCATTGATATTCTTTTTATCATTAGGAATTCTTGGGATACGAAATTCCACAAAGGATAACTCAATTATACCTTTTTCCATTTATTTCCAACATTTTAACATTATTTTCAATTTCTTTCTTACTAAAGGATTACTTAATTAATCTTTTATTTTCTTATTGCACTCTTTATGCAACTTTGGACTCCTTGGAACCCAAGGAACCCAAGAGGCTCGAAATTCATTCTTGGATTACATTCCTTTGCCTTCTAGAGGTTTCTACCTCATCTCTCTTTTCTCAACAACTCAATTATTCATTAATTAACTGAATTTCCTTGTTATTGGGCCCAATAGCCAATAAAGCCCACAAATCAAACAAAAAGGATATTTTAAACGAAAACCATTTATTCACAACAAATTATATCATTATTTGTCCAAATATCTTTAATATGAAAAATTACATTTCTCACCAAAGGAACCCAAAATTTGGGGTTGTAACATCCTTCCCCTCTTATGAGAATTTTGCCCTCAAAATTCCAACAAGCAAGCAAACAAACAGGATAATTCTTCTTATGTCCATCAGGGCTCCCATGTGGCTTCACCCTTTCCATGGTGTTTGCCAAGAACCTTCATTATCTCATTTTCTTCCTTTTGAGTTCTTTCTTACCTTGGTATATTGTACCCTCATAGGTGACTCAGGACTTTTTAGCCTTTCAAAAGTTGAATAGGTTCAGGGCACATCACCTGGCTTGGGTACCTCACATAGTGCTCTAGATCGGACTCATGCAACACATCATTTTATCCTGAGGGGTAAGGTTAAACACAACCATCTCCACCAATCCATCTCAAATGGACCCATATATCGGGGATTCAGCTTTCTCAGTTGTAGCTTAGAGGGGTCGGATTTTCACGTCACATATTCTCCCACAGTGAACTGCATGCCAATCTACTTTGCATCAGCTCGTGACTCATGTCACCACCAGGATCTCTCTCAGCCATTGCACGATCAAAGCGACTTCATCTGCACACACAATGGTTCTTTTCTGACCTTCACGAGGCCTCCGTCACCAACATCATCTTAATGAAGTGGTGACCGACACAACCTCTCCATAAGACTTCTTGCATCCCGATAAATGCTATGGTGGTTAACATCACATCTTAAGAACTGTCTCTATGTATCACCCTAAATGAGCACACCTGCTCTCATCAGACCCTCTAGTCTGGATTATACCATTCATTAGTATGGGGTGATGAACTGTACTATCATCAAGTTCCTCATGTATCCACTTCCACCTCATGGAAGTGAACCTTGGTCATACCCAATAACTTTTGAACTCGCATCATGTTGTGGTTGAACCATCTTTCTCTCTTAAGTAGTTCAACCGAATTTGTCCCTTGACAGTACTCCTTTCTTTCTCATGTCATCTAGGTAAGGCGATCTACCATATCCCCTATTACATCTTAATCTTTCTTGTTCAAGGGGAGACTTACCACAACACCCATAGAGGTGAACTCCCATTCCCTCTCGGGGACTCTTTATCCTCTATGTCAAGCACTGGGTTACTGGTGTTCGTCCTTGACCCCCGGCTTGCATGGCCACATGCTACATGCAACTTCGTATTAAACATTCAAAATGCTACTATCACTTACTATCTTCGTAGTATCACGGTGTATGGTGATCTTAAAACCGTGATCTCCTGTATGTCATGATTCCTCAAGATCGATACCTCAGAAAATCTAAACCACTCTCATCAGGGTTTTATTACTTCCTATCCAAAGAAGTGTATCTAAGGTTCTATCACCATCCTTTCACTACATCAAGGACTAAACTGGCTAACCAAACAACCATTAACTTGTTCAACATATCTTATTACATCTGTGTATTAGCCAAAACTCATCTTCTTTCCAAACTTAGGGTTAGTCAAACAACCTCAACCTCTTCTAGCCTCTAGTTAAACTAGGCAACCATATCTCAATTAGAGCATTCATTACCACTTCACCTCCTTAGGTGTCAGGTAATGTTGAAGACATACACCTCCACATATTCCACTTATCATCTCATCTCAAACTCTAAGTTTGTCTGCATCAAGAAACTCTGAGCTCATCCTCATGGTGATTCAACTCAACTTTGCATAACTTGCAAATTCCACATAGCTCATGATAAAACATCCTCACAAGATGATTTCCTTAATACTCTTAGTGTTTGTAAACCATCCATGTATCATTCACTCCACAAAGGTATATTATCATTTCTATCCTTATACCTTGTAGCAACGTTCCAACTTTCATCATCTTTTATCCTTGGTGTAAGGCATGCGTATTGTCCTATCTCTCACTCCCCTAACAAAAGGAAATAAACATTTGGCTGCAACCCAAATACAGAGTTCTTCCTGTTCCAAGAGTAGAGATGGTACATCCCACCTTGCCAGTACACCTTTAAATCTAAGTTGAAATGTGCCACATATGTCTCAACATCACATTCATCTTGATATCAAAGTTACTTCCATGGAAAACTAGTATCAACCCTACTTGGTCTAAACACAATCCTTGGTCATCTCCTCTAGGTCTATAGGGTGCCAACACTTTTGGGGTCATCCGTGTTCCCTTATGCATCCAGAGAGTGCCCTACTCATCTGTCCTTTGGGTCCCATGAGTTCATGAAGGTGATCAATCTCCTAACCCATGGCCCTCAGACAATGATAGTTGTTACCTCCCGACCCTATGGTCATGTGCAACTAGGGAATTAGGAAACTCCTTCTTCCATCGGTCTTATCCCTACCTGACCCTAGGATATACTTAGGATTCCATTATAATACATGTCCAATCTTAGAACCTTACCCAAGCCTTCATCATCTCTCTCTGCATTCTCGACTGACTTTCATCCCTTCATAGGGTCATGGCAACCTGCCTACCTTGGTCAAGCCCCATACTGGTTACCTCCATGGTAACACATCCACATGCACTTAGATATGGTTATCTATGGGTCAATAGGTTCATTCTCATACCATGTACTTTTCACTTAGCTTCTCAAGATCCTATGAGACTTCTTTAGGTTACCTCAAAACCAGCAAAATTGGTATACACCCTACCAAAGGGTCCCTCTCCTAGGATGGGAGGAAACTACAACTCTTGACAACAAGGTCACAGCCGTCCTTAGGGTTTACATTCACTTGAACATGCCTAACCCAATAGCTACCAAGGCACAAGCAGACCACCTATTAAACCATGCTAGGTCACACTTGTTCTCATCCTCAACATTAGACCAACTTAGTTGTGAGGGGTTCATCAAACCTACCTTCAACTTAAGGGGTTTCCTTTTCCTCTATACATGAAGAGTACCATACTCGAAACTATAGAGACTCAATTCTCATCATGAGCATTAGGTACACCACTTCCCCTCTTCATCCAGGAACCCTAGGTTCACCTTTGGATATCCAACTACATGCTCAACCTCTTAACCATGAATCAAGCATGTCCAAGGTATGCCATGTACTCCCATGATCCTTTTATATGAGCACCACCTCAGAGTTGAGTCCTCCTCAAGGACATTCAACTAGGTATAAAACCTCACAACAGGGTACTTAAACCTCCTCAGGGTCTAAGGCACTCTTTATCTCATCCAACAGGTAACCACTTATACCCTGGGTACTAGAAGCATCGTCCTCTCTCTAGGGTTTGGTTCCTCTAAAGGCACCCAAGATATCATCAACCTCCAGGGATCAAGCATAAGGCAACCACTATCATCCACTTAGGTCGCATCATTCTCGACTCCCACTATTCCTCAAGTTTTGGGGTTTTAGGCTTCCAACCTCCTTGTTGGGGTTCTGCTTCCTCTCTCTAGAGCTAATTCCACCTCCAACCATACTTACTAGAGGTCCCTTCTCCATGAAGGCTCATGCTCACAAGCATACCCCTATGTGGTTGAAGCCTATGCTCAACTCACATTTGGCTCAAGAGCATCCATACCCCTTTTATAAGCCATCCATCATGATCTCTTAACTAGGATTTCATCTAGCTATACCCTACTTGCCTAAGCCCATAGGGTAACTATAGGTTCTCCTCTAACCTCATCCACGAAGGAGCTATCCATTGCTATGGCATGCACGACCCTCTCTAGGGTTGGGTCTCTAAAGGTTCTAGGTCATCTACCCTCTTATGGCATCCCAAAGGCATGACCAACCAAACACTCGGTCAACCATGACATCTAACTCATCATGTCATCTCTCTCTCAAACCTTCACTTAGGGTTAGGGTTACCATCATACTCAAAGGATGTGCTAGGTCTCTACCTCTAATGGAGGTCTCTACCTCCCAGACTAACCCTCTCTACTCATCCTCATAACAAGAGGTCTATCCTCAGGCCTCTCCTGAGGGCGATTACAACTTGTATCATATGACCTAAGCATGTATCTATTCTTTAGTTTGTGCTTAATCTATGAAGCTTATGTCCATGACATCTTATTTACATGCTTTTCATTAATTTGGTGGAGGATTCCTTAGACCTTATGAACTTTACCCATACCTCAAGAGGGTGAGGAGAAGAGAGAAAACCCTAATCCTTAAGGTCCTCAATAGAATTTGAGTTGAGAAGGGATGAACAAGATGAGAGAGTCCTAAAGGTATCTTATTTCGAGTCATACCCTAAAACATCGGCCAGACAGTCACACAATCTGGGAGTCCTCGTATTCCGACTAGCAGTGCAGAGGAAAATATTGCCAGCCCCCGGACGTGATCCTTTTCTAGACACCTCATTCTTTCGGATAATCCTCTAATAACTCCCTTGGTTTCTACAGAATTTGTAAAATTTAATAATTATTAAAGATTAATTGAGGAACCTATGCTCTAATACCAATTGTAATGACCCTGCCTCCCGGTAACCCCCAATTAAGGGAGACTCGAAGGCCAGAGCCGTTATTCAATTAACAGGATCAAAGGTTCGACAAATAATCAATAACAATTATGAAATTCTACTAACTAACTGGAATTTGGTATAAAATTAAAACTTTACTTACCTTTGAAAACACGGGAATCTATCTATCCAGAGCTTGAATTATTCTATCTAATCCTCCTTGCACTTTATTTCTTATTTCCACAATGTGTCACTTTACTGTTTGTTCTTTCAGTTGTTGTTCCTAAAATGCCGACAAACAAAACGTCGGTCAGTATATCAAAATATACTGGTATGTGGGAACAACCAAAAACTTGCAATTATGGCTAACAATATACTAATCACAATCATATTAATTAACAAGCCAAATTACACTTTCCAGTATGACATTCTCCACCGCTTTTGCCCTAACCCTGGCATACCCACCTTAGGGTGCCCTTTGCCAATGACTTAAGGCCACCTTCTCAAATCTGAGCTTAGTGCCTGGGGGTCACCACTCATGGTGCCCACTAGTCATGCAATATCATAGGCCACCTTCTCATTCCCGAGCTTGGTGCCTGGGGTCACCACTCAAGGTGTCCATTGGTCTACCCATCTGGGCCTGACCTTTGGCATCATCCATCAGGGTGGCATGTAAGTGCGAGAATCCATACTTCTTATATTAATGTGATAATCATAGTGACTTTATGATTTGCAAGTATGAACATCCAACAGAGAATTTGCATTCAATGCGATTAACCATATGGAAAATCCTCGAGAAACTAATGCGGTTATCAATAATTAACCACATACCTGATCTGACGATTTGAACAGAAATATCCATGCAAATAAGAATCCAAGCAAGCAATCATTTTAAGCAAGATCCTGAAATAATCACGTAATTCCCTTTTTATTATTTATGTCATCAAGATCCATTAAACCTAGCCCGCTTCATAGGGTTTCTAATTCACTTTTAGGGTTTCTATTGCAATTAGGATCTCCCTTCATCTTTTACTACATTAAACCCTAATTTAATGCAATTGATCACAAACCCTAATTATTTCTACATCTAATCCTTCATTCCGGATTAAAGGCATAATTAACCATTAATTAAGCACATTAAGCCTCTTTTACATTAAAGCTACTATTTGTATGCCTTTAATTCATGACAAGATCATTATACACATTTATCATCAATTCATAGTACATTATGGTCCAATTCACATATGAACTCGATTTGCCATTAATTTCACCTTTTATTCATGAGAAAACCCTAATTACTACATTTAGGGTATTTATCCACAAATTAGGAACTTTACTGCTCAAAATAGCTTAGATTCAGCATATTCCAACTTTAATCATGAAATTAATCAATTAAAGCCATTAATAGTCGAATTAATCAACATTAGGGTTTCAAGGCCCATGCATATGAAACTCCAAATTAACTAATTATATGCAAAGTTCATCCTTTTTCTTCCTAATGTTACTTTTATCATTAACAGGCTAATATCCACTTTAATCAGCTATTAAACCCTACTAATCACTTTAATCATATCAAACTAGGGTTCTTTAAACATTATTACATCTAAAGCTAATAACTTCCATTACTTTTCGAATTTCAAAAGGAATTAGGTTCTTACTATATTTTTATTAGATTCCTCTCATTTTTCTGAGCAATTTTCATATTTTATGCATAATCATCTGAGCTACTGTTAGGGAGATACGAATTTTGTAAAATTACCTATTTTGGGCCAATGAGGGGCTGCCACGTCGGCCTCCTCCATGCAATATGTTGTTGTTTGAAATCATAACTGAATTACCAATATGTCCTTGGCTAAGTTGTGCGCGCCCTTAGCCCACGAAGGGCATTTTTGTCCAACTACGACTTCATCTTCTTCCTTGCGTCTTCCCCGCCGCTGCTGCTAGGTCAGGGCTGAACGCCGCCCACCCTCTCCTCCTTGGACTCTGTCGGCCATCAGGGATGGCCTTCCCATCTCCGGCGAGCCATGGCGCACTCGAGGGTCCCAATGGTTCGGGGCCATGATGGCCAAGAGAGAGATTAATGGATCTGCGATCAAAGCAGACCTGCAACCAACCTGTAGCAGTTGCGTGAGAGTTGGAGCACAGGGATGATAGCCGCGTCTTCCTCTGAGGTCGTGGAGACATCTAGCATCCGTTAAGGTTGTTTATTGATCCCACGTTTCTTCATAACCATGCTACTCTTCCTCCCAGGGTTTATATGCAAAGAAGACGATGGGAGAGAGAGAGGAATCCTTGGGATTCTCTGGGGCTCGATCCAGAGGGTCTACCCCCTTTTATAGGGGAGGATATCTCGCCCTAAGAGGCCCATCCAAGAGGGAACAAGTCACTTCCTATTAGGAATCCTAATCCTTTAAAGAGAAACAAGTCTCTTTCTCTCTCCTCAATATCCTCTTGATATTCATTGTCCTTGGGGCATTAGGATTATGAAAATCTCTTCTTTATCTTCTTAGTACTTTCCCTTCAATTCATTGGCCACGAAATTATACATATATATATATATATATATATATTTATTTATATCTCCTTAAATAGGAAATACTTTCTTTTTAGCAAAACCACAAAAACCATTAATAAAGTATTACATTATTCTCTTATTTTGCTTTATTGGTATTTTCTCTTTCCTCTTTCTTCATTGGGACTCCTTGGATCCCAAGAAACTCTAATAATTCGAAATTCCTTTTTAAGGAATACTAATTATCCTTAAATGCATTAATATGCATTATTCTTCATTATCTTGTTTATTTCTTGGTAAAATAACTATTTTTGAGAATTTCTCTTGATTTCCCTTTTATTTTCTTCATTGATATTCCTTTTATCATTAGGAATTCTTGGGATACGAAATTCCACAAAGGATAACTCAATTATACCTTTTTCCATTTATTTCCAACATTTTAACATTATTTTCAATTTCTTTCTTACTAAAGGATTACTTAATTAATCTTTTCTTTTCTTATTGCACTCTTTATGCAACTTTGGACTCCTTGGAACCCAAGGAACCCAAGAGGAACGAAATTCATTCTTGGATTACATTCCTTTGCCTTCTATAGGTTTCTACCTCATCTCTCTTTTCTCAACAACTCAATTATTCATTAATTAACTGAATTTCCTTATTATTGGGCCCAATAGCCAATAAAGCCCACAAATGAAACAAAGAGGCTATTTTAAACGAAAACCATTTATTCACAACAAATTATATCATTATTTGTCCAAATATCTTTAATATGAGAAATTACATTTCTCACCAAAGGAACCCAAAATTTGGGGTTGTAACATCATCTCTCTAGGCGCTCATGGTAAAACTTATATTCCTTTATGGGAATTATGGCAACCTACCCAACTTGGTCTGGTACCATACAGGTTACCTCCATGGAAACATATCCTCATGCCCCTTAGAAATGGTCACACATAGGTCTATAGACTCATGCTCACACTTGTGCTCATACACTTAGCTCATCAAGCTCTTATAAGAGACCTCTTAAGGTTACCTCAAACCAAAACAAAAGTTGGTACTCACCCTACGTGAAGGGTTCCTTCCCAGGATGGGAGGAACTATCTCTTGATAGAAACAAAGGTCACAAACATTCTCACTTCTAGGGTTTACATCATCACATGCATGCTTAGCCCTACCATGTTACTTATGCATGTCACCAGTCAGAAGACAACCTAGTAAGCCATTATGAATTCCTTGGTATATCATACTTGTTCCTTATTCCTCGAAGTTGGCCAATCTCATAAATATGTCACCAACATGCGTGAGGGGTTCATCAAACAAACAACTCTATTCAATTGGGGTTTCCTTTTGCTTTATACACGAGGGGGTGACATAATTGGATCCTTAGGAACTTAAACAGCCTCATGAGCATCAGGTGCACCAGGTACTACTACCTCCCCTCTTAGGTCTAGGAACCCTAGGTTCACCACTCAAGCATCATCTCTCTAACTGCATGCTCAATTGTTCAACCATGAACCAAACCTAGATAAGATATGGCACATACTTCCTACCACTCTTGCACGTGAACAACCCTAAGAGTCCTACACAAGGATAACAAACTGTGTGTCAGACCTCACAACTTGTTATCATACCTCTTCAGGAATTCTCCTTCCTATACCTAACGGAAGATACTCATATCCTCTGTGCATTCATTTATGAAGCCTCTTTCCCTTCCTCAGATTTGGTTCCTCTAAAGTAAACCAAGGCATGATAAGTCTCAAAGGATCGTGCATGAGGCAACCACTTCTATCTACTCATGGTCATCCATTCTAGGTCATATCACACCCAACTTCTCATGATTCATCATGTCTCAAAGTCAAGGTCTCCAACCTTCATCATTGGGTCTCACTCTCTCTCTAGAGCTAACCCTACAACTAGTCCTAACGCAGGAGGTTCTTTCACTACAAAAAAAGAAGGTCAAGCTCATAAGGGTACATGTCTATCCCTACTTGGGTGAATCATACTATCAAAACTTATATTCAGCCAAGATCATCCAAAGCTCTTTTCATGCCCATCTCATAAACTATTAGGCTTAACCTATATGGCTTAGGTCTAAAACCTACTGCCAGCCTTAATACCACTCTCTTATATGTAGGTACATACCTTTTTTCTGTTCATATATGCCTGTTAGGGTCTCCATATGGTCACCATCAACCTTTTCAAAGAGGGAGCGATCCGTCACCCTCAACAGGCACGACCACCCAAGGTTGGGTCACCACAAGGCGCCAAGGATCAACTGACCACTCATCGTTCATGCTTCTCATGTGTACTCAAAACCATAATGTAAAGCATGCATGTACAATCCATGTACTCACATGCACAAACAACTGAGGTATCCAACTCATCGTGTCTTCTCTTTCTCTAACTACCACTTAGGATTAGGGTTAGAATCATCCTAAGAGGATGTGTCAGGTCTCTTTCTCTTCTTGGAGGCTTCTTCCTCCAAGGATAACTCCATCCTCATCCTCCTACAAGAAGGTCTAACCTCCGATCTCTCCTAAGGGAACGAAAACACAAGCCATGCAACCTTAAGCATGTAACTAATCTTTAGTTTGCGCTTAACCTATTAAAACTTATGTCCATGACATCTTGTTTACATGTTTTTCATTATTTGGCGGAGGATTCATTAATCCTTATTAATTCTTATCCCAAACACAAGAGCAGTCTAGAGAGAGAAACCCTAATCTCTTAAATTTTATTCAATGAATGAGGTAGAGAAGGGATAAAGATAGATGAGAGAAGACCTATAGGTATCTTATTTTGAGTCAAATCCTCTGATTTTGGCCAGACAGTCACACAGATCTGGGAGTCCTCATAGATCGACTAGCGGGGTGGAGGAAAATATTGCCACCCCCTGGATCGTGATCCTTTTCTAGACACCTCCATCATTGGAAAATTCTCTAATAACTCCCTTGGGTTCTAAAGAGTTTGTAAAATTTAATAATTATTAGAGAATAAATGGAAAACCGCGGCTTTGATACCAATTGTAACGACTGAAGTGGTTCTTACTGCACTAACAAATTTACTCGGGGTTGAAATCCATGAGTTTTTACCAAAACCTTGTGCAATAATACCACCCGCAAGTGGACGAGTCTTATCTCAATATAGTTGAGGATCAAATCCCAAGGGACAACATTTTTAAGAATCTTTACTAGTCGAATCCAGTCCAAGTAAGACTAATATTTAGAACAGAAATTGGTTTAAGTTTAATTAAACTAAATGCAAGGAAGGTGAAGAGTAGGATTAAAAGTTGATTAAAGATTAATGATGGAGATCACTGGGGTGGTCCCGGGTTTCACCACTGCTACACATGCAAATATATCCAAACACAAACATCCAGGCAAGATATAACGATCCAAATAGAGTTGATGCAAACCCTCTGCTAGGATAGGTTTGTGTAAGCATCACCTTAGGCATCAAATGTCTCGTCACCATCCAAATCACACACTTATGGCTCCGAAGATACAAATATCCAACTGATGTTGTAGGATCCCCTTACGGGTGTTAGGCACACAGAAGCGTCACTATGGGCTAGATGTCTCGTCCCCTCATGGATCACACACTTACGACTTTAGGGAATCCCATCAGAAGTTCTTGTCAGGGAGTCAACCACATTAATCGACATTTAAAACCTATGTATTGAAGTTCTCACAACATAGGAATGAAATAGATCATGCAAGCAGGTGATCACTCCACAAGCACACATCAGATGATTAACTACGAAATGAAGAGTAATATACAAGCCATGGAATGCTTAATAAAAAGACATGTAAGCATGGGAAGCGGGGCTAGTCCCCACACCCTAGTGAAAGTAAACTACTCGCTCATGGTGAGAGAAACAAAAGGAATAAGAGAGAGGGAAGATTCTACCATGAGCATGGTGAAGAAGACGGTCGCAGCTCAGTGTAGAGGCAACCTTCTACATGACGTCGAGGCAAATCTGGATGAGGAGCATAGGACACCACGGTAGACGGGGCAGAACTTCTCTCTCCTCCTTCCTTCTCTTCTCGTCCTCCTTGCTCGCAATAGGAGGAGCAATCTGTGGATGCGTAGGCAGACATGGATGGAGAATGGATGGTCCAGATCTGGGTTTCCATCTTCGATCTGGGTGGACAGTTGGATGGATGGCCGTTGGATGGGGGGGATAGAAGCACAAGACCACCGCAAGGTAGACTCTTGACTGTGAGGATCGAGCCACCCCCAGGAGTCGAGCGGGAGAAGCAGCCTGGCGGTGGGAAACCAATTGAGTGGATGGCTGGAGGTGGCAGCTATTTATAGTCGTGGCGAGGTGACTAGGGTTGCGGTTCCACCCTACTGTAGACCGCGGGCATAGTTTATGGGGGCAGAGGTCGTGATGTCGATTAAGTCAGTGTTGGTGTTCTCGAGCATAGTCTTGAGGAAGGCGACACCATCACGGGTCGAGGTCATGGAAGGTGGCAGGTCATGATTGTGGGGTCCATGCGTTGCTAGAGATCATGATTGAAGGAAGGCAGAGGGTCGCGATGTGGAAGGAGTGGTAGATATCACGGATCGCGTTCTATTAAAGGAAGATCGTGAGATTGTGTGGTGTAAGTCGATCGTGACCATCTTGAGTAGGAAGGGGGCGGTGATGCTGTCGCGGTTCAATGGGTGAGCAGAATCGGGTGGTGATGTCACAGTCTGTGGTGAGGAAAGGGAGTTCAAAAACTAAAGTGGAGGTGGTTGGAAGAGGCTGTCGAACACAGTGTGGTGCAGTGGGGTAGATGGCGTCTGGAGGCGATGAGGATTGTTGGAAGGTGGTCAGTGATCACGAAGGAGAGGGTGGAAGGAGGACGATTGCGATGTGGTTGTTGTCGATGATTCATGATCTTGAGGAAGAGGTGATCGCGATCAAGCGAAAAGATGATGCAGATTGCGATCAGTGGTGAGTTGGATGGTGGGACCGCATGGCCGGAAGCGGCTGACCTGTGGAGGTGGGGTGATCGCGGTCTGTTGATGTAGACGTTGATCGCTGTGAAGGTGTTGATGGAGGTGGAAGAGGGAGGTGGTGTCAATTGTGATCTAGAGAGGAGTCAAAGGTGACGTCGTGGTGTGGTGAAGTGGTGCAAATGGCGGGTGTGGATGTGAGAACCGAAGATCGTGATCGGAGGGGGGTCGAAGAGACCATGTTGTGGTGTAGGAGAGATAGAGGTGACCATGGCATGGGTGAGAGATCGGTCACGGTGCGTGTGCTAGTTGAGGGACGCAGGTGCACTATTGATGGCAGGAAGGAGGGAGTGTGGGAGTTGGTCATGATCATGAGTAGGAGGTTGATGGAGTCGCAGTCTGTAGAGGGTATGACCGCATGTCGAGGTGTAAGGAGGATTGCAATCTAGTGGGATGAAGATGGAGGGCCTACTATTAGCGGATGGACCCTAGTGCTCGTGGGCCTACACAAAGACACAAAATTAATCAATACTATGGATAAATCACCACAAAATTAAGGATAATCCAAAAAAGCTAAGTGAAGATGTATATGATGAGAATTAGGCAATAAAAGTGAATGATCGGAGAAAAATTGGGCCAAGGATGGTGACCAAAACCATGATGAATATGCATTCATCAATGACCCTGCTTCCCGGTAACCCACAATTAAGGAAGATGAAAAAGTCAGAGCCATTATCCCAAAACAGGATCAGTGGTTTTGCAAATAATAAAAAATAATTAATAAATTTTACCAAGAACTAAGCTTAAACAAGATAAAAAAAATTACTTTTCACATACCTTTCAAAAATAAGAATCTGGAACTTTTACCCATTGTAGAGTTCTATCTAACTAAATCCTCCTTTATGATTTAACTTTATTCTTCACAAATTCCATTTTACTGTTTGTCCAATTTTAGATATTCCTAAAATGCCGACAAACAAAATGTCGGTCAGTATATTGAATTATACTGGTATGTGGGGGAACCAAAATCTTGCATTTAATTGTAACAACATATTGCAAGAAATTATGATTTAACAAAACAAACTTTACATTTGATACATAACTATTTAATCCTTACATACCCTTGCCTCTATGTTGTCCCTGCAGTGGACATGGATACTACCTCTCTCATATGGTAGATATCAACTAACCCCCATGATCCTACCTTACAGGTAGATCAATACATAGGGTCGTGGACTCGTATGGTCCTACCCAATGGTAGACCAACACATTGACTCATGATAACCTGATGATCCTACCTCACAGATAGACCATGTACTAGGTCATCCATCTCATTATTATCAAAGCTATAGAGGAGGACCAGGATCTGAGCTAGTCATGCACGTATATTTATGGTGATAGTCATAATCACTTTATAGTTGCATGAAATAAATGTCAACCAAGCAATTAATTTCAAGCAACTGGTAAAACCACGAAAATCACTATGAAACTAAAGCGATTTAACCATAATCATAACCAAATACTTGATTTGGAATCTGAAATAAGAAATATATCCAAATCCAACTAGATGTCTAATCAAGCAAGCTAATCAATCAATCAAGCAAACATTGATCCTAAAAACATGTATAACACCTAGTTGTTACCATGACATTCAAACAACTCTTTATTGACTTGGGACACCTTTATAAGGTTTCTAAGTCTCATTAGTACTCATTAGGGTTTCTTACATCAATTTCTCAAACTTTATCCTTTTTAGGTCAACAAACCCTAAAATAGGTTTTCTACTCATAAAAACCCTAATTACTTAAATTATCCACATCAAGGATCTTAAATACTCAAATTAGATTAGGATCATCACATCTCTATTTTATTCGTGGATTTGCACAGTTAAAACCATTAAAAGTCATATTTATCAACATTAGGGTTTCTAGGCCCATTAATACATATTCATGTACATGGAACCCTAAATTAGGTCAATTATGCATAAAGATCAACTTTTAAGATCTAAATCTCACTTTTACTAAAAATATGTTAATATTGGCTTAGATTATCCAATGAAGACCATTAAATTCAACTTAACATCAAAATTTAGGATTTTTCATTAATAACACCAATAAAGGTGATAACTTTAAGTACTTTTTGAATTACAAGCAGAATTTGGATCCAATTATATTTTTAATGGATTCCCTGCATTATCCTGATCAAATTTCATATATAAATTGTCCAAATCTAAGCTAACAATTATTTTCTAGAATTATTTCAAGTTTTAATAGAATAGGATCAATATAACGTTGCCACGTCGACATGATACCCAATTATTGACTTACCAGCAATTCGACTTAGAATCTGGCAAAAAGGCTGTGTGGCCCTTGGGTCTTATGCATGCGTGCATGGGTAATAGAGTCTTTCAAATCTAACCCATCCCTTTCCTCACGAATGTGAGCCTGCGCACCCACGCTGCGGGCCTCACAGTGCTGCCCGACGACCCTCCACCACAACACACCTCTACAGGATTTGCCACTCGTGTACTGAGCCACCTGATGCCATGGTGGCATCCTTCCAGTCGACTAGTAGCCCCACCCAAGGTCGTGTTGGGTTTCAGGGGAGACAGAGAAGGCAGCGGAAATAAAAATTTTCTTCTCCCCGAACCCAGTCTACAGGAAACGCGTCAACATCTATACAGTAGGAAGGATGGTTTGTAGAGGCATACCTTGTGTCGAGGCTTGCTCGGCGAAATTACCTCATGGCTTGCACGGTCTTCACCTCCGGTCTTGGACGGTGTCTGTGCAGCTCCTGGTCTCACCGAGACTGTGGGGATTGACAACTATCCTCTGAGCGGCAGAAGTCTCCCACCTCTATAGTAGTCCACACGGACCACGTGGAACTCCGATCACCTTGTAGCACAAGGCACCGGAAGGAGTTGTACCCTCCTATCGGTGTACTAGTCACCGACACACTCTCATGTCACCAGTCACTTTTCTATAGTTGTCTTTCCCTTGTTGTGCCTCCCTTATCGAGTAGCACTTGCTCGGGCTCTCCTGGTTACCACAAACAGAGAGAACGACAACTTTGCAGAACAACTGGTGTTCTGAGTTGCACTTGAGAAGCCCCCAATACCCCTATATATAGGAGGGTCATGGGACAGGGTTCTCTACCCCAGGCAATGTGGGAATAAAGTAGGAGTAGAAGGATTTGAGATTTTCCACAAAACAACCAACTGTGCCAGCTGAACTGATTGTTTCAAGCATGAACCGATCGGTTGGGTACCTGAGCCGATCGGTTCACACCTGAACCGGTCGATTGGGACACCTGAGTCGATCAGTTCAAGCATGAGCCGATCGGTTCGTGGTCCTGATTAGTTCCCGATTGACTTTTCCTCTTTTGTTTCGAATTGATCCAAATACCAATCCTTGTTCCAATCAAATTGAATAAGTGAAACGAAGAGAAATATCTTCCCAACCTGACTTTCCCAACTCGCTCATTTGAACCAATTGAGCCGATCAGTTCAACCCTTGAACCACTCGGTTCAGCCTGTCCTGAGCCGATCGGTTCACCAAGTTGAGCCAATCGGTTCATCATATGAACCAATCGGTTGGGAGTGCAGACTGTGCAAATCAGTCAATTGTAGTTTCAATCAATTCGATACTCTATTCAATCGGTCCAACACCTTGAACACTATGATATTGAGCTATCAATTGATTGAGTGTTTAATTGAATTACTAAACTCCTTTAATAATCAATCTAAACATCATTTGTGGATAAACTCCTCTTCTAGGTTAAATCCTATGTGTGTGACCCTGCAGGCCCATTTCACATTGGCAGTGAAAGTCCATAACACTTATGACTTAACAAGCAAAAAGTGGTTCCTAGTCGCACATCAATGCTACCCAAGTGAAATAGAAAGTTGGAGAATAACATTCAATCTTACAATCTGTGAATGGTGTTACAGTGAATGTATAATTCCTTTTTCACTGATATCCCGAATGAACTCAAGGCATGGAACAATCATCCTGTCAATGTTCATTCACTTTCTTGATCTCAGAGTAGATTGGAGGAGATATGTATGATATCATTATCGCATACTGATTCACACATGCGTGCGCATGCCTATCTCAATCCTACTCATCAAGTGGCCATGGATATCAAACTCCCTCAGGAGGGACAAATCCCATATCTATCACTCACCCCTCAAAAGCCCCATGTGTCAAAGCCACCCAATCATCACCTTTATAATAACCCATGTTTCAGGACTACGTTTGATGATGTCAAAGTGTACCCAACGACATGTGTTTAGTGTAGTGATTTCAGGTCATTGAATCACACTCACCACCATCACTGTGAGAACTAACTGTGACTACCATGTCATGGTTCCATGTGTCAAACTCACGGTGGATCTGTCCGGTACACTTGTTCTCTAACAAGTACCTATGTGTTTGGTTTGATATCTCCATATCATGACTAATGAGATTCTGTCATCAACCAACACCACAATCTAGTCTTGTGTGTCATTGCTGTCTATCTACCTTCCACAATAACATCCAACTACAGACATAATAAGAATGTACAAACTCTTAGCATCTGTATGATCTCATCGTTTAGGTCCTCAACCTGAAAGCATACATCATTGAGTACTGTCATTCTCTAGATATTCAATCTATTCTATCATTATCTCATATGATTGAACCAGAAAGAATTGGAAGCTTGCCTTTGATGTTTATCAAATCAATCTTAATGTATCCCACCAATCATCCCATGATTGGCTCTCAGGGCATACATACCAACAGGTCGATCATCCATCTGCCCTAGCCACCTGCTGGCTCCGTAGAGCGCCCAACCTCCACAGAAGTGGTGTGAGTGGGGAGAAAAGCCAACAGTCCATCCATATATGCTCCGAGGAGGGAATTAATCTGCACCAGACCTCGGGGTCAGAGAGAAGAGTCATGTAATCTCGAGAGGCATGTTGCGTCAACCCTTACTCATCCTGGTCTGCCCTCATTGACGACATGTTGGTGCCGAGTGTCACACCCGGGTGAAGAAAGGTTGCCACGAAGCAGTCTGTAGGTGAGTGCACACCATGAATAACAACCTCGGTATGTCTTGTTTGTGCTAGTACCAAAGGTTCTTGGGGTAATCTTAGGGTTAAGGAGGGAAGGACAGAGGAAGAAGACGTAGGGAGGCAAGAGGTGTGAGTCTCGCACAAGGGTAGTCATCCTATATATATACATAAACATGTTCTTCACGAATTTCTCCCAGTAATCTCACTCTTTCCTCTTTTATCACAGTGCATCATGATCAATGAAGGAATATTATTAATCATATTAAGCACCATTACCTTCACAACCTCTCTTCACGTTCCCATCTGTCCTTAGACAACAAAAGACAATTCTTTATCCTAATACCAACTAAGGAAAGAGATATTCCCCTCTTACTCCTTTGTTATAGGAACATGTAACCAAAATATCACTTGATATATCTAATCAATTTATCATCTTTTATGTACACCAAACAATGTAAGGGAGGTAGGTATGTATATGGTAATATATTGAGCAATGAATTCTAGATTATTCATTTATTTCTCTACTTCTTTCTTTTCTATTTTCCTTTATTTGAATTCCCTGTACCCCAAGAAACCATGTGGAGTTTGAAATATCATTCATTATGATCAATCACACATCTTTCCACATATTTCTTGTATTTTCACCTTTATTTCTTTCATTCTTAATAAAGCAATATTTGATTTCTTCTTTTCCTTCTAATCATATTGGACTCATTATCATATTATGATCCATGAAATCACATGCACAAAGTAAAATATTACAAAGGGAATCCATCCAATACATATAATTCATATAATTCCCATAATCATACATTTATTGGGGATATTGCATTTCCAACCATATGAACCCTAAAATTGGGGTTGTAACAACTGGGTTTTTCATAATTAGAACTCCTTCAAAGAGAGAAGGAAGTTGGAAGGTTTGTGGATAGATTAAACCAAACTCCACCATTGACTCCTATGCCTAAAAGACTTGTAACACCAGAAGAACCCAAGTCAATAGAAATGGGGGTTGGAGCAGAAGAACAAACGATATGGGAGAGGATTAGAGCCTCTTCCTCAATAGCTCAAAAAGGACCAATCAAAAGGCAAGCCATCAATGTGGGTAGCTACAAGATTGGCCCAGGGTTGATCTCTTTACTCAAATCCCAAGCTTTCTGTGGACACAATTCTGAAGACCCAATGTTGCACATCAATAACTTTGTTAAGAATTGTGATATGGTCAACATAGATAGAGTGTCAGCAAATGTCATATATCTAAAGCTTTTCCCATCATCTTTGGTAGACAATGCAAAGTCCTAGTTTCATAATCTTGATGATGAATGTATCAATACGTGGGATCATATGATCGACGCCTTCTTTGAGTGTTACTTTCCCCCATAAAAGACAAATGACTTGGTGAAGAAGATTTATAATTTCATACAACAAGCTGATGAATCCTATTTTGAAGCATGAGAGATTCCAAAATATGTTGCGGAAAGTACCTCATCATGGTATTGATCTATTGGGACAAACAAATATCTTCTATTACAGTTTGTACAAGGGAGAAAGGACTGCACTTGACAGTGCGGGAGCAGGGTTCTTCATCCACAACAAACCTACCTGTTGTCATGAGATATTGAAGAATGTGTTCAAAAATCAATCATGGAGCAATGAGAGAGAGCTTTCATCAACAGTCAAAAGCGTTGATAGGTCTAAGGTCAACTCTGTATTAAATGAGCAGTTGGACCTGAATGCTAAAAAATTATGTTCTAATGACAGACCACCTTCAGAAGAACAAGATGAAGAGTGCAAGTTTGAGTGCCAACAAAAGTAATATAGGAGCAACATATACGAATGGAGGAAGGATCCTAAGTTTTCATGGAAGATCCTAACAATTTCCATCAAGACCCATCTTAGGAGCAACAACCCAATCCACAATAGTTTGGTGGCCAAGCATAATATCAACAAGAATAAAAGAAGATTGACCGTATTGAAGAAATGCTTAGAAAGCAGGTCAGTCAGAATAAAGTTCTTATTGGTCAAACCCAAAGAGAACTCTAGAACTAAGGGGCGAGGATCCACAATATAAAACTCAGATTTCTCAAATAGCAGCAGATGTGGGTACTATGAAGTAGCCAAACTAATAGGGATTCCCAGCTAATTCTAACGTGCCTTTTGGAAATCAGCACATCAAGTCAGTCCTACTCTACAGTGGTAAGACGTTGTTGAATAAGGCACTAGCAAACTCAGATTCAAGTGAAGCTATAGGAGCAACAACTCAGACTGTGAAAGTAGATGCAACTGATCTAGATAAATTCGAATAGGAGAAGACAACTAAAGAGCACATTGATGAGGTGGAGAATACTAGATCAAAAGCATATTTCTTGTCTCACTAGAGGACACCAGTGACTCTAGTTCCCTTTCTAAATAGTTGAAGGAAACCAAAGCAGACTGACAGTTCTAGGAATTCTTAGAGGGCTTAAAAAGTTATCTGTCAATATTTCACTCATTGATGCAATTGAGTAAATACCATCATATGGAAAGTTCTTGAAAGACATCATCAATAAGAAGAGAAGCATACCTGAGTCTGATGTAGTAGTGTTGAAGGGGAAGGTGAGAGTGTTTATTTTGGGAACACTACCTCCTAAAAGACAAATTCCTTATTGTTTCAACATCACATGCTTCAGAGGAAGGACCATGTTTGGTGAAGCTCTATATGAATCAGGGGTCAGTATTATCCTCATGCCTTTGTTAACCTTCAAGAAGCTAGGTCTTAAGGAGATGAGAAAAAGTGTTATGACTATTGAATTGGTTGACAACTCTGTGGTCAGGCCATGTGTCATTTGTGAAGATGTTCCAGTGAAAGTGGACAAATTTGTTTTCCCTGTGGATTTTGTGGTAATGGAAATGCATGAGGATAAACGCAACAAATCTTGCTAGGTAGGCCATTCCAAGCCACAATTGACATGATCCTGGAAATGGGCAGAGGAGATATGACAATGGGCACTTATGATGACCGATTTGAAACTAAGATGCTTGAACACTTGAAAGAAATAGGGGATACAACATAGTGTAACATGCGGCAACACATGGAGGGAAAAATTTCTCTATGTTTGGGGAAACCATTTCTTGACATGGCTCATGTGATGACCAAGGTGGAAAAAGATACTCTCGTAGTTGATATTATTGAAAACATTAATATGATCTCATTGAAAGAAGAAATACATTACCCATATGATAGAGAAGAAAACTATGACCCAACTACCATAGAGAAGTTCATTGCTAATTTCCTAATGCAAAAATGTCCAAAGTTACCCTTGTAAGCATGTTTGATGAATATAGTAGATGACAACACATGCAGACACTCTCTAGAGGAGTGTGTATTAATGGTGAAGGCAATACCCTACTATTATACAAGATATTTTGAAGATTTGGGACCACCTCCCCCACCACTGGTTCCATCTCTACTGAGCCCTCCTGAGTTGGAATTGAAGTCGTTGCCTCCACATTTGAAGTATGCCTTCCTAGCTACAGAAGAGAAGATCACGATGATCATATCATTATTCTTGAGTGGAGAAGAAGAGGGACAATTACTTGCTATGTTGAAGAACCACCAAGCTGCTTTTGGGTGGTCTATAGAGGACATCAAAGTAATCTCCTTGAGTTTGTGCCAATACAAGATCCGGCTAGAAGAAGGAGCTAAAGCAATAGTTCAACCTCAGTGGCAACTCAACTCGATCATGACTGAGGTAGTGAAGAAAGAAGTGGGCAAGATCCTATCAGCATGTATCATTTATGCAATTTTAGATTTTGTGGGTTAGCCCAATTTAGGCAGTTCCTAAGAAAGTGGGGATCACTGTCACAACCAATGTAGCTAATGAGTTAATTTCAACTAGGTTGGTGACGGGGTGGCGTGTGTGCATAGACTATTGTCGTTTGAATGTTGTCACTTTAAAAGATCAATTTTTCATTACCTTCCATTGATCATATTTTGGAAGACTCACCGGTCGTTCACACTTTTGCTTCCTTGAAGGGTATTCCAGTTATAATCAGATTTTGATCGAGCCAAAGGATTAGGAGAAATCTACTTTCACCTATCCTTATGGCACGTGTGCATATAGATGGATGGCATTCAGCCTCTGTAATGCCCCTGCCAACGATGTATGCTTGACATCTTCTCTAATATGGTAGAGTGGTTCTTGGAGGTGTTTATGGATTATTTTCCATGTATGGGGAGTCATTTAGTGATTTCCTGTACAATTTGGATAAGGTTTTACAAAGGTGTGAGGACACTCACTTAGTCTTGAATTGGGAGAAGTGTCATATGATGGTGAGTGAGGGCTTAGTGCTTGGATACAAGGTGTCCAACAAGGGTATGGAAGTAGACCCAGTTAAGATAAAAGTCATCTACAAGCTACCTCCACCAACATCGGTGAAAGGATTAAGGAGATTTTTGGGACATGTTGGGTTTTGCCGTCGTTTTATCAAAGATTTTTCAAAAATTGCTAAAGTGTTGTCTAGACATTTGGAAACAAATGATGAATTTTCTTTTGATGATTGATGCTTGAATGCTTTTGAAATACTAAATGAGAAGCTAAGTTATGAGCCTATTTTGCAGGATCCTGGTTGAAGCCTACCGTTTGAGCTGATGTATGACGCATCAAACAATGTTATGGGAGATGTGTTGGGTCAACACAAAGATAGAGCTTCTATCATCATATATTATGTGTCCAAAACATTGAATAATGCACAACTTAATCATACAACCACATAATTAAGAACTCTTAGTAGTTGCTTTTACGTTTGAGAAGTTCTGCTAGTACCTAGTGGGGGCGAGGGTGATTGTTTGGATCGACCATGCTGCCATCAAATACATGTTACAAAAGAAAGATACAAGCCCTAGATTGATTAGGTGGATTTTATTGTTAGGGGAATTTGACATAGATATTAAAGACAAGGTAGGGGTAGAAAATGTGGTAGCAGATCAACTATCTAGGCTGGAAAGAGTAAATGAAAAAGATGTAAACATTCCCATTGTTGAGGATTTTCCAGATGAAAAACTTTTTGCTATTAAGGCTAAGGATCCATGGTTTGTAGATATTGTTAATTATTTAGCCTGCAAAGAGATGCCTGCAGATTGGTGGTATCAAGAATAGAAGAGATTTTTTCACTCATTGACATTTTACATTTGGGATGACCCAATTATTCTTGAACAATGTAGGGATGGACTTTTGAGGAAGTGTGTACCCGATTGTGAGGTAGAGAGCATTTTCACACTGCTATTCTGTACCTATGAGAGGGCATCAGGCTAGCTCTAGGACTGTGGCTAAAGTTTTAAAGCATGGATTTTATTGGCCAACATTGTTTAAAGATACATATAATTTCATTCGTCGTTGTAATGCATGTCAACATGCATGTAACATTTCTAAGAGACATGAAATTCCGTTGAATGTGTTTCAAGAGGTTGAGGTTTTGATCTTTGGTGCATTGATTTCATGGGTCTATTTGTGTCGTCTAATTCTAACCTTTACATTTTACATATGGTTGACTATGTATCTAAGTGGGTGAAAGGAATTCCAACCCACATCAATAACTCTTAAGTTGTGTGCAGATTTGTGACAGATAACATTTTCTGCAGATTTGGTGTCCCCTGACTGATCACTAGTGATGGTGGATCACATTTCACTAATAGGCAACTCAGATCCTTGATCAGCAAATATGGCATGAAACACTGAGTGGGTACTCCTTATCACCCACATACACAAGGCCAAGTGGAGGTGTCCAACAGAGAAGTGAAGAAGATCTTGGAATGGACCATTTTGACTAATAGGACAAATTGGAGTTTCATGCTTAATGACACTCTTTGGGTATATACGATGTCCTATAAATCACCTATAGGGATGACACCTTTTAGGCTTGTTTATAGGCATGCTTGTCATTTACCAGTAGAGCTTGAGCATAAGGTGAAATGGGCATTGTGAAAGTTAAACTTTGGATTGGATGAAGTAGGTAGGAAAAGACTATTAGAGTTGAATGAACCAGATGAGCTTAGGATGGATGCTTATGAAAGTTCTAGGATTTATAAGGAGAGGACGAAGAAGATTCATGATAGGCACATTTTTAATAGGGTGTTTCTTCTAGGACAAAAGGTTCTCCTTTTTAATTTTTGACTTAAGTTACATCCAGGTAAACTGAGGTCCAAATGGACTGGACCATTTGTGATTGAGAAAGTTTTTCACCATGTTGCTGTGAAGATTTTAGATGGCACTAGGTCATTCCTTGTTAGTGGCCAAAGATTGAAGCAGTGCTATGGTGGGGAAGTGTAACAAAGAATAGAAGAGGTACAACTTATGGAAATTCATTAGATTCTTGCTCCTGGGAATGTCTAGTCTAGGATATTAAATAATGGCACTTGTTGGGAGGAAACCCAACCTTCATTTCCCTTTATTCATGTTCATTTTAGCATTGTAGTTGTCTTTTTAGTTCTAACTCTTGAAAAAATGTACCTTGACTTGTTTGTGGAGTGTGCATATTTTTCCCAGGTCGCTACTACCGAGACACCCAGTTGGTAGTACCGAGATTACATTAGCAAGTCACCCACACAACAAAGACAGACTCGATACTATCAACTCCCCAGTTGGTACTATCAAGTCTCTAAAAATTTACGAGCGCTTAACTGATAAGCACTCAATAGTATCGACATCTGAGTTGATACTACTGACTTTTTGGCACTCTCATATGCAGAACACAGAGACAAAAATTTGAAAGTACCGAAACAAAATTTCCAACTCGGTACTACCGACATTCAATTTGGTAGTACCGACGTAAGACGTAAGCAATCTATGGATGCTTGATTCAACAACAGATGCAGTCTTCATCGCACAGTGGATAGCATCGATCCACAACTCAAGTCAGTACTACTGAATTGAACTCAGTACTATTGACTTCATGTGATATGTACTTGGGACATCATCAAACATTAGCCATCGATGCATCTGAGCCACAAATGTTTGCTTGCATCTCAGTACTACCAACACAGAAGTCGGTAGTATCGATTCTGCCTGACTCATCTATATAAGGAGGGGAGATGAATCCATTTTCTTCATACAACTTCCTCCACTCCTCATGTAACTCAGAGAAGAGCTGAACTGGGCACTAACAATCTTTATCGAGCCTCTCTTTCCTCTTCCTCCTTCTTACATTAGCATCATGGCACCAAAGAGAGGCACTCCTACATTTGTAGAGCAAGGTGAGTTGGTTCCTTGACCAACACACATCCAACATCCAATCACAGAGATCAGGAAAGTCTATGAAGAGCTATAGATGAGGCCGATGGTGCCAATGCGATATGGAGATCATGCATTGATCGAGAGAGTGGGCTTCACTAAGAACATGTGATGGGTGTGTTAGAAGCAGCTCATGGAGGGAGACAATCCTTTCTTCAGCAACTAGTAGACTTACCCAGAACTTATCCTTCAGTTCTCGGTGTCTCTAGAGGTTCTTCTTGCCCCCGAGCAATAGTTAGGAAGCAAATGGTGGGAAGGCAAAGTCAACTTCTACCTCTTCAATAACAACTACTCCATCACTCTATGTGCCTTCAACAATATCTTCAACTAGGCTCACGTCCCACAACTCTTGCCCCTTCTGATTTTGACATTGACTTGGCTTGGGAGTAGTTGACTGAGGTGCCAGAGGGATTTCACATAATCTAGCATGTTAACTTTGTTACTGACATCAAGCACCCCTTTTCTCGAATCCTTCACCACCTCTGTACCAACACCATCTTTGATCATTTTGGTCAAGCTCAAGGAAAGGTTCAATAGGTGGACCTCTACTTCCTGTATAGGTTGTTGGAGGGAGAGACCGTCAACTTTGGAGTCTTCCTTCTTCCCCACATGATCTCAATATAGCGTAATGTGATGAGGAAGGTGTCAACTGTATTTGGAGGTCTCATTACCCCCATTGTGCTACATTTCCACCTTGACTTGTCTACCCTCACGCCAATGGAAAATACAAATAAGCTAGACCTCCTACACTTTCATAAGGCGACCATCCTCAACTTCCACAACAACATGATGTATGTGACTTACACACGTCGAGGAAAGTTTCGGGAGTAGAGCCTCCCTGACCCCATCTTCAACCTGTATGGAGTAGCCAATCTTCGGTGGCCACTAGAAAAGGGGGAGGAAGAAGATGCACCCAAGGCAGTAACTGAGGATGATGATGAGCAGCAAGATGATGATGATGTCGACATCATTGAGGAGGTCACTATCCCCATCACTCAGAGAACGATCCCGTGCAAACGGGCCCACACCTACACTGTCTCGACTTCTTCTTGCCCACCTCATTCTCAAGAGGAGCAAGACTCATACAACATGGTGGGTATGTATGGGATGCTGTAGGAGATTCAGACTGGACAAAAATAGCATTAGGTGATGTTGGCTGGTGTGCAATAGATACAAGGAAGTTTGTACCGAAACTAGCAGGCGATATACAAGAATGAACGCCTTCTCTTGGCCAACCAAGAGAATGTTCACATGTGCCTGCAGCAAATGGAATAGTACCGGAAGCCCTTCTTCCATCACTACTATAACCACAATACTTTGGCGGGTACCTGCAACCGCAACAGATGCCACTACCGAATCTATCTTCTTAGGGGATGTTTTCCCCTCATGACCCCAACATGCCTCATCCACCTCCATTTTGAGCAATGGTACCGTTGCTCCACCTCTTGAGTACGAGTATTGACTATGTGGACATAGTCATATTGAAGCTTAGGGGGGGTGCTGGAATATCATTCTATCTTAGTTTTTATAGTTTTTCTTTGGGAATTTTTAGCTTAGCTATTTTATTTTTAGTTTGGGTTATGCATTGTTAGGATCCACACCTATATAGTGTAATCATGGAGCAGTAATGCATGGTTGGATATGTCAATTCATAGGTGTTATTGGAAACAAATGGTTGTGTCCTTATAGCTTAATTTGTGACATATTTGTGCAAAACCACTTGAGGAAGTGTTTGGTTAAAGTCTGCTCAAGGATATAGGATATGACTGAACATCTAAATCAAAATTGGAATGGGAATGAGGATGTTGTTGAGACTAAGCTGATCAAACCTTTAATGATATCTTAAATGAAAATCTAAGAAAGAAACTTTAAGATTACCCTGTGAACACATCATTAAAGAGGGACATATCATAATCCTATGAAAGGC
Organism: Alisma plantago-aquatica; assembly: GCA_963693085.1. Classification (NCBI taxonomy): domain Eukaryota; kingdom Viridiplantae; phylum Streptophyta; class Magnoliopsida; order Alismatales; family Alismataceae; genus Alisma; species Alisma plantago-aquatica. Next base: position 1,098,128,283 of record OY856413.1, read on the forward strand.
ATTGTCTCTTAGTTATGTGATTTTGTCCATCCTTTCTATCTAATTTTTGAATCACCACCTCAAGATGAATGAGTGCTCCAACTTATTTCTTTTGATTACATTGCATGGCATGATAGGTGACATGGTATATTAGCTTAGTCTTATTAGCATTTGAAAAAAGAAAACAAAAGTTGCATTTATATGCACGAACAATATTAGTGCATACCATCTTAGTTGCATAGAATTTGCATGTAGATTACGTACATTTCATCACATTCATTCCTTTTTGTCATGTGGACTGTAGTCTCTATTTGTGAATATTGAAGCAGAGGAATGCCTCCACATAAAAAAAAGTATGAAGTGAAAGCCTGAGCATAGCCCAATCATGTCAAAGACAAGAAAAATATGGGCTAGAAAAAATTTATTCTCAAGATTTCTTAAGGAGAAAGTATGTCACAGAGTCTTCTTGAAGGGATGAATTAATTCACATGATTCATTTGTTTGTTTTCGATAGTCTCATTTTCTATTATTTTATAGCTCCATACATGCATCATGTGTAACAACGAATGGGAAAAAGTCAATAGGCATTAGGTCTCAGGCATAACATTCTTTTCACTCATATAGGTCATCATTCTTTTTTGCATAAATAAGTTGGATGTACTTGTAATTCTTCAATTGCCACCCATCTCATATCATTAATTTCCTTTATTGGTAGGCCACTCAAATGATTTATCTCCTCATCCAATATTATAAGGAGATCTTCTTCCAAGTAGTTGGTAGGCAAGAGAGAGTAACTTAGATTCGGGAATCACATAGTGCACCAATTGAATGCCTGAATTGTTATGATATTAATTGCTTTCTTGATAGTGTTCATTGATCAAAAGGTGGACATCTTCTACAAAAAATTTTGGTCATTGTAGAGCAGTTATATGTTCAGTGGTCATTGGAGGTTGGTTTAGGGATTGCTCAGTGGACATGATTAAGAAAATGTTCATTTGTTGTATCCTTTTGCTAACTTACATCAAATAGGTCCAAGAGTAGTGTTTCTCGAGGACGAGCAACATTTAAACTTAGGGGAGTTTGAATCATGGGTTTTTAGTCATTTTCACTGGATTTTTTCCTTAATTTCAGTGTTGATTTGTCATTTATTTAATTAATTATGCATGAAAATCTATTAATGTCCTATTCTATCTAAATGTATCAAATTATATCATTTTTACTGTTTAAGATGGTTTAATATTTATCCCGAGCATTTATCCACGTTCTTGTGCATTTTCAGGCACAATTAAACTTCATAGAGTTGATACTACCGACACCAAAAGTTGGTGATACTGACTTCACATTAGTACTAGACCAGAAAAGACTCACATAGACTCAAAACTATTGACACTCAAAGTTAGTAGTATCAAAACCTCGATGAATCACAAAAAGACGGTACTATTGAGTTCAAAAACTCAGTACTACTGAGATGGCATCAGTATAGCAGTTCTCGGGCAACCTAAAGACTCAATGCTATCGAGACAATTCGATAGTACCAACATTGTCAAGAGTCATGCCTACCCAAGGAACTCGGTGCCTGATTTAGAAAATTTGAAGATAGCAATCTAATCCAATGGCTGGCATTATTTCATATTGTAAGTGACTCCTATGACCTAAGGGGAATTTGTCTAGACCAGAGGAGGCATTTGTTTTCCATTGCATGACACCAGAGAGAGAGGAGAGAAGATAAAGGAACCAAAGGCTTCACCCGAGACGATATGAGCAACTCTGGAAGGTGAATTTGCTGCCAAAAGATAGTAGATTGCAAGCACGACATAGGGAATCATCAGGATCAACTATTCTCTAGGGGTTACATAGTTTTTCTAATGTTTCCCTCATTTTTCTCTTTCTCTACCATGTATTCGTCAATAAAAACTATGTAGGGCTAAGCCCCTTGGTTCCTTAGGAACTGAGAGTATCCCAAATATGCATTGTAACTGATTTACATGCATTAATATCATCTTTGTCCCTATTTTATGGATATATATCTATGAAGTTGTCTTGTTCTATTTATGCCTGATGACATAGATAGATTATTAGACTCTTGATCTTTTAGGAGAGAGGTTAAGAGTTGGAAAACTTAGATTTACTCATTTATTGTACCCCTTGAGAAAAGCAAAGAATAAATGGGAGGAGAAACCTAGAGTTTAATCATAAAGCACCTAACTAATTAACCAATTTCTATGGAAATGGGATTGACATTAGAATAGGTAGTGAACTACACTATAGGAGTGGGTAGTTTTGACTATAAGATCTTTGTCTAGGGATAGGAGTAATAGATATTGGTGTATCGAATGGATTTCAATGTTGTGTATGGTGAAACCATAATCTTACAGAATTCCCTAAAATCTGAGTAATATAAGTGTTAAGCTTGTTGTGTTTTATTTTGATATATGTTCAATAAAACCAGTACAATTTCACTGGCCTAGATGATTTGACCACAGTTAGTAGTAGTGTTCTGGAGAACATTTTCCTATTTGACTCGGGCCTCAAAAGGGCCTATATTACTTAGATATGTTCACTTGCATATAACACACAGTAAACACGTGTTAGGGTCATCATGGAGGTAATGCGAAACAATAATGACAAGGAAGAATAAGGGAGGGAGATTTGGGGTATTAAAAATGATGGGAGTAGGGGGAAATTTAAAATGAATAAGAAAGGAAGAGATATAGAAATAAATTTTGTGTGTCAAGCCATGGTTTTATCCATGCCCCTACGGGCTAGAGATAAGGGAAAACTGTGGGAATATACGATCAAGCTTGGATTTGTGGAATTGGATCCAAGGGGTCTGATAGGATGAGCTAAGACAAAGAGGATCATTGACTTGACAACACTAAGGAAACATGACAAATGACTTTTGGTTTTCGTAAAAAATGTTTCAAAAACCATAACTTTCACTCTGTAACTCTAGTTTAAGTAAAACTTTCACATTTGGATCAAAAATTTCCTCTTCTTCCTATAAAATGATTAAGATTAATTTGATGATATATATGTGTCTCAAGAATTGAATATCATTCCCAAATTTCATTAAAGCCTTCAACTTAGCTCAGTTAAGTATCAACTTAGAACAACTTATATCATATCCATCTTGGCACTCAACATTTTGTATATCATCATTGTAGTCATTGACATCATCCATATACCAAAACTCAAGCATCAACATTACAACATAGTGCCATAGATCATCAAAAGACCAAAAATTTGGAGAGATCACCTTGTATGTCAAAATAATGGAGCTCTTTGATTTAGAGTAAGGTATGTCTTGTATCCTAATATTTAGGGTTTTATCTTATACATTGACCCTAGGTGGTCCTATACATCCATGAGTTAGATTACGAGTTTCAAGTATTGAGACTAGCATCATATTCCAACATCATGGTTTCATATAAAAATGAATAGAAGGTGCCACTCTCATCCATATGAGATCTTACACATAATTCATAAATCAAGAGGTTCATCTTAGTTTTAGTTGCATTTTTAGTTCACTTTTACACTAAGATATCCAAATTTACTTTTGATTTGTCTTTTATATAGTTTTCCCTTGTTTTATGTGAATATTTAGTGTTTTGATCAAATCTATGGGTTTCCATGATAGTATCAAGCTTCTCTAAGATACCCAAATACATGTTAAGAATAGTGTATTAGGAAGACCCACCATGAGAAGTGATACATGGAGACCATGAAATGGTAGTCTGAATCAGTTCTCATAGTGATAGTTGTAGTTGTGGTTCTTAGACCTGAAGTAACTAAATTCATTACATATCATTCATGTGCTTTGAAATCATCAAACATAATTGTGAATAAGGTTTGCCATAAAGGTAATGATTGGGTACATTGTGACACATGGGGTTTGCGTGTGAGTGGTGTATTTGGGATTTGTCCCTCCTATAGGAGATTGATATCCAAGCCACTTGATAACCGAGACTAAGTAATGTATGACCATACTCATGGGATTCAATGTATGATATGTGAACTCACATGCATCTCAGACGGTCTTCTCTAGTTCAAGGAACATGGATTGAATGTTGAGAAGATGATGTTTCCATGACTCTAGTTCAATTCAGATATTAGAGACAAAAGAAATATTTGATAACAATAACACTAATCATGAATTGTAGGTTAAAGTTGTTCTCCAACTTCCTAATTACTTAGGTAGCAATGATGTTTCTAGTTATCATTCATTGTTTGTGATGTCATAAGTTAGTTATGGACATTCAATGCCAACATAATTTTGGACCTATAGGGTCACACACATAAGATACACTTGGCTTAAAGGAGTATATTCATGAATGATGTTCAATTTGATAACTAAAGGTTTTTATATCAAAGGTTAACAATCTAACCCCATGACGTGGTCTATTATCACGCTAACAAATTCACTCGGGGTTGAAATCCCATAGTTTTTAACCAAAACCTTGTGCAATAATACCACTCGCAAGCAGACGAGTCTTATCACATTATAGTTAAGGATCGAATCCCAAGGGACAACTTTTTTTAAGAATCGTTGCTATTTGAGTCTAGCTCAAGTAAGACGAATATTTAGAACAAAGGGTTGACTTGAGGTTAATTAAACTAATTGCAAGAAAGTAAAGAGCATGATTAAAATTGAATCTAGATTAATGATGCAGATCACTGGGGTGTTACCGGGCTTCACCACCACTACACATGCAAACACATCCAAACACAAACATCCAGGAAAGATCTAACCATCCAAATAGAGCTACTGCAAGCCCTCCATTAGATGTTTAGGTTCGCGTAAGCATCACCTTAGGCATCAGATTTCTTGTCGACATCCAAATCACGTACTTACAGATCCAAAGATACATATATCCCACTAAAGCTGTGGACCTCCGTTAGGATGTTTAGGCACACAGAAGCATCAATGTGGGCTATATGGCTCATCCGCTCATGGATCACTCACTTACGACCTTAGGGTATCCCATCTGATTTCTTATCAGGGAGTCAACCATGTTAATTGACATTCAAATCCTACATATAGAAGTTCTTGCAACATAGGAACGAACAAGATGAATGCAAGTAGGTGATCAATCCACAAATACACATTGATGATTAATAATGAAATGAAATGTTACATACATGCCATGGAATGTTTAATGAAAAGACATATAAGCATGGGCAGCGAGGCTAGTCCCCGCACCCCATCAAAAAGAAACTACTCGCTCATGATGCAAGGAACAAAAAGAATAAGAGAGAGGGAAGATTCTTCCATGAGCATGATGTAGAAGGTAGTCACAACTCAGTGAAGATACAGTCTTCTACGCCACGTCGGAGCAGATCTGGACGAGGACTGAGGGATACCGCGATAGACGGGGAAGACCTTCTCTCTCCACCTTCCTTCTCTTCTCTTCATTCTTACTCACAGTAGAAGGAGCGAACTTTGGATGTGTATGTCGCGTGGATGTATGTGGATGGATCTAGATCTCGTTCTAGGGGTCGAGCCTGTGTTCAGGTATCCCGGTGGCATCTTGAATCCGATGCCCAAATGAGGACCCTTTTGGTCCTATTTATAGGCTTGGATAGAGTCCCACTCAGTTTGGACTTCTTTTGCAATTTTCATAGTTTGGGAGACCGTGTAATCTCTCACAATTTGGGAAACCTGATAATCCCTCACGGTTTGGGATCGTCAACATTCTTCACAGTTTGGAAACTGCGAGCCTTCTCTCGGTCTATGGAAACTGATCGTCGGCCTCGTGGTTTGGCGTCTGCTATCCTCCTCACAATCTCAGACGATCAGTTGGCCCCATGTTCTTGGCTTCTCGATCTTGGGCTTCGGTCACTGCCCTAGCGATTTTGCTTTTCTAGCATTCTTTGCTCCTGCTTTCACGTGGTCTTCACTCCAACTGATCCTCAATGTCAATCGATCTTTGGTGTCTTGTGGTATTTACTTACTCATCGGTTTTGGGTGCTCATGCGGTCTCACCTCTCTACCATCTATCCGTTCTTGGTTTCTCGCAGTTTGAGTGGGGTCGTGATCGTTGTAGGTGGAGGTGGAATGGGACCGCGAGGAGGCGGTGCTACTGGGTGCGTGCCAGTGGTTGCCATGGTCTAGTGGTGGTGGCGCGACGCGATGGAGATGGGGGAGATCGAGGGCATTGTGGATACAGGTGGAGGAGGAGGAAGTGGCTCATGGTGGAGGTAGAGCACTAGGTGGTGGTCTTCATGGTCTTAGGGCCGTGCAGGCGCTCCTCACGGTTTGAGGACCGCTAGGGTCCTAGCGGTTTGAAGACCACTTGGGCGGAGTCTTTTCTTGGTCTGGAGATCGTGTGGAGGAGAAGGTGATCGCAGTAGCAAACCGCGAGTAGGTGGTGGGGTTGCAGGAGTGTGCGGTGCAGTAGGTCGATGATGGATGAGGGTGATCGTGGAGGCAGGAGACCGCATGTGCAAGAGACCGAATGGATGAAACCTCTAGGGAAAGTTGGTGGTGGTGATGATGGTGGTTGAGGGTAGGAATGCAGACCACAATTCTTGCTATGTTGTGAAGAAGATGGTTGATGGAGGTTGAAGGTGAAGCACACCAAGGTGGTGATGTAGGGTTAAATAGAGGGTCTTGTTGAAGGTAGATGGAAATGTTCTCGAGATCAACGGAGGAGGTGATGTTGATTAGGGATGTGGTGATGATCAGAGGATCTATGATTGGTGAGAGACATATTGAGTGAAGGTGGGCCTACAACTAGAGGGTGGATCCAGTTGAAGATCTGTCTCCATCATGGCTTACTCAATCTGCATGAAATCACAGAACCCTAGTCAATAAGCTTTGATTGTCCATGAATTGAGTAAAATCATATATTGTAGGTTTTGAGAAATAAAAGAAAGTGTATTGAGCCAAATTGGGCCCAAGATGGAAAATGAAATCATGATGAATATGGATTCATCAAAACACCCTGAACTTAAACGTTGCTCGTCCTTGAGTAACACAAAATCTAAAACAGTCGCCAAATGAATAATTTCAACTTGTTTGGTTGCCTCATCTTCACATCATGATTGTTTCCTTTCTGCTTAGTATGATTAAGCATCTCAACTTCCTAAGATCACTGAACACATCTTACCACATCTTCATTCCTGAATTTGTTTTCCAACATCACTTCCTACTCACTTTTTCCAACAATAAGCATTTCTAAGAGTTTCGTAAGAGTCCAGAGATACCCGCAGAACAACAAGTGTGCACCTGATCTGACACTGGTGTTTTTCAAGATAGTGGAGGCATTCATTGTGCCTTTAGGTGGAAAAGGGAGTGAAGGGTGGTATGGAAGGAAGTTGTATACCTCTCCTCTATTCGACTCAATATTTATTATATGGTTGTAATTACATTGATTGCATTTTTTGTGCGAATCTCTCCTCTATTCAACTCAAGATTGCATTTTTTCTTGTGCACATTGGCATCTTTTCTTGGTGGTACGCCCCTATTAAATAGCGAGGGGTATGGAAGAAGAGGATATAAAAAGAGGAGGCGTGCCACCCCGAACTTAGGGTTTGGCACTATTTTGGCTTTTTTTCTTTTTGATGGACAGAGGGGTACGAAGATTATATAAGAAGTGTAGAAGAGAGTTCATATCAGAATGCAACTTGATTTACAATTTTGTACATCAGGTCGTTCTCTTTATCGTACTCTGCTCAAATAATGACTTGATGAGGATCTGGTGGAGATTCCATGCTATTGTTCCACTAGTTAATTAGTAAGAATGACATGTTTGATCCCTATCAGTTTGACAGACACTTGCCATTTTTGTAGAAGGATCATAATGTTAGGATTCATAAGCTTCACAAGATGATTTCAATCAATAGGCTAGTTTTCAGAAAATGGCCCTTTTGAGGATCTGCTTTGAATAAGGAGGGTATAATGATTCAAAATGCATAGAGAGAGAAACCCATCGGCTAGGTTATGGCTTTTATTGAAACATAATGCATCAAAGCTTCATCAAGTTTCTATACAATTTCTTTGAAAATTTTGATCAAAATTGCAACAATGAAATCTTAAGTCTGAAATAGATGGGTGTGGGTGGAAAGTAAAGTACGTACCACCCACCCTCCACCCCAAACTTAGAAATTTTCTCATCCCAAGCAAACTCTAAATCCAAGATGGAGGGGAAAATTCATGCCGGTTGGACCACCAGATGTGGTTGTGTTCCAATCAATGTGCGTCCTTGTTACAACCCCAACTTTTGGGTTCATTTGGTGAGAAAAATGTAATTTCTCATATTAAATATATTGGAACTAATAATGATATAATTTGTTTTGAATAGATGGGTTTCATGTACAATAGCCTTGTTGGTTGTTTTGTGGGCTTTATTGGCTATTGGGCCCAATAACAAGGAAAAGACAAAAGGAACTTCATTATTAATAAGAAATGGAGAAAAGAAAAATGAAGAAACCTCTAGAAGGAAAAAGGATTTAATACAAAGGTGGATTTCATGCCTCTTGGGTTCCTTGGGTATCAAGGAGTCCAAAGTTGCAAAGAGAAAGCAATAAGAAAAGAAAAGATCAATTAAATATTTCTTTATTAAGAAAGAAATTGAAAACAATGATAAAATGGGGGAAATAAGTGAAAAGAGGTATAATTACGTTGTCCTTGATGGATTTTCGTATCCAAAGGATTCCTAATGCTAAATGGAATGCCAATGAGGAAAATAAAAAGAAAGATAAAGAGAAATCCTCAAAAAGAGATATTTGAATAAGAAATAAACAAGATAATGAGAAATGATGAATATAGATGCATCTAGAAGGATAATAAGTATCCTTAAAAAGGAATTTCGAAATCTTAGAGTTTCTTGGGGTCCAAGGAGCCCCATTGGAGAAGAAAGAAAGAGAAAATACCAATAATGCAAAGTAAGAGGATAATGTGATACATTACTAATGAATTTTGTAGCATTACTAAAAAGGAAGTATTCTCTATTAAATGAAAATAGAATTTCATGCCAATGGGTTACAGGTCAAGCAATAAAGAGAATAAGTGAGAGAATTTTTTAATTCCTAATACCTAAAGAACAAATAATATCTAAGAAGGTAATGAGGAGAGAGAAGATTTCTTCTTAGTTAAGGAATATGTTTTCCTATTAGGAAAGGGATGTGTTTCCTCTTAGATGAGCATCTTGGGGCGTGGATACCCACCCTTATATAAAGGGTAGTTCCCTAGTTCGAGTCCGAGAGAGAGAGAGAGATCCCACACTCTCCTCCTTGTTCTTTTCATGAAAACCCTAGTCGGGAATAGGGATCTATCCCTGGAGCAATGAAGGTTGGTTTTGTAGTCTTGATGGAGGCAGGGGGCTTCCACGACAACCAGGGATGGATTGGATATCGTGCCCGCACCCTGGACTTTGAGCAGCTCCGTCTGTAGGTCTACAAGACTGCTGCAAGTGCGACAGCAACCGCAGATGGATTTCGCTCAAGAACGGTCGTGTTGGCCATGACTGAGAGATGCTTTGCATGCGCCGGGGTATGGCGGAGGCAACATCACCGTCCTCGGTGGCCGTCGATGTCAAGAGAGGGAAGGAGGAGATGCACCCTTGGCCGCTAGGGTAGCAACAAGCAGATGGCGCGAGGAATAAGAAGGCAATGGGCCATTGGATGAAGTTGCCCCTCCACGGGTTGAAGAAACACGTCACTTATCGAGGGTAAAATCGACTTTTCAAAATAATTCCCAAACCAAGCATGTTGCATGGATAGAGGTGACGTGGTGCTCTCTGATTGGCTCTAGTAAGTGATATCTTGGAAAAATTGTATTTAAATATCAGTAGCTCGGATGGATACGCATAAAATATGAAAATTGCTTAGAAAAACGAGTGGAATGCATTAAAAATGGTTTTTGAGGCTAATTCCTCTTGCTATTCGAAAAGTAGTGTAATTTAGCAACTTCAATGAATTAAAGATTAAGAAACCCTATTTGAGATGATTAATGTATTTAGTAGGGTTTAATGGATAATTAAAGTTTATGTTAGCCTGTTAATCATGAAAAGATACATTAAGATAAAAAAGGATGAACTTGCACGTAATTGATTTAATTTAGAAGTTTAGGTGCATAAATATGCTTTAATGGGCCTGGAAACCCTAATATTAGTAATTGTGACTCATAATGGTTCTAATTATTCAAAATCATGAATAAAGTTGAGATATGATAATTCCAAGCTATTTCAAGTATAGAAGTTCCTAATTGTGGATAAATACCCTTAATGTAGTAATTAGGTTTTTCTAATGGATAAAGGTAGAATTAATGACAAATAGAGTTCATATGTGAATTAGACCATACTGAACTATGAATTGATGCTAAATGGGCATAATGATCTTGTCATGGATTAAAAGGATAAAAATGGTAGTTTTAATGAAAATTGTGCCTTTAATCCGAAATTAAGGATTATATGTTGAGATAATTAGGATTTAAAATAGTAAAAGATGAAGGGAAACCCTAATTGCAATGGAAACCCTAAAAGTGGACTAGAAGCCCTAGGAAGCGAGCTAGGTTTAATAGATCTTGATGGCATGATTAATAATATGAAATTGGATGCCTATTTCAGGATCAACTTGATGTGTGCTTGCTTGGTTTCTTAATTGGTTGAATTATTTCTGCAATCAAGTCAGCTTGACAGGTATGTGGTTAATTATGGTTAATCGCATTAGTTTCCCGAATGGTTTCCCGGATGATTCATCACATTGAATGCAAACTATCAGTTTGGATGTTCATACTTGCAAACTATAAAGTCACTATGATTATCACAATAAAAATAGAAGTGTGTATTCTCGCACCTACATGCCACCATGATGGATGATGCCAAAGGTCAAGCCCAGGAGGGAAGACCAATGGGCACCATGAGTGGTGACCCTAGACACCAAGCTCGGGATTGAGAAGGTGGTCTTAATAGAATGACTAACGGACACTATGAAGGGTGACCCCAGGCACCAAGCTCGAGATTGAGAAGGTGGCCTTAAGTCATTGGTAGAAGAGAAACCCTAAGGTGGGTATGCCACAGTTAGGGCAAAAGAAGTGGAGAATGTCATACTGAAAAGCGTAAATTGGCTTGTTAATTAACTTGATTGTGATAATTAGATTGTTAGCCATATTTGCGAAATTTTGTTTGTCCCCACATACCGACATATTTTGATATGCAGTCCAATGTTTTATTTGTCGGCGTTTTAGGTGCAAGATTGAAAAGGACAAACAGTAAAGTGGCATATGTGGAATTAAATAAGAACTAAAGTACAAAGGAGGATTTGTTAGAATAAACTCCAGATGTGGATAGCAGTAGACATACAAGTTTTGAAAAAGGTATGCAAAGTTTTTTTCATTACAACCTTTTAGTTTAGTTGGTAGAATTTGATAATTGTTATTGATTATTTGTCAAACCTTTGATCCTGTTAATTGGGATAACAACTCTTACCTTTCAGTCTCCCTTAATTGGGGGTTACCGGGAGGTGGGGTCGTTACATTTGGTATCAGAGCATAGGTTCCTCATTTAATCTTTGATAATTATTAAATTTTACAAACTCTATAGAACCCAAGGGAGTTATTAGAGGAATTTGGGAAAGACAGAGGTGTCTAGAAAAGGATCACATCTGGGGGCTGGAAAGATTTTCCTCCGCACCGCTAGTCGGAATATGAGGACTCCCGGATTAGTGTGACTGTCTGGCCAATGTCTCAGGATTTGACTCAAAATAAGATACCTTTAGGACTCTCTCATCTTATTCATCTCTTCTCAACTCAAATGTTGTTAAGGACCTTAAGGATTAGGGTTTTCTCTCTTTTCCTCACCCTCTTGAGGTACGGGTAAGGTTGATAAGGTTTAAGAAATCCTCCACCAAATTAATAAAAATCATGTAAATAAGATGTCATGGACATAAGCTTAATAGATTTAGCGTAAAAGAATAGATACATACTTAGGTCGTATGACATAAGTTGTCATGCCCTCAGGAGAGACCTGAGGATAGACCTTCTTGTCAGGAGGATAAGTAAAGAAAGTTAGTCTTGAATGTAGAGATCTCCAATAAAGGTAGAGACCTTGTACATCCTCTAAGGATGGTGTTAACCCTAACCCTAAGTGAAGGTTAGAGAGAGAGATGACACGATAAGTTAGGCTAGGTGTTTGGATAGACATGCCTTAGATGCCATATGAACCATGAGAGGTTGGATGACCTAGTTCCTTTGGCGACCCAACCCTAGAAAGGGTCGTTAATGGTAGAGAGAAGGATAGCTCCTTCATTGACGAGGTTAGAGAAGAACCTATGGAAGCCTCATGAGCTTATATGAGCATGGCATAGTAGGCACCTAGAATATGTCAGTAGTGAGAGCGGTAGGTTGAAACCCTGGCCAAGGGAGTATGTTGGATAGCTGATGAGATAAGCATAAAGGGCTAGGGATAACCTTGAGTAAACAAAAGATTGAACATAGGCTTCACCCACGTAGAGGTATGCTTGTGAGCTTGATCCATATTCATGGAGAGAGGACTTTTAGTATAAGGCTGGCTGTGGAGTTAGCTCTAGAGAGAGAGAGCAGGACGCAAGCAAGAAGGTTGGAATCCTAGACTCTGAGATTTGAGGAAAAGTGGGGAGTTGAGGATGATGCGACCTAAGTGGATGTTTGTGGTTGCCTCATGCTTGATCCCTGGAGGATGATGATCTCTTGGTTTCCATGAGAAGAACTAAACCCTAGAGAGAGGATGAGTCTGCTGGTACCTTGTACCTTTGGTATAGATGAGAAGAAGAGTTCCTTAGACCTGGAGAGGTTTAGTAATAGGTTGTGAGGCCTTATACCTTGTTGATTGTCATTGAGGAGAACTCAACTCTGAAGTGTTGCTCGAGCAGAAGGATGACAGGAAGTGCATGTCATGCCTTATACATGCTTGATTCATAGTTAAGAGGTTGAGCATGCACTTTGACAACCAAAAGTGAACCTAGGGTTCCTAGTCCTAAGAATGGAAGTGGTGTACCCGATGCTCATGATGAGATGTGAGTTTCTATAGATTCGAGCATGGTACTCCTCATGTTGAGAGGAAAAGGGAAACCCTTTAAGCTTAAGGTATGTTTGATGAACCCCTCACATCTAAGTTAGTGACATAGGCAGGTATGATCTTGATCCAATGTTGAGGATGATAACAAGTGTGAGCTAGCATGGTTTAGTAGGTGGTCTGCTTGTGTGTTAGTGGCTTGTTAGGGTTAAGCATGCTCATGTGAATGTAAACCCTAGACATAAGGACATTTGTGACCTTTGTTATCAAGAGGTGTAGTTTCCTCCCATCCTGGGAGAGGGACCCTTTTGTAGGGTGTATACCAGTTTTGTTGGTTTAGGGTTACCTAAAGAGGTTTCATAGGATCTTGATAAGCTAAGTGAAAAGTACATGGTAGGAGAATGAACCTTTAGACCCATAGATAACCATCTCTAAGTGCATGTTGATGTGTTACCATGGAGGTAACCGGTATGGGGCCTGACCAAGGAAGGAAGGTTGCCATGACCCCTATGAAAGGATGAAAGTTAGCCCATGAATACAAAGAAAGAGATGATGAAGGCTTGGGTAAGGTTCTGAGCTGGACATGTACTATAATAGAATCCTAAGTCTATCCTAGGGCCAGGTAGGGATAAGACCGATGGAAGTAGGAGTTTCCTAATTCCCTAGTTGCACATGACCATAGGGTCGGCAGGTAACATCTATCATTGTTTGAGGGCCATGGGTTAGGAGATTGATCACCTTCATGAACTCATGGGACCCAAAAGGCAAATGAGTAGGGAACTCTCTTGATGCATGAGGGAAGAGGGATGACCCCAAAAGTGCCAGCACCCTATAGACCTAGAGGAGATGACCAAGGAATGTGTGTGGACCCAAGTAAGTTTGAGACTATTTTTCCATAGAAGTAACTTTGATATCTAGAATGATTGTGAGGTTGAGACATAAGATGCACATTTCAACTTAGATTTAAAGGTGTAATGGCAAGGTGGGATGTACCATCTCTACTCTTGGAACAGGAAGAACTCTGTATTTGGACTACAGCCAAATGGTTATTTCCTCTTGTTATGGGAGTGAGAGATAGGACAATACACATGCCATACACCAAGGATAAAAGGTGATGTGAGTTGGAACATTGCCATGGGGTATGAGGACAAAAATGATATCATACTCTGGTGGAGTGAATAATACATGGATGGTTTACAAACACTAAGAGGAATAGTGAAGTCATCTTATGAGGATGTTTTTGTCATGAGCTATGAAGGTTGAGTTTGATCACCAGTAGGATGAGCTTAGAGTGTCCTTGATGAATATAGAGTTTGAGCTGAGATAATAAGTGAAGGTGTATGTCTTCAACATTACCCAACACCTAAGGATGTAAAGTGGTAATAGATGCTCCGGTTGAGGTGCAGCTACCTAGTTTAGCTAGAGACTGGAAGAGGCTGTTGGGTTAGCCCTAAGTTTGAAAAGGGATATATGTTTGGCTAACTCTAACAAAGGTTTTTAGTAGTTGTTCGGTTAACTAGCCTAGGCCTTGATGTAATAAAAGGGATGGTTGTAGAACCTCAGATGCACTTCTCTGGAAAAGAAGGAGATGAAACCCCGACTAGAGTGGTTTAGGGTTTTTGGGGAATTGATCTTGAGGAATCATGACATACAGGAGATCATGATTTAAGATCACCATACACCGTGGTACTACGAAGATAGTAAGTGACAGTATCACTTTGGATGCCTAAGATGAAGTTGCATGTGGTATGATGCCATGCATGACATGAGGTGAAGGACAAACACCAGTAACCCAACGTTTTGATATAGAGGATAAAGGGTCTCCGAGAGGGAATGGGAGTTCATCACTATGGATGTTCCCTAGACCAAGGAGGTTCAAGATGCAATATGGGTTATGGCAGATCGCCTTACCTATATGACATGAGAAAGAAATAATATTGTTAAGGGACAGATTCGGTTGAACTACATATGAGAGAGAGATGGTTCAACTACACCATGATGCGAGTTCTTGAGTTTAATCTAAAGTTTCACTTCCATGCGGTGGAAGTAGGTGCATGAAGAACTTGATGTTAGTACAATTTATCACCCCTAACTAATGGTTAGTATGATCCAGACTAGAGGGTCTAATGAGAGCATGTGTGCTCATTCAAGGTGATACATGGGGACAGTTCTTGTCTTCTGTAAGATGTGATGATAACCATCATAGCCAGTATTGGGATGTAAAGAAGCTCTGTAAGGGAGGTTGTGTCGGTCACCACTTCATTGAGATGATGCTGGTGAAGGGGCCTCGCGAAGGTCAGAAAAGAACCACAGTGTGTGCAGATGAAGTCGCTTTGATCGTGCAATGGCTGAAAAAGAGACCAAGGGAGACAGGAGTCGTGAGCTAATGCAAAGCAAGACTTACATGCAGTTCACTGTGGGTGAGTATGTGATGTGAAGATCCGACCCCTCTAAGCTACAGTTGAGAAAGTTGTCCCCGATATTTGGGTCCATTTGAGATGGATTGGTGGAGATGGTTGTGTTTAGCCTTACCCCTCAGGATAACATGATGTATAATGTGTTCCATGAGTCTGATCTAGAGCACCATGTGAGGTACCCAAGCTGTGTGTTGAGCCCTAAACCTATTCAACTTTTGAGAGGCTGGAATGTCCTGAGTCACTTATGAGGGTACGATATACCAAGGTAAGAAAGAACTCAGATGGAAGAATATGAGATGATGAAGGTTCTTGCGAAACACCATAGAAAGGGTGAAGCTACATGAGAGCCCTGATGGACATAAGAAAGGCTTATCTTGATTTGTTTGTTTCCTTGATCGAATTTTGGGGGCAAAATTCCTATATGAGGGGAAGGATGTTACAACCCCAACTTTTGGGTTCATTTGGTGAGAAATGTAATTTCTCATATTAATGATATTGGAACAAATAATGATATAATTTGTTTTGAATAGATGGGATTCATGTACAATAGCCTTGTTGGTTGTTTTGTGGGCTTTATTGGCTATTGGGCCCAATAACAAGGAAAAGACAAAAGGAACTCCATTATTAATAAGAAATGGAGAAAAGAAAAATGAAGAAACCTCTAGAAGGCAAAAGGATTTAATCCAAAGGTGGATTTTGTGCCTCTTGGGTTCCTTGGGTATCAAGGAGTCCAAAGTTGCAAAGAGAAAGCAATAAGAAAAGCAAAGATCAATTAAATATTTCTTTATTAAGAAAGAAATTTAAAATAATGATAAAATGTGGGAAATAAGTGAAAAGAGGTATAATTAAGTTATCCTTGATAGATTTTCGTATCCAAAGGATTCCTAATGCTAAATGGAATGCCAGTGAGGAAAATAAAAAGAAAGATAAAGAGAAATCATCAAAAAGAGATATTTGAATAAGAAATAAACAAGATAATGAGAAATGATGAATATATATGCATATAGAAGGATAATAAGTATCCTTAAAAAGGAATTTCGAAATCTTAGAGTTTCTTGGGGTCCAAGGAGACCCAATGGAGAAGAAAGAAAGAGAAAATACCAATAATGCAAAGTAAGAGGATAATGTGATACATTATTAATGAATTTTGTAGCAATACTAAAAAGGAAGTATTCTCTATTAAATTAAAATAGAATTTCGTGCCAATGGGTTACAAGTCAAGCAATAAAGAGAATAAGTGAGAGGATTTTCGAATTACTAATACCTAAAGAGCAAAGAATACCTAAGAAGGTAATGAGGAGAGAGAAGATTTCTTCTTAGTTAAAGAATATGTTTTCCTATTAGGAAAGGGATGTGTTTCCTCTTGGATGAACATCTTGGGGCGTGGATACCCACCCTTATATAAAGGGTAGGGCCCTGATTCGAGTCTAAGAGAGAGAAAGAGATCCCACACTCTCCTCCTTGTTCTTTTCATGAAAACCCTAGTCGGGAATAGGGATCTATCACTAGAGCAATGAAGGTTGGTTTTGTAGTCTTGATGGAGGCAGGGGGCTTCCATGACAACCAAGGATGGATTGGATATTGCACCCGTGCCCTGGACTTCGAGCAGCTCCGTCTGCAGGTCTACAAGACTACTGCAAGTGTGGCAGCAACCGCAAATGGATTTTGCTCAGGAACGGCCGTGTTGGCCATGACCGAGAGATGCTTTGCATGCGCCAGGGTATGACGGAGGCAACATCACCGTCCCCAGTGGCCGTCGAGGTCAAGAGAGGGAAGGACGAGCTGCGCCCTTGGCCGCTAGGTTGCCAGCAAGCAGATGGCGCAAGGAATAAGAAGGCAATGGGCCATTGGACGAAGTTGCCCCTCCGCAGGGTGAAGAAATAGTTCACTTATCGAGGGTAAAATAGAATTTTCAAAATGTTTCCCAAACCAAGCGTGTTGCATGGATAGAGGCAATGTGGCGCTCTCTGATTGGCTCTGGTAAGTGATATCTTGCAAAAATCTTATTTAAATATTGATAGCTCAGATGGATACGCATAAAATATGAAAATTGCTCAGAAAAATGAGAGGAATGCAATAAAAATGGTTTTAGAGGCTAATTCCTCTTTCTATTCGAAAAGTAGTGTAATTTAGCAACTTTAATGAATTAAAGATTAAGAAACCCTATTTCGAGATGATTAATGTATTTAGTAGGGTTTAATGGATAATTAAAGTTGATGTTAGCCTATTAATCATGAAAAGATACATTAAGATAAAAAAGGATGAACTTGCATGTAATTTGTTTAATTTAGAAGTTCAGGTGCATAAATATGCTTTAATGGGCCTTGAAACCCTAATATTAGTAATTGTGACTCATAATGGTTCTAATTATTCAAAATCATGAATAAAGCTGAGATATGATAATTCCAAGCTATTTCAAGTATAAAAGTTCCTAATTGTGGATACATACTCTTAATGTAGTAATTAGGTTTTTCTAATGGATAAAGGTAGAATTAATGACAAATAGAGTTCATATGTGAATTAGACCATAATGAACTATGAATTGATGCTAAATGGGCATAATGATCTTGTCATGGATTAAAAGGATAAAAATGGTAGTTATAATGAAAAGTGTGCCTTTAATATGAAATTAAGTATTAGATGTTGAGATAATTAGGGTTTAAAATAGTAAAAGATGAAGGGAAACCCTAATTGTAATGGAAACCCTAAAAGTGGACTAGAAAACCTAAGAAGCGAGCTAGGTTTAATAGATCTTGATGGCATGATTAATAATAGGAAATTGGATGCCTATTTAAAGATCAACTTGATGTGTGCTTGCTTGGTTTCTTAGTTAGTTGAATTATTTCTACAATCAAGTTAGCTTGACAGGTATGTGGTTAATTATGGTTAATCACATTAGTTTCCCGAATGGTTTCCCGAATGATTCATCGCATTGAATGCAACCTATCAGTTTGGATGTTCATACTTACAAACTATAAAGTCACTATGATTATCACAATAAAAATAGAAGTGTGTATTCTCGCACCTACATGCCACCCTGATGGATGATGCCAAAGGTCAAGCCCAGGAGGGAAGACCAATGGGCACCATGAGTGGTGACCCTAGACACCAAGCTCAGGATTGAGAAGGTGGTCTTAATAGAATGACTAATGGACACTATGAAGGGTGACCCCAGGCACCAAGCTAGGGATTGAGAAGGTGGCCTTAAGTCATTGGCAAAAGAGAAACCCTAAGGTGGGTATGCCAGGGTTAGGGCAAAAGTGATGGAGAATGTCATACTCAAAAGCATAAATTGGCTTGTTAATTAACTTGATTGTGATAATTAGATTGTTAGCCATATTTGCAAAATTTTGGTTGTCCCCACATACCGGCATATTTCGATATGCTGACCGACATTTTGTTTGTCGGTGTTTTAGGTGCAAGATTGAAAAGGACAAACAGTAAAGTGGCATATGTGGAATTAAATAAGAACTAAAGTACAAAAGAAGGATTTGTTAGAATAGACTCCAAATGTGGATAGCAGTAGACATCCATGTTTTGAAAAAGGTATGCAAAGTTTTATTTCATTACAATCTTTTAGTTTAGTTGGTAGAATTTCATAATTGTTATTGATTATTTGTCGAACATTTCATCCTGTTAATCGGGATAACGAATCTGACCTTTGGGTCTCCCTTAATTGGGGGTTACTAGGAGGCAGGGTCATTACAGTCCTCCATATGAAAATCTCAAAGAATGAAGAATAATCATAACTTAAGATAACATCGTGTGGTGCAATATCTATTCAGTGCAAAATTTTCTAAAAAGTAAAAACAAAATTAAGGAAAATTTCTAATTCAAAATTAAAAGTAAAAATGAAATTATTGATCGGGTTGCCTCCCGATAAGAGCCTTTGTTTTATGTCGATGGCTCGACATGAATCCTTCATTTTTCTGTCGGATTGGTAAGATCCATCATTGCTTCGATGCCTATGTCGGCTGAGGTGAAATATCTCTTCAACCGTTGACCATTGGCCACAAATTCTCCTGACTATTCACGCCATAAAATGAAATCACCATGCATGTAGATGCTCTTAACAATGTAAGGTCCAAACCAGCGAGAATGGAGTTTCCCTAGGAATAACCTCAGTCTTGAATTGAACAGTAAAACTTGGTCTCCCACTTGTATGTCCTTTGTTTTTAGATGACCATCTTGCCAAAGCTTTGTGCGTTCTTTGTAGATTCATGCATTTTCATAAGCTGTCATCTGGAGTTCATCCAGCTCTTGAAGTTACAGAATCCTGGCTTCGCCCACTTTCTTCATATCAAAATTCAGCTGTTTGATTGCCCACCATGCTTTGTGTTCCAGTTCTACAGGCATGTGGCATGACTTTCTATAGATCAACCGAAAAGGTGTAGTTCCAAGAGGAGTCTTAAAAGCAGTTCGGTAGGCCCACAAGGCGTAATTGATTTTCACTGACCAATCTTTTCGGTTACAGCCTACTATCTTTTCCAAGATAGCCTTGAGTTGATGGTTAGAAACCTCTACCTGTCCATTTGTTTGGGGATGGTAGGGGGAGGCTACCTTGTGTGTTACACCATATTTCCTAAATAACACTTCGAAGCTTATTTCTAGAAAATGAGAACCTCTGTCAGATATCATAGTGCGTGGGACTTCGAAATGGGGAAAAATAATATCTTTGAACATTTTTATAACAGGTTTGGAATTACTAGTGACGGTTGGTATGGCCTCTACCCATTTTGAGACATAATCAAACGCGACTAGGATGTAGGAAAATCCGTGTGAGGATGGGAATGGACACATGTAATCAATTCCCCAAACATAAAAAATCTCGACTTCTCGCCACAACTTAAGTGACATCTCATCTCTCTTTGTAATGTTACATGTTCTTTGACATTTGCTACTGTTGGCTATTTAAGCAACGAGTTTCAATAAAAAAAAGATCTTTTACTCAACTTAACCAAACTCCGCAAGTATACGGAGGTAGTATAGTCAAGGTCGAACACAAGTAGCAAATGATAACTTAATTGAACGCAACAGTATTAAAGTTCAACAATCTAGACCGGTTTTAAAGGGGCAGAAAGATTTGTTCCAAAAGCATAAAGATTAGGTTTTCACAACAAGAAATTTCAGATTTTAATTAACAAACTAGGATTAAAACGAAAGTCTGAATTCAGAAAGTTTATGAATCTTGGACAATAGGATTTCACTCATAAGCCATAACAATCAAAGAACAAAGCAATTTAAACACATAAGATCGAGTTTCAAGGAAGAGTTGTGTCACATTTCACCTCCCGGTGTAAATGTAACGATCATAACTCGAAACAACACTCTCGTGCATGAATTTCGTCTATGATCACAAACAGATCCTCAACTCATTCTTCTCTACTCTTGTAGAAGAAGAAGAGTTGCCAAGAAAAGCGTCTCCATACAAACCTACTTGTTTTCTCAAACTAAGCAAGAAAGCAGAAATCATGCATATAAAGCGGCCAACAATACATGCAAGGAAATGAGTTACTGACACCTTCAAGGTATAGAAACAAGAAGCAAATGCATTTAGTACGAAATTACTTGTTCATTACATGCTATGGCATGGGAGTTACTCTCCCATGCCCAAGAAAAACGATCTACTCGTCCATAAATATGAACAGCAGAATTTCTACAGAATTCTCAATGCTAGACATGGTTTTGGGAAGAAAAGACAAGAAGAACCAAAGATGTAACCACAAGGAGTAAGAAATCCGGCTTTATGACGAGATTCCCTTCCTTTAGCTGCTCCAAAACGGACTGACTCCTCTCCCGAGAAGCTGCACGAAGTTGGGGAAGCTTGGCTGCACTTTGGGGAAGACAATGGAGAAGTGGAGAAGAAGAAATGGCTTCTTTGCTCAAGAAACCACCTTAGTTCCTCCCAATTCGCCCTCCTCTGCTCTCCTCTGCCTTTGGGACGAGAGAAAACTTCTAAATGGTCGAACGTAACCGTCCCATTACTTCCCTCTTTCTTTTAAAATCATATTCTGCATTTTCAGAATTCTGAAACTGCCAGGTGCACGCCGTGCACTTTGGGGTGCACGCCGTGCGTCTCTCCAGAGCCTCTTCAGCAATTCACGTTCCAGGTGCACGCCGTGCATCTTCGTGGTTGAACAGAATGAAATTCCCCAAGATGTTGCACGCCGTGCACTTTGAAAGTGCACGCCGTGCATTTTACTGTTTCAGCAAATAAATCTTCTCTGGAACGGTGCACGTCGTGCATCTGAGTTTGCACGCCGTGCACTTTACTGTTTCTGTAGAAAAACATCTGAAATTAGTCATTTTTGTGACAAACTTGCAATACAAGTTATTGGACACGTAGAACAACTAAAATATGGCAAAACTACTATGAAAGAGACTGAATTACATTAGAAAGAACCAAATTTGTGTGTGATAACATGTGAAAAGATGATATACAAATCACACAACAAATCCCCCTAAGCTTAAACCATTGCTTGTCCTCAAGCAAAAAGAGCATGGAAATACAATTGAAGAATTGTGAAGAACATGAATAAATCAAATGAAATGAAAGATGTGTATAAAACCAAACCAACCATGCTCAACATGTTTATGCTCATAGCCATCAATTCAACTCAAACACCCAAGAAAAAGATTTTAGTTCAACAGGGGTGGCATCAATTTCAATGAAACAATCAATTAAACAACACTAGGTAGAATTTGGATGACCAAGCCAAACAATCAGTAGATGTACAACTCCAACTCTCAATTATTAAGGATAATAAAAGATGAAATCTTAGTTAAAAATTTGACAATTTTTGTTGTACTCTCTTTTTCCCAGAAAAGATATAGCAAATGATTAAGGGCTCTGACACTCGGCTGCTAATGTAGGCTTATGCACACGAGGAGTGTCGGTTGGGGTATTTTACCCTCTTTTAAGGCATACCACCTAACCATCGTGGCCATATCGGACTTACACTAGGCTAGCATGATATGTGGGTAGATTAGCCATCTTTAATGGGGTAAAGAGTCATTTAAAATTTTCCAAAACTTTGGAGAGTCAACTGAAATGCAACATTAACTAGATTTCTTCATCTGTTTTGAAAATTTTTCATTGAAAGAAAGTTTGCATATGTACTAGGAGCTTGGCAAAGTCATCCCGTATTCTAAATGATGTTGTACAGTTGATTTTTTCGCAAAAATTGAAACCATTACATGTTTTTAAACAATCAGGGATGTGAAAGATGAAATTTTCAGGCTAGAAGCATAAACTTGAGTTAAACACATGTTTGTGGTCCAAAAGTTTCATTTGATTTACACATGATTTTTACAATTTCTTCAATTGAAATTTCTCATAAAAGGAGGACAAATAGTTAAGCATATAGGGGTGAGTCTCATATCATATTAGATTTTCCATCAGAAAAAGAAGAACTAAAACAACAACTAAAAGAGAGAACAAAACAAAAGTACAAAAGCAAATGACATGAAGCAAATAACATGGAAAATAAAAGCTAAAAATACTAGGATACCAAATACTATCCGGTTGCTCCCCCCTAAGCCTAAAATCAGCAGTGTCCTCACTGCTTCATTCAAACTTTTGGAGTTTACAACCGGATACCTGCAATGAACAATATCAGAAGAAAGATCCCCCGCCTCCCTAATATGGGAAGAATTGACTGATGATGTCGGGGATATCCATCGGTGTTGCGGCTGATGAACCTGGTTGCTACTGGGCTTCTGGAAACTCGTAGTGCGGAGCGTCTGAAGCTGTGGTCTGCTGGCGAGATGGAGACTGGAAGGACTGTGGTGCTGGGTAGTGGCCTTGCGAGATGTGCCACACATCCATCCTGTTTGCCATGTCGTACACAGTTGAGTATTGTGCACTCAATTGGTCAAACCTGGAGTCATGCTGCGTGCCCATTTGATCAAAGCGGGTCTCCAAATGATCAAAACGCCGCTCCACGTAGGTATAGAGATGCTGAAAATCTGGCGTTGACCAGCTGTACTCGGTCGAGTACTCGTGGACGGTGGCAGAGGGGTGGCTGCTCCTGGGGTAGGTCCTGGTGTAGAGCTGCTGGCACCCCTGGCGGGTGTTCCGTCATCATTCTCTGGCTGAAGCTCTACTTTCCAGGTTGACTTGTCCTTGATATTATTACGGATTGCATCAGGGATTGTGATGAATTGTGTCTTTGTGATATAAACTTTGAACTTTGACTCGCTGTTGCCATGTTTTGAGATTAGACCACAGGAGATAAGATAGCTTATATCCATTAGATTTTTCCCTAGTGTAGGTTCTAAGCTACCTACATCCAACCCCAATTGCATAGCCAGGATGCTAATTACTCCGCCACACATGATGTCGCCAGCTTCCCTTTTCTTTTGTTTCTTTGTTTCAAGCAGCTTGTGCACAATGTAATAACTTAAACTGATGCGCTCATTTTGTACCACACACCACAAAAAGAAAAGATCAATCTTCCCTACAACACCCTGTGTTTCATTCTTTGCAAATGGTCCCGTGCTAAGAAGGCGATGAAGGATTCGGAAAACAGGGTTATGGATGCTAGAAGCCCGTGCATTCCGTGCCTTATGCACTGTATCAGAAGTGATTTCGGACCAAAACAGATCGCTGTTGAAAGCCGGAGGGTAATCAGTATAACCGCCAAAATTGCATTTGAGTAAAGTGCTAAACCGCTCAAGATTCATGCAAAACGATTTATCCAAGAGACGGAAACTGATTTTCTGAAAAGGGATTTGAAAATGATCACCTTTGGCCTTAAAGGTAGTAAGAAACTCGTATACCAGACGGGGGTAGGTTTTAGCAACCCGAGTGCAGAGAAAGTGTAGCCCCAAGAAGTTTAAGTGGTTTACTACCTCATCCTTGAAGCCCAGTTTGGTTACTGCTTTTTCACACATGTATCTTGAAGGGAGAACATGCCTTGTAATGAGAAACTGATAATCGGCGTCTTCTTCAGGTTTGACCATAAATTGTGTGGACGGTACAAAGGACTGTGGTTGCGGAGCGGAGGAGCTTGTTTCAGCTGCTACTTGGAAACCTAGACGGCTGCTGGCTTTCCTCTTGATTGACGCCATCAGATGAGTGCACGAGTGAACTGGAAGTCTGTTTCAGGCAGGTAGTTGCACGGCGTGTCTTTGCAGTGCACGGCGTGCATTCTTGAGGTGCACGGCGTGCATGATTCCAGAACGTTCTTTGCTGCATTTTGTAATGAAGTGCACGCCGTGCATTCTGAAGTGCACGCCGTGCATTTTGTGATTTCTGCAGAAAATTGTATTTTGTCAGCAGAAAATTATGACGGATCGAATAGAAATTAAGTCTAAATTATTACATTCATCCATGACAGGCTTATTAACAAAATTAAAGAGTGTTTTTTATATGAAGAACTTAAAATAAAATCTATCCTAATGTGGGGTCAACTCCCACGAGTTCCTCCATTTATAGTCCGAAGTAAGACTTCTTCTAGACTTTAGGCATCTTGTAGGGAGCAAGAAGCTCCTTTCTCCACATCTTCTCCACTTGAATAACGTTTGCAGCGTTGTCCATTTACTTTGAAGGTCCCATCCTTGCCTTGGAGTTCTACAACTCCATATGGAAATATCTTGAGTACTTGAAACGGGTCAGACCACTTTGACTTTAACTTTCCCAAAAAAAGCTTCAATCTGGAGTTAAATAACAATACTTTGTCTCCTTCTTTGAAATATTTCCTACGAATTCTTTTGTCGTGCCAAGCTTTTGTTCTTTCTTTATACACCCTTGCGTTCTCATATGCATCAAGTCGAAGTTCCTCGAGCTCTTGCAGCTGCAACAAACGCTTTTCTCCTGCTCTTTTCATGTCGAAATTCAGGAATTTTATTGCCCATAAAGCGCGGTGTTCTAATTCAAGCGGAAGGTGACATGATTTTCCATAAATTAGCTTAAAAGGAGTAGTCCCAATGCTGGTTTTGAAAGCCATGCGATATGCCCACAATGCATCATCAATCTTTAGAGCTCAGTCCTTCCTCGAACTAGAGACTGTCTTTTCACGAATGGTCTTCAATTGTCTGTTTGAAATCTCTACTTGCCCGGATGTTTGAGGATGATAGGGCGTAGAGATTTTATGGGTTACACCGTACTTTGAGAGAAGATTGTTGAACTGTTTTTCAACAAA
Source organism: Alisma plantago-aquatica (assembly GCA_963693085.1). Taxonomy (NCBI): domain Eukaryota; kingdom Viridiplantae; phylum Streptophyta; class Magnoliopsida; order Alismatales; family Alismataceae; genus Alisma; species Alisma plantago-aquatica. The sequence continues at coordinate 1,098,153,816 of OY856413.1, forward strand.
GTGTGAACCTCCATCAGAAATGACTGCATGTGGGACTCCAAACCGAGGGAATATGATCTTTTGAAAAAGCTTGACTACGGATTTAGCGTCCGGTGCTTGGGTTGGAATGGATTCAACCCATTTAGAAACATACTCACAGGAAACAAGAATATATTGATATCCGCATGAAGATGGGAATGGTCCCATGTAATCCACTCCCCATACATCGAACACCTCAACTTCTAGAATAGAGTTGAGTGGCATGTCATCTCGGTGGGATATTCCTCCAGTTCTTTGGCACCTATCACAAGATTTGACAAATAAATTGACATCTTTAAATAATGTAGGCCAATAGAATCCAGCTTGAAGAATTTTTTCCGCGGTCTTTTCTCCTCCAAAATGGCCTCCATAAGGAGAGGCATGGCAATCAGCGATGATACTTGGGATTTCCTCTTCAATAACACATCTCCGGATTAACCCATCACTTCCATGTTTGAATAGCAATGGGTCGTACCAATAATAAAATTTGACGTCATGAAAGAATTTTTTCTTCTGTTGATATGTCAAACCCGGAGGTAGCTGTCCCGTAGCAAGGAAATTAGCAATATCTGCAAACCATGGTGCTTGGATGGATGATAGCGCGTAGAGTTTTTCAATCGGAAAATGATCTTCAATGGGCAATAAATCTCTAGAATCTGTGGTCAACCTAGAGAGGTGATATGCAACGCTATTCTCTATCCCCTTTTTGTCTCGGATCTCAAGGTCAAATTCTTGCAATAGAAGTATCCAACGAATGAGACGTGGTTTGGCATCCTTCTTATTCAGCAAATACTTGATTGCAGCATGATCAATGTACACAATCACTTTTGAACCTACCAAGTACTGTCGGAACTTGTCGAAAGCATAAACGATCACAAGCATTTCTTTCTCCGTGGTCGTGTAATTGATTTGAGCTTCATCGAGTGTTTTGCTGGCATAATAGACGACATGAACTTTCTTGTCCTTCCGCTGTCCCAAAATAGCTCCCACTGCAAAGTCACTTGCATCACACATGAGTTCAAATGGGGAATCCCAATCTGGAGGCTGGATGATTGGAGCTGAAATGAGAGCTTCTTTGAGTTGGGAAAACGCTGCTTGGCAATTTTCATCAAATATAAATTATGTGTCTTTTGCAAGAAGAGAACATAGCGGCTTGGCAATCTTGGAAAAATCTTTAATAAATCTTCTGTAAAAGCCTGCATGTCCTAAGAAGCTGTGAATGTCTTTTACCGAAGATGGAGTAGACATCTTTCCGATTGCTTCAACTTTTGCCCTGTCTACTTCAATACCCTTGTTAGATACCACATGTCCTAGTACTATGCCGGATTGTACCATAAAATGGCACTTCTCCCAGTTTAGTACTAGGTTGACCTTTTTGCAACGGGCTAAGACAAGAGACAAGTTTAATAAGCATTGATCAAAAGAATCGCCGTATACACTGAAATCGTCCATAAAAATCTCCATTATATTTTCAATAAAATCGGAGAAAATAGCCATCATGCACCGCTGAAAAGTAGCGGGAGCATTACAAAGACCGAACGGAATATGGCGGTAGGCCTAAGTTCCATAAGTGCATGTGAAAGTGGTCTTTTCTTGGTCGGGTGGATATATGGGAATCTAAAAAAAACCTGAATATCCGTCCAAGTAACAAAAATATGAATGTTTTGCAAGACGTTCAAGCATCAAGTCAATAAAAGGCAAGGGGAAATGATCTTTTCTGGTTGATTTATTCAAACTCCTATAGTCAATACACATGCGCCAACCTGTAGCAATGCGTTTTTGTATTAACTCATCATTATCTCCTTTGATGACAGTTGCACCCCCCTTCTTAGGTACCACATGAATGGCACTAACCCAAGGGCTGTCACTAATTGGATAAATGATTCCGACGTCTATTAGCTTGAAAATTTCCTTCTTTACCACCTCAAGCATATTTTGGTTTAAACGTCTAGGTGGTTCAACAGTGGGTTTAGCATCATCTTCCATATTTATTCTGTGCATACAAATGGAAGGATGAATGCCTTTTAAATCATCGATGGAGTAACCAATGACATCTTTATACAAGCGTAATTCGGCAAGCAGTTTATTTTCTTGATCATTGGTTAGTGCATTATTTATTATGACAGGAGATGTAGAGTTTGGGTCAAGAAAAGCATACCTTAGCCCTGGTGGAAGGGCTTTCAATTCTACCTTTCTGCCTATCGTAGTATCATCAACCTTGTCTTCAACAAGTGGGGCATCTTCATCAATAGCTGTTGCTTTAGAAATAGAAGGTGCTCCAGAATTTTCAGAATTATCAAATTCAGCTGCATCGTCATCATAGAGATCAATCATGACATTATCTTCACTATCCTTTTCAACAGGATCAACCATATCAAGCAAATAGATTTCTTCGACACGTGCGGGCGCTTTCATAGCTTCATAAATAGAAAATTCCATATCTTCTTCTCTGACACGTAAAGTAAGCTTCCCTTCTTGGACATCCACAAGGCATCTGACAGTTCTCAAAAAGGGCCTCCCAAAAAGAATGGGATGGGAAGGAACTTCCGCCATGTCAAGAACAATAAAATCACAAGGTATATAGAATTTCCTGATTTCTACAAGCACATCTTCTACTATACCTTTTGGATATTTAATAGAGTGATCAGCTAATTCAATAGCCATTCTTGTGGGCTTTAGGTCCCCAAGATCCAATTCTTGCCATAAAGTGAATGGAATAAGGCTGATACTCGCACCGAGATCTACTAAACCCTTGTCAAAAGTGGTGTCATTAATCTTGCATGGCAGTGTGAAGGCTCCCAAATCATCAAGCTTTTGAGGTAGACGGTTTTGAATAATGGAACTGACTCGTTCAGAAAGCATTACAGTTTCTACTTGATCAATCTTTCTTCTTTTAGACAGAATATCCTTTAAGAATTTTGCATAGGAAGGCATTTCGGCAATAACTTCAGAAAAAGGAATGTTTACATGCAGTTTATTGATTATGTCCACAAATTTCCTGAACTTTTGATCTTCCTTCTTATTGGCCAATCTTTGAGGAAAAGGTGCAGTTGCTTTGAAAGAAGGTGGAGCTTCAGCTTTACCTTTCTCCTCGCTGTGATTCAGAGTGATGTCCTTTTCTTCAACAGTTTGCATCATGTTCTTCTCCTCAAATGGAGAAGGTCTTTCAATTTCAGCTCCGCTTCTTAGGATAATGGCATGGGCTTGCTGTCTTGGGTTCACTTCCGGCTGGCTTGGAAGAGAACCAGATTGTGGAGTCCTTTGCTGATTCAAGGCTTGTTGTGCTATCTGATTTTCCAACATCTTGGTGTGGGTGGAAATTCCATCCACTTTTGTAGAGAGTTGCGCAATAGCATCTTTTAAAAGCTTATCATTTCCTCAGAGTTCCTCATTTTGTTGCATTTGTGTTGATATGAATTTCTCCATCATAGCTTCCAAGGAAGAACTTTGGGGCTGTTGTTGCTGCTAAAAACCCCTGTTATTGAAACCCGGTGGATTTCCTTAGCGGTTTACATGTTGTTGTTGTTGCTTCCCTTGCTGGAAATTTTGGGTATTGCTTGCATTCCTGTAAGAGAAATTAGGGTGGTCTCTCCATCCTGGATTATATTGGTTGGAATAAGGATTGTATTGTTTGTTTCCCTGCATCCCAACTGCATTAACATGTTCCAAATTTCCATCCATAGCATTAGGGGCAAAACAAGAGGAAGAAGTATGCCCTACATTACCACAAGCTTCACATGTGGCTTCAGTGGATTGAATTGGTAGAGTGGTCATCTTCTCAAATTTCTATGTGAGAACATCTAACTTTGCAGCAATTAGATCAACGACATCAATAGTATGCTTTCCTCCTTGCTTTCCGGCTGAAGAGCTTGCTGTAGAGGTGGATTTAGCTCGTCTATCTCCTCCCCATTGGCAGTGATTGAGAGATATATCTTCAATGATATCATAGGCTTCTCTATAAGACTTGGTCATTAGTGCACCGCCAGCTGCGGCATCTAGAGTCAAGCGAGTGTTGTAGAACAGTCCATTATAGAAGGTTTGAAACAAAAGCCAGTTTGTCAAACCATGGTGCGGGCATAGGCGTTGAAGGTCCTTAAACCGTTCCCATGTATCATACAAGGTTTCTCCTTCACATTGAGAGAAATTTGTAAGCTGGTTCCTCAAGTGAGTTGTCTTGCTTGGCGGAAAGTACTTTGCAAGAAAAGCATTAAGCAATTGGTCCCAACTCCTAATAGACTTCTTGGGAAGAGACAAGAGCCACGCCTTGGCTCTATCTCTTAGAGTGAAGTGAAATAACATTAACCTGATTCCATCATTTGACACTCCATTAATCTTAAAAGTGTTCAAGTATTCCAGAAATTCTGCAATATGAAGACTTGGGTCTTCATTAGCTGTACCCCCGAAGTGATTTTGCTGAATCATTTGCATCATGGAAGGGGAAATTGAGAAATTGTTTGCTTCCACAGCAGGTAGGTCGATGGCTCCACAAATATTTGTGGCAACCGGCATGGCAAAATCCTTTAGAGGGCGATCGTCCTCCATGGATGAAATAGTTGGTGAAGCTACTGTAGAAGATGAAGAAGACGATGGTGGTGTTGATTGTGGCGGTGACGATGGTGAAGTACCTCCAAAAGGTAGTTGTTCTACTCTTCTTGTTCTCCTCAAACTTGAAAAAGTTTGCTCTATTTCAAGGTCTAACAAAGCGGGTGTTTGGAGACCTCGTTGTGAACGACGCATGCAACCTGAAAAATGACAAGAAAAATTAAGAACACACTAAGAGGTATATGGAAATTCGAAAATGATGAATGATGGTCTAGTCTCGAATACTAAGTAATACTTATTACTCCAATTAAGTTACCGTAGCTCCCCGACAACGGCGCCAAAAACTTGTTGGCTATTTAATCAACGAGTTTCAATAAAAAAAAATGTTTTACTCAACTTAACCAAACTCCACAAGTATACGGAGGTAGTATAGTCAAGGTCGAACACAAGGAGCAAATGATAACTTAATTGAACGCAACAGTATTAAAGTTCAACAATCTTGACCGGTTTTAAAGGGGCAGAAAGATTTGTTCCAAAAGCATAAAGATTAGGTTTTAACTACAAGAAATTTCAGATTTTAATTAACAAACTAGGATTACAAGGAAAGTCCGAATTCAGAAAGTTTATGAATCTTGGACAATAGGATTTCACTCATAAGCCATAGCAATCAAAGAACAAAGCAATTTAAACATACATAAGATCGAGTTTCAAGGAAGAGTTGTGTCACATTTCACCTCCCGGTGTAAATGTAACGATCATAACTCGAAACAACACTCTCGTGCATGAATTTCGTCTATGATCACAAACAGATCCTCAACTCATTATTCTCTACTCTCATAGAAGAAGAAGAGTTGCCAAGAAAAGCATCTCCATACAAACCTACTTGTTTTCTCAAACTAAGCAAGAAAGCAGAAATCATGCATATAAAGCGGTCAACAATACATGCAAGGAAATGAGTTACCGACACCTTCAAGGTATAGAAACAAGAAGCAAATGCATTTAGTACGAAATTACTTGTTCATTACATGCTATGGCATGGGAGTTACTCTCCCATGCCCAAGAAAAAGGATCTACTCGTCCATAAATATGTACAGAAGAATTTCTACAGAATTCTAAATGCTAGACATGGTTTTGGGAAGAAAAGACAAGACGAACCAAAGATGTAACCACAAGGAGTAAGAAATCCGGATTTATGACGAGATTCCCTTCCTTTAGCTTCTCCAAAACGGACTGACTCCTCTCCCGAGAAGCTACACGGAGTTGGGGAAGCTTGGCTGCACTTTGGGGAAGACAATGGAGAAGTGGAGAAGAAGAAATGGCTTCTTTGCTCAAGAAACCACCTTAGTTCCTCCCAATTCGCCCTCCTCTGCTCTCCTCTGCCTTTGGGACGAGAGAAAACTTCCAAATGGTCGAACGTAACTGTCCCATTACTTCCCTCTTTCTTTTAAAATCGTATTCTGCATTTTCGGAATCCTAAAACTGCTAGGTGCACGCCGTGCACTTTGGGGTGCACGCCGTGCGTCTCTCCATAGCCTCTTCAGCAATTCACGTTCCAGGTGCATGCCGTGTCTTTTGGACGTGCACGCCGTGCATCTTCGTGGTTGAACAGAACGAAATTCTCCTGTGATGTTGCACGCCGTGCACTTTGAAAGTGCACGCCGTGCATTTTACTGTTTCAGCAAATAAATCTTCTCTGGAACGGTGCACGTCGTGCATCTGAGTTTGCACGTCGTGCACTTTACTGTTTCTGTAGAAAAACATCTAAAATTAGTCATTTTTGTGACAAACTTGCAATACAAGTTATTGGACACGTAGAACAACTAAAAGATGGCAAAACTACTATGAAAGAGACTGAATTACATTAGAAAGAACCAAATTTGTGTGTGATAACATGTGAAAAGATGATATACAAATCACACAACAGCTACATAATAGAACAAAGTTGTAGGAGTCTTTGGATATGGTTGGCCAAAAGATACCACACTGCAAAACCTTCAAGGTAGTTTTCTTAGAACTCATATGGCCACCAACTGGGCCTGAGTGACATTGCTCTAAAATTTCCTCAGTGATACAACATCTGTAGAGACCATCAACACAAAGCTTGAAGAGGTACGACTCATCCCAGTGATACTGCTTCACATCATGCATGAATTTCTTCAATGCATTTTTAGTGCATTTAGGGTGGATGACACCAGCGGAAAGGTAGTTCACATAGTCTGAGTACCATGGGGAAGCTTCTGAGACTTTCATAAGCTGGTCGTACGGAAGAGAATCATTCATTGGGATCTTCTCAGTTTCTAGGGTGTGGATGTGACTGAGGTGGTCTGCCACAACATTCTCTGTACCTTTCTTATCTCTTATCTCCAAATCAAATTCTTGTAAGAGGTGAATCCATCCAATCAACATGGGCTTTGCATCTTTCTTCACCAGGAGGTAACAGATAGTGGCATGATCTATGTAGACAATGACTTCAGAGCCAATGAAGTGGGATCTGAATTTGTCAAAGGCATACACAATTGAAAGGAGTTCCTTTTTAGTAGTTGCATAGTTCCTCTGATCTTCGTCGAGGGTCTTTGATGCATAGTAGATCACATAATGTTTCTTTTCTATACATTGGCCTAAAACATCACCCACATTGTAATCACTGGCATCACACATAATTTTAAATGGGTGATCCCAATCGAGAGCTCTGATGATGGGTGTTATTGTAAGGGCATGTTTCAAGTAGTTGAAACTTTTCACGCATTCTTCATCAAAATGGAAATGAGCGTCCTTTAGCAACAAATTTGTCATCGACTTGGTTATCTTGGAGAAATCCTCTATAAACCATCTATAAAAGCCTACATGACTGAGGAACACACAAACCTCCCTTACATTTGTGGAGATAGCGAGTTTGGAAATTACTTCAATTTCACTCTGTCTACTTCGATCCCTCTACTACTGACTCTATGGCCAAGGACAATGCCTTCCTTTACCATAAAGTGACACTTCTCTCAATTTAACACAAGATGTGCTCCTTCACACCGTTTAAGGACAAGGGAGAGGTGCTTCAGGAACAAGTCATAAGAATATCTGTAAATAGAAAAATTGTACATAAAAACTTCCATGATAGTTTCAGTGAGACCAGTGAAAATAGCTGCCATGCAACGTTGAAAAGTTGCAGGCGCATTGCACAGGCCGAATGACATCCTTATAAAGGCATATGTTCCAAACGGGAAAGTAAAAGTTGTTTTCTTTTGGTCATCTGAATGTATAGGAATTTGATAGAATCCACAGTAACCATCAAGATAGCATAAATATTCTTGGTGAGCCAACCGCTCTAAGACTTGGTCAAGAAAAGGCATCGGGAAATGATCCTTATGTGTTGCCTTGTTCAACTTCCTGTAATAGATACACATCCTCCATCCAGTGACTATTCGAGTGGGGATGAGTTCATTGTCTTCATTACGTATCATGGTAGTTCCACCCTTCCATGGTACAACATGCACGTGACTTACACATGGTGAATCAGAGATCGTATAGATAATACTTGTTTTGAGCAACTTAATAACTTCAAGGCGGACAACTTATTTCATAATCAGATTAAGCTTCCTTTGGTGTTCAACAGTCATCTTGTGGTCTTCTTCCATGGGTATTTTGTGCATGCACATTGCTTGGCTGATCCCGGTGAGATCACTCATCTTGTAGTCATTGGTTTTTCTTCTTTCCTTTAATTCTGTCAAGAGTTTATCTTCTTGTTCAATCGTTAGATCTAAATTTATGATGATTGGGGAGACCTTGAGGTCATCTAGAAACACATACTTCAATCCCTCGGGTAGGGGCTTCATTTCAGGAGCTTGTGGTTTCTCACATGGTTCTTCAGTAACATCCACAACTTTGAGCTCTTCAATTTTGGCTTCGAGATCTTTTTTAGCAGTGTCAAGATGGAGAACACAATTTTTCACCTATTTGTCAATTGAACTATCTACATTCGGATTAGTCATAGCCACTCCTAAAGGGTCTTCTTGTTCATAATCCTCTTGCATGAGGAGTGACATCTGCTCTATGCAATCAATCAAGTAGACTTCTTCTTGCATGCTTGGTCTTCGCATACTTTCAAAAAATTTGAACTTGAGAGTTTCTTTACCTAGTCTGAGCAGCAAGGTTCCTACTTCAACATCAATCAGAGCTCTTGCAATGGCGAGGAATGAACGGCCAAATATGAGAGGGTATCTGGCATCTTCTTTTATATCAATGATGACAAAGTCACACAGAACATAGGAGTCTTTGCCTACCTTGACATGTACATCTTCAATGATTCCTAAGGGGAGTGTCACAGAGTTATCTGCAAGTTGTATGGTCATGCCAGTTGGGAGAAGCTCAGCAAATCCTAGCCTTTTGCAAAGGCTAAGTTGCATGATGGAGATGCTAGCAACAAGATTGTCCAATCTCTTCTTACACGAAGAGTCACCAATATGGAAAGACATCCCAAAAGATCTTGGATCTTTCTGCTTTTTCAGCATCTTGCTCTAAATAATGTCTGAAGTGGTTGTTGCTAACTTAACTGTCTCATATTCTTCAATTAAATACTTTTTGGTGAGAAGTGACTTCAAATACTTTGTCCAGACTGGTATCTTAGCTAGTGCATTTAGTAAGGGTATATCAGCATGAAGCTTTTTCAGAGCTTCCTTGAACTTATTGAAACTAGTATCAAGCTTGGTTTGTTTCAAATGTGTAGGGAAAGGGGGACGAGGCTTGTATACCGAAACATCTGGCTCTAGTGTTTTTGTCTCTACAGCAGTAGGTTTTTCAGAGATTTCCTTGTCTATCTTATCAACATTCACTGGTTCTTTTGGTTGAGACTCAGTTGTGGTAGAGTCTTGGACAACCACAAAGTCATCCTTGTCTGTAATAACCACATGTGTCTTGACAGGAGGATCATAATAATCTTTTCCAGACCTGGTGGTGACAACCTTTAGTTTCTTAGGGTGCTTAGGATTATTCTCTGGTTGGCCAGCAAAGGCTCAGACATGTGGCTTCATGCTAGCTGCAAGTTGAGCTAGTTGAGATTCAATAGCCTTCTGATGAGCTTGTTGGTTAGCTATCATAATCTGCTGTGACTACAACATCTTCTCAATGGTTGTTAGCTTGTCATTAGGAGAGACGGGACCAGCTTGTTGCCCTTGTTTTTGATAAGGCACTTGGTTGGGATTCTAGAATTGAGGGTTGTTCTAATACTGGTTGTAGTTCCTATTCTGAAAGTTACCCCTATAGTTCCCTTGATTCTCAAAATTTTGTTGTTGGTGATACTAGAATCCTGGTGGACCTCATTGTTGATTATTTGAACCAAGTTGTCGTGAGTTTTCCGCTCCTGAAGGATTTCCATATTGAAAACTAGGATGGTTCCTATTCTGATTCAGATTGTAATATCCTTGACTAGGGATGGTGTTGACAGCATTAAGATTTTCCATTTGACCATTATCTCCTTGGCCACAAACGTTGCTTAGAACAACATCATAGAAACATTGTAGGCTAACGTAGAATGATCGGTGCCTTTGCATGCTTCACAGAATAGTGAAGTTGACTTGATCTGTTCTTGTTGTTGAGGGGGTGAGTGTCTTCTTTCATAAACTATAAGAGATGATTTTAGATGGTATTTCTTGGCAACTAGGATCTTAAGGGATTCAACGATAGATTTGTACTCAGGAATAGCTTCATCCATAACTACCTTCAACAGTCCTTTGCCTACGGATCTACCCCAATTATCTTGATTTTTAGCTCCAAGGGTGACAACCTTCCACATGTTGTCATAACTCTGACGTATGAAGTTTCCTCCAGGTGAGGAGTCTAAGAACTTCTTGATATCATCATCCACACCCCTGTAAAAGGTTTCGATTAGTTGATTCTTAGGGATTCCATGGTGTGGACACTTGCGTAGGAGCTTTTTGTGTCATTCCCATGCTTCAACAAGGGTTTCTCAAGGGACCTGAGTGAATTGCACTATTCAGCCCCTAATTTCATAGGTGAGGGAGGGAGGGTAGAATTTTTCCAAAAAAACATTTTGAAGTTGTTCCCAAGTGGTGATGGGTTCTCTTTGCAATGAGTTGTACCAACTCATAGATCTATTGAAAAGAGAGTATTTGAAGAGACGGAGTCAGATGGCATCGTCTGGGACTCCATTTTGCTTTGTCATAGCACATAGATCAATAAACCTCAGAAGGTGTTCTTGACTATCTTCTCCTTGTTTACCATAGAATGGGCTGTTTTGAAGTAAGGTGATCCAATGTGCTCTTATCTCAAAGTTTGGAGCATTGATGGGAGGAGGTTGCACTGGGTGATGAACGTCAGCAGCTTTAGGAATTGAGAACTCCCTAAGGTCCTTCTACAGTTCTTCTGCTTGCGATGCTACTTGAGCTGCTTGGATTTCTTCTTGAACTACAACTCTGGCTTCTTGCATGAGCCTATCTCTTTGCGCATTAAGGGCTTGAGCTACCCTTCGGGCTATTTCCTCCTCTTGTGCCATTCTTGCTTGGTTTTCTCTGTTCTAACGATGAAATATTCTATCTATCTCAGGGTCAAAGCTAGTAGAGAGTCTGAAAATGTTTGAGCGGTGCATGCACTAGTCTTCGGGGGTACCTGGGATGGAAAGATCTTTTAGAAGTGAGATGGACTAGCTGATTTCATTGTCCCCGGCAACAGTGCCCGAATTTTGATGTTGTCTATTATTGCACTAACAAATTCACTTGGGGTTGAAATTGAAGTGTTTTTAACCAAAACCTTGTGCAATAATACCACCCGCAAGTGGACGAGTCTTATTGCAGTATGGTCAAGGATCGAATCCCAAGGGAAAACATTTTTAAGAATCGTTGCTACTCGAGTCTAGCTCAAGTAAGACTAATATTTAGAACAAAGGGTTGATTTGAGGTTAATTAAACTAATTGCAAGAATGTAAAGAGCAAGATTAAAGTTGAATCTAGATTAATGATGCGGATCACTGGGGTGGTCCCGGGTTTCACCACCACTACACATGCAAACACATCCAAACACAAACATCCAGACAAGATCTATCCATCCAAATAGAGATGTTGTGAACCCTCTGTTAGGATGTTTAGGTTCACGTAAGAATCACCTTAGGCATCAGATTTCTTATCGCCATCCGGATCACGTACTTACGACTCTGAAGATACATATATCCAATTGAAGCTACAACCCTCAATTAGGATGTTTAGGCTCATAGAAGCATCGCCGTGGGCTAGATGGCTCGTCCCCTCACGGATCACTCACTTATGACCTCAGGGAATCCCATCCGATTTCTCATCAGGGAGTCAACCGCATTAATCGACATTCAAATCCTACATATAGAAGTTCTCGCAACATAGGAACGAACAAGATAAATGCAAGCAGGTGATCAATCCACAAGCACACATCGACGATTAACAACGTAATGAAAAGTTACATACATTCCATGGAATGTTTAATGAAAAGGCATATAAGCAGGGGCAGCGAGGCTAGTCCCCGCACCCCAACAAAAAGAAACTACTTACTCATGATGAGAGGAACAAAAAGAACAAGAGAAAGGGAAGATTCTACCATGAGCATGATGCAGATGGTAGTCACAGCTCGATGAAGATACAGTCTTCTACGCCACGTCAAAGTAGATTTATACGAGGAGCGAGGGACACCACGAAAGATGGGGCATACCTTCTCTCTCCACCTTCCTTCTCTTCTCATCATTCTTTCTCACAGAGAAGGAGCAGACATTGGATGTGTATGTGGTGTGGATGTATGTGGATGGATCTGGATCCCTTTCCAGGGGTCGAGCCTGTGTTTAGGAAGCCTGGTGACATCTCGGATTTGATTCCCAAATGAGGAACCTTTTGGTCCTATTATAGGCTTCAGTAGAGTCACACTAGGTTTGGACTTCTTCTACAATTTTCATAGTTTGGGAGACTGTTTAATCTCTCATGGTTTGGGAAACCTGATAATCCCTCATGGTTTGGGATCATGAGCATTCTTTATGGTTTGGAAACCGCAATCCTTCTCTCAGTCTGTGGAAACCGATCTCCGACCTCGCGGTTTTGTGTCTGCTATCCTCCTCACAGTCTCAGATGATCAACTGGCCTCACATTCTTAGCTTCTCAATATTGGGCTTCGGTCGCTGCCCTAGAGGTTTTGCTTTCCTAGTGTTCTTTGCTCATGCCTTCACACGGTCTTCACTCCAATCGATCCTCAATGTCAATCGATCTTAGGAGTCTCGTGGTCTTTGCTTGCTCATTAATTTTGGGCGCTCGTGCGGTCTCGCCTCTCTATTGTCCAACCATTCTTGGAGTCTTGCGGTTTGAGTGGGGTCATGATCATTACAGGTGGAGGTGGAATAGGACTACGAGGAGGCGGCACTGCTGGGTGTGTGCTAGTGGTTGTCACAGTTTGGTGGTGGTGGTGCGGCGTGATGGAGATGGGGGAGGTCGAGGGCACTGTAGACACATGTGGCGGATGAGGAAGTGGCTCACGGTGGCGGTAGAGCGGCAGGTGGTGGTCTTCACAGTCTCGGGGCCGTGCATGTGCTTCTCGTTGTTTGAGGACTGCTAGGGTCCTAGCGGTTTGAAAACCACTTGGGCAGAGTCTTTTCTTGGTCTAGAGACTATGTGGAGGAGAAGGTTATCACAGTAGCAAACCGTGAGCAGGTGGCGGGGTTGTAGGTGTGTGCGGTGTAGTAGGTTGACGATGGATGAGGGTGATCGTGGAGGCAGGAGACTGCATGGGCAAGAGACGGAATGGATGAAACCACTAGGGCAAGTTGGCGATGGTGATCATGGTGGTTGAGGGTAGGAAAGCAAACTGTGATTCTTGCTATGCTGTGAAGAAGACGGTTGATGGAGGTTGAAGGTGAAGCACACCAAGGTGGTGATCTAGGGTTAGTGAGAGGGTCTTGTTGAAGGTGTATGGAAATGTGCTCAAGTTCAACGGAGGAGGTGAAGTTGATCAGGGATGTGGCGATGATCAGAGGATCTATGATTGGTGAGAGACATCTTGAGTAAAGGTGGGCCTGCAACCAGAGGGTGGACCCAGTTGAAGATCTGTCTCCATCATGGCTTACTCAATCTGCATGAAATCACAGAAAACCTAGTCAATAAGATTTGATTGTCCATGAATTGAGTAAAATCATATATTGTAGGTTTTGAGAAATAAAAGCAAGTGTATTGAGTCAAATTGGGCCCAAGATGGCGACTGAAATCATGGTGAATATGGATTCATCACCCCAATCCACACTTTAGACCCAAAAGGGAATGATATACAAAGGGTTTAAAATTGCCCGTCCCTAAGGGGATCTAACACACAAGTATATAAATGCACCTTCCTTAAATAAACCAAGTGTTAATTACATAGGGGCCCGAAGGCATAGTAGTACTACAGAAGAAAACTTAATACATTAGAAAACTACTTGCAGAAGAAGTAAAGCCTATACTAGGAGTCCTGTAACATACTAAATCTTGCGTTCATTTGCAATTTAACATACTTTTATGATTCCATTTCGTTCATATCCTTTTTGGCCTTTTTTCTAAATTTTCCTATCTTTTCTATCCTCTTTGGCTTCAATAATGAAATTGAGCAATACTTAATGGTGTGAATTATATTTGACCCACATTCATTTCAATGAATGGGTTTTTGTACAAATATCTCAACTAGTGCTGTAATTAGAGTCTAATAATGCAAAATGATCATTAATGAGAGACCATTAGTAGATTATATTGGGACAAATAATAAGTAATAATATGGAATTGAGTTAGTTAATGAGAGAATAATCCTCTTTTCTTTTCTCTCTCTTCCTAAGTGACAATAAAACATCAAAAAGAGAATATTGTGGTGAGATATGGCTCTTGAAAGTAGTATATGTTGCCTACCTCGAATTTCACTCAATGATTTCATTAGAAGAGTCTTTTTAAGTTAATTCACCCTTTAAATGCATTAATATTCAGATTAATAAAAATATATGAAATTATGAGCCATATTGTGCATAAAAAATAGATCTAATTGCATAGCATTAATATCAGCCTATGGTCCATATTTGGGGTCATTCGGTCAATGTTTGACCTATCAAAAAATTAAACAAGATTTGTATATAGTTTGAATATAGTTTTAATTCGATTTCATTAATGTGCCAATGTAACCTATGGTTTCAGTTTTATTAAACATCACCTGTTACATTTTCATTCATTTTCCCCCATGCACACCATCAGATGGTCCTGGATCAATTGCAATTGTGATAGGATATCCCCAAAGTCATCCTCTTCCTATGAATTTCTCACGGCTCAATGTCGTTATACAACAGTTGATCCCCGAGTGGTTTCCCCCCTTGTTACTCCATCATTTTATTTTATTCTTGCACCATTGAATTTGCAATGCTCTACCATTTCTGGCGAGCCATAACTTGCCTTCTTCTTTGACCTATGGATGAAACACCCATTTAGGACTTTGCTCTTCTCGCAGCCCCCATCTCGCAGAGTGAGCTACATGCCATCCCATGGTCATTTAAGAGGTCAAAAATAATCATTATGGATCACTAACCTCTCTTCCTCCTCGCCCAATTTTACAACTCACACCCAGAAGCCCCTGGACCTATTTTTTTCTAGTTTATGGTGACAACCTCTTCTCTACTACTCTCTCCGCCATCATGGTTACAATTGGAAACCTGGTAAACACTACCTTGGACCCCTCTTTCATTTTGCATTGTTCATTTGTGCCACCTTGGTCCCAGTTATCGAGTCCTATAGGCACCTTCAACCTTCACCCCTGTTATCCATTTCTTCGGCTAGCTGGTGGCCAACTGACCCTACTTTTCCCAGACATTGTTCCCTTTGATCGTGACTTGGATTTAGGAATCCTTTTTCCTTATTTCATTGTCCAATTTTCTATAGTTTTAGTTTTAAAGGAAGACATGCCCTTGGTCATGGCAGTGGGATGAGCCATGGTGCTCCAGTGCCCCAAAACCTTTCCCTTGGCTCGTTGGCCTCAACTTGTCTCTGTGAAGGCATCAGGGACCTCAAGAATTTGGTATGGTGCTTTGGCCTCAGCTTTGGATCGAAGGTTTGCAGCTTCAGGTTGCTGCTTGCGACTATGGCCAAGAAGGGTGGAAGAAACCAGGTCAATGATTGACCTTCGTGGTCCTACTGCATCGATTGGTCAATATTCGTAGCATGGGTATTTTTGTCCATTCACATGAACATTTTGATTTATTGGCGTAGATATATGTTTAATGTGAAATGACTAAAATCCCCTCACTCATTTGATTATTATGTCATGTGTGCCTAAGGGTGTTTTGTATTTCCCCAGTTATTTACATTATCTTATTTTCTGATTTAAATGATTATCATGCTATAGTTTTTATATTTTCTGATTGGCTAGTTTTATACAATTCATGTAAATTATTGGATTATAAAAATTACAAACAAATACTCATTGGAAATTATATTTCACAAGGAATATGATTTTATGATTACTAAGCATTGATTCGCATCCCTATTTTGATGTTCATTATAAACACCAATTTAATTATATAAAAAGTCTTAAAATATGTAACTAATTCATTTTAACACCACATTTAAGAAATAAATATGTTTTCTTAATCAAGAGAATACAAATAATTGATTGGTCCAAGTTTTGAGTCCTAAATTGATGGTTTTCATTGAAGGTCCAAAAATTAGGGTTGTTACACTTAAAATATTACCAAACCAAAATATATGTGATGAAACCTTGTATCTAGGGTAAAAGTGACACTGGACACATTTAGTTGGTGAAAAGCCTTCTTTAGGACACTCAAGTGATGCTTAGGACTCTAAATTGACGTATGTGTATGTGCAACCCTATTTATGTATGTGCATTCTAAACCCTAAGTTGGGCATTTTTATCCAAACCTAATTTCTCGATGAGGCATGAGCCTATACACTAGTTTCTACATTCTTTGTTTATTCCACTTCAATTATTATCGGGTCTTGGACCCCATTTGCAAAGTTCTCAATTTCTTAAATCTGTCCTTAAACTATTCTAGCATGATGAAGTAAATGACTAATTAACTAATGTAATGTACATGAGTACAATCCACCCATAGTGGGCATGTGTTATTTCACCCAGGGGAATATGATAATTCTCCCCATTTTATATATTTTTGGGCACTTTGGAATGTGTTAATTCTCCCTCAGCTAGAGGTTGAGGTTAGGTAGGTGCATCAGTCATATATTAGTTTAATGTAGTCATATTAAATCATACATGCAATTTTATTACTATTTGACTTGGCAGAATTCTTAATTATTTACTTGCTTCATACTTTTAACATTTCCTTAGCATAGAGGAATCATTACTCCATGTTTACATTTTGCTATACTTTATTTGTCCTTATTGTTTAAATTGACACATACCTTTTCTCTCCTCTTATTGGGTGATCCCAACTACCCAGGTTTAGGATTAGAGTGCACAACAAAAGCATGGTGAACTAGCCTAAGATTAGGAGAAGGTGTTCATCCTTCCATCATAGATGTAACATTCTAAGATTTGAGGCCTCAAATAGAATCATCTTATAAGGAATGATGGACTACCCATATCACCAAGGTGCACCTCCTTTTTTAGGAGCTCATCATGAAAAAACTCCATAGTGAAGCGTGCTTAGCTTAGAGTAGTACTAGGATGGGTGATCGGTCAGGAAGTTGTCCCCGACTTGTGCATGAGTGAGGATAAATCATGCAGTTAAGGCTATTGGTGGTCTGTGGTGCCAGTCATTATGCCTGAAACTCTTCTAGAGCCTTGGGCGGTGGGCCCAAGTGTTTCAAATGGTATTAGAGCCAATTCCCCTCTAGTAGGTGGGGCCCACATGGGCATGTTGCATGCCAATCTTAAGTCGTGTGATCCAGGCAAGTTGGAAAGAGCTATGCTGAGATGAGATGGAGCCGCCCTTGCGCTGGTAGCTACAGATGGGACCTGGGTTTCCATGGGCCATTATGGGTCTACACCGAAATGGGGAAGAGATTATTATGGCTATATAATTGAACCTTGACGAGGACGCAAAGAGTCTAAGTGGAGGAGATTGTAACATCCCATGATTTGAGGCCTCAGATAGAATGATGTTATAAGGAATGATTGGACTACCCATATCACCAAGGTGCACCTCCTTTTTCGGGAGCTCATCATTAAAAAACTCCATTGTTAAGCATGCTCATCTTGGAATAATCCTAGGATGGGTGACCAGTCGGGAAGTTGACCCCGACTTGCGCGTGAGTGAGGATAAATCATGGAGTTAAGGCTAGTGGTGGTCTGTGAGGCCAATTGTCATTCTTGAAACTCTACTAGAGCCTTGGGCGGTGGGACGAAGCATTACAATGGACTTATTTGCTAAGTTATTTTATTGGAGACATATTGGTGTAGCTTAGTTTCCCTCTACCATAGATCTTTTATTTGTATAAAGCATGTACACCCTTATTGGGAAATTTTTTATGTACTCTTTATGAAATAGAATATAGTCAATGTTTTTAAATTCCATTGCTATTCATTGGTGTTTGGTTTACCATTTTTAGTAGAGAGATGATTTCACTTCTTTACAGCATGGTATCAGATGTCGTGGTAGTTGGAGTCTTGACTATTTCAATTTATCTCCCTACTTAGAAACCCTTACCGCATATAGTTTCCCTTTATTTAAGATATTCACCTTAGAATTGACCTATGGAGAAAGGTTGATTTAGGACCACAAGTATTTCATATTAGAAATATCTTTAGTCAACTTTTAGGTGATTAGCCTATTAGGTAGCTACTAGGACATAAGTTGAAAGTAAGGGTGCCTAGAAAGGGTCAGGGTCTGGGGGCTGGCAATATTTTCCTCCGTGCCATTATCTTGGTTTACAAGGACTCTGGAGTCCATATGACACCGGCTTGGCCTGAGCTAAATTGATTGTCTGAAATAGCATACCTTTAGGCAAATAACCTCAATGTTGAGTATCTTTAGGAACCAAATATATGATGATTTGGTTACCCAATTAAAATCACCTTATATCTCATAAGTTCCTTATATGAGTCTTAGATTTCCATGTTTAGGGGTAGTCTACCCTATACTAGACTTTGAAGTTTGGTAATAATGAAACAATTAAGTGACTGAGTCTTATACATGATTTGACTAGACTCATTATTTTACCTCTAGTTTAGTTTGACTTGGGGGGTCAACCCTTTTAAGGGGTGGAGTAGTGGTAGTAGTAGTACCTTGATAGATTTTACATTTTATGGTTTCAATGAAAAAATCCCTTTTAGGGGGATGGAATCCTATAACATAGCCAAATCTAGCAACTTTGGAATTTGAAATCGTAACTCCATTGAAAAGAGATTAGTGAGCTTATATGATTAGTACTGACCAAATAAATTATAATAATAATTTAACATGTTTGTTTATATACTAATGAATATATAATAAGTCATTTAATAAGAAGTTCATATGCTTGAAACCTAACAAATATTGAATGCACATAATATAAGGAACTCAAGAATTGTGAATACACATAATGTTGTCCATGCCACCCTAATGATAAGATAAATGCATAACATGTAATGGTCATATTTACCTAATCCCTAAGATTTAATCATCTAGCCTTAACATATATACATATGAATCCTTAATGCCTTCATGATCATTAGTGACATTATGTGTAATCATCAAAAATATACTTTGGTACATATAAATAGAATATAATCACCTAATCATAATTTAATCAAGTTATCAATAAATGTAAGGCATATTACCTTTATTCTCTAATACAAACCTCATTAATCACCTGATCATAATTTGATATATGAATCAATTCATTATAATGCAACGTGTTCCACCTTATTCAGTAAAATATATATAATGACTCAAATACAATTTAAGAGTATTTGGATTTACATAAGCATGATTACTAAGTCTACAATAATTCCAAATGCCTAATGTGATTTTAAATGTATAATTTATAATATGAAGTGTAAATAGGAGAAAATGGTTAGTGATGACATTAATGTGAGTAAGAAAAGTGATGTGACAATGTGTAATATAGGTGTAAGAAATTAATGTGACATTATTTAGACTTAATAACTTGTTAGATAATATTATATATTCCTTACAAAATAAGTTATGATAATTTTATATGATGGTAATATAATGATAATGGAGAATAAATTCAAGTTATTAAGGGTTGTGAGCTAACATATTAATAAATATTGAGATGATTTAGTAAACCCTAATTGTGCTTAAAATTCTTAATCAGCAATGAGAAATACATATGATTTGTACATAATGTAATTCAGATGTAATTCTTTTGACGACAATGTGAATACAACATAACACAATTTATAGAGTATTAAGGATGATGTAATTTCATAATGAAGATAATGCTAATAAGTCAAGATATTAATTGTGTTATAATTAATAAAAGGTAATATGAATAGTGGAATCATTAGTAAAACATAACTTATGAGTAGAGCATGTGAAGTACCATAGATTAGAGGTTACCACCTTGTTGGGATGCTATGTACTCACCCTTCCCTTTTGTTGAGATTTTGGGGATGAAATCCTCTTTAAGGGGTGGAGTGTTGTAACATATTGAATCTTGGGTTCGTTTTCAATTTAACCCACTTTTAAGATTATTGTATTTCCTTCATATCCTATTTTGCTTTTTTCCTAAATTTTCCTATCTTTTCTATCCTCTTTGGCTTCAATATTGAAATTTAGCAATACTTAATGGTGTGCATTATATTTGAACCACATTCATTTTGATGAATGGGTTCTTCACAAATATCTCAACTCTTAGTAGATCATATTAATTTAGAGTTTTTCTTTGCTTTTTGGGACAAGAAATAAGTAATAATGTGGAATTGAGTTAGTTAATGGGAAAATAATCCTCTTTTCTTTTCTCTCTCCTCCTATGTGATAATAAAACTTAGAAAAGAGAATATTGATGTGAGATATGGCTCTTGAAAGTTATATATTTTGCCTTCCTCGAATTTTACTCAAGAATTTCATTTGAAGAGTCTTTTTAAGTTATTTCACCCTTTAAATGCATTAATATTAGGATTAATAAACAATATAGGAGTTATGAGCCATATTGTGTATAAAAATTATATTGCATATCATTAATCTAGGCATTAATATTAGCATATGCTCCAAGTTTGGGGTCATTTGGTCAATGTTAGACCCTTCAAATGAATTAAACAAGATTTACATATTAATGCGCCAACATAACCTATGGTTCCAGTTTTATTAAATGGCATGTGCTACATTTTCATTCATTTTCCCTCATGCATACCATCAGACAGTCTTGGATCAATTGCGATCAAATAGCCCTAGAGTCATCCTCTTCCTCTGAATTTCTCACAACTCAACACCATTATACATAATTTAATCATTGAGCAGTTTCCTCCCTTGTGACTCCATCATTTCAATTGATTATTTTGCCATTGAACTCACAATGCTCCACCATTTCCGGCGATCCATAACTCACCTTCTTCTTTGACTTGTGGATGAAATGACAATTTAGGGCTTTTCTTTTCTCGCCACCCCCATATCACAGAGCGAGCTACAGGCCATCCCATGGCTATTTAAGAGGTCGAAAAAAATCCTTGTGGATCACCTTCTCTTCCTCCTCTCCTAATTTCATCACTCACGCTCGGAAGCCCCTGGACCTACTCGGTTCTAGTCTCTGGTTTCCACCTCTTCTCTACTGCTCTCTTTGCCACTGTGGTTACTATTGGAAACATGGTAAGCACCATCTTGGACCACTCTTTCCATATGTGTTGTTCATTTGCACCGCCGTGGTCTGAGTTATCAGATTCTATAGGCACCTTCAATCTTCACCCATGTTATCCATTTCTTTGGCTAGCTGGTAGCCAACTGAACTCGCTTTTCCCACACATTGTCCCCTTCGATCGCGACATGGATTTGGGAATCCTTTTTCCTCATTTCATTTTCCCATTTGTTGTGGTTTTAGTTTTGAAGGAATACCTACCCTCGTCAATGGCGGTGGGATGAGCCATGGTGATCAAGTTCCCCCTAACCTTTCCCTTGCCTTGTTGGCCTCGACTTGGTTCCGAGAAGGCATCGAGGACCTCAAGAGTTTGGGACGATTCTCTGGCCTCGGCTTTGGATCGAAGGTTTGTAGCTTCAGGCTACTACTTGTCACTATGGCTAAGCAGGGTGGAAGAAACTAGGTCAATGATTGACCTTGGTTCCCTTGCTGCTTCGATTGGTCAATATTTGTGGCATGGGTATTTTAGTCCATTCACGTGATCATTTTGATTTATTGGCGTGGATATATGTTTAATGTGAAATGACTAAAATTCCCCCACTTGTTTGATTATTATGTCACACGCGCCTAAGATTGTTTTGTATTTCCCAAGTTATTTACATCGGCTTATTTTCTAATTTAAATGATTGTCACGCTATAGTTTTCCCATTTTCTGATTGGTTAGTTTTATATAATTCATAGTAAATTACTAGATTACCAAAAAATTACAAATAAATACTCATTGGAAAGGACTAATTTTCCTAAGGAATACGATTTTATAGTTTTTAAGCATTTGCATCCCTATTTTCATGTTTAATATAAACACCATTTTAATTATATAAAAGCCTTCAAATATGTAACAAATTCATTTTAACTCCAAATTTAAGAAATAAATATGTTTTCTTAATCAGGAGAATCCAATTAATCAATTAGTCCAAGTTTTGAGTCATAAATTGATGTTTTTCATAGAAGGTCCAAAAATTAGGGTTTCTACACTTAAAATATTACCAAACCTTAATATATGTGATAAAAGCTTGTATCTAGGGTAAAAGTGACATTGGACACATTTAATTGATGAAAAGCCTTCTTTAGGGCTCTCAAGTGATGGTTAGGACTCTACATTGAGGTATGTGTATGTGCAACCCTATTTATGTATGTGCATTCTAAACCCTAAGTTAGGCATTTTTATCCAAACCTAATATCTTAATTAGGCATGAGCTTGTACACTACTTTCCACATTCCTTGTTTATTCCACTTCAATTATTCTAGGGTCTTGGACCCCATTTGCAAAGTTTTCAATTTCTAATATATGTCATTAAATTATTCTAGCATGATGATGTAAATGACTAATTAACTAATGTAGTGTACATGAGTACAAACCACCCATAGTGGGCATGTATTATTTTGCCCAGGGGAATGTAATACTTCTCCCCATTTGATATACTTTTGGGTGCTAGGGAATGCGTTAATTCTCCCTCACCTAGAGGTTGAGGTTAGGTAGGTGCCTCAGCCCTATATTAGTTTAATGTAGTCATATTAAATCATGAATGCAACTTTATTACTATTTGACTTGGTAGAATTCTTAATTATTTACTTGCCTCATACTTTTGACATTTCCTTAGTATAGTGGAATCATTACTCCATGTTTACATTTTGCTATACTTTATTTGTCCTTATTCTTTAAATTGGCACATACCTTTTTTCTCCTTTTGTTGGATGATACCAACCACCCAGGTTTAGGATCAAAGTGCACAAGAGGAACATGGTGAACCAGCCTAAGATTAGGAGAAGGTGTTCATCCTTCTATCATGAACTTATTTTTAAATTTCTCTTATTGGAGACATATTGATGTAGTTTCATTTCCCTCTACCTTAGATCCTTTATTTGTATAAATCATGTACACCCTTATTGGGAAAATTTTGATGTACTCTATATGATATTGAATATAGTCATTTTTTTTACATTTCGCTGCTATTCATTGGTGTTTTATTTACCATTTTTAGTAGAGAGGTGATTTCACTTCTTTACAAGTCCCATTTAACTTTATCATCCCTATGAAAGATTTGATTTTGCTGAGCCATCATATTAAGTTGCACCATCATCATCATAAGCAACAATAGCTAATAAGCATTTGAAATTCATACATGTCAGCATAATATAACAAAATATTGTATTGAGTACACCTACGTGTCTTTTATATACCTCTCATTATAACTTGGCAATAAGATAAAGATAATACTTGGCAGTAGTAAAAAAAATATGTCAAAACAATTATACTTGAACGAACAATGTTTATTATCAAAAGAGAACACATATTTTAAGCTTATTTTCCATTATATATCCATGCATTGACCGATGAAGGTTTTGATGTATTCTCTCGATTTCAAAAAAATTGAGATTAAGGCCTTTATGATCGACTACCAAAGAGTTAGATCATGTGTATAATGTGACTGACTACCAAAGAGTTAAGTCACTTCCATGCACCGTACTACCAAATAGGTTAGTACTATCAAATAATGGACAAGACAATTTATGTTCAGGTTTTGTAATATACGTATAGGGGAAACATCATTGAAGTTGATCATAAATAAATATCTATTTCAAATAGTACCATATGTCATGTCTTTTATGCACATAATACAACCATACTACATAGTAGGGCCAAGTAAGAGGTAAGGGCATACCTTCTACTCAGAAATGGGGAGTCCATAGATGCTCATCACTGGTCCCTTTGTATTCTTCAAATTATGAGAGATTTGGAACCAACTAGATATATTGGAAAACTCATCATTTTATTCTAAAAGAGTAAAAGTGGTTCTTTTCTTAATTAGGGTCATGAGTGTAGAGTATGAGTCTTGGAGTACAGATTTGATTCTGTATTTGGAAGTATCATGTCAGAGTAGGATTTCTAGATGATTTTGTTGGTCGTTAGATCATGATAAATATATATAACAATTTTGGTAAACAAAATAGGGAAGAGAAGTGTAATAATTGACTTTTCTAATATTTGATTCACATTAAAGAGAAGTGAATGTCTGATAATCATCTTGATACATGTAGTAGACATGAGAAATATTTTGGTGATTTATCTTTGCATGAATATTTTCTAAATAATTAAATAACATAGAACCATATTTGTACATGAGTATTTATACAAGTCAGATCTAGGATTAACTGGTGTTAGATTCATGATCCTCATATTTTTTTGATCAAAATAGAGTACTAGTTTGTATTTTTCTGATAATCTTACGATTTGTAATGATTTTCCTATGATCAGAGTATATTCTGGCGATTATAGAAAATAGAGGATAAACAAATGAAACAGGAAAATAATCAGGTCGTTGATGCTCAGATTCGACAGTCAGCATAAAACACATTGTAACACCTGGGCCCACTTCCCAAGGCTCTAGCAAGGTTTCAAGAATGACGACTAGCCCAACAGACCACCACTAGCCTTAACTGCGCATTTTTTCCTCACTCACGCTCAAGTCGGGGTCACCTTCCTCACTGGTCACCCATCCTAGTACTACTCCAAGTTGAGCACGCTTAACTATGGAGTTCTTTAGTGATGGAATCCTAGAAAAGGAGGTGCACCTTGGTGATATGGGTAGTCCAGTCATTCCTTTTAAGAGCATTTTATCCAAGGCCTCAAATCCTGGGATGTTACAATCTCCCCCACATAGACTCTTACGTCCTCATCAAGGCTCAACTATATTGCCTCATAATCATTCCCCTTTTCAGTGTTAACCCAAGTGGCCCATGTACACCCAGCTCCCGATCATGACTACTAATGCAAGGGTGGCTCCATCAACTCAGATAGCCCTTTCCAACATGCCTGGACACTACCAGCGCATGGGCGGCTACATCAACTCAGATAGCCCTTTGCAGCATGCGTGGACCGCAAAACTAAAAGAGTGGCATGCCACAGGCCCATGTGAGCCCCACCTACTAGAGTATAAATGGCTGTGATACCATTTGTAACACCTGGGCCCACTGCCAACGGCTCTGGTAGGGTTTCAGGAATGACGACTGGCCCCACAAACCACCACTAACCTTAACTACATGCTTTTGCCTCACTCACACGCAAGCCGAGGTCAACTTCCTGACTGGTCACCCATCCTAGTACTACTCCAAGCTAAGCATGCTTAACAATGGAGTTCTTTAGTGATGGGCTCCCGTTAAAGGAGGTGCACCTTGGTGATATGGGTAGTCCAATCATTCCTTTTAAGATCATCTTATCTAAGGACTCAAATCCTGGGACGTTACACACATGATACAGATTATCAGACAAGTAGGATGTGGCATGTAATTACCTCACTGATCCATGTAGGATCTAGTTATCAGTGAGGGTTCCACTTCTTATTCTCCTTCTTCAGCTTCTTGGAAGTACAATCAATACTTCAGAGTTGACACTTTTCTCAAAGAACATGATTCATCCTAGATGAGTTGGATAACACATAGATATGGTAAAATTCCAGACATCTGCCATCCCAAATGTTCTAGTACCTAAAGGGAAATGACTATTGTTTTGCCAATCATGAAACCAAACTATATCTATGATGATAATGAAAGATAAAGCCTTTGCTCACCCCAACTGCCTTGGCATTCGTCTTCCTACCACACGTCACAGGTACCTTGGGATGCATTGTTATGGAACAACTTCCACACACTTACTTAGAGGTGTTGTGCATACAAATTCATACTAAAGAAGATATCTACTACCGATCGTCTTCAGAAATGGGGATTTGAGGCTGAACTCCTTTGTGTTCTGTACAATGAGCAGGCTGAAAGCCACTATCACCTATTTTTTAAATGTAGGTTTTCCAAATACATGTTAACCCTGCTCTCTTTGAAGATGGGTTGGGGTGGTCCTCAACCTCATACCATTGATGACATGATCCAATGGTGCCTTGACAAATTTAAAGGTAAAGGCAACATTAGAGATTTGGGGGGTAGCCTTTTATGTTGTTTGGCACACCATTTGGTAGGAGAGAAATGCTACAATTCACGACCCCAACAAAAAAGATTACCTAGTTGTTTTTGACAAGATTGTACATAATCTAGGTTGGTGGTTTAAAACCAAAACCTAAGATTGGGAGATGTGTTGCACTCTCATTCTTAGGATGTGGGGTTTTGTAGAGTAACCCACTGTGTATATGAGATTTTTTAGTTTCCCTTGTACTTGTAACTTGGCTTTCTTAGTAATATTTTACCTCTTCCAAAAAAAAAGAAACTTCGACGAGCTCGAAAAGGTGGAAGGAGGGTTTCTTGTGCACAATTGATCTCGCGGTCACCTTCGTGAGGTCTCTCTAGGTCAAAGAGGTGAGGTCTCGAAGCCTGGATCCCTCTAGAGTGTTATGCCGCCTAGGCGACCGG
Source organism: Alisma plantago-aquatica (assembly GCA_963693085.1). Classification (NCBI taxonomy): domain Eukaryota; kingdom Viridiplantae; phylum Streptophyta; class Magnoliopsida; order Alismatales; family Alismataceae; genus Alisma; species Alisma plantago-aquatica. Next base: position 1,098,180,518 of record OY856413.1, read on the forward strand.
AGCAAGCTATCGGGGTGAAGAAGAAAAGAGATGCAACATAGGTATAGGGAGTTTTGAGGCCTCCTAATGTGTCGTTGAGGCTGTTGGGACCACCTTGAGGCCTGTGCAGTGGTCGCATTGGAGTGGTGAAGGTGGTGCTTGCCTGATCAGTAGTTACACTGAGGAGAAGCTGATCAGAGCGAGTTATATTGAGGGTGGAGTCATCGGGGCTCTATTTGGATGAATTAGAGGCAGCAACGAATTAAAGTGTTCTTTGTGAAGCTCACAAGTGGGTTATATAGGCGAGAGGGAGAGCAATTTATAGATGCCCAATTTGGGTTGGGCACACAGGAGAGAGTTGTCTCCAGTGGTGGTCATCAATCACGATCTTAGTGATGAGGTTGATCATGTTTTAGGTCAATGAGTTTGTGGAGATGCAGTTGAGGTAGTGCCTCAGTTAGTTTTTCATGAGAGAGAATGGAGGGGCGAAATTGTGGTTGACATATGTGGTCTTTGCCTGCATCCACAAACTCGTGGACCGGGTGGAGGTTGAGGATGACTCCTCAGCCATCCAATCCATCTGAGATCACCCACATCAAGTGGCTCAGATGCAGTGCGTGGAGGGAAAAGAGGGGTGTGACGCTCTTAATGTCATGTTGGTCGGTATGTGATATCAAGGAACCATGATATGAAATCAATTAAAAGAAGATCATGTAGAACATTATTGGAATCTTTAGAAAATTATAGAGAGGGATAAGAGTATCAAATTTACATAAAATTTGAAACATAACTTCATATTAGTAATCCCAAGATGTTGGTAATGTTTGAGCTCAAAAATAAAAACTTTTATTGGTTAAGATTTCTCTTTGAAACTAGGGGTTTAGAGTGGAAATACTATAAAAGAAAATGATTAAAAGATATAGAAATTTCACCTTGTCACATCCTAATCACCTTAAAAGAATTTGTCCTCAAATTTAAACTCACTAAAAGAGGTGAGGAAAAAATTAATCCATATCCGCCTACAGTTCTAATGTGCGTCGTTTAGCACACCAATCATTAGGAAAATTATCCTAGAGTTTATCCTTTTTCTACTCTCTGATAAAGGCTAGTATAGAAGGTTTCAATCCACAGAGACGATGGAGAAGATAGTTGAGTTTCAAATCTGATTGTGATAACAAGAATGTAAAATCCATTTTAAGAGTTTGTTAAAACTAAAACAAAATTAAATAAATATTTTGAATTAAAGATCATCTAATCAAAAGAAAGAAATGCCAAAGCTAAGGGATTTCACCACCCTATCCGATGTGAAAAGAGACCAAATAAATTACATGATAAGAAGGATAAAGGAAGGTATGTGAAACATTCGTAAATGAATCACAAAAGATGAACTCCCCATGAACCCATTGCTCCTGGCATTCACGGATCCTAGTTCAATCATCCTAATAGGGACTTTTCAGAGGTCTCATTGAAATTCCCATGAAATCGATTTGGTTGTTCTAAATCTTGGGTTCCATGGTCGCATGCACTATGATTAACAAGCGATGAAAATGATAGATCACTTATTTAAAATTGTTGACATCCAAACCAAAAACCATTTATCTAAAAAGTAGTGTAAAACTTTGATCTAATCATCACATGGCTAAGGGGTTGCTCCCCTCACCTCGGTAACAAAGTTGCTATCTTTCCATAAGAGGAGAAGCAAAAGGAAGAAGGAAAGAAGCCATAGACCATGGGAAGAAGGATCTCCAAAGAGATCTAAGTGATGTCAGTTAGATGGCTTGATCCTTTAATCCTCCATTCCAAGATAAAATAATGAGAAGTAAAGAACAAGAATAACAAAGACCCAGAGATGAAGAACCAAATTTGTATTGCAAAAAATAAAGATTAGAACTATGTAAGAAAATGTGAGTACAAAATTGAGGACTACAAACTAAGACTCTATTGCAAGTAAGACTCGGTTTACAACTAGACTCGATGATTTTTCTTGTTGAGTCCCCCTCCTTTTATAGGGGAAGGTGGGGTGCAAACCCTAAAAGGTGAGAAGAAAGAATGGAAGGGGCGGATGATGTTTGTCTTAATCAAGAGAAAGTTCCTTAATAGGCAATAAAGAAAATCATTGATTACCTTCTTTTGACCTTTCAAATTCTAGCTATCTCTCTGTTGATTCTTGTTCCTAAAGTTTCATGTGAATTTTGGCTTGTAACAAGATTTAAAGTGCACCCACAAATATATGTTTCTTATATACCTTTGAATTTCCTTTCCAAAGAATATTTGAACATTAAATTCCTCCTTGGGATGTGAGAGTTATTCCTATTTTGGTGCAAGGTATATATTTAAGTCGGGCATTGTGGGAAAACAAATAGGCATGTTCACTAGCTGGTTGACAGTCAAATGACTACCAAAATCACCAAGAAATATATGTTTCTTATATAAATTAAAAATAGATTTTCAAAACATATCTAAACTCCAAATTTGGAATTTTTATGTGGGAGTTATGACTATTTTGTGTTGTCTATACATGAATTTCAGGAACTGAGAGAATTGTGCAAAACATCTTCCAAGATAAAATTAATTATTGGAGTGATTAGACCATTTTCTTACAGAAATCTAACAAAACATAATTAAAACTCCAAATAAAGAGAGAAAATCTAAACAAATATAATTAATTACAAAATTAAGAAAATAAATAACAAAAAAATCCTAAAAATATATCTAAAAGACAAAATTAAAAAGGATAAATACACATTTATCAAATAACTCGGACTTGAATCTTTGTTTATCTCAAACAACTAAAAATCAGAACTAATTCCAATTTATACTAACAACATGTCTATCCTCACCCATGTAACATCACTTTACTTCTTACCTCCAAATTTGGCCAAGCAGCTCAATCTCCTAAAACTAGAAAACACAAAATTATATATTACATATAAAAAACAAATATCATATATTGTTTCTAAATCATGAATAGAAAAACATTTTGCCTTACTTTTGCTTTGATAGTCTCATTTTTATTATTGTGTTTTTTATGTGAGTTTTTGCGAAAGAATAAGATGAAATTGGGGGGTATGAAAACAAAAAAGGATGTGAGAATATTTTTTTGATATCTCCTCTATTCGACTCGGGAATTGAATTTTTAGAGTTGTGTCTACATTGGTCAAATTTTTTTCACGTGCACTTTCGGCGTCTTTTGATGGTACACCCCTTTGCAGGGTATGGAATTTTTGATAAGGGAAGCATGCTGCCCTGGACTAGATTTTTTTCTTGTGGTGATTCTTTGCTTCTCTTTTTTAGAAAGAAAATAAAGGAACACTTATTTTCTCTTTTTTATCTTTTTCAAAAGTGTCATTAAATCAGAAAGTATATTCATGTTAATCACATTATATGAAATTCATATCAAGTTAATCCACAATTAAAAAATAAAGAAAATTGTGTTTGGTTTTGATTGATTCCATTCAACTCACCAACTTTTCCAAGGAGTGATGGTATTTTAGACATGGTAACTTGTAACAATTTTTGTAAAAGATTTACTAAATTCAAATAGGTACAATGATAAATGTCTATTCATATTGTCCGACTAGATAAAGGTCATTTTTCTACAATAGAAATAAAATATGGCTGACTAGATATTGGCCCTGAACAAAGTAACTATATGCAAAACAAATAAAAAGGAAAAAATAATTAAAAAAAGATAAGTGGTTGGAATATAAACATACCACCCACTCCACCCCGAACTTAGATTTTTTCTCATCCTGAGCAAAAGACAAACTCGAGATGGAGGGAAGAAAATTATTGGGTTCACTAGGAGGCCCTGGTAGCTCAAAAATTGTCCAGTTGAAGGGGATGTGTATGAGGGTTGGGACCTTTACCATAGGAGCTTCATAGTGTACCCTATGATAGGGTAATCATGGAATCTTAGTGGGGTGATCATATTTTCTTTCACCTCACATTCCCTCCCATAAGATTAATAGATCTTCCTTCAATAGAAATGGAAGTGTTGATGATGGATGTGGATTGGGGGAGGTTGGTGAGTACCCGACCAGTAATGTCGGTAGAGCAGGATGTATAGAGTCGGGTGGAGGATCTGGCTCAGGTTTTCCCCCATCATAATGACCTGCATATGGGAGAATTGATGTTGATACAAAAGATTTCAAATTATTTACAAAAGTGTTTTGCTTCTCCTCAAAATTAATGCCATCAACATTAGGATTGGATATAACATATGACTCTAATTCTTTTTTACAAGGGGTCCCCAAAGATTTACGAGGGATGAGGATGTATTCCTAGAAAACCAGATAAAGGAATGTATGGGCTTCTTCTAAGGGTGTGTGCCCTTCTAAATCAGCCATATGTAGAATGAGAATTGGTTGTGTCAAAATGGGAGGAATTGTTTTGTCAAAGGGGGTTGGACACTCATTATCCAAAATAGACTGAAAAAGGAATTTGGTCTCTGATATCAATTTGGTTTATGTCAACGGTGCCAAATTGATACACGTCGTTTAGCACACCAATCACTAGGAAACTTATCCTAGAGTTTATCATTTTTCTACTTTCCAATGAAGGCTAGTACAGAAGGGTCGATCCATAGAGACAGAGATGAAGATAGTTGAGTTTCAAATATGATTGAGAGAACCAGAATGTAAAATCCATTTTAAGGGTTTGTTAAAACTAAATTAAAATAAAATAAAGATTATGAATTCAAGATCAACTAATCAAAATAAATAAATGTAAAAGCTAAGGGATTTTACCACCCTAGATGATGTGAAACGAGACTAAAGAAATTATATGATAAGAAAGATAAAGTAAGGTATGTGAAACATTCGTAAATGATTCATAAAAGATGAACTCTCTGTGAACCCATTGATCATGGCGTTCATGGGTCCTAGTTCAATCATCCTATTAGGGACTTCTCTAAGGTCTCATCCAAATTTCCATGAAATTGATTTGGTTGTTCTAAATCTTCGGTTCCATAGTTGCATCCTTCAAGATTATCAAACAATTAAAATGAGAGATCAGTTTGTTAAAATTGTCGATATCCCAACCAAAAACCATTTATCTAAAAAGTAGTGTAAAACTTCAATCTAATCATTACATGGATAAGGGGTTTCTCCCCTTGCCTCGGTAAGAAAACTACTCACTAGCCATAAGAGGGGAAGTAAAAGGAAGAAGGAAAGAAGCCATAGACCACATGAAGAAAGATCTCCAAAGAGAACAACTTGATCCTTAATCCTCTGTTCCAAGAGAAAAGGAGAAGAAAAAAATGAGAATAACCAAGATCCAAAGACGAAGAACCAAATTTGTATTACAAAAAAAAAAGATTACAACTCTGAAAGAAAATGTGAGTATAAAATTGAGGACTACAAACTAGGACTCTATTACAAGTAAGAATCTATTTACAACTAAGACTCGATGATTTTTCTTGTGGTGTCCCTCCTCCTTTTATAGGTGAAGGAGGGGTGGAAACCCTAAAAGAGGAGAAGAATGAATGGAAGAGGTGGTTTTTATTTGTCTTTATCAAGAGAAATCTCATCCTTAATAGGCAATAAAGAAAATCATTGATTGCCTTTTTTTGACCCTTTGACCGTCTCTCTATGGATTCCTATTCCTAAAGTTTCGTGTGAATTTTGACTAGTAAAAAGCTTTAAAGTGCACATAAAAATATATTTTTATTGTAGGCCTTTTAATTTAATTTCATAAGAATATTTGAAAATTAAATTCCACCTAGGGATGTGAGAGTTATGCCTATTTTGGTGCATGGTATATATTTAAGTCAGGCACTGTAGGAAAATGAGCATGCACGTTCACTGGCTGGTTGGACAGTCAAATGACTACCAAAATCATTGGGAAATATATTTTTCTTGTAGAAACTAAAATTATCTTTTTAAAACATATCTAAACTCCAAAATATGGAATTTGTATGTGGGGGTCATGACTATTTTGGTGTTGTCTATACATGAATTTCAGGAACTGCGGGAATTGTGCAAAAATCTTCCAAGAGAAGTTAATGATTGGAGTGATTAGGCCATTTTTAAACAAAAATCCAACAAAATATAACTGAAACCCAAAATAAAGAGATAAAATATAAACTAATACAATTAATTACAAAATTAATAAAATAAATAAGAAAACAATCCTAAAAAGATATCTAAAAGATTAAATTAAAAAGGAAAATTTCCAATAGACTTACTGAATGTTCCCATTGGTGTGCATCCAACAAGAATTGAACCTATGAATTTGCCAATTATGAGTTGGGCTCTTTAACCATTCCACCATGGATGCTTAACACAAATCATCGTTCAAAATCATCACAAACCTCCCTTGTTTCTTTTCTATTGCAATTTCTCAATTATTATATGATGATTTCTTAACTTTCTATATATGGATAGTGGTAGAAGCTATTCTATCTATTATTTTTATAGATAATCTTAATGAATTGAATTGAAATTCAAGTAAAAAATAAAAAAATTATATGATTTTTCATTTTGAAAATAGTTCATTGTGCAATGAGAAATAAAGTGAAGTGAATTAAAATATTTATTTTGAGTTTTTTATAATTATTTAACCCCATTTTTTATTGAACGATAAAATGGGGTTAAATAATTATCAAAAACTCATACAAATTTTCCTTATATGTGAAAGTTATATAGAAAAGGATTATCTGAGATATTCCTTAAGTGGTTTATTCAATTAGATGGGAGTACAAATGAACCATAACTATGTAGACCTATTCCTAATACATTCACACCAAAGTAGCATATCCAAATTATAAGAAATCCTATAGAAGCCACAATTACTGAATTTCATATTTCATTATGTGAAAAGAAGTATAGATATTGTCATATACCAGACATTTACTAATAAGTACTGCATCCTCAAAATTTTAGCCTTCCCATGGCATATAAGATACTAATACGTTTTTTCCCAAAGCGAGTTCCCCACCAACGGTAGCCGAACCATCCACTAAAATATGTCCTTTTCTAATATATTTACCTCGCATATCCAAATCATAGCATATCCAGATTACACATTTTTCAAATTACCCTAGACTTGAATCTTTGTTTGTCCTCAAATAAATAAGATCACAAATAATTCTAATTTATACTAACAACATATCTATCGTCACCCATGTAACATCATTTTATTCCTTACCTCCAAATTTGGTCAAGCAACCCAATCTCCTAAAACCACAAAACACAAAATGATATATTCCCTATCAAAAATGAATATCATATCTTGTTTCTAAATCAAGACTTTGTAGAAAAACATGATTCATCTTACTTTTTCTTTGACGCTCTCATTTTATTATTGTGTTTTTTATGTGAGTTGTTACACAAGAACACAATGAAATTGGCGGGTATGAAAACAAAGAAGGAAGTGATAATTTTTTTTATCCTTACTCTATTCGACTCGGGATTTGAATTTGTGGAGTTGTGACTACATTGGTCACAATGTTTTCATGTGCACTTTTGGTATCTTTTGATGGTACACCCTTTGTGGGGTATGTAATTTTCTATATGGTAAGCATGCCACCCTACAGTTGATTTTTTTCCGGTGATGATTCTTTGCTTCTCTTTTTTAGGAAAGATAATAAGGGGAAACAAAAGGTGTCCTTGTGCTTATATGTCCACACAATTATTTTTTCTTTCTTTCATAAGTGTCATTACATCAAAAAGAATATTCATGTCAATCAAATTATATAATATTTGTATCACATTAATCTGTAGTTTAAAAATAGAGAAAAATTGTGTTTATTTTGATTGATTCCATATGACTCGCCAAATTTTCCAAGGAGTGAAACTATTTTGGGGCCCTAATTGACATGGTGGTTTCAGACATGGCAATTTGTAATAATATTGGTAAAATATTTACTAATTCAAATGGGGGCAATGATAAACTTCTATTCATATTGGCCAACTAGATAAAGGCCATTTTGCAACAAAAGAAATAAAACATGACCGATTAGATAATGGCCATGAATAAAGAAACAATATGCAAAACAATTAAAAAGGAAGAAATAATGCAAGAATAAAAATGATAAAGGGTTGGATTAGAAACATACCACGCACCTCCACCCCGGACTTAAATTTTTTCTCATCTTGAGAAAAAACCCAAACCCGAGATGGAGGAAAGAAAATTACTAGGTTCACTAGGAGGCCCTGGTAGCTCAAAAAATGTCCAGCTGAAGGGGATGAGTATGAGGGCCGAGACCTTTATTAGAGGATCTTCATAGTGTACCCTATGATAGAGTAATCGTAGAAGCTCAGTGGGGTGCTCATATTTTCTTTCACCTCACATTCCCTCCAGTAACATCCATATATCTTCCTTCTATAGAAAGGAAAGTGTTGAAGATGGATGTGGATTGGGGGAGGTTGGTGGGTACCTAGCCAGTAATGCTGGTAGAGAAAGATGTATAGAGTTAGGTGGAGGACCTGGCTCAATTTTCCCCCATCATAATGACCTTCTTATGGGTGAATTGGTGCTAATAAAAAAGATATCAAAGTATTTACAAAAGTGTTATGCTTCTCCTAAAAAATAATGCTATCAACATTGGGTTTGTATATAACATATGGCTCTAATTCTTTTTTACGAGGGGCCCCCAAAGATTTAGGAGGGATGGGGATGTCTTCCTTGCAAACAACATCAGAGGATGTATGGGATTCTTCCCAGGGTGTCTCCCTTCAAAATAAACCTTATGTAGATTGAGAATTGGTTGTGTCAAAATGGGATGAATTGTTTTGTCAAAGGGGGTTGGACGCTCATTATCCAAAATAGATTAAAAAAAGGATTTGGTCTCTGATATCAATTGGGTTTATGTCGGTAGCACCAAATTGATGTACATCATTTAGCACACCAATCACTAGTAAAATTATCTTAGAGTTTATATTTTATCTATTTTCTGATAAAGGCTGATATAGAATGGTCGATCCACAGAGACGGTGATGAAGATAGTTGAGTTTCAAATCCGATTGTGAGAACAAGAATGTAAAATCCATTTTAAGTGTTTTTTAAAACTATAACAAAACAAAATAAAGATGATGACTTAAAGATCAACTAATCAAAACAAAGAAATGCCAAAGCTAAGGGATTTCACCACCCTAGAAGATGTGAAAAAAGACCGAAGAAATTACATGATAAGAAAGATAAAGGAAGGTACATGAAACATTCTTAATGATTCACAAAAGTTGAGCTCTCTTTGAACCCATTGGTCCTGGCGTTCATGGATCTTAGTACAATCATCCTATTGGGCACTTTTCTAATGTCTCATATAAATTCCCATAAAATCAATTTGGTTGTTCTAAATATTGGACTCCATGTTCACATCTGCCAACATTAACAAGCGATGAAAATGAGAGATCACTTCTTCAAAATTGTCAATATCCAAACCAAAAAACATTGATGTAAAAAGTAGTGTAAAACTTCGATCTATTCATCACATGACTAAGGGGTTGCTTCCCTCACCTCGGTAAGAAAAATACTCACTAGTCAATAAGAGGGGAAGAAAAAGGAAGAAGAAAAGAAGTCATAGACCACAGGAAGAAGGATATCCAAAGAGATCTAGGTGGCGCTAGTTAAACAACTTGATCCCTTAATCCTCTATTCTAAGTGAAAAGAATGAGAAGTAAATAACAATAATAACCAAGATCCAGAGATGACGAACCAAATTTGTATTGTAAAAATGAAAGATTACAACTATGAAATAAAATGTTAGTAAAAAATTGAGGACTACAAACTCAGACTCTATTACAAGTGAGAGTCAGTTTACAACTAAGACTCAATGCTTTTTCTTGTGGAGTCTCCCCTCCTTTTATAGGGGAAGGTGGGGTGGAAATCTTGAAAGGGGATAAGAAAGAATGAAAGAGGAGGCTATTGTTTGTCTTGATCAAGAAAAATTTCTCCCTTCATAGGCAACAAAGAAAATTATTGATTGCCTTCTTTTGACCCTTCAAGTTTTGTTTGTCTCTCTGCAGATTCCCATTCATGAAGATTTGTGCAACTTTCGGCTGGTAATAAGCGTTAATGTGTGCCTGAAAATGTATTTTTCTTGTAGGCCTTTGAATTTCCTTTCTAGTTCATATTTGAACATTAAATTTTACCTTAGGATGTGAGAGTTATGTTTATTTTGGTGCAAGGGTATATATTTAAGTTTGGCATTGTAGGAAAACGAATAGGCACGTTCACTGGTTTGTTGGATAGTCAAATGACCATTAAAATCATCAGAAAATATTTTTTTCTTGTATAAATTAAAATTATCTTTTCAAAACATATCGAAATTCCAAATTTGGAATTTGTGCGTGGGAGTTATGACTATTTTGGTGTTGTATATACATCAATTTCAAGAACTGCGGGAATTATGCAAAACATCTTCCAAGAGAAATTAATGATTGGACTGATTAGGCCATTTTCTACAAAAATCCCACAAAATATAATTAAAAATCCAAATCAAGAGAGAAAATATAAACTAATATAATTAATTACAAAATTAAGAAAATAAATAACAAAACAATCCTAAAAGATATCTAAAAGTTTAAATTAAAAAAGATAAATACACATTTATCAAGTTCCCAAGTTGCATCATCTGCACCATGATTATTCCATTGCACATTCACCATCTAAATCTATTTTTTCCTGATCTCTTTGACTTTTTAATCAAGAATCTTTGTAGGCTGTTCTGGATAAGAGAGATTCTCCTGCAACTCAAGGGGCTCGTGATTCAACACATGACTATCATACTTTACATAATACTTCATATTGCATATATGAAAAACATTATGCATCATGATATATTGTGGTGGGTGAGCAAGCCGATAAGCACATTCACCAATGCACTCTAGAATCTCAAAGGGACCCACATATCTAGGGCTAAGTTTTCCTTTGTTCTTGGCTATAGCACGGATGGGTCTGGTCTTCAAGAAAGCATTATCACCAACCTTGTACTGCCTATCTGACCTGTGCGTATATGCATATGATTTTTGAAAATCCTAGGCCCGTTTCAACCTTTTCTTGAACAAGGACACCTTATTAGCATTGATTTGTGATTCCTCAAAATTCAGCATACTCCTTTCTCCAACTTCATCCCAATGGAGAGGGGATCTACATGGCCTAAAATAGAGAGCTTCTTAAGGTGGTATATCAATACTTGATTGATAACTATTGTTGTATGTGAACTCTACTAACGGAAGGTAGTAATCCAAGATCCTCCCCAATCTAGAACACATGCTCTAAGAAGATCTTCCAGGATTTGGATAGTATGCTTTGACTAACCATCGGTTTGTGGGTGAAAGGTTGTACTGAAATTTAATTGTGTACCCAATTCTTTCTGTACCTACTTCCATAGGTGTGATGTGAGCTTTGGATCTTGATCTTAGACAATAGATACTAGTACTCCTTGTAGCCATACAATCTCCCTTATATACAACTAGGCTAGATCAACAACTTTGGTTGTAGTCTACGTGAGAAAGAAATGTGCAGACTTGGTCAAACGATCCACTATCACCCATATCGCATCATGCCTCTTCCTGGTCTTGGGAAAACCCACCACAAAATCCATGGTGATGTTTTCCCATTTCCATTAAGGAATTGGTAAAGGTTGCAGTAAATAACCTGACCATTGATGGTTGTTCTTAATCTGCTGACAGGTGAGGCACATAGAGACAAACTCTGCTATATCATTCTTCATACCATTCCACCAAAAATGTCTCTAAATATCCTTGTACATCTTAGTGGATCCAGGATGTACTGAATATTTAGACCCATGTGCCTCATGCAGTATACACTTCTCAACCTTCGAATCCTCTGGTACCCACATCTAATGCTTTTACCTTAACCCACCATCCATACCGACTAATAGATGTGTTTGGGGCTTAGACAAAAGAGCTATCATCTCCTCCGAGCTAGGGTTATTCTTATGGGATGTTAGAAGTTTAGAAAGAAGTCCAAAAATAATATTGATGTTTTCTAGAATAATGGTGTCATATTCTACTTGAGGTGACCTAGAATTTGAAGATTCCAGAGTCACTGGTTCAGAAGTAAGGACTATTTCACATATTGACCTCTATGACTAAGAGCATCAACTATAATATTGGCCTTGCCTGGGTGATAAGCAATAGTAAAATCATAGTCTTTAATATATTCCAATCATCTTCTTTGTCCTTCTGAGTCAAGAGATATTGGAGACTTTGTGATCTGTGAATATATCAAATGTAGCACCATATAGATAATGTCTCTAGATTTTGAGAACATATACAATAGAAGCTAACTCCAAATCATGAGTTGGATAATTGACCTCATTAGCTTTCAATCCTCTACAAGCATAGGCAAGAACTTTACCATATTGCATTAGAAAACAATCCAAACCCATTTTAGAAGCATAAGAAAATATTACAAACCCATCATTTCCATAAGGTAAGGTCATGATAGGAGAAGAAGTCAAACAAGATTTTAATTCTTTGGAACTAGATTTACATTCAGAAGTTTGAATGAATTTGGCATCCTTTCTGGTAAGTTTGGTCATGGGTATGGCTATTTTGCTAAAATTAAGGATAAAAAAACTGTAATAACCTACTAGACCAAGGAAGCTATGAATTTCAGAGGCATTGGTAGGAGATTCCAATCAAGGATGACTAGGATTTTAGTAGGATCAATAGAATTTTTTCCACCCAAAATGACATGGCCAAGAAACATGAGTTGGTCAATCCAAAACTCACATTTGGATAGTTTAGCATACAATTTTTGGGCTCTCAACACATCAAGCACTTTCTGGAGATGCTCACAATGTTGATCAACAAATTTTTAATATATGAGAATATCATCAATGAAGACCACAAAAAAGTTATCTAGAAAAGGCTGGAAGACAATATTCATCAAATTCATAAACACTCCAGGATCATTAGTCAACCCAAAAGGCAACACCATGAATTCATAATGTCCATATCTGGTTCTGAAAGCTATCTTTGGAATATGATAATCCTTCACTCATAATTGATGATAGAATGATCTAAGGTCAATCTTGGAGAACATAGTGGAAGTACAAATTTGGTCAAATAACTCATCAATTCTTGGGAGGGGATATTTATTTTGATGGTGACTTGATTGATCATGCAAAAATCAATAAACATTTGCATTGACCCATCTTTCTTTTTAATAAAGAGAACAGGAGCACCATAGGGAGATGTATTAGGATGGATAGAACACTTATCAAGTAGTTCTTCTAATGGTTTCTTGAGCTTTGCAAGCTCGACAAGTGCCATTCTATAAGGTTCTTTGAGACTGGAGCGGTGTGCGAAGCTAAATCAAATGAGAATTCAATCTCACGTATTGGAGGCAGCCATGGAAGCTCCTCAGGAAATACATCTGGGTAATCTCTCACCACATCCAAGCTCTATAAAGGTCTCACCTTAGAATTGGTCACCAATATAACATCAAGATATGATCTACATTTTTTGGCTATCAAGGTTTTGACTTTGATAGAAGAGATAATCTTGTTTTGGTTTCTTTCTTTTCTCTTGGGTATTATCAAATGTTTAGAATTATGTATAGAAATGATCACTTTCTTTTTACAACAATCAAGCATGGCATAGTTGGCAAAAAGCCAATCCATCCCAAAAATTAGTTCAAAATATTCCATATCAAGGAGAATGAAGTCAAAATGAAATTTATGGCCAGCAAAAGAAATAGGAAAAATTTCTATTTTCTAAAGAGAAGTATAGATTTTTCCACTTGGAGTTGTTACATGTAAGATATAACCTAGATCTTTTATCTCTAATTTGGTCATTGAGGCAAGATTTTTGGAGATGAAGGTATGACTTGATCCTAAATCGTGTAGGGCCACAATAAGATGATCTTGAAGATATATCATACCTACATAAGGATTTTCATATGAGATTATGATTTAAGGTGGTTCACATAAAGAAAATTATATTAATATTATTACCTTCAATCAGATTGTTGTCATTAGACTTGGATTCCTCTACATCAATTGTGAAAACTCGACCCTAACAGTTTTTTGGTTAAGCTTGAGCTAATGAAGACATTGGTTGAATAGGTGGAGCTATAGGCTAAGATAATGGGGCTAGATGGTTCTGAAGTGCCCCTTGAACTAGACTTGGGCAATTGAACTTCATATGCCCTTCCTTCTTACAATAGAAACAAATTTGCCTTTCAAACTTGCATGTTCCAGAATGTAAACCTTCACATCTTCTGTATTTGTTTAAATTTGGTGGTGGTCCAGGGTATAGCCCACCTCAGCCTTGGCCTCCCCTGTTTGGTCCTCCTCGGTAAGATTAACCTCTATGGAGATTTCCTCCACCTCTTCCCATGCCATGGCTATGAGGCTTCTTCCTATCCTTCCCCTTTTCAATGTCCTTGGGGATGGATGCATCAATCAGGCTTAAGTATCCCAAATTAAGTGTCTTACTCTTTCCTAAAGTTCTTTCTTAGGTAAGGGCACTATTAATGGAGGCTTCAAAGGTAGTTTGGTTGGATGTGCAAAGGTATACTTTCAATTCATGATTAAGGCTTTAGTGAAGTGTTCAATCCTCTCATCTTCATCAAGGTGACAAGTATGACTCTCTAGGAGTCTAAAGTCCCTAACATAAGCAGTTATAGATAAGGTTCCTTGGGTATGGTTATTGAACTATTTTTTCTTTTCTTTTCTGGAAGATATGGGCATGAATTGAGTAGTAAAAGTCACCTTAAATTCCTCCCAATGCATAGGGGCATCTGAAAGTTCACGAGTGTGGAAATAATTTTCCCACCACAACTTCACATATGACCTGAGTTGGTAGGCTGCAAAAGTGATTTTATCTTCCTAGGCATATTTAAGGGATCTAAATGCATTTTTAATAGATATGATCCATGCATCAACTTTATCTAGGACTTCACCTAAATTTCTCCATGAAAGGCTTCAGGCTTAAGATTGAGGAAATCACTAATGGTAGTTTCAGGGTTGTTTCTAGATGAGGAAGTTGTGGTATTGTTTTCCTTCAGGTCTAGAGCATGCATGCATTCCAACATCAACTTCTTTTATTCCTACCATTCTCCTAAAAACATGGTCTTGCTAGGGTTTCAGTTAGATTCATCACCAGAGTCATCATTAGTCCTTTTTATGTTTGATCTAGTTTTAGAGGCATCTGTAAATTTTTAAATCAAGAGATGATTTAGTGATTATTTGAATTAGATCATAATGCAATCAACAAAGTTTTATCAACTACAAAGATTTTTTTTTCAATTCTTCATGTCTTTTAGTTGTTCCTCTAATACAAATCTAACCTCAATCTACACTTTAGACCGAAAAGGGAATGGTGTACAAAGGCATTAAAATTGCTCGTTCCTAGGTGGATCAAACACACAAGTGTATACATGCACCAAATAACAAAGATTCCCTAAATAAACCAAGTGTTAATTACATACGGGCCTAAAGGCATAGGAGTACTAAACAAACCAAGTGTCTTTTATATACCTCTAATTATAACTTGGAAATAAAAAAAGCTAATACTTGGCAGTAATAAACAAATATGACAAACAAATCATACTTGAACAAAGAATGTTTATTAACAAAAGAGAACACATATTTTAAGAATATTTTCCATTATAAGTCCACTCATTGAATGCCTAAGGTTTTGATGCATTCTCTCGATTCCAAAGAATTTGAGATTAAGGCCTTTTTGGTCGACTACCAAAGAGTTAGATCATATGTAAAAAGTGACCGACTACCAAAGAGTTAAGTCACTTCCATGCATTGTACTACCAAAGGCTTTAGTGCTGTCATATAATGGACACGATAATTTATGTTCAGGTTTTGTAATATAGGAAACATCATTGAAGATGAATATACATAAATATCTATTTCAAGCAATACCCTATGCAAAGTATTTTACACACATAATACAACCATACTAAATAGTAGGGACAATTAAGAAGTAAGGGCGTACCTTTTACCCCAAAGAGGGGAGTCCAAAGATGCTCCTCACCGATACCTTTGTATTCCTAAAGTTATTAGAGATTTGGTAATAATTAGATATATTCACAAATTTATCATTTTATTCTAATGGAGTAAAAGAGGTTCTTTTCTTAGTTAGGGTCATGAGTGTAGAGTATAAGTCATGGAGTACATATTTGAGTCCATATTTGGAGGTATCATGTTAGAGTAGGATTTCTAGATGATTTTGGTGATCTTTAGATCATGACAGATAATAATAACAATTTTGGTAAACAAAATAGGATGGAAAATATTAATAACTGACTTTTTCTGATATTTGAGTCACATTAAAGAGAAGTGAATGTCTGGTAATCATCTTGTACATGTAGTATACAAGAGGAGTATTTTGGTGTTTTATCTTAGCACAAATATTTTTTGAATACTTAAACAAAGTAGAACCATATTTGTACATGAGTATATATACAAGTTAGTTTAAGGGTTTAATGATGTTATATTCATGATCCTCATAATGTTTTGATAAAAGTAGAGTATTGTTTTGTATTTTTATAATAATCCTTTATTTATAACTATTTTCCTAAGATCAGAGTATTTTTTGGTGATTATTGAAAATAGAGGATAAATAAATGAAAAGAGAAAACAATTGTGTCATTGATGCTCGGATCCGACAGTCGGCATAAAAGGCATGACACGGAGTATCAGACAAGAAGGATATGGCATGGAATTACCTCACCGATCCACGTAGGATCCAGTCAGCAGTGAGGGAGCCACTTCTTCTCCTTCTTCAGCTACTTGGCATCACAATCAAAACTTCGGCGAGCTCGACAAGGTAGAAGGAGGGTTTCTTGTGCATAGTTGATCTCGTTGTCACCTTCTTCGTCTCTCTAGGTCAGAACGGTGAGGTCCCAATTCATGTCTCACTTTATAGTGTTGCACTGCCTAGGCGATCAGAGCAGGTTGTCGAGGTGAAGAAGAAAAGAGAAGCAAGAGAGGTACAGAGAGTTCTGAGGCCTCCTGCTGTGCCGTTGAGGCTGCTAGGAGCACCTTGAGGCCTAAGGAGTGGTTGAATTGGAGTGGTGAAGATGGTGGCTTCCTAATCAGTAGTTACACCGAGGAGGATGTGATCCGAGTGAATTACATTGAGGGTGCAGTCATTGGGGCTCTATTCAGATGAATTAGAGGCAACAACAAACTAAAGGGCTCTTTTTCATGAAGCTTGGAAGTGGGTTATATAGGGGAGAGGGAGAGCCATTTGTAGATGCCCAATTTGGGCTGAGTTGCCACCAATGGTGGATGTGACTCACGATCTTGGAGATGAGGCTAATCATGTTTTTGGTCAGTGAGTTTGTGGAGACAAGGTAAAGGCAATGCCTCGATCAATTTTTCACGAGAGAGACTGGAGGGGGAGATCGTTGTTGACATCTGTGTTCTTTTCTTGTAGCCACGATCCCTTGGACTAGGTGGAGGTTGAGGATGACTCTCAGCCGTCTGATCCATCTAGGATCCATGGCACCCACATTGGGTGGCTCATATGCAACTCATGGAGGTAAAAGAGGGGCGTGACCCTTTAATGTCATGTTGGTTGGTATGCGATATCAATGAACCATGATATGAAATCAATTGAAAGTAGATGATGTAAAACATTACATGAATCTTAAGAAAATCATAGAGAGATCTAGAAGTATCATATTGACATTAAATTTGAAACATAATTTCACATTAGTAATGCCTAGATGTTGGAAAAGTTTGAGCTCAAAAATCAAAAATTTGATTGGTCAATACATCACTCTTTGAAACTAGGGTTTTAGAGTTGAAATACTATAAAAGAAAATGATTAAAAGATATTAAAATTTCGCCTTCTGACAAGCTAGGTATTCAATTAAACAACTAAGGTTCAAAATTTACTGAGTGGACTCCCAACCAACCAGTTCAAGTGTTGAAGCGACCGATTGGAGTGTCATGCCAAATGTAATCAACATTGGTTGATCAATGGCTAAACTAGGGAGTGAGACAAGAAGTTCACACATACCAACTGATCAGTTCCTATGATGAACTGCCTGGTTCAGTTGCCAATTTAATTGGATCAGGGATTGGTGTGACATTGGTGTGCATTAATTGTGCATGCATTACCCATTCGATTCAGAAAAGGAAACTGCACAAATCGATGGGTTCTCTTAGGGAATAGACCGACTCACACACCAATAGACCAATTGGGTGTACGAACTGACTGGTTTGCCCTGTGCATGTTCTAGAAAATTTGTGAATTCAACCCTTTTGACTCCCGCATAGATTGGGAACCCTAACCCTAGCCTCTCTTATAAATTGAGGGGTATTGGGGCTTCTTAGAACACGATAATTTCTCTGACAATTATTGTCCTCTCTGGTTGTGGTAACCAATAGAGAGCCTGAGCAAATCCTACCCAATAAAGGGAGGGATAGCAAGGGAGAGTAAATTGTGGGAGAGATAATCAACTCTAGTAGGTCGACATTTGAAAGAGACAACTCCTTCCCATTGGCTCTAGTAGCTCAAGGTGGAGTTCTCAATGCTCTACATGGACTACTCTATAAGAAAGAGTTTGTTGGCTACTTCTAGGAAAACACTGTCAACCGTCACCTGTGATGCCAGACCAGGAGGTTGTTGCCGACATTTGTTCAAGTGTTGTTGAAGAAGAAGCAAGCTTCTACCTGAAGAAGGAGTGTGTTGTTGGTTGAAGAAGAAGCACACTAGTACTGCAAGGGTAATGTTTTTGGACTTGTTAGAGGACCAGGTCTAACCTTTCAAATATTTATGTCTTAGATACATTGTTGTTGATGTGATCTTGCTATAAAGGATAATCGAGCTTTAAATTTTTGTTTTTGTTGCCTTATTCCCTACATTTTCATCATACCACCTCTGAAGGCTGGGTAGTGAAGCTATTGATAAAAAAAAATCCATCCGAATGGCTAAGCAACAAGGTTTTTGACCGATGGGTAGTTAGTGTGATATGATTATTTCCCAATGAAGAATCATGCCCGATGAAGCCTCTACACATTGGGATCTCAACTCTCATCAACTGATGGAATGTAGCTTTGATGATTGGGAAGTTAAATCATTGACCAATAGAGTTTCTACACTCCTATGTACATTTATCTACAGACACACATACTCATCTTAGAGGTGAGATTATTCATAGTGCCCAGCCACTGAAGGGTTCTCTACATGCACTATCAACTGTTGACACCCTGTCAATCATGATGCCTCCATAAGGGCAGCAAGTCCTTCTTTGTGTGCATGCAACTTGTATATAGTCATAACCCTCCTCCATTGATGGTGGTCTCTTCCACTTCAACTACTGCAAGGCTTCTACATTGTGCCTAGACTCTGGAGATTATCATTGTCAACCTCCTTACATTGATGCCTTTGTGGTACTTCAGCTTCATCTACGCTTTGCCAAAGTTCAAAATCTAGCCACGAAGATGGTAGAATGTGGATGATGCATCCATCCATCCATCTACTGCTTCTTCCCAGATAGATTAGAGACCAAGGAGGATAGAGGAATAACAAAAAACCAACTAGAGTTAAGATTGTCTCCTCTTCCTTCAATAGAATCCAGACGTTTCATCAGGCATGAGGGCATTGATGTTCACAGCAAGCCGCACCTATTCTACATTTTGTAATGATGACCTTCTCCTCTTTCTCCTATATTTCCTCTGGTCTCATCAAGACAAGCGTGTAGTCCCTTCTCACTAGGGTGTGTGGACTAGACCCACTACCCATGCTTGCATACCCATATTTTGATGTTCCATGGCTTGTGTATAACTCTTCATTTTAATGCTACTCATCTATTTTGTTTATGGATCTCCCACCTTTGCATGATCTATTATAATCCTAGGTTGTGAAAACTTTAATACTTAGGATCTAGAATATTCATTCACTTTGTTGATGCCAGGATGAGAGCTTTCAAATGGATGTCTTCAGAGTGGTAGATACATGATCTGTGAGTAGTGAGACATCACACCCACAAAGTTATCTATGCAATCTTTCCACACCTAATGGGCAGAATATTTCTTTTCCATTTGAATGGTTTTATTTATCCTAGAAATGATATTTATGTGTATCTTTGTGTAGCATTTGTGAAACATTATTCCACATCAATAATATTTATAATCCAAATCTAGTTCGTTCTTGTATTTACTTTCCTTAGCAATTAGTTTAGCTCAATCCAATCAACTCTTAGTTATAAATTTTAGCCTTAGTTTAACTAGATACAACTATTAAGATTTTTAAAAAGGTTGTCCCTAGTAGATTCGATCCTCAACTTATGATAAGACTCATCCGCTTGTAGGTGGTATTATTGCATATTATTTTAATTAAAATTTATGGATTCATGCCTAGGTGAATTTTTTAGTCATTAACAAAATCATCAAATCACTTTTCAATGTTTAGGACAAAGAAATTCATGAATCATATATTGATGGTGATCTTATAAATCCAATTAATATTGTGATCAATCATAACGAGTCCATATTTTGTAAATCAATATCGAGAGTCAAGATTTGGACACCTAAAGTCAGAGGTCCAAAAATTTCAAAGCTAGGGTATAGATTCCTCTTTAGACCATAGGTGTGATCATTCATCCATACACAACCCTTGAGAAACATTTTGAGATATAATTGTCAACTTCATAATCATGGCACTTAATATTGATTAATGATCCTCACCTAGGTCCTTAAAGGAACTTAACCACAAGCTATAATCAACACCATCATGTTTCAAGATCATCATCAAATTGTGATTCAAGAACACGTTTCAATCATAATCATATGACCTATTAGATATTTATCATAAAGTGATTAAAATTGCAAGAAAGGGGTTATTGTCCCAATCTTGAACTAATCACTAGATGAATATTGATAGATATCGATAATAGGGATGTGGCCTTCCTCATGAAATTCATAAATAAAAAAGTACCCTAATCCAACACATTTTCCTCATTAGTCATGAAACATCAAGTGTAACAACCCCACTTCCCGGTAAACCCCAATTAAGGAAGACCAAGAAGCCAGAGCCACTAATTCCAAAACATGATCAATGGTTTTGCAAATAATAAAAAATAATTAATAAATTCTACCAAAGATTAAGCTTAAAGCAGGATAAAAATTTACTTTTCACATACCTTTCAAAAATAGGAGATTGGAACTTTACCCAATGTAGAGTTATATCTAACTAAATCCTCCTTTATTTAATTAGCTTTATTATTCAAATATCACTTTATCATTTTATCCACTTTCAAGTATTCCTAAAATACCGAAAAACAAAACGTTGGTCAGTATAATGAATATACTGGTATGTGGTGACAACAAATAACTTGCACATATTTCATAACAAAACCTTATCACATCAAATAGTTGTTAAAAATCCAAGGTTACATTTTTCATTATAACTTTTCAACCATTTTTACTCATCCTATAGGATACCCTCTCTTAGGGTTTAGTCCTTGAAAGGGACTTTAGGCTACCATCTCCATCTTGAGATTGGTACCTTATAAACCACCTCTCTAGGTTCCCTATGGTCTTCCCTCTGGGGCTAGACCACCTAAGACCTTCCCTACAGGGCTTGGTCCTCTCAAATCTTACATCCATATATGGTATGTAGGTTCGGGCAAGTCATATGTATATATTTACTTTATGATAATCATAGTCACTTTATAGATTGTAGAAAAATAAAGTCATTCAAGCAGTTATTTTCATGAAATCGATGAAAGAATGGAAATCACCATGAAAATAAAGTGAGTAATCATAAAATAACCACATACATGATTTGGAGATCTCAAAGAAATAAGCAAAGTCTAATCCAATCAAGTAATCCAAGCAACCAATCAAGCCAAGCACATAAGAACAACAAAATCCTGAAAAGCATGTATAATCTAATTACTACACACTCACCATGAACTCATTTTATTGACTTGGGAAATCCCTTCTAGGGATTCTAGGTTGAATTAGGGTTTCCTTAGGGTTTCTTAGATCTATTTCTCAACTTTGCCTTTTTAGGCTAACCAAACCCTAAAACAACATTTCTAAGTATAAAATATTTCTTACTCAATTATTCACTTTAAGACTCCTCTATTACAAATTAGGCTTAGGATCAATATAACTCTATCTCTTACACATGATTTTGAAAAATAACTCATTACGAGTCATAATTACCTAGATTAGGGTTTCTAAGCCTATTAATGCTCTTTATACATATGAAAGCCTAAATTAGCCAATTAAGGATAAAGATCGTCTTTTTTAGGTCTTACACATCTTTTTTATTAAAAAAATGTTAATATCAACTTAAATCATCCATAGTCATTAATATCAAAGTTAGTGTTTCTTATTCATAAATAAATTAAAGGTGGCAACTTTTTATACTTTTTGAATTGCGAACATATTCAGGCCTCAATTATATTTTTATTACAATCTACATATTTTTTTATCAACTTTCATATATAATTTGTCATCATCTGATATGCCTATAACTACTTATGATTTTAGCAAGTTAATCATTTATCTACCAATGGGAGCTTGCCATCTGGGCAGAGTATCCCAAGTCCAGCCCAAGCCAACTCAGCTGGGCCGGCCAACCAGCTGTCGCCATCTCAACAGAGCATGACTGGACCAGCTCTCAAAACAAAACCAACTAAAAGATGATACTAACTCTTACCTCTACACACTTGCTTGAGGGCAGAACAGTCTTTTACTAGGTAGTCTTCTTCTACCTCACACCTCTCCTCAGTAGTCAACTCATGAGTTGACTTCATGTTGGGCTATCCCTGGACGCAAGGCAAGATTCCTTAAACTTTGTCTCGTCTCCCCGAACTTGTAAAACTCTTCAATTTCCTTATGGATCCACCAAGTCATCGTGACGGCTCCACTGTTCTTTAGCGAGAAGCAGCTTATGAACGAAGGTGCAAATCAAGACCAAAACCCAAATTGAGGGCAAGGTTGTGTTCTTCAGCTTCATCCGGTCTTGTGAGGATGATTTGTGAGTTTCCTGGTATAATGTATCACCCCCCCTATATAGGGCAGGGTTCATGAGAGAATCCCAATCCAACTGGATTGGGGAAATCCTGATCTCTTCTCAAGAGTCCCTTAATGTCAAGATCATTCGATTCAGGAAGGTCTCATGAACTTGATGGAGAAGTTCCCCATATTCCTCACGCATTAGAGAACCACCTAGATCAAAAAGAAACTACAATGGTTTCCTACTCAGTTTGGGATCTAGACGACATCCCAGTGTCATTGGATTAGGAGATCTATGATCCAGATCACCCGTGCCATAAAAGATCAATTCCTTATTCTTAAATAAATTGTGGCATTTAATATATTTGAATGATTATCCTTTCACTTTAGGAATCTTAAAAAAACCATAACTCTCTCCTTGTTTATCTCTTTTCATTCAAATTTTAAGGGAAACCTTGTATTATCTTTATCTACTCGTTTACCAAGTTTGAGTCCCAAGATGGAAACGATAATGGACTTTCTTCATATGCAAGTTAACACTTATCAAGGAAGAATTTACTCATATTTTCTCCATCTTTCACTTTTATTTCTTTATTTGGATTCGTTTATCAAAAGGAACCATGTGGATCTGAAATTCAATCCATTATGAGCAAATTCCTAACCTTTTAGAGAATTCCACATTATTCTGAGCATTATCTCATTTTCTCTTATTATTAGATCCCTTTCCATATTTATTCTCCTTTAAACATATTAGACTTAGGCCCACGAAAACATTTATGCAAAAGGGAATATTACCAAAGAAATCCATTCAAAGTACTTAAATCATACAATTTTCATAATCATACCCTTTATTGGAGAAATTACATTTCAAACCATATAAGCCCAAAAATTAGGGTTGTAACATCTGGCATGTCAATTTAGGGAGAGCATATTGATTTGTACCTCACAAGTTCATGGGATTAAAGATCATTTCTCATTATACAGTAACCATAATTCAAGATTTTAGCATATTCTTGATCATACTTTCACTCCTTTCCTTGCATAGATAAGAGTAAGGGAGTATGCTTGATCAATTTAGGCCCTTCCAACAATTAGAGCAGCACAGAATACAATTGGGATCTCAAATTATTCATATTGTTCAAAATCAAGTTTTACAACAAGTAATAATAATCAATAGGAAAATGACCCTTGTAAGTCTTTTGATGATGATTTAGGGGTCTAAAATCATAATCATAACAAATTATGTGGCATGATTGATGTTTGTGTATTCATCCCTTTTCAAAATGGATTTTTAAGTCTTTTTCTAGACTTTTCCTTAATTTTTCCAAAATTTTGAAAATAATTACAATTTATTTTCTATTTGACAATTAATTCAAAATCTTATAATTTTCACTTGTATTTTGTAGATTCAACCCTCAATTATAATTTATCAAAGATAAGAGCCTGCTTCTTTTC
Organism: Alisma plantago-aquatica; assembly: GCA_963693085.1. Taxonomy (NCBI): domain Eukaryota; kingdom Viridiplantae; phylum Streptophyta; class Magnoliopsida; order Alismatales; family Alismataceae; genus Alisma; species Alisma plantago-aquatica. The sequence continues at coordinate 1,098,204,870 of OY856413.1, forward strand.
TCAAAAATTGAAAATCCAAGGACTTCAAATACCATTTTCCAAGTACCTCAATACTTGAGTCAAGCATTCAGCCAGTAAAGTGATGGACTTAGGAGTGTAAAACTCTTTATTTTAGAAATCCAAATGGCACTTTCATATCTCAGCTCAACGATTCCACCAACCACATGAACATGCCATTTAAACATTTCATCAGGGGATTCATACCACAAACCGGTCGACTCAGAATTCTGAACTGGGCATTTCAAGCTCCAAATAGCCAACTTCGATTTCTTGGTGACCAAGTCTTGGTCAAATGGTGATGCCACCATGCCCTTTCGGTTTGACCTGCTTCCCCAGCAACGACATCAAAAACTTGACACACTAAAACTATACGTGTGAATATGAGTGCACATGTCGTATAATATAGGCCAAATGAGGTCTGAGTTGTCAAACTCAGGGAATTGAACACTAGAGACTACTACTTACTGAAACCAAATCTGCTAGAACTATAATAAAGGTTGAGTGGTTGTTTAATTAACTAAGAACAAAATCTAAATCTAATTAAGGTTGTTGTGCTCAAGAATGGATGAATACCATGGGACATCTAGTTTCATGATAGTGTACACTCCATTCAAATTCCTTTTATTTTAAATTATTTACCATCAACTTTGGACTAAAGACCAGTAGCTAGTATGACCCACTTCCGTAGCATAATACACTACCTAGACTAAAACAAATCCGAATTTTGTAGCAATTTAAGAATTAGTTAGATGCATAAATGAATTCTCTAGGTTACTTTCATAGATGTAAGACTTCTCTCAAAGTGCAATATAGGCCATGTGAATATGAAAATAGTCCAACCCCTAATCCCTCTCTCAAAGAAATTATTGATCTAATACTATGATTAGGTGATCAAGCATAAACAAATATATGAACTTATCAAAGATTCACATCCTAAATTAAGGAAATAGATTACTAATTCATGAACTGAAATACAATGTGAGACTGGGCTACTTTCAAGTCCTAAGGAATATGTTTTCATGAAACATGGATGACACAATATCACAATAAATTGAAAAAAAATGTAAAACATGAATTTTGAGATAATGTAAATAGGACATATGGATAAAGAAAGGATTTGCAGAATATGGAGAATATTTGCCGTTGTTTCTACTGCCAAAATGCCATTGAGGTCTGTCGGGTAGGGTTTCTTCACTTTTCTCCCTCCTTTTGCCTTTTGTGTCATCCCCATGCAATAGATCTCGACCATCCCCTGCTAATGGTTGACTTTCCATCCATTTTATATGTTTAGAATAAGAGAATACCTAAACGTATTGAAACATAACAATAATAATTAAATTTAACATATTTAATCTTGGTCGTCAGTGCACTACAAAAAAAAGGTGATTTAGCTACAATTTCTCAAACTATATATGTTGTATTTGTAGTTAAAAACTATTTTTCTATACAAATCATAAAAGTGTAAGTAAAATAATTATAGTAAATTTTAATAACTACAAAATTAACTACATATTCAAATGACCACAAATAATATCTTTTCCAACTCAGCTTCCGCCACTCTCTCTCTCAAATAACCAAACCATTAAAAATTTTAAATTTTCAGCACACTACTCCCCCACCTATTAGCATAGTTTCACGCGCGACACCCATACCACCTCAATTTTTCCACCCCTACCAATTCCAAGCTCTCTCATGCTATCTTCTCCTCCCCCATAACCCTGGTCCGATATCCCTCTCTTCACATCACGTTCTTCTCTTCCTGTTCATACCAAACCTTCTTTGTTGATCAATGATCAGTTTCATCTTGATCTCCAAATTCACAAATGGTGCTCTACACCTCCAATTTCTCTACTCTATTCTTTTCATACACCTCCTCAATACCCCCGCTACCGATGGCACTGAAGGCCAAGAAGAATCTAGTAGAGAAGAAGCCCACCATCGAAAAGATAGAGGAGAAAAGGGTCGAGAAGGTCTCGATAGAGAAGAAGCCAAAGGCTCAGAAGCACTCTGCTGAGGAAGGCAACAAGGCATCCATGACGAAGAAAAAGGCCAAGAGAGTCGAGACTTACACGATCTACATTTTCAAGGTTCTGAACCAGGTGCAGCCAGACATTGGTATCTCCAGCAAGGCCATGGGCATCATGAACCCCTTCATCAACGACATCTTCAAGAAGCTTGCTGGTGAGTCGGATAAGCTCGCCAGGTACAACAAGAATCCCACCATCACGTGTAGGGAGATTCAGACCGTTGGTTGTCGTATCCTTCTAAGGGATCTTGCCAAGCATGACGTGTTTGAGGGCACCAAGGCCATAACCAATTTCACAAGATCCTGAATTTGAGGGTTGTTTATTGAATCGTGTGTCACAAAGTTCCTGAAGTTGAGGCTTGTTTACTGAATGGTTCCGCTTTAGCAAGATATTAAACTTAGCTCATTAAATCTTTCCTTCACCAATTTTTTAGGCCCACAAACGTTCTCATCATGCTCTTTCCATTATAAATTCAAACATATTGCTCTATGGTTTTCAAGTTTAGTCATTCCTAATGCAATTCATTAATCCTTGAAGCCGTAGGATGAATCAATATGGCAACAAATTGTGTATCATCCATTGATGACAATGGGGGGGGGATGGAGGATTGCGATTAGGCTAGAAGCAATGAAGTGTGGCCTACGTGATTCACCATGTTGTGATTGGGACAAGGATGGCATGAAATGGAAGTGGGAAGAGAGAGGGCGATCATATGTTCATATTTTAATCTTCAAAAAGCTAGTTCTTACGTAGTGTCAAGCCTCATTGATTAATAAAATACAAAATGTATATGTGGTGAAAGTTGTACAATTTTTAAACTCTGTTCAAACATATTATGATTTGTCTTCCTCTCTATTCTTCTTCCTATTCTATGATTAACTTTTACCAGTTTTAATTTGAATTTATAACATGTGAGTTGTCATTGTGCTAGTTTAGTAGCAATGAGTAATTTATTCAGTGGTCTTCTATAGTACTAAAGTTATGGTTACTTCCTTAGACTTTGTTTTCTTGTAAAATGTAGCACACGTTTATGTTGTGAAGGTTGATTTTGGTCATCAATGTATGGACTATCAAGGTATCATTGTGTACCACTAGGGGTCTCATGCATCATGAGGATGATATGGTGAAAGTAGACTAAGCATGCTAAATTTCTTTAACTTTTGTCCCTAGATGGATTTTCTTTTTTCATTTAGCTCTAGTTTGAGCATTTCTCTATTAAGTTGTATTTGAATTCTTATCTCTTTACTTCTCATTTTCCTGTCTATATTTTATCTACGTTGTGAACTATTTGAGTTAATTACAGTAATTGAATGCTTTTTTTTGTTTGTTGACCAACATCTCAGGAATTCATTCTCATAACTAGGAAGTTAGTGTTAATTATGTAGCAATGAAAGAACGTGCTTGTTTATACTATCAGACATCTATGCTGCTACTCAAAAATATCAGGTATTCCAACTATTTTCTGGAATGCTTTTATATCTTGTAGTAATCCAACCTGTCAGTCTTAGCATGCTAACAACTATGATAATTAATATCATCTACCAATACGAACACTTAGCAACACTTCAACAGAGATCCCATACATGGATAACAAATCTCATCTTTTAGCAAGTTGAACTTCAGTTTGTTCAAAATTGTGCTTTTAGTTTTTCTACAATCACGACCTTTACATTAAGAGATCCTGAGATCATGTTTATAAGTTGCAAGAGTCGCATGGACACCTCATCTTCCACACTGGCATTTCTAGTGAGGAATTTGAGTTCTACATCACTGACTTTGATAATATCAACCTTCTCCCATATTCCCTTGATTTTTTCATTTTCATTCTCAGCGGATGGCCACAGTAGCAGTCTTAAATTGGGATCATAAGACAACATGAAACCAGCAGTTTTAAATTGGGATCATAAAATCATGATAAACTGACTGGGTAGACCAATAAGAGCATGATAATTACTTAATAATGTTGCTTTTTTTTAAAATGGGGTATGTAGGTTTCAACTACATACTATATATGTCCCAAGAAAGGAAACACCTAGAACAAAATTCATTTATGTAAACTATAACTTACGACATCATATTTGATTATTTGGATATGTAATAGAAATCTTCTAATCATGATAGGCTCTTTCTAATCTTATTTCTATAGTAAATTTTGATTTGAAGGATGATTGAAGGTATAGGACTTTTATTATATACCAAAATTTTAGACTTTTGGTTGGTTTGCAGTCCTGCACATGAAAGTAGATATTTTAGACAATGTTTAGCATATTAAGCATGTAATCATATCTCCCTTATCGATGATCATTTCAATTGTTCTATTCCAGGTGTTGAGCTTGCAATCATGTGCTTGAGGCACTTTGTAGCCCATCCAGTTCATCTGCTCTAATGTAGTCATTCATAGTTCTTTGAATGCTTTCAATTCAGTCCCAAAACCACATGGCCATCATTAAATCCCCCATCAAGCCCCTCTAATTTGAACTCACCCTCTATTTTCTACAGTAACTCTTTTATTACAAAATTTAGCCACATCGATCATTCTGTATCTCATGTTCTCTATTTTGCCCTCTTCCCTAACTTACATTTATAATCCTTCAAACTTGTGGGGGCTTGTATGTTTTTCATCCAATCCAAATATTGATTTAATATAATAGACATATTCCTACTTACTTGGTCTCAAAGTGGGGCCCTAGGGAACTCACTCTCATGCCTGCACTTTTCCCTAGTCTTTCACCCCTACTTGCATCTTTCCCATGCCTCATCACCTTTTCCCCTTTTACCTCCCTCTCCATAGGTCAACCCATCTCCCCAACCCTCCATATCACCTTCACCCTTTAACCCACCCTCTCCCTCTACTAATATCTCTAGAGCATGTACCTCCATTGTGCCATTGTGGGTCCGTTCACTATTCTTGGCTATACGAGATTACATACTGGGAATTGGTTCTACTATAGTAAATAGTTCAATAAAGATGTTCATTTTATTTAATTTCATGTAAGTAAAGGTTACTATGGATGGAGAGAACTACATTACTTAGGCCTTTGACTTTGGTTGCTCTCTAGTTTGTGGTCTAGTCTCTCAAATATCAACTCCTAGAATTAGTCATTTTTAGTCTTAATGAATCCAAACCATGGGTCACTTCAAGAATAAGTTGCATTTATTTATGAGACCTTATGCATATATTTCCTATTACTTATATCAAGTTTTACAAATTAAAATCTTGATGGGAACTAACATTGTTCAATATAGATTCCTTGCATTACTTATATATTGATTTTTCCATGGAATGCTTTTTTTCAATCCACATACCAGAGCAGCTAGCAAAGAAGTATACAAATCTTGTCTTCTTTATGTACTGTTTGATTTCGGTATTTGTATTTGAATTCAACCACTATATTTATAGGTCAGTCATACATCTTTTTCTATAAACTTTATTCTAGAAACACATCATATAACTATTTGTTTAGAATATAGAAACACATTTTAAATATGAATACCCATATCTTTTTAGTTTTATTTAATATAGATACACTTTAACTAAGGTGTAATTGCTTGAATTGTTCCTGAATAATAGGATACTCTGTACAGAACCCCAACATTTTTAGTACATAATGACCGCACTACCTATTGAAAGGGGACTCCAAAGACATACCACCATTTGATGTCTGTTTCCTATTTCCCACATCAAAGGAATTTGTGTTTATTCTTATTAAATTATTGTATTTAGTGGTAGTAGGACTTCTATTCATATTTAGTATATGTACTAACTCGTAACCTCTTCTTGTTTGGGATAGAGAGAGTGTGAAGCATCATTTTCTCTGTTATGGAATTGACTTTCTGTAATGCAGTAGCTATATTTTATTCATCTTTTCTTCATGTTTTGTTTAACGTCAAAGTTCACAGTTCATTTTTTTTGTCTGATGGGTTGGCATTGTTACATCTTCTATGGTTAAATATTTTCAATTGCAGGGTTTAAGTCCATTTCTCACTAACTAGCATATTATACGTCATCCAAAAGCTAATGTACAATAGTCTTTTAGAGTAGGTCTCTCTAAAGACCCTCACAAATGTGGTCTTTAGATAAAGATATATATATATATAATTCCTATCTACAACCCTTTTAGATATTCAACATTTGGACAGTTTGTGAATCTATATGAAGAAGTCATTGTGCTACATAGTTTCAGTACTTTTGGGGCTTGGTCACTGTTCCTTGTTTGGGTAATGTATTCTAAGTCGACTTAAATGAATTACCAATATACACTAATCACTCTCTTATTTCCCCAACACAGCAAAAGTAACTATAAAAAAACCTTGAATAAGGAACTATGCTATCCTAAGACTTGTCTCCCTTTAACTCCTTATTTATTGGTCTAGTAACATAACATCACTTGTTTGAGGTGAGGAAAGACTATTACAGGTATCCCTTGGGGTTCTTTGCTTAGGTATTCTTCTTGGACGTCCATTCAAATGTGGTACACGTGAAATTTTGCATGCATACCTTACATTGGATCAACATGACCTTGTTGTGGCCTCAAGCTGCCTCCCTTTATCAGCAACCTTTATCTTGCATGCAGAACTTACTCAAGAATGTCTAAATGTGAGAAGCAAGAAAGTGAGCTCGTATCCATCTCATCATCCTGTACTATGAAAAAAAGGGCAGCCATTTGATGGCTATGCTTTATCAACGACAGCCTAAAATCCCATGGTTTTAGTTTTTTGCCCTCTTCTTTTTTATTTTTACTGGCTACAGAACATGATATCCTGCATTTAGTCATTTCCAATTTGTTAGCCTTTTCCTATTTTTATGGACATTTTCTAACTCACTCTTCTAACTTGATTCTTTAACATATTATGTTGGTTATAAAAACACAACTCATACTTTCTAACCATAACTTTTTCCCAGCTTCCCACTGAATGTGTCTAGTATGCTTATTATCTTTGCATAAAAAGAAAATGAGACTCCTCATTATAACCTATACTTGTAATCTCTCTGACAGTTGTTTTAGTTTCCTCTAATATCACCACTTATCAACATGGACAAAAGTTGCCAAACAATTATATAAATTGTCCTCTTTCTACTATGCATTCGAGCTAAGCTCACTCAAATCAAACCAATGTTACCCTATTTTCCACATTCTCTTTCTAAGTTATATCAATGTTTTGAAGATTTGCATGCTCTTTTGAGGTGGGTTTAAACCTTTTCCTTTTTGGGTAGGAGAACCACCTAGTGGATATTCCACCAAAATGAGGACCTAAGCATATCCAAAACAACATAGAGCTCACTGGATGCCCCCAATGGAGTTGCAGGAGAACTACCAGAAGCAAAAACAAGTAGAAGTAGCACCAATGTTGCCATTAAATGGGATGTAATATTGCAAAAGATATTTCCATCAAATGATATGTCATATCTTGGAATCCTGGTGATTATGTATGTGTGCTAAACTCATCCTTGCTCATATCTTGCAACATGAATTCTATTATATTTACATGTTTGCATCTTTGTTTGCATGCAACTAATTAGCATTCAGGTTTGTTGTGCCAGTGACAAGGACAAACTTAATGCATATGCTCAGCTACGGCTTTGTTGAATATTATATATCTTTATTTCACCCATCCTCAACTGTTACATGATTTATATTATTAGTTATACACCTTTTCTGTTTATTGTGAAAATTCCAATTAGTTTTGTCAAGAAATTTTGTGGATGGCTGATTTTGTTGCTACCATTGGTGGTTATGACAAATGACAAACAAAATTTTCATTAAAAGGCTTGTGATCTTGGGTCTAGGAAGTGGGTATTCAGATTCTACATGTCCAACCTCATAGTATTCATGGCATATGGTACTACTGTGTTGTGGAGCAACCCATCCCTGATGTTCGTGACCTTTCTAATTGGAGGATGGTATATGTGAAGAAGAAGGTGCTGACGTTAAGATATCATGATGAGATCCTTGCCATCGTTCTTGGAAGCCCAACTCTTATAAGAGACAATATTTTGGCCAGTATTTATAGTTGTCACCTTTTTCATTGTTGGAAGTCGGGTTGTGCAACTTTCTCCTTATTCAGCCAATGACATGCTCTCATTTTGTGCTAACATAATCTGCACCTCGAAGCAAGTATATGGGCAAGTATGTGTATCGAAAGTCAACTCGATTGTGTTATGCTTGTGGCTATCTATCATCATTGGGTTAAGGAACGTACATCAACATGATTGGGCATGCTTATGGTAAAACACTAACTCCCTTCCCTCCTAATAGTAGTGTTTTACCTATATTCATTGCAATGACAAAAACTACTACTAACATAACACATTCGTTTCCTAATAGGTATTGCAGTCAAGCATCTCCTCCATCTATAGGCATAATATATACCCACTTTGGTCTTCTGGTGGAGCTCCACCTCAGCTTTGCAAAGCATCTCTCAGGGACATTCAAATGCAATAGGTAAACATTTATTCACTAGCCTTTGACATTTATTGTTTTTGGTGAAATTCAGTGCTGGAGTTTAACCACATGTACAAACATACATGTAAGTAAGCAACTGCACACACAAACTTATAATTCAGACATGCCTTCCACATATGTTCTTCAAACATGAACTTCAGCTCTTCAAGCTTCTAATTGAGGCTCTTGTGTTTTATAGACTTGCAACTTTTCAAATAGGCCTTTCTCTCCCTACTCCATAGAAGTTGAAACTAAGAAGATGCTCATCCCTATGGTGGAAATTGAGTTGGAGAAAAGAAAAAATGAAGATAAGTACAAAGGGAAATTCAAGGGACAATTTCACTTATTTGGGCAGTTAGCAGATGTACCGAACATATTTTCATGATTTAAAAAAGAAAAATCAAGATAGAAGAAGATGCAAATGATGATGTTGCATATAGAGTCTCCAGTGGATAGATGTAGTCAGAAGAAGATATTTTATACATGTGTCTTTTTTCCATGCATATTGTCAAACAGGAGCCAGGTTAATGTCCTCCCCATGTGTACTCATTGTTCAAATATAAATAAAACTATCATTGTTGACATTGTAAGCACAACTCGATCTTGATTAACATTCATCTTTTTTCTTTTTGAAAACCCCTCTATATTGGAAAGTGACCGATTGGATACATAAAGTCTCTCACTACATATGTATGTGTGGTACATGGTGTTTTTCACTACACACTAGCTATAATTACATGTGTATCAAGTGCTAATTTTTTCTATACATGAACTACATATACAAATTGTAAACAATGTCACCTCTCCCTACATATCATAGCTACAAATTGAATTACAGTCATATATTTAGCTACAATGGAAACTATATGTTTATTTGTAAGGACATTTTTTACCTACAATTAGGGTTACATATGAATTTGTAGCCAGAGGAATAACTAACTACAACTTTGAAAAATGTAGCCTAAACAATTAGCTGCACAGGTATTAGATATATATTATAAATGTAAGGATAAATGTAGCCAAAGCTTTTAGCTAAAAATTTTGGGGTTTTTGCTACAATTTTTTTTTGTAGTTAAAGACCATATTTTTTTAGTGGCGCCTGTGTCGGTACCACTGACTTGGAAGTCAGTACCACCAACTTTTTACAATAAAAGTCATTTTCCTTCTCAATTTGGAAAAATAATATATTTATACTTTGATTCCATGTCAGTACCACTAAGTTACAAGTCGGTGGCATCGACTGTGTTCTAGTAAATAAGAATTATATGCAATAAAGTAAGCAATGAATGAGGCCAATAATTATAGAAATAATTAAAATATGTAAAATACATGCAAAATTGGAAGAATTGATGCACGACTAATTTTATACCAATTCAGTGCAGTATATATGAAAATATACATAATTAATATCAAATGACATTGAAAAAAACAAATTAGATAGAAAGATAATGATAATTTATGTGCACATTACACCCCTAAGCTTTAATATTGCTTGTTCTAGATCAACACTACTCTTGGATTTGTTTGATAAAGTCAGCAAGAAGACAAGTACCTACAAATTACTATTCCTAACCGCCCTCCACCTGTCAGTCCCAAACTGGCTCTTTCCAGCCACTGGACAAATAACTACTCTACAATGACCAAAAAATTTCCTTAAAGATGTCCACCCTTAGATAAATTGAACACTAGTAATCCAGAAGTTAACATCATAGTTAATAGGGTATCTAGTTGATGCACCATGTAATTCCCTATGTACATAGCTTTTGTCTACCTACCAACATAGTTGGAAGTAGTTCCCCATATAAAATTGAATGAGGGGATCAATCATATAAATGGCCTACCATAAAGAGAAATGGGTGGAATGAAGTAGGTGGCTTTGAAAAAGAATCACAAGTAACATCAAAATCATTTATCCAACAACAAAATATGATGAACCTATAATGTGAAGGGCATGCAAAATGCATGAATCATATTGGCTAGTATTGTGGTGGAATGATGCATTCACTAAAATTCTCATATGATTTACGATAATGGAACACAATAATGCATCCATGCAACTATTTTCACTTCTCCTTGAAGAAAAAATCAATTTTTTAAAGTTCAAGGCATCCTTTTCTCCCTATTTATTTAATTTTCTTTTTGTTCTTTCTTTTCTTTCCTCTTATTTTAGCATAGATTGATGATTTATGCTCGGTATTTCCTTCCATATATCATTTTTTCTTTTTTATTGAGAGAGTTATGGATATGTATCATTTCACTTTATATTGTGGAGAAAGCTATTTAGATACATGATGAAAGAACAATACCAAAAAGAGATTGCAAACTATGTGTAATTTGTTATGCAACGAAGTCTTATGCACATCTCTATATTTTTTTGTACTAACAAAATAAAAATACTAGCTATCATGCCGCCTATTATGATATGCAATATAGTCAAGAGGAAACAATTTGGGTTACTTGATCATCTTAAGGTTGTTGATGAAAATTAATGAAAAGTGGGTGGAATCACATGATTAAGATATAATGACCTTTCTTAAACTGTGTTATGTGCCTCTCCTACCAATATGTGTATAGGGGTAACCTTTATGTTTCTTTCTAAAAATCCCATTAAAGGTCTCGTTACTTACTTGGTCAGTTTGGGATCAAGCATCCTCGTCGTCACCCAAGCCTTAGGGTTAAGTTAGGTCTTTCATTCATTCAGTATGTCTTCAAAATGACCAACCCAAACAATTACTCAAGCTAATGCACTCTTAAACATACCAAAATTGGCTTAAAGAGCAATGCATGAAAGCACATTCAGATTTTCATAATTGATACCTCATCATCAACAAATGGCTAATCCCAAATAAAACTTTTAAATTCTGTCCAAAAGTACACTTGATAAGAGTGGACCCTAAAACAAAATGGAAAATCTAACCTTTATAAAAACAAAAACATGTAGATAGATGATAAAAAGTAAATATGCATCAGGTAAGGATAGAAGCACCATTTCATTCCTCCCCTAGTCTTGAATATGACATTGTAACTAACATCAAAAGGAAAGGAAGATAAATGTAACAATTGTACCGATATAAGAGGTGATATTTGGGCCCAAAACATATGGGTGAGATCTACATGAAAGTATGCCCCCAATAACAACTCGAGCTCAATGATGTGTCTGATATCATCTATTAGCTCATGTTTGAGGAGTGTAGGTGATACTATGAACAAAACCTCCTCAAACTCTCCTTCCAGTAGTATGTACATTGATAAAGCAACTCATGTCAGTGCCATTGACTATGAAGTCGGTGGTATCGAGCTGAAGTCAAAAAATCCCTATAACTTTTCAATAAAGTGTCAGTGGTACCGATCATTTGATCAATGCCATCGAGTCTATAAACTAATTTATTGTCAACATAAATGAATGAATCGATTACACTGATAGTGTATCAGTGGTACCGACGCAGTGCATTCCTCCACACTGAATACACATATCAAGGCACCCTTTTTACTTAAGTCAAAACTAGATATCAACAATCTAAAAACAAGAATGTAAAAATAGAATTTAAAGTTTTACAAAAAAAACCTAATTGGTGGGTTGCTTCCCACAAATGCCCTTGTTTAACGTGCTAGACCAGACACATGTCAATCAACAATAATTAGGTGGTCATGGAGGAGGGTGGAGCTCTCTCCGCCTCTTCCTTCTAAACATATGGTTCCTTGCAACAAAGAGAAAAAATAAATAAAAGTTAGGAGACCAACATGTATGGTTTACATTTCATTTCAAAAGTAAATTATCATTGTAATTATCATGAACATGAATCACAATCAAGTCTTGATGTGGTATCACATGCAAAAATAGGTAGTCATGAGGTGAAAGCTATAAAGATGATTGCTCCTTAATTTCTATGACCATCACCAATGGATCACTCCTAGCTACACATAATGGAGGGATTACACCGAAGGTGAATTTGTGTGCCTCCTCCTCTTATAATAATTCAGTTAATTTCTATGACCATTGCCAATGTATCACTCATATCTACACATAATGGAGGGGTTATATTGAAGGTGAATTTGTGTGACTACTCCTCCTATAATAATTCAATACCCAAACATTCATTAATATCCTCACAAAAATATTAAAGATTATCATATGGATATAAATCCCATAAAGCATCCTGTATAAGGAAATGAAGAGTTGAATCTTGTATTGAAGGAACTATGTGATGGGTAATGGGAAATTTCTCCACCTTTTAACTCTCAATATCCTCTTCCTCACTCTCTTCCTCTTATGTAATATCATTGTCAAATAAAGCACACTATGGATCCTCCTCTCCTTCACTCATATCCCAAACACGTGAATCAAAATTATCTTCCACCTTACACATATCATTATCCTCATGTTCCTCACCATATCCCCAATCATATTGAAAATAAATCCTAGGAGTTGAGGGTGTGGGTTTGGTCTCAATCAAAGGATGCGGTAGAGTGGATTCCCAAATTTCTTGCATTATGTCCTCCTCACTCTCTAATTCCTTATCATCAACCTCAACTTTTTTGTTTTCTCTACTCTACCCCAACCTCTATTAGAAATAGGACTTTGGAGATTTAAAATAGATTGAAACCTAATTCTAATATGCTCACCAATGAATTTCCATAAAGGTTTTCCCATGATGTGATGGAGGTGGACTCGGACATCTATAACCTACATGTGCATTTGCACACTCAAGGAAAATAGGAGCCATGTGCCTCTTTTTGTAAACTTTTTTTCCAAAAGGAAGGAAGAATAACCATAAACGAATATCTAGATCAAACATGAACAATCCATAAATTAATAGAGAAATTTTATGTAATGAAAAATGTAAAGAAACAAAATGAAACTAAAAACAATGCCCTAGAGTGGCCAATCTCAGCGCTCATAGTGTTGGTGATGTTGATTCCCCAACAATGTCGCCAAGAATTTGACACGCCAAAACTATACATGTGAATGAAAGTGCACAAGTTATGTAATACAGGCCAAAAGATGCCCAAGTTGTCAAATTCAGGGAATTATACACTAAAAACTACTACTTACTAAAACCAAATCAGCTAGAGCTAGAAAAAAGGTTGATTAGTTATTTAGTTAATTAAGAACAAAAATTAAATCTAATTATGGTTGTTATGATCAAGAATAGATGGATTCTAGATGAATTCTTTGGGACTTTTGGTTTCACGACAGTGTACACTACATTCAAATTCCTTTTATTAGCAATTATTCACCATCAACTATGGATTAAACACATGTAGCAAGAATTATCCACTCTCATAGCGTAATACACTACTAGACTAAATCAAAGCCTACTTTTGTAGAAGTTTAAGAATTACCGAGATGAATTAATGAAATATCTAGGTTATACTTTCATAGTTGTAAGTCGTCTCTTGAAGCACGATATAGGCTATGTAAATTTGAGATTTGTCCAACCCCTAATACCTTTCTCAAAGAAATTAACAGTCTAATACTTTGATTATGGTGATCAAGATATGATATATCAAAGATTCATTTCCACAATTAAGGAAATAGATCACGACTTCATGAATTTAAATACAATGCAAAATAAGGCTACTCCTGAGTCCTAAGAAATATGTTTTTAGCGAAAAATGCATGACATGGTATCATAGTAAATTGAAAAGATGTAAAACATGAATTTTGAGATACTGTAAATAGGAGACAGGGTTAAAGAAAGGATCTAGAGAAGATGGAGAATATTTATAGTCATTTCCTCTACCAAAATGCCTCTAAGGTTGGTTGAGTAGGGTTCCTTCACTTTTCTCCCTCCTTTCACCTTTTTTGCTATCCCTTTGCAATAGATCTCGATTATCCCCTTCAATGGATCCCTTTCCAGTGGTTATCCATGTTATGGTTAAGAGAAAACTCAAATGTATTCAAATATAACAATAATGATTGGATTCAATACACTTAATCTTGACAGTCAACACCTGTGTGGGTACAACTGAGTTGGACATCGGTCCCACATACTTATTAAACTAAACATCATCTTGGAACAATAACATATTTTTACTTCGATTCCATGTCGGTACCACCGAGTTGTAAGTTGGTGGTATCGAATTTGATCCAATATATAATAATTATCTACAATAAAATTAGCAATGAATGAGGCATTTAATTATAGAAATAATTATTATATATAATTCATGTAAACTACATGAAAAATTCGAGGAATTGATGCATGAAGGATTCTATACTAATTTGTTGCATTATATATGAAAGATATTTAATAATTATCAAATGAAAATGATAAATAGCAAACTAGATAGAAAAATAATGATAATTTGTGCGTGCATCACACCCCTAAGCTTGAATGTTTCTCATCCTTGATCAACACTACTCTTGTATTTTTTTGAAAAATTCAACAAAAGATAAGTGCCTATGAATTACTTTTCCTAACAGCCCTCGACTTGTGGGTCCCAAACTGGACCTTACCAACCACTGAACAAATAACTACTCTACAATGACCAAAAATGTTGATTAAAGATATCCACCCTTAGTTCAATGAAACACTATCAGTAGAGAAGTTAGCATCACAGTTAATAGGGAATCCACTTGATGCACCATGTGATATGCTATCTATATTACTCTTGTCTACCTACAAATCTAGTTAGATGCAATTCCCCGTATCAAATTGAATGAGGGGATCAATGATATATATGGCCTACCATAAAGATCAATCAGTGGAATAAAGTAGCTGGATATGAAAAAGAATCATAAGTAACATACAAATTGTTAATGTAAAAACAAAATATGACAAACCTACAAAATGAATGAAATGAGAAATGAATGAATCATAATGCCTACAATTTTGGTGGAATGAAGCATGCACTAAAAGTATCATATGATTGATGAGAATGGAACATAACAATGCATACATGTAACTATTTTCACTTCTCCTTGAAGAACAATTCATTTTTTTATGTTCAAGTTATCTTTTTCTCTTTATTTATTTAGTTTTTTTCATCCCTCTTAATTTATCATAGATTGATGATTTATGCTCGGGTTTTTCTTCCATATATCATTTTTTTTATTTTCATTGAGAAAATTATGGATGTGTATTCTTTCACTTTATATTATGGAGTAAGTTACTTAGATACATAATGAAAGAATGATGCAAAAGAGAATGCAAACTATATGAAATTTGTTCTGCAAATAATTGTTATACACATCTCTATATTTTTTTGTACTAATACACAAAAAGACTAGCTATCGTGCCACTTATTATGCTATGCAATGCAGTCAAGAGGAAACAATTTGGGTTACTTGATCATCTTCAAGTGGTTTATAAAATGTAATGAAAAGTGAGTGGAACCACATGATTAAGAGACAATGCCTTTCTTTAACTATGACATCGATCAGCCTTAAACGTGGGTCCAAAAATGATAAGGAAGTAGGTATAGGTCATAGGACCTTTATAATTTATAATACCTAAATGTTTAAGACGCCCGCAACTAGCACAGGGTCAAAGTAGAAGTTCGAGGTCGAAACATAACATACATGATTTTTCATGATAAATAGAACATAATGCAGAGGAATTTGAGTTTGGAGGCTATTTTAACGAGGGAATATAAGTTCGAATAGCCATAAAAATGGGTGTTATCAACACCCCCCCCCCCAAAAAAAAACATAGCAATTTGATTATCCTCAATCAACTAGATTAATTTTACAACTTTTATTTGTAGGACTTTTAACTACCAGGCATGGTCTTCGGACAAGGGTTAAGTAGATTTTTGAAATGTCCTGAAGAAAATTATGTTTGGACACGAGAAAATTGACTTTTCCTTTGCCTTTATTTAACAAAGATCTCTCCCAGCTTTTGTGAGACTTTGGTGCATGTCATTTGAAGTTAGCTTTCACACCAGACTTTTAAATCATGGAGGTAGAAAGTGGGGTTTTCAAGAAGGCTTAAGGCTTTTGGGTTTTTCTTGCTTCTCATCAGGCCATCCAGGTACGGGTCCATTAATGGGCAAGTTGTCCCTGTAGTCCAAGCCAGTTGGCTTTAGAGCAGTGATTTCACATCCTGCATACCACTACCCCAGATCTATTATACCTAAAGATGGGTACCTTTGAGAAGGCAAGTGTGTATTTTTTTGGACACAACTCTCATCCTTTTATTCACTATCATGCTTTTATTCACTCTTATAAGGCTTTTCTCTCTTTTGGGATTTTGGTGGGTAGGGAAAGGGAGAGTTTGCTGTTTGGGTAGCTCTTTCCTTCTCAAAGTTGGCACAGAAATGTTATAGTCTTTGTCATTTAAGACTACATTTTCAAGAGAGCATAGCAGAAATGTACACAGCCTTAGGCGCGGAGAGAACAAACTGGGAGTTGTACCAATTATTTAAGGTAAAGTAATTTTTACGAGTTTAAATAGAAGATGGGGTGTGTGTGTATATATAGCTTACTGTCAAACATTTATATACAATGTATACATGGAGAATGCTAGGAAAAATTGTAGGATACCTCCCTCACTAATGCTATAAAGTCCCCCCCAAACTCATCTCTCACTTTTTCCCAGAGTGGTGAGAGGAATAGGAAAGAGTAGCTATAGGTCAGTGAGGGTTCATCGGATATGTGCATCTTCAGCAGATAAGAGCTCCATGACATATTGTCCTCACTAGCTGTGGTAGTCCAGGTCATGAAGTGTTTCAGGTCCTTTTTTTAGTGCCTACGCGCTGGATATCTAGTGAGCATGTATATTCCACATTTATTTAATAGAGGGATTTTTTTTGGGCTGCGATGGTAGAAATAGAATTTGTGCCAGGTTGCCCCAGGATCTGCAGTATATGGTGTTATCATGGAAAACACCTCACTATAGAATTTTCTTACTAAACATTCGAAAGGTGTTTCTGGCGTGATAGCATAATCAGTAGGCCAGTCAGTTTGGGTGTATGAACTATTGTAGAAGATCCCAACGCGGGTGTTGGTGTAGAGCATAATGAGAGTCCAATGATTGTCTTGCAACATAAGTAGGAAGACGATGCATGGTAGATTCTCCTGGATTTGTTGTTGGAACAGCTGGTGTGCCCCTATTTCATCAGCTAGACAAAGATCGTTGAACAACATGGGATGGGTGATGTAGAGCTGACTGATCTTTTCTTGTAATATAGGAATGGAGGCTAGTGCGACTGGCATAGCTAAGCACTCACCTGCTTTGACTAAATCTTTAAGACCATCTATAGAGACCACTATATAGCCTTTTTTATAGATGACGTCGACGACGTTAGAATCAGCAAGATGTAAGAGGATGTGATTGACCTATTCTTGAGATAGAGAGTTGCAGGTGAAATGGTCAAAATTGCTGATGGTTGAGTCTGGGATTACAAGTGAAATAGATGGGCCGTCTTTGTCATGCAGGATGCGTAGGTCATGCAGTTGCTTGCCCGACCTGCCATGGTATTGGACATGAGAGGGATGGACCTCTTCTCTCAGTTGGCTTCCTGGTTGCAATGAGTGGGCATTGGATTCCATTTCCAGGAAATCTTCAGGTAGCTCAGCAGCCAAGAAGTAGCGCTTATCTTTGATCACCAACAGTGTGTAGATGCTCCTGAGCTAGTAGAAATTTGTGTCTTGGAGATACAAAATGTATCTAAAGATGTTTAGAAGCTCCATGGCTCGTAGAATGATGAAGGCCATGTTGCCATTCCCCTGGTCTTGTTGGATTGGGAAGTCTCTTATTGCATAGAAGTTCCAAACACCGTTGTGGCATTTTATGTCTTGTTTGATGACCCAATGAAGT
Source organism: Alisma plantago-aquatica (assembly GCA_963693085.1). Classification (NCBI taxonomy): domain Eukaryota; kingdom Viridiplantae; phylum Streptophyta; class Magnoliopsida; order Alismatales; family Alismataceae; genus Alisma; species Alisma plantago-aquatica. The sequence continues at coordinate 1,098,223,104 of OY856413.1, forward strand.
CGGAGTGGTAGAAGCTTTAGAAGCTTATCTTCAGGATGGATAAAGTCCTGATCTAGGTGAGGAATCTCCTCTGCACAGTAGTTAAAAAGTGTGACATCATGAGATCAGAGGTCTGGGACACAGAGGAACCAACGCTGCTTGTGGTCTTGGGGGGCTAGCACCAGTCTGGGGTTGTGTTTTTCAATGTCTTTCAGCATGTCTGCCATCAGTTTGTTGGGTTTTATGGGAGACAGAGAAGGCAGCGGAAACAAAAAAAAAAAATTCTCCCCAAACCCATACCGAGGAAACGCGTCAACGTCTATATAATAGGAAAGGATGGTTTGTGGAATCATACCTTGTCCCGAGGCTTGCTCGGCGACAATACCTCGCGCAATGCGCGGTCTTCAACTCCGGTCTTGGACGGCGTCTGTGCAGCTCCTGGTCGCACCGGGACTGACGACTCCTCCTCCTACCGGATTTTCGGATGACAGTTTTTCTCCTGAGTGGCAGTGACCTCCCGCCTCTATAGTAGTCCACACAGACCACCTGGAACTCCCCTCTCCTTGTCCCACAAGGAATTGGAAGGAGTCGCACCCTCCTGTTGACGTACTAGTCGCCAACATACTCTCCTGCTACCAGTTGCAACTGCAGTTGTCCTTCCCTTGCTGCACCTCCCTTTTGTGGGAAGCACTTGCTCGGGATCTCTCACGGTTACCAAAACCAGAGAGAATGACAACTTCGCAAAGCAACCGACTTGCATTGAGTTGTACTTTTAGAAGCCCCCAATACCCCTATATATATAGGCGGGTCATGGGACAGGGTTCTCTGTGTCCTGCAATACGGGACTAAAGCAGGAGTAGAAGGGTTCGAGAATTTTCCACAAAAAGCAACCGGTTCGCAACTTGAAATGATCGGTTCACCACTGAACCGATCGGTTCGGCCATTGAGCCGATCGGTTGGACCTGAGCCGATCATTTGGGGCACTCCAACCGATCGGTTGGTGCCCTGAACCGATCGGTTCATGGTCCTAATCCGGCTAAAAAAGACTTTCCTTGTTTCGTTCTCAATTGGTATCGAATACCAATGTTATTCCCAATCGAATTGGGCAATTTGAAACCAAAGGAAAATTCTTGCCGACATGATTTTCCCAACTGGTCGGTTCCACCAGTTGAGCCGATCGGTTCAACTCTTGAACCGGTCATTTCAACCTGGGCATGAGCCGATCGGCCTCGACACTCCAGCCGACCGGTTCAACACCTCAGCCGACCGGTTCATCACATGAGCCGATCGGTTGGGAGCACAGGTTGGGCAAAATCAGTCAATTGCGATTTCAATCAATCCGATACTCCAATCAATGCATCCAACACCTTGAACCATATGATATTGAGCTATCGACTGATTGAGTGTTTAATTGAACTACTGAACTCCTTTAGTAATCAATCTAAACATTGCTTTGTGGACAAAACTCCTCTTCCAGGTTAAATCCTATGTGTGTGACCCTGCAGGTCCATTTCACGTTGGCAGTGAAAGTCCATAACACTTATGACTTCACAAGCAAAGAGTGGTGCCTAGTCACAAATCAGTGCTACCCAAGTGAAAGTAGAAAGTTGGAGAACAACTTTCATCCTACAATCCGTGAATGGTGTTACAGTGAATGTATAATTCCTTTGTCACTGATATCCCGAATGAACTCAAGGCATGGAACATTCATCCTGTCAACGTTCATTCACTTTCTTGATCTCAGAGCAGATTGAACGAGATATGTATGACATCAATATCACATACTGATTCACACATGCGTGCGCACGCCTATCTCAATCCTACTCATCAAGTGGCCTTGGATATCAAACTCCCTCAGGAGGGACAAATCCCATATCTATCACTCACCCCTCAAAAGCCCCATGTGTCAAAGCCACCCAATCATCACCTTTATAACAACCCATGTTTCAGGACTGCGTTTGATGATGTCAAAGTGTGCCCAACGACATGTGTTGAGTGCAGTGATTTCAGGTCTAAGAATCACACTCACCACCATCACTGTGAGTACTGACTGTGACTACCATCTTATGGTTCCATGTGTCAAACTCATGGTGGGTCTGTCCGGTACACTTGTTCTCTAACAAGTACCTATGTGTTTGGTTTGATATCTCTATATCATGACGAATGAGATTCTGTCATCAACCAACACCACAATCCAGTCTTGTGTGTCATTGTTGTCTATCTACCTTCCACAATGACATCCGACTAGGGACATAACAAGAATGTACAAACTCTTAGCATCCGTATGATCTCATCGTTCAGGTCCTCAACCTGAAAGCATACGTCATTGAGTACTGTCATTCTCTAGACATTCAATCTGTTCTATCACTATCTCATATGACTGAACCAGAAAGAATTGGAAGCTTGCCTTTGATGTTTATCAAATCAATCTTAATGTATCCCACCAATCATCCCATGATTGGCTCTCAAGGCATACATACCAACAAACTCCCACTTGCACTGCGAGCCAATCACTCTTGAATCATATTCATAGTGATCTTCAAACATGTCCCACATGTCACTGTGCTCTAGTGCCAACATAGTGAGTAATGGCAACACTTTGCCAAAGTCTGTATAAATTGCATGTCTCTCATCTCTTCGTTGTACGTCACACGTATGAGATGGAGTTGCCGTAATATGCGATCTAGTATTCCTTTAGCCACATTGCATGATCAAGGATTCCAGACTTGTCATCAATGAGTGGAATATAAGTTCATCTCATGAACGTTTAGATCCATATAGTATCCACTGCTGTTCACTAACACACAGATACTCGGCATTTCCCTTTTAAATGGTTTTATTGGAACCTTCCAATTATCAACAAACTATCACTTTTATACATCCTATGTATATTTTGCGATTAATTTTCTGTCCTTTCGGAAGTTCGCATCAATGTAACTCTTTACATCGAACTCTTCCTTATCTCTATAGAACTAGTACTTCCCAAGTACTTATCAAGTTCTTATGGTATTCCAGTAACCCTTACTGAAAGTAGATAGACATCCACTCGTCATGTCCTACATACGAGTTATCAGGATGAGCACATCATATTGCCATGTCCTACATACAAGATGATGAATGCATTTTATTCTTTCCATGTCACACATGCAAGACAATGGGATGATTACATACATGATAGATCCATATCTATTCTTAGTGTTCCCATTCTTCATAAGAATTGGACACTTGGCCTTGGGATACTAACTCCATGTAACATGGACAAGTTTTCTCCCACTGAATCTGTGCATACTGAACCCTTCAGTATAGATTGCCAATGTATGCTTTTTCTTTCCAGGTCAAGAGATTTTTCGAGAACTATCTCTATAGATCTCTATTCCTATCACATAGGAAACATCTCTATCTTCCTTAAAGATAATTTCCACTTTTGGATTTCCATTCTAGAACAATTCCATTTCACATCAATATGTGGAATGTGAATACGCTCCCACTAAATCACAGATCCCTTCTTTATCTTTGACATATCAGTCAAACCCTTTGACTATATCATCAAAGTAAAGATCCAATTTTGAGTTGCTTGTACTCAATCAATCACATTGATTAGTCCATTGTAACTTATAGACTTCATTTGCATTAGTGGATTCATAAACCTTATAGGTTGTGTCATGTACACATCCTTATTTTATTCCTCAAAGGAATGCAGTTTTAGTATCCATATGCCAAATGTCTTAGTCATTAAGTTGCAATCAACAAGCATCATCCTTCTCAAAATGTTATCCATGTGTCTTAACACTTAAGACTTATTTGCACTTATGGATTTCATCGAATGAGTGCTACCATCAAGGTCATACCTTATGGTTCACATGGAAATCATTTAGGATGTAATGGTCTTATACCATAACTCAAAATCTGATTCCTCATATTCATCTAGATAGTTGACTCATCATATGAACAACTCATCACATAGATAATTGAGGTGTATCTGTCAAGAATATAAGAATTCACAACCCTTGTGATTCTTAATGTCCTTTATTAGTGTGGGGTATTCTTTTATTAAGAAGAATTCAGTTATTTGATAATCATTCTCTAACTCCTTAGAGTATGATTCTTTCTTGATTTAGACATCACCATGCCTTAATCATGAGTTCACTATGATACACTATCATAATCACTCATAAGGATCTCAAACATTTGGTCCAAGTATTTCATTCATTGATCTCATCAAGAATTAATACTTTACCAAATTTGTACTTCATCTATGACAATCTTGAACACTTCAAGATGTTCATATTGGTATTTCTCTAAACACCATTTGAAGTATTAGCATTTGTTCCAATTGGTATGTAAATACATCACATGTATTATACTTAATAGGATAATCACTCTCCCACTACCTTTAGTGAATATTGATTAATCATGTCCAAGATATTCATGTCTCTTAATGGTTCTCTAACCAAAAGAGTCTAGTTTTATCCATCATATGGAAACTAGAAATGAATTTCTCATGATTGATGCTAATTTGATTTTTTGAGTTATCAATAACTTTAGGTATCATTTTATCTTATGCATACCATGTATCACAAGATAAACAAGGCATTGCCACAAAGATCATATCTTTAAGATTGAAACATCAACTTTATTAATTGCCATCATTGTCATACAATATGCAATAATAAAGTGTTTCTATCTATTGGCAATATATGAAATAGCAGTTCTCAACTCCATTTCGTGCCCTTTAGGCTGAAATAAACTGAAAGATACTCCTATCTATGGCAGCAACACTTGCTCCAATGATGGGTATTTCTTTCTTGGTCCTTTCGCAAAGGCCATCACTTCTTTGTGGATATTGCATATCATATATGACATATCCATATCTTGGTATCATATACCTCAGATAAAGAAGCGGTTCATTTCCTGATACCTTAGGTGGAGATCTCCATCCCCTCCTTCATCTTCTTTTGTTCTTCCAGATATAGAGGGCAATCCCTCATACACCCTTTCCCCATGTGCCTTGAGGCTGAAGACGGCTTGGATTTCTGGCTAGCATCAGAACACTTCTTAGCTTTGCCCTTGTCCTTGCCCTTAAGAATTACCTTTTCTTTGATCACATCAAAGACTATGGTTTGTCTTTCTTCATCTTTGCCTTTACTATCCTCAACATGTCCAACAACTTTGTCAACGCTTGTCAAAGTCGTTCATGTTGTAGTTTATCATGAACTGTATGATTTTGCAACACTTGCAGTATCATACCAATAGCCAACTCTTGGCTCAGAGGGAATCCTTTTTAGTCAGGTTTTCCACATACCCAATCACATTGAGTGTGTGAATACCTTACTGGATCTCCTTCTGTCATGACATACTAGGACAATATCTTGGAGACATCATATGTCTCATGTTGTCTCTGCAACTCATAGTTCAGAGAACACAACATCAAGCACTCCTCATCAATGTCATCCTCAGTATGCTTCCATAAGCATACTTTCAGCCATTGATGTGGTGGGATCGAGTTCATCTGGTTCTGGTATAACTAGGACTTAGAGCTTTCACTCTTTGATTGAGAACACTTCTCATCGTCCTAACCAATCGTGGAATTATTCCCATTTAATTTGTTGGTCTTAAAGACCCATCGCAAATAAAGTGATTTGTTGATTAACCATTTATTTTAACAAAAGGAAATATATGCAATTTTAGTCCAAAACTCTTTTTGACTTATTTGATTGATTTGAAAGGTTGACGATAAAATTAGGCCTTTAATTAATTATCACTCCCACTATTTTAGTTCAAATTGATAGCCCTCACCATCAATTCGGAAGATTGCAGCATACAACCTTCTAGTGGGAAAGATCCTGAAATCCTCTAAGTCATGAGTCAGCTTTGGCTGATCGCCCACAACTTAGATCTCTCAGGTAGGCAACTTTTGCCAATTGCATCATATGCAACTCTTGTTGAATGAACATGCACAGCTCCTTGCCATGAACATTCCTTGCCTCTGGGCCTAGACGCTCTAAGAATCACCAATTAAGTCTAACCCAAAAGCCGACACGGTAAACATGCACCCTGCTTTGGCAGAACCTACATGTCTACCCTTCACACTTCCACAAGATAGATGGCGCACCACGCTTTGGCGTAACCTACGCTTGGTCGATCGAGCTTTTCATGTGTTCCACTAATGGAAGGCATATAAGACTTAATATTTTAATGAGGGATTTGGTTTTATATACATATACATATCCAATCACCACAATACATAGTACGTATCATATACATGCTATATCCCACAGAAAATATGCACAAACGATAAAAAGCGATGATTATGGCCATCCTAATGTGATTCCTCGAGCCAAGAGGAATCACAGTCATCTAGGTCAACATCTCATGCAACCTGTACAAGATGAACTCTGTGCCTTGCCATCCGAGTTGATCAACTCATCACATGAATGATCTGTACTCTCCAGCCGGTCGTCTGGGTGCCACCAGCCGATTGGTTGGCTCCTCCAACCGATCGGTTCGCCTGGTCGTCGTGCATCTCGTCATGTCTGCCACCCGCTCGTCTCGCTCTTCGAACTGGTCATCAACCGATCGGTTCACTCCTTGAACCGACCGTCTGGAACGCCAACCGATCGGTTCACTCCTTGAACCGATCGTTTCAACTGTCATCTTGATGTCCTCCGGTCTTTGACATAACAGGAAATAAAAATCTATCCTATTTATTACATTGCTTTAAAAAAAGGGAAACCCCGAGTTACATTCAGGGGGAGCAAAGGTAGGAAAGAATCTCAAATTATTTCGAGTTACATCAGGAATAAGAGAGGGAAGATCGGTGCGCAGACCGAGATGCAAGCAACCACAAACAACCACACACAGATAGGGGTTTATAGGCCATAATCACGCTACACACATCCACCACAAAACTCGTTTAAGGGCGACACGTATCGAGTGCATTAATAATACATATCATATATGTAATTAGGGATTTGTGGATTTAAGATTGGACATGCATAAAGCTGATATTATTCGCATCGCATGCAATAAATAAAGGCGACAAACCAAAATCGATCATATCGATATTCCTAAAATATAGAACAGATGACGTGTCTCTGATACCACTGTTGGGTTTTATGGGAGACAGAGAAGGCAGCGGAAACAAAAAAAAAAATTCTCCCCAAACCCATACCGAGGAAACGCGTCAACGTCTATATAATAGGAAAGGATGGTTTGCGGAATCATACCTTGTCCCGAGGCTTGCTCGGCGACAATACCTCGCGCAATGCGCGGTCTTCAACTCCGGTCTTGGACGGCGTCTGTGCAGCTCCTGGTCGCACCGGGACTGACGAATCCTCCTCCTACCGGACTGTCGGATGACAGTTGTCCTCCTGAGCGGCAGTGACCTCCCGCCTCTGTAGTAGTCCACACGGACCACCTGGAACTCCACTCTCCTTGTCCCACAAGGAAGTGGAAGGAGTCGCACCCTCCTGTTGACGTACTAGTCGCCAACATACTCTCCTGCTACCAGTTGCAACTGCAGTTGTCCTTCCCTTGCTGCACCTCCCTTTTGCGGGAAGCACTTGCTCGGGATCTCTCACGGTTACCAAAACCAGAGAGAACGACAACTTCGCAAAGCAACCGGCTTGCATTGAGTTGTACTTTTAGAAGCCCCCAATACCCCTATATATATAGGCGGGTCATGGGACAGGGTTCTCTGTGTCCGGCAATACGGGACTAAAGCAGGAGTAGAAGGGTTCGAGAATTTTCCACAAAAAGCAACTGGTTCGCAACTTGAAATGATCGGTTCACCACTGAACCGATCGGTTCGGCCATTGAGCCGATCGGTTGGACCTAAGCCGATCATTTGGGGCACTCCAACTGATCAGTTGGTGCCCTAAACCGATCGGTTCATGGTCCTAATCCAGCTCAAAAAAACTTTCCTTGTTTCGTTCTCAATTGGTATCGAATACCAATGTTATTCCCAATCGAATTGGGCAATTTGAAACCAAAGGAAAATTCTTGCCGACATGATTTTCCCAACTGGTCTGTTGCACCAGTTGAGCCGATCGGTTCAACTCTTGAACCGGTCGTTTCAACCTGGGCATGAGCCGATCGGCCTGGACACTCCAGCCGACCGGTTCAGCACCTCTGCCGACCGGTTCATCACATGAGCCGATCGGTTGGGAGCACAGGTTGGGCAAAATCAGTCAATTGCGATTTCAATCAGTCTGATACTCCAATCAATGCGTCCAACACCTTGAACCATATGATATTGAGCTATCGACTGATTGAGTGTTTAATTGAACTACTAAACTCCTTTAGTAATCAATCTAAACATTGCTTTGTGGACAAAACTCCTCTTCCAGGTTAAATCCTATGTGTGTGACCCTGTAGGTCCATTTCACGTTGGCAGTGAAAGTCCATAACACTTATGACTTCACAAGCAAAGAGCGGTGCCTAGTCACACATCAGTGCTACCCAAGTGAAAGTAGAAAGTTGGAGAACAACTTTCATCCTACAATCCGTGAATGGTGTTACAGTGAATGTATAATTCCTTTGTCACTGATATCCCGAATGAACTCAAGGCATGGAACAGTCATCCTGTCAACGTTCATTCACTTTCTTGATCTCAGAGCAGATTGAACGAGATATGTATGACATCAATATCACATACTGATTCACACATGCGTGCGCACGCCTATCTCAATCCTACTCATCAAGTGGCCTTGGATATCAAACTCCCTCAGGAGGGACAAATCCCATATCTATCACTCACCCCTCAAAAGCCCCATGTGTCAAAGCCACCCAATCATCACCTTTATAACAACCCATGTTTCAGGACTGCGTTTGATGATGTCAAAGTGTGCCCAACGACATGTGTTGAGTGCAGTGATTTCAGGTCTAAGAATCACACTCACCACCATCACTGTGAGTACTGACTGTGACTACCATCTTATGGTTCCATGTGTCAAACTCATGGTGGGTCTGTCCGGTACACTTGTTCTCTAACAAGTACCTATGTGTTTGGTTTGATATCTCTATATCATGACGAATGAGATTCTGTCATCAACCAACACCACAATCCAGTCTTGTGTGTCATTGTTGTCTATCTACCTTCCACAATGACATCCGACTAGGGACATAACAAGAATGTACAAACTCTTAGCATCCGTATGATCTCATCGTTCAGGTCCTCAACCTGAAAGCATACGTCATTGAGTACTGTCATTCTCTAGACATTCAATCTGTTCTATCACTATCTCATATGACTAAACCAGAAAGAATTGGAAGCTTGCCTTTGATGTTTATCAAATCAATCTTAATGTATCCCACCAATCATCCCACGATTGTCTCTCAGGGCATACATACCAGGCTCTAGAGTATGACATGTATTGTTTGGTTTAGTGCATCTAGCTGGTTGGGTGGACCAACCAGGGCTAGCAGCTGGTGCTCCTAGTCAGTGCTGGAAAGTCTACAATTTTCAGGTGAGGGAGTAAAAGGTAGCAATATGGTTACGAGTTACCTCCCTCAAGCTATCAAATTAATAGCTGAAGGGGTTCCCCAAAGAAGGGAGAGAAGGCGATCAATGATGGCTTCTAGAGGGGCTCCTTGCTTTGGCAGCTCGACCTGCTGAATGCACACCTTTGGACATAGGTGATTCAAACACGACGGTGCGTGCATGCATAGCCTCTACACGCGACATTAGTGACTTTGGTTGTAGCATCCGTCTCGCAAAAACAAGATTAACTTAAGCGGAAGTGAATTATTTGCAGCGGATTACTGAAAATCACTAAAAATTAAAACTTTTTGCAAAAAGATCCACACATAGGAAATCTTTTCCATAAAAAACTTTTGTATAACATTTACATTCTGGTTCAAACGTACATAACCTGTACCGTCTCTTTTCAGAGACTACAACATCAGCTGTCTTACAACATCATATACAGACAACATATGAATCTCGAGGCATCAAGACAAAACCTCAGATCGATTCATAAAACACTGACTAAAAACTCCGAGGACCTGAGAGTACAGAGACGACACATAGGACTTCTAACTATATGACTTGACATTCATGATCTCCACCTGAGATCTCACTGCTGTCTAGGTTGTTGCTTTCCTTTTCCTGCAAATGAGTATCTTCTTCTTTGTCCGCGTCCACCTAAAAATGTTGGATCCCACGGGGGTGAGACAATTGTAAATTGTCCCAGTGGGAGATATAACTCTTCGCCAAAACATTGTTATTGTAATTATATATATAAAACTGAACAAAGAATATGCAGTTTAAAGCATTCTCATCTAAAAGCATTATAACTATCTATGATAGAACAATAGATCAACTTTTCTCTTAATAAGGAATAAGATGAACATGTATATCATTTATCCTCCATATTATACCATCATGTCAAACTTCTCTTGTGACACTCATTATTTGATATGTTACCCATGAGACATTCTTGTTTCTACTTATTGGCCTTAGCCAATCTGCTAAACATATTTTGGTTATATTGGACATGAGAGTGTACATCATCATGTCTTGATCAGGCATTGGTTTATACCAATCCTATATAAATATTCCAGGCATTCGATTACACCAATCCTGTGCAACTAGTACAAGCATTATACTTATCTTATTCCTGTGTATCCATTCCAAGTATTGAACTATGTCAATCTTGTGTAACCATTCTAGGTATTGATCTATGTCAATCCTGTGCAACTATTCCATGTATTGATCTATGTCAATCATGTGCAAATATTCCAGGTATTGATCTATGTCAATCCTGTGCAACTATTCTAGGTATTGATCAATGTCAATCCTGTGCAAATATTCCAGGTATTGATCTATGTCAATCCTGTACAACTATTCTAGGTATTGATCTATGTCAATCCTGTGCAACTATTCCAGGTATTGATCTATGTCAATCCTGTGCAACTATTCCAGGTATTGATCTATGTCAATCCTGTGCAACTATTCCAGGTATTGGGTTATTACCAATCCTATGTTATTATTCCAGGTATTGATCTATGTCAATCATGTGCATTCCAGGTATTGGGAGTTAGTCAATCCTGTGTTATTATTCCAGGTATTGATCTATGTCAATCCTGTGCATTCCAGGTATTGGGAGTTAGCCAACCCTGTGCATTCCAGGTATTGATCTATGTCAACCCTGTACATTCCAGGTATTGGGAGTTAGCCAATCCTGTGTTATTATTCCAGGTATTAATCTATGTCAACCCTGTGCATTCCAGGTATTAGAAGTTAGCCAATCCTATGTTATTATTCTAGGTATTGATCTATGTCAATCATGTGCATTCCATGTATTGGAAGTTAGCCAATCCTATGTTATTATTCCAGGTATTGATCTATGTCAACCCTGTGCATTCCAGGTATTGGAAGTTAGCCAATCCTGTGTTATTATTCCAGGTACTGATCTATGTCAATCCTGTGCATTCCAGGTATTGGAAGTTAGCCAATCTTGTGTTATTATTCCAGGTATTGATCTATGTCAACCCTGTGCATTCCAGGTATTGGAAGTTATCCAATCATGTGTTGCCTTTAAAACATTTTATTACCTCTCACTAGGAAATAACCATCCTCATAACTCATAAGGCCCATAAAACACCTTGTCACCTCTCAGTAGGAAACATAACATATTACTTCATTTAATACAATATTAACACCTCTATTCCCTCAATATGGTTAGGGTTTACTATTCATCCCACAAGGGTTTCTCATGGCATCACCCTCAATTAGGGCTTCACATGGAATCACCCTCAACTTGGGTTTCTCATAGAATCACCCTCAACTAGGGTTTCTCATGGAATCACCCTCAACTAGGGTTTCCACCATAGTCACCCACAATTTGGGTTTACTATTCATCTCCATAAGGATTTCATTCAATTGTTCATAATTAGAGATTCACTATTCATTCCAATTAGGGTTTTACATATCATTTCCCTAAATTGGAGTTTCACACATCACTACCCTGGATTAGGGTTACATCCTCACCCTGGGTTAGGGTTACATTTAGAATTGCCCTCAATTAGGGTTAGAACTCAATAGCCCTATCAATTAGGGTTTATGTTCATGATTAGGGTTTCATGATCTCTCTACTTAAGGATCATACCCTTAATCACAACATGAATCATATTCATGTATGAATTCATGCTAACATCATCTCAATTGATTAGGTCATATCAACCCTTCAATCAAGTACATACAACTATGATTAGCATAGTGTACCAAGTCATTGATGCTATAAGCAATTAGGGATTCATCCCTTAAGTGGCACTTAATCACTTAGGTACTATTAGGGTTTCAACCTTTGTACCTTCATTGATTATTATTACTAATCATCATTGGATCAATAGAACATTCATCATCTTAATTCTCAAGAGATTCAATCACATTGGACCTCCATTACATAAGTATCCAATTGAATTAGGGTTTCCAATGTTGATTCCTTCAATCATTGAATTCATGGAATCAATCATCAATTGGACCTATCCTCATACTTCAGTTGAGTTTAATAGGTCAACCTTCAACTGATTTGACCCTCAATTGACCCTCAATTGGTCATCAATTAGGGTTTGGTTCAATTGAATTAGGGTTTGGAATTGATGATTCATCAACACTAATTAATGCAAGATTGGTTACATTGAAACTATTGAACCATCATTCAAATTGAACATGACCTGACCCCAAACGGTGTTGAGGTCGTTTGGATGACCACCAAACGGTCTTGAGACCATTTGTCCATCATATCATCAATATCTAAGTCAACCAATTAAGGTTTGGATCATTGGATTGATCACTAAATCAGCAATTGATTGCACTTCAGCTTAGTGACATTGGATCTTCAATTGCTTAACCATACTCAACTCTAGACCTCCAAACAGTCTTGGGTGACCCCCAAACGGTCTTGAGACCGTTTGGATGAGTCCCAAACGGTCTTGAGACCGTTTGTCCCATCCAACCTTTGGATTCTAGTGAAAAAACATCAAGGATTGGTCTATTGAGTTGATCAACACATCAGCACATAATTGCAATATGATTTGGTACCTTTGGACCTTCAATTGGTCAACTATACATAACCCCAGACCTCCAAACGGTCTTGGGTGATCTCCAAACGGTCTTGAGACCGTTTGGGTGATCCCCAAACGGTTTTGAAACCGTTTGGGCTATCCAACCCAAAATCTCAAATTAACTCATTGGAAATTCAGCACTAATCTCAATTAGGGTTTACCCAATTGATTAGCCTTCAACTCATGACGCATTTGGAATTAATCCATAAAATTTGGTGAGTCATTAAACAACACCATTAGGAACAGTAATCCCAAACGGTCAACGCTTGGTCAACCATCTCAAACGGTTTTGAAACCGTTTTCCCAAAAAGTCGAATTAGTCAAATTGAAAATCAGCACTTAATCCAATTAGGTTTCCCTAATTGATTAGCCTTCAACTCACGATTCCTCTGGAGTTAATCCCTAATATTTGGTGAGTCATTAACCAACACCATTAGGAACAGTAATCCCAAACGTTCAACGCTTGGTCAACCATATCAAACGGTTTTGAAACCGTTTTCCCAATAAGGTCAAGTTAAACAGATTGAAAATCAGCACTTAATTCAATTTGATTGCCTAATTTATTAGCCTTCAACTATCGATTCCTTGGGATTTAATCCCTAATATTTGGTGAGTCATTAACCAACATCATTATGTAGAGTAATACCAAACGGTCAATGCTTGATCAACCATATCAAACGGTTTTGAAACCGTTTTCCCAAAACGTTCAAGTTAAACAGATTGAAAATCAGCACTTAATTGAATTCGATTGCATAATTGATTAGCCTTCAACTCTCGATTCCCTGGGAGTTAATCCCTTAAATTTGGTTTATTATCATCCTACATAATTAGGAACAAAATTCCCAAACGTTCAACGCTTGGTCAACCATCTAAAATGGTTTTGAAACCGTTTTCTCCCAAACGGTTTCAAACCGTTTGCCCTTAAACGGTTTGCTGAAACGGCATAACCAATCAAATTAAAATGATTTGGAGTAGCTATCAAAACTGTTTGGCTTGGTACTTTTCTTTGGATAAGCATATAGGATGATGTCATCATCCCCTTCCTTCAAACAACCAAGAACAGCAACCTTTCTTGATGAAAATTGCAGCAAAGAAACAAGAGTGTATCAAATTAAAGAAAACAATCAACAAAGTATAGAGAATTGATGCAATATCAATGATGAAGAGTTTGAGTTATAAAACCCACCTCCAATTGAGCTCCAAAGATCCAAGATCACGGAAACAATGGTGAATGAAGCTCCCTTCACTATTCCAAGGCTCGTCCTCAAGCTTTGAGTGAAAAGAATTGGTTAGCATTGGAGAGGAGATCAAAATAGGAAAGAATCCATAATTTATTTTCGATTTCCACCATGGAATCAAGGAGAAATGAATCAAGAACCTTACCAACAGATTGGGAGTCGTCCTCATTCTCCTCCCTAGCTCCTGGGTCGGTTTTTCAAGCAAGGGGAAGAAGGAAATCCAAAAAGGCCTTGGTTTGGGCTTGGAAATGGCACTTTTATAAGGAAATTGATGAGAGAGAAAATACCTTATTAAAATGCATTTATTCCCAAAAAGATGGCCGCCTCTTCCCCCCTTATCTTCCTTAGGTACGAGGCTATCTTTTTTGCCTCATATTCCTCTCAATTATCCATGATTTAAAGAAAAACAAATTAAACACCTTAATGCTTATAATATTAATATCCCATATGTGAGTGGAAATTAATTTCCTTTATAATAAGGTGAGTGGAGTTTCACCTCCTTTAGATATTTTCGTTCCTTATCTTGGAAAAAGAACGTCCATACTTATTCAAAATCAACCAATAATATTTTCGTTGAAGGCCCTTTAATTAATACATTCATTTTTGCCCTAAATTGAATTAGCGTTTCACTTAAGATTAAATCTTGATTATTTTAATATCAAGATTCTCTCTCCTCCAACTTTATTCAAATGAGGCACCACTCTCATTTTATTTGCTCTAATTGATGCCAAAAAACATTAGGGACCTTATTGAAGTGGTAATTTGCATATTGAACCCTAGGTTTTGGGTAAATTGCACATTACACCAAAACTAGGTTTTAATGCACACACATTGCTTTATCAGCTATTTCTTGGTACTCAGGCTTCCATAAGCCATACCTCTGCATCATATTCACTCTCATGATGCTTCAACACATGAGGAACATATCATCATGCACAATTTGCACTTAAGCCCCTAACTTGGGTAATTTGCACTTTAGTCCAAAACAAACAAAACATTGATTTCAACAATGTTCAAAAAGGACTAGAATTGCAACATAGGTTCCTCTTGAGGCCTAATTACTTTTCACAAGATGGGATTAAGCATTTAATCACCTTTCTTAATCAAAAAACCTAGGGTTAAAGTATAACCCAGGTCAGGGATGTTACAAATTATCCACCCCTTACAATGATTTCGTCCCCGAAATCATCAACAAAACATTAAGAGAAAAGAGTAGGATATTTCCTCCTCATCTCATCCTCTAGTTCCTTGCCTTCAGCATAGGAATTTGTAAGGATGATTGCATGTCATTATCCCTTTCTTTATTATTATCTATCATGTTTATGATTATCTCATGATCTCATCACATTTCCCATTTCCTCATTATGGGAAAGATCTTTATTGAACATGGTTCATCTCCCTTATTCCTGTTCTTGTCTTATGAGGAGTACACTTTTCGTTCCTCACACAACATGCTCATCTAAGATTATCTCAGACTTATCTTTCTTATGTTTAGGATATGACACATTTATTCATTCCATATTTCTGATTTCGTGATACTCATTAGATTGTCTCAAAATGACTACTTGATCAGAGTAATCAAAAAGACAACAATCTAAGAGTTTCCATACTCACTTTATCATCAATAGTTGTATACCTGGCCAGGGTATATAAATATTGAGACTAAGTGGTATGCATTTTGTATACTATCATATTCCTTCTTTTCATATTATCACATGCAAAAGGTTTAACATCCCTGGATTTTATCCAGGCATCTCTTCGATACCTTATCTTTTCTTATAGAGATAAGAACAACGTAAAACGTTTGTAATGTTTTACTATGCAAAACATAAGTCCTTATAGGACTAATCAAGGAAAATTCAGTTATTTCCTTTCTCAATTAATCTAGGAATTCATAAGATGACATATTTGAGTGACATTATCTTGTCTAACCTGTCATAATTCATGGATTATTCACTGTCTCAGGCTAACTCTGCCTCAAAGGTTGATTCAACAGGCTAAGGTTGAGCACAGACTAAATTTAAGTCCAGAAATTCATCATTTCCTTTGCTTCAACCTACTGATGCTAATTATAAATCATGTTGATATCTAAAACATCATCATTGGGACTAGTAATCCTAGATTACACTGCCAATGCTTGATCCACAATATACATTACTGTTGCCCTAAATTCTTCAACAGAAATACTTAAAGAAGGATTTTCTTATCATAGATGGATTAGATAGGGGATTTTCAGGCAACTGTCTCTCTCTTGCCTGTTCCCATGCACCCCTTCTTGGTGCAACATTGCTGCTTTCAGTAGCAACCTCCTCATGTGACCCAGTCATCTTTAAGTTCTTCTTCTCTCTCATGAGCAGAAGACAATATCAGATACACTGGATGACATGAGAACAAACTCTACTACCTTAGTCCTATGTCTCTGTAGACTCAACGAACCTAGAGCTCTGATACCACTAAATTGTAGCATCCGTCTCGCGAAAACAAGATTAACTTAAGCAGAAGCGAATTATTTGCAGCGGATTACTGAAAATCACTAAAAATTAAAACTTTTTGCAAAGAGATCCACACATAGGAAATCTTTTCCATCAAAAACCTTTGTATAACATTTACATTCTGGTTCAAACGTACATAACATGTACCGTCTCTTTTCAGAGACTACAACATCAGCTGTCTTACAACATCATATACAGACAACATACAAATCTCGAGGCATCAAGCCAAAACCTCAGATCGATTCATAAAACACTGACTAAAAACTCCGAGGACCTGAGAGTACAAAGACGACACATAGGACTTCTAACTATATGACTTGACAGTCATGATCTCCACCTGAGATCTCACTGCTGTCTTGGTTGTTGCTTTTCTTTTCCTACAAAAGAGTATCTTCTTCTTTGTCCGCGTCCACCTAAAAATGTTGGATCCCACGGGGGTGAGACAATTGTAAATTGTCCCAGTGGGAAATATAACTCTCCGCAAAAGCATTGTTATTGTAATTATATATATAAAACTGAACAAAGAATATGCAGTTTAAATCATTCTCATCTAAAAGCATTGTAACTATCTACGATAGAACAATAGATCAACTTTTCTCTTAATAAGGAATAAGATGAACATGTATATCATTTATCCTCTATATTATACCATCATGTCAAACTTCTCTTGTGACACTCATTATTTGATATGTTACCCATGAGACATTCTTGTTTCTACTTATTGGCCTTAGCCAATCTGCTAAACATATTTTGGTTATATTGGACATGAGAGTGTACATCATCATGTCTTGATCAGGCATTGGTTTATACCAATCCTATATAAATATTCCAGGCATTGGATTACACCAATCCTGTGCAACTAGTACAAGCATTATACTTATCTTATTCCTGTGTATCCATTCCAAGTATTGAACTATGTCAATCTTGTGTAACCATTCCAGGTATTGATCTATGTCAATCCTATGCAACTATTCCAGGTATTGATCTATGTCAATCCTGTGCAAATATTCCAGGTATTGATCTATGTCAATCCTGTGCAACTATTCCAGGTATTGATCTATGCCAATCCTGTGCAAATATTCCAGGTATTGATCTATGTCAATCCTGTACAACTATTCCAGGTATTGATCTATGTCAATCCTGTGCAACTATTCCAGGTATTGATCTATGTCAATCCTGTGCAACTATTCCAGGTATTGATCTATGTCAATCCTGTGCAACTATTCCAGGTATTGATCTATGTCAATCCTATGTAACTATTCCAGGTATTGGGTTATTACCAATCCTGCGTTATTATTCCAGGTATTGATCTATATCAATCCTGTGCATTCTAGGTATTGGGAGTTAGCCAATCCTGTGTTATTATTCCAGGTATTGATCTATGTCAATCCTGTGCATTCCAGGTATTGGGAGTTAGCCAATCCTGTGTTATTATTCCAGGTATTGATCTATGTCAACCCTGTGCATTCCAGGTATTGGGAGTTAGCCAATCCTGTGTTATTATTCCAGGTATTGATCTATGTCAACCCTGTGCATTCCGGGTATTGGAAGTTAGCCAATCCTGTGTTATTATTCCAGGTATTGATCTATGTCAATCATGTGCATTCTAGGTATTGGAAGTTAGCCAATCCTGTGTTATTATTCCAGGTATTGATCTATGTTAACCCTGTGCATTCCAGGTATTGGAAGTTAGCCAATCCTGTGTTATTATTCCAGGTATTGATCTATGTCAATCCTGTGCATTCCAGGTATTGGAAGTTAGCCAATCTTGTGTTATTATTCCAGGTATTGATCTTTGTCAACCCTGTGCATTCCAGGTATTGGAAGTTAGCCAATCCTGTGTTGCCTTTAAAACATTTTATTACCTCTCACTAGGCAATAACCATCCTCATAACTCATAAGGCCCATAAAACACCTTGTCACCTCTCAGTAGGCAACATAACATATTACTTCATTTAATACAATATTAACACCTCTATTCCCTCAATAGGGTTAGGGTTTACTCTTCATCCCACTAGGGTTTCTCATGGCATCACCCTCAATTAGGGCTTCACATGGAATCACCCTCAACTAGGGTTTCTCATAGAATCACCCTCAACTAGGGTTTCTCATGGAATCACCCTCAACTAGGGTTTCCACCATAGTCACCCACAATTTGGGTTTACTATTCATCTCCATAAGGATTTCATTCAATTGTTCATAATTAGAGATTCACTATTCATTCCAATTAGGGTTTTACATATCATTTCCCTAAATTGGAGTTTCACATATCACTACCCTGGATTAGGGTTACATCCTCACCCTGGGTTAGGGTTACATTTAGAATTGCCCTCAATTAGGGTTAGAACTCAATAGCCCTATCAATTAGGGTTTATGTTCATGATTAGGGTTTCATGATCTCTCTACTTAAGGATCATACCCTTAATCACCACATGAATCATATTCATGTATTAATTCATTATAACATCATCTAAAATGATTAGGTCATATCAACCCTTCAATCAAGTACATACAACTATGATTAGCATAGTGTACCAAGTCATTGATGCTATAAGCAATTAGGGATTCATCCCTTAATTGGCACTTAATCACTTAGGTACTATTAGGGTTTCAACCTTTGTACCTTCATTGATTATTATTACTAATCATCATTGGATCAATAGAACATTCATCATCTTAATTCTCAAGAGATTCAATCACATTGGACCTCCATTACATAAGTATCCAATTGAATTAGGGTTTCCAATGTTGATTCCTTCAATCATTGAATTCATGGAATCAATCATCAATTGGACCTATCCTCATACTTCAATTGAGTTTAATAGGTCAACCTTCAACTGATTTGACCCTCAATTGACCCTCAATTGGTCATCAATTAGGGTTTGGTTCAATTGAATTAGGGTTTGGAATCGATGATTCATCAACACTAATTAATGCAAGATTTGTTACATTGAAACTATTGAACCATCATTCAAATTGAACATGACCTGACCCCAAACGATGTTGAGGTCGTTTGGATGACCACCAAACGGTCTTGAGACCGTTTGTCCATCATATCATCAATATCCAAGTCAACCAATTAAGGTTTGGATCATTGGATTGATCACCAAATCAGCAAGTGATTGCACTTCAGCTTAGTGACATTGGATCTTCAATTGCTTAACCATACTCAACCCTGGACCTCCAAACGGTCTTGGGTGACCCACAAACGGTCTTGAGACCGTTTGGATGAGTCCCAAACGGTCTTGAGACCCTTTGGCCCATCCAACCTTTGGATTCTAGTGAAAAATCATCAAGGATTGGTCTATTGAGTTGATCAACACATCAGCACATAATTGCAATATGATTTGGTACCTTTGGACCTTTAATTTGTCAACTATACATAACCCCAGACCTCCAAACGGTCTTGGGTGATCCCCAAACGGTCTTGAGACCGTTTGGGCTATCCAACCCAAAATCTCAAATTAACTCATTGGAAATTCAGCACTAATCTCAATTAGGGTTTACCCAATTGATTAGCCTTCAACTCATGACTCGTTTGGAATTAATCCATCAACTTTGGTGAGTCATTAACCAACACCATTAGGAACAGTAATACCAAACGGTCAACGCTTGGTCAACCATCTCAAACAGTTTTGAAACCGTTTGCCCAAAAAGTCGAATTACTCAAATTGAAAATCAGCACTTAATCCAATTAGGTTTCCCTAATTGATTAGCCTTCAACTCACGATTCCTCTGGAGTTAATCCCTAATATTTGGTGAGTCATTAACCAACACCATTAGGAACAGTAATCCAAAACTTTCAACGCTTGGTCAACCATATCAAACTGTTTTGAAACCGTTTTCCCAATAAGGTCAAGTTAAACAGATTGAAAATCAGCACTTAATTCAATTTGATTGCCTAATTTATTAGCCTTCAACTATCGATTCCTTGGGATTTAATCCCTAATGTTTGGTGAGTCATTAACCAACATCATTATGTAGAGTAATACCAAACGGTCAATGCTTGATCAACCATATCAAACGGTTTTGAAACCGTTTTCCCAAAACATTCAAGTTAAACAGATTGAAAATCAGCACTTAATTGAATTCGATTTCATAATTGATTAGCCTTCAACTCTTGATTCCCTGGGAGTTAATCCCTTAAATTTGGTTTATTATCATCCTACATAATTAGGAACAAAATTCCCAAACGGTCAACGCTTGGTCAACTATTTAAAATGGTTTTGAAACCGTTTTCTCCCAAACGGTTTCAAACCGTTTGCCCTTAAACGGTTTGCTGAAACTGCATAACCAATCAAATTAAAATGATTTGGAGTAGCTATCAAAACTGTTTGGCTTGGTACTTTTCTTTGGATAAGAATATAGGATGATTTCATCATCCCCTTCCTTCAAACAACCAAGAACAGCAACCTTTCTTGATGAAAATTGCAGCAAAGAAACAAGAGTGTATCAAATTAAAGAAAACAATCAACAAAGTATAGAGAATTGATGCAATATCAATGATGAAGGGTTTGAGTTATAAAACCCACCTCCAATTGAGCTCCAAAGATCCAAGATCACGGAAACAATGGTGAATGAAGCTCCCTTCACTATTCCAAGGCTCGTCCTCAAGCTTTGAGTGAAAAGAATTGGTTAGCATTGGAGAGGAGATCGAAATAGGAAAGAATCCATAATTTATTTTCGATTTCCACCATGGAATCAAGGAGAAATGAATCAAGAACCTTACCAACAGGTTGGGAGTCGTCCTCATTCTCCTCCCTAGCTCCTGGGTCGGTTTTGCAAGCAAGGGGAAGAAGGAAATCCAAAAAGGCCTTGGTTTGGGCTTGGAAATGGCACTTTTATAAGGAAATTGATGAGAGAGAAAATGCCTTATTAAAATGCATTTATTCCCAAAAAGATGGCCGCCTCTTCCCCCCTTATCTTCCTTAGGTACGAGGCTATCTTGTTTGCCTCATATTCCTCTCAATTATCCATGATTTAAAGAAAAACAAATTAAACACCTTAATGCTTATAATATTAATATCCCATATGTGAGTGGAAATTAATTTCCTTTATAATAAGGTGAGTGGAGTTTCACCTCCTTTAGATATTTTCGTTCCTTATCTTGGAAAAAGAACGTCCATACTTATTCAAAATCAACCAATAACATTTTCGTTGAAGGCCCTTTAATTAATACATTCATTTTTGCCCTAAATTGAATTAGCGTTTCACTTAAGATTAAATCTTGATTATTTTAATATCAAGATTCTCTCTCCTCCAACTTTATTCAAATGAGGCACCACTCTCATTTTATTTGCTCTAATTGATGCCAAAAAACATTAGGGACCTTATTGAAGTGGTAATTTGCATATTGAACCCTAGGTTTTGGGTAAATTGCACATTACACCAAAACTAGGTTTTAATGCACACACATTGCTTTATCAGCTCTTTCTTGGTACTCAAGCTTCCATAAGCCATACCTCTGCATCATATTCACTCTCATGATGCTTCAACACATGAGGAACATATCATCATGCACAATTTGCACTTAAACCCCTCAACTTGGGTAATTTGCACTTTAGTCCAAAACAAACAAAACATTGATTTCAACAATGTTCAAAAAGGACTAGAATTGCAGCATAGGTTCCTCTTGAGGCCTAATTACTTTTCACAAGATGGGATTAAGCATTTAATCACCTTTCTTAATCAAAACACCTAGGGTTAAAGTATAACCCAGTTCAAGGATGTTACAATGGTGTTGTAGCTTCCACTTTAGTGTGGAGATGTGGGGAGGGTGGTGGAGTCTGATGGAAGTGATCGGTCGCACGAATTTCATCCTCATCCTCCACAGAGACAATCTCTCTCGTGGGTGGTTGGGTGGGATTTTGTTGAGTGGACTTAAACTTGTTATCTAGGAGTTGGATGAAGGCCTCATCGCTATTGTGAGAGGTGTCTGGGTGCATCGTGTAAGGTTCATCTAGCTTTATTTCAACCAACATGACTTCTATAATGGGTGTCGTTGTGGAAGGTTCAGCTGCTATGGTCTCTGCTATTGCAGCTGCACTTGTTGGCACAACTGTGTTGATTGGAACAGTGATTTGCCTCGAGGCAATCGTTGGTGTGGGCCACTGGGGACTTTTGTCACTGGGTAGTCTTGGAGGCCCCCTTCTTCTTTGAGACCATTTTCTTGTGGATGACGGGCGAGGTTGAGTAGGCTTCTTCGCCTACCAGAGACTTGATCTCTACTGTCATAAACACCATCTTCTTTGCATCGTAGTTGATGTAGGTTGGTAGTGGGAGGAGAGTGTTGGTTCTTGCGAACCTCTAGGAGAGTTGAGAACCCTCTTTCTTCATAATTCCACCCTCGTGAGGAATTTGATATCAATCTTGTCATCACCCTAAGTTTGTGATAGGCTCTGAGGTTCTTTTAGGTATCCAACACCTACTGCGATCAGGTTGATGATGCCTTCCATGTTGTACTCTTTGGTGGTGTCCTTCATTGGATGGAGTCTGTTAATGATGAAGTGCCCCATGTTTATTGGCTTTCACACCATTATATACCAGATCATGTGCAACTCTTCAGTGTAAAGATTGATGGTTTCATACTTACTGAAGAGGAGGCTGGCCACTATCTTGTGGATGATCGTCTAGAAGCAGAAGTGGACTGCAACCACTTTACTGTCGGGTTTGAAGGTAGACTCGCCTGTCAGCTCATTCCACAGCTTCACTGGGTTGAGTCCTTCATCCTCGCTTATTTTGGCTCCTTCATCTAGTAGTTTATGATCAGCTTCGTGTTTAGAGAAGATTTTGTTGAAACGTTTCTCGGTGATCTCGTACTCCGTGTTGTATAAGAGAGCCTACAACTAATCACCTCTGCCATATTTCTTACTTTCTTCGGGGTTGTTCAACACCCATCAGAGGGACAATATGAATTCCTTGGTTAGCTCAGTGTAGGAATTGGAGAAATCAAATCCGATTTTGTTAAGCCCGGCGGCGTTGAGGATGTTCTTCAACATCTTGAGGATCCCAACCTTCTAGAAAAAGTCCTTGTGACAGAACCTCATTGGGCGGTAGACCTTCACCGCCAGTTCCGTGTATAGGTGATGATTCTCTACATCTCTTAGAGTGAAGCACCTTGGAGAGTGGGTCAAAACCTCATGCTCTGTTGTTGCAGGTTGGAGTGTCACATCTACTTTGATGCAGGGCCTTTAGTTAGTCGTGGAAGGCTGAGTTGTTGCAGGTTTAGGGTGCTTTTTCCCTACAGTTGTCCCAGTTGTGTTTTCAGCGGTTATCCTCTGACCATGCTAGTCAACCTAGACATCAGTCTCCTTGGTGTGCACCATTATCTTAAAAGTGAAAAAATCAACACATTAAGTGGCAGTATGATGTATTGTTAATTTTATTTTTTATTTTTTTTGTATGGTGTATCAGGTTAGGGTGCTTGAAAGGAGAAGAGGCCAATGCGATATGCGAAAGAAATAGAGGTAAAACTTGATAGGAAGTGATCAACCGATATGGCTTGGGCAAAAACCAGTATCAGGTTGCAAAAAGGAGCAAGGTGTTGGGTTGGCATTATTAAGAAAGTCAATGCACGATACGATATGTGCGACACGCACGTGCACGATATGGTTAGCGTGACACATAGGACATGCAGAAAACCATTGTCATCCTACCTGATACACTTAGTGCAATACTAGCAAAACTCGATATGCATTCGGTGGTAGCGTGTTTGCCTGATACGAGAGACTCAGAGCAGTTGAAACCCGATATCATGAAGTCCATTACGTCCAATGCAGATGTAAACCGATAGGCCAAAACCCAGTACACCAAGGTGGTGAATGATATGGATACACGATATAGTTACACGATATGACCAATGTTGCTTGATATCTGGTTTTATCTTATCGGGGAGGAGAAGTATGAATGCATCGCGTGAAGGAAAGGAGCTAAGTACCCGGGATGAGAGAGGTTGCTTTGGGTGATACGAGAGCTTGCACGATATGAGAGTGAAAGCTAGTAACTCATCACAGTTGTGTCTTGAAGCTTATATAGTTGTTTTGCAAAGAGAGTTGTGAGCAGAAGGAGGGGGCACGTGTTGCATAGCTACACAAATCATCTTCCCAAGAAAGGCAAAAATGGTCAAATCACTTTGCGTCGTGAGGCTGAAAAGGAGACACACTACCCGACATGCGGAACCTGATACACATGGACGGCACACATTCTACACGACATGGGTTTAAAAAAGGCTTGCATCCCGACATGCATAAAGTGATACATGAAGGTGGACAATACATCCCCGTACCCGATACAGCTTGGGTGATATGGCTAAACCAGTTTCGCCTAACCTGTATCGGGTAGAGTACATGGACAAGCGTCTGATATCATATAAGCACCATGCTCTTGGGCGACATGGGTGTAACGCTCTGGCCCACTGCCCAAGGCTCTAGTAGAGTTTCAGGAATGACGACTGGCCCCACAGACCACCACTAGCCTTAACTACACGTTTTTGTCCACTCACGCGCAAGCCAGGATCAACTTCCCGACTAGTCACCCATCCTAGTACTACTCCAAGCTGAGCACGCTTAACTATGGAGTTCTTTAGAGATGGGCTCCCGGAAAAGGAGGTGCACCTTGGTGATATGGGTAGTCCAATCATTCCTTTTAAGATCATGTTATCCAAGGCCTCAAATCCTGGGATGTTACAATCTCCCCCACTTAGACTCTTGACGTCCTCGTCAAGGCTCAACTATATGGCCTCATAATCTGACCCCATTTCAGTGCAGACCCACAATGGCCCATATACACCCAGCTCCCGTCCACGGCTACCAGCGCAAGGGTGGCTACATCTCGTCTCTATGGATAGCCCTTTCCAACTTGCCTGGACCGCACGGCTCAAGACTGGCATGCCACATGCCCATGTGGGCCCCACCTACTAGAGGGTTTATGGCTCTGATACCATTTGTAACGCCCGGGCCCACTGCCCAAGGCTCTAGTAGAGTTTCAGGAATGACGACTGGCCCCACAGACCACCACTAGCCTTAACTGCGCACTTTGTCCACACTAACGCGCAAGCCAGGATCAACTTCCCGACTGGTCACCCATCCTAGTACTACTCCAAGCCGAGCACGCTTAACTATGGAGTTCTTTAGTGATGGGCTCCCGGAAAAGGAGGTGCACCTTGGTGATATGGGTAGTCCAATCATTCCTTTTAAGATCATGTTATCCAAGGCCTCAAATCCTGGGATGTTACAATCTCCCCCACTTAGACTCTTGACGTCCTCGTCAAGGTTCAACTATATGGCCTCATAATCTGACCCCATTTCAGTGCAGACCCACAATGACCCATGGACACCCAACTCCCATCCACGGCTACCAGTGCAAGGGTGGCTCCATCTCGTCTCTACGGATAGCCCTTTCCAACTTGCCTGGACCGCACAGCTCAAGACTGGCATGCCACATGCCCATGTGGGCCCCACCTACTGGAGGGGTTATGGCTTTGATACCATTTGTAACGCTCTGGCCCACTGCCCAAGGCTCTAGTAGAGTTTCAGGAATGACGACTGGCCCCACAGACCACCACTAGCCTTAACTACACGTTTTTGTCCACTCACGCGCAAGCCAGGATCAACTTCCCGACTAGTCACCCATCCTAGTACTACTCCAAGCTGAGCACGCTTAACTATGGAGTTCTTTAGAGATGGGCTCCCTGAAAAGGAGGTGCACCTTGGTGATATGGGTAGTCCAATCATTCCTTTTAAGATCATGTTATCCA
This sequence comes from Alisma plantago-aquatica, assembly GCA_963693085.1. Classification (NCBI taxonomy): domain Eukaryota; kingdom Viridiplantae; phylum Streptophyta; class Magnoliopsida; order Alismatales; family Alismataceae; genus Alisma; species Alisma plantago-aquatica. Next base: position 1,098,249,635 of record OY856413.1, read on the forward strand.
AGGCCTCAAATCCTGGGATGTTACAATCTCCCCCACTTAGACTCTTGACGTCCTCGTCAAGGCTCAACTATATGGCCTCATAATCTGACCCCATTTCAGTGCAGACCCACAATGACCCATGGACACCCAACTCCCATCCACGGCTACCAGTGCAAGGGTGGCTCCATCTCGTCTCTACGGATAGCCCTTTCCAACTTGCCTGGACCGCACAGCTCAAGACTGGCATGCCACATGCCCATGTGGGCCCCACCTACTGGAGGGGTTATGGCTCTGATACCATTTGTAACGCTCTGGCCCACTGCCCAAGGCTCTAGTAGAGTTTCAGGAATGACGACTGGCCCCACAGACCACCACTAGCCTTAACTACACGTTTTTGTCCACTCACGCGCAAGCCAGGATCAACTTCCCGACTAGTCACCCATCCTAGTACTACTCCAAGCTGAGCACGCTTAACTATGGAGTTCTTTAGAGATGGGCTCCCTGAAAAGGAGGTGCACCTTGGTGATATGGGTAGTCCAATCATTCCTTTTAAGATCATGTTATCCAAGGCCTCAAATCCTGGGATGTTACAATGGGTGTATTTCGTGATATGCCTCAGTGCGCGACATGTTCGTTGGCCAAACGTGAGGCACTTGCTCGACACAAGTAAAAACCAATATGGAGCTCGCATAGGTGCCACATTGCTTTGATTGTCTAAAACTGTGGTGATCATTCAAACAAAGAAGTAGAAAGCTCTTGATTTGTGAGATATCACTAGCCCAAGTCATGAATCTCCAGCCTCATCTAGTATTACAGATCAAGGTGATAAAAAACAAATTCAGTGGCTCAGAAAACATAAGAGTCTGTGTGTGTGGCATGTGCACAAACTCATGCCATATTACAACATTAAGTTTTAGAATATTTTTCACAGGAAAGGAAAATAATAGTCATATTCTAGGAAAGTAAACTTGGGCTGCCTCCCAAGGAGATATGGTTTTTGTCATTAGCTCGATATCTTCAACCCTACTCAGGCTTCTTCTTCTTCAGGTGCAACTTTAGCATCATCTAGGACTAGGTCAAATCGTCTTATGAAAGCTTCGTCTTCATAAAATCTTTTTACACAATGTCCATTGACTGGGAAGACTGTCATGGATTCATCCTTGTCAAATAGATCCATCATTCTAGAGAAGTATATCTTTGCTACCATAAACGGTGCTGGCCAGCGGGTCTACAGTTTCCCAGGAAAAAGTCGAATGGAAGATTTAAAAAGTAGAATTTTGTCACCTTCCTTGACGCCCTTCTTCTTCATGTGGGAATCGTGCCAAACTTTATTCCTTTGATTATAGATCCTCACATTCTCATAGGCATGAAGCCTAAGCTCCTCGAGCTCCTAGATATGCAAGAATCTTTTCTTTCCGGCCAGGGTTGGGTCCATATTCAAACATTTGATGGCCTAAAAAGCTTTATGCTCTAGCTCAAAGGGAATATGACATGCTTTCCTATAAATCAAACAGTAAGGTGTGGTGTCGATTGATGTCTTGAAGGTTGTTCTGTAGGCCCAGAGGGCATCATCCAACTTTGTTGACCAGTCCTTATAGGATTTCCCATCAGTCTTTTCCAAGATCAGCTTGATCTGTCGATTCGATTCTTCCACCTGTTCTGATGTCTAGGGATGATAAGAGGTGGCAACTTTATGCTTAACTCTATACTTATTTAGCAACAACTCAAATTTCTTCTCGAAGAAATGTGATACTCTGTCACTAATCACAGTTCTGGGGACCCCATATCTTGGGAAGATAACTTTCATAAAGAGCTTTATAACAGATTTAGCATCAAAAGTGGTAGTGGATACGAGTTCCACCCACTTTGAGACATTGTCAACTGCAACTAGGATGTACTGAAAACTGTATGAAGAGGGGAAAGGTGCCATGTAGTTGATTCCCCAGACGTCAAAAATTTCAACTTCAATCTAGTCAGACAAAGGCATCTCATTCCTATGAGAAATATTTCCCATCCATTGGCACTCACTATAGGCCTTGACATAGGCATTGGCATCTTTAAACAAAGAGGGCCAATAAAATCCTGATTTCAGGACCTTGGCCGCTATTCTTTCTACTCACATATGTCCTCCATACGGAGAGGAGTGACATTCTTATATAATTTTTGGGCTTCATCTTCGAGTATGCACCTCCTATAGAGGTTGTCGGCACATCGTCAGTACAATAGAGGGTCGTCCCAGTAGTAGTTCTTCAAATCAAAGAAGAATTTCTTCTTTTGATTATAAGTGATTTCTGAGGGAAGTTATTTATAGAGTAGATAATTGCAAATATCCACATACCATGGTCCTTATGGGTTGGCTGCTCTAGCAAAACAGATTGCCTCATTGGTGTAGCTTTCATTTACTGGTAGTGGGTGGTCATCCTCCACCCTAATTCTGGAGAGATGATCGATGACCATGTTCTCAGTACCTTTCTTATCAACAATTTTATGATCAAACTCTTATAGCAGTAATGCCCAGTGCCATCTTTCTTCTGCATCAGATTATTTGATGGCTCCATGATCTGTGTAAACAATCACCTTGGAGACCACGAGATATGAATGGAACTTATCAAATGCATAGATTATGGATAGCATTTCCTTTTCTATTGTGGTATAGTTGGTTTGGGCTTCATCCAGTGTTTTTCTGGCGTAATAGATGACATGGTGCTTCTTATCCTTCTTCTATCTGAGGACTGCATCTATTACATAATCACTAGCATCACAAATCAGCTTGAATGGAAGATTCCAGTCAAGTGACTAGATTATGGGAGCATAGACCAGTGTATCTTTCAAGGTAGAGAATGTCATGAGGTATTTTTCGGTAAACTCGAACTTTACGTCTTTCATTAATAGATTGGACAAAGGTTTTTCTATCTTCGAGTAATCTTTAATGAATCTTTGGCAATACCTGGCATGTCCTAAGAAGCTTCGAACTCCCATCACAGATGTGGGAGGGGGAAGTTTTGCAATATCCTCCACCTTTGACTGGTCGACTTTGATTCCTTTGTTTGATATCTTATGCCCCAACATGATTCCTTCTTGTACCATAAAATGACATTTTTCTGAGTCAAGGGTCAGGCTTTGTTCCTCACATCTCTTCATCATGAGGGACAAATTCTGCAAGCAGTTCTCGAAGGAGCTTCCATAGAAACTGAAGTCATCCATGAAAACTTCCATTTTGTCCTCCAGGAAATCGACAAAGATAGCGTTCATGCACCTTTGTAAGGTTGCAGGTGTGTTGCAAAGCCCAAAAGGCATAGGTTCCATAGATGCAAGTGAACGTTGTTTTCTCCTGGTAATCTGGGTGTATTGGGATTTGGTAGAATCTTGAGTACCCATCTAACGAACATAAATATGAGTGGTGTGTTGAATGCTGAAGCATTTGATCGATGAAGGGGAGTCGGAAATGGTCTTTTTGGGTGGTAGCATTTAACTTCCTATAATTGATACACATCTGCCAACCTGTGATAGTTTTTATCGTGACTTCAATGCCATTGTCCCCTTTGACCACTGTAATTCCTCCTTTCTTGGGAACCACCTGGACAGGGATTACCCAGGTGCTATCGCTGATAGAGTAGATGATGCTGACATCATGAAGCTTGATGACTTCTTTGCTGACTACCTCCTACAACTTCTCATTAAGCTTCCACTGTTGTTGTGCACATGGTTTGGCATCCTCTTCAAGATGTATTCTATGCATGCACACAGAGGGACTTACACCCCTCAGGTCTTCAATGGAATAACTTAAAGCTTTCTTTTGTGACTTCAGCTCAACTAGCAACTGCTCTATTTGTTCAATAGATAATTCAGAATCGATAATGACCAGGTTCATTCTTTCTTTGTCCAGGAATTGATATTCTAGACCCTTCGGAAAATCCTTTTAACTCAGGCGGGGTCTTCTTCTTTGTCTCTTTGGGGGGATTTCTTTGTAATGTGACATACTTTGCGGTCTCAATGGGGTCGTCAGATTCAGCCGGTTCCATTTCATCCAGAAGGTCCAGGAGTGCCTTCACTTCTGGGTCATCAATCGCTATTGTGTCACTAACCAAAGCGTGCATTAATGGGTCCATCATAGCCTTCTCCTCTATTACGTCATCACAGAATTGATGGTAGCTCTCTACAAAGTAATATGATTCAAGGAATGAGGAGGCATTCATATAGTCACAGATGTTGAAATTGATGTTATCTCTTCCATCTCTGATGGTTATCATTCTTTCCTCCACGTCGATGAGTGCTCTCCCAATTGCTAGGAAGGGTCTCCCGAAGATCATCGGGTAGCTAGGATCCTCTAAGGTGTTGATGAGGATGATATCACATGGTATAAAGAAATGTCCGACCCTGATGGCATATCCTCTACCACTCTGACTGGCCTTGTAAAGGTATGATCCACTAGGTGGATCCTGATATTGGTGCTTACTATATCGGTAAGCCCCAATCTTCTTTCAAGAGAGAGCGGCATGACATTGATGCTCGCCCCTAGATTAGCAAGTCCTTTTCAGGTGATGTGAAAGGGATTACAAAAGCGCCAGGGTCTTTTTTCTTAATGGGCATGCTTTCCTTCACATAAGAGTTGGACATCTGGGCCAACTTCACTATTTCGATGTCCTCATCTCTCATTTTCTTCTAAATCAAGTCTTTAAAAAACTTGGCATAGGTGGGCATCTCTTCAATGGTGTCTAAGAAAGGTACGTCAAGATGCAATTTTTTTATCGCAGCTATGAACTTCTCATATCTTTTCTTTAACTGGGCCTTCATAAACTTGTGCAGGAAAGGTATGCAGGGTGCATATCTATCTGGATGCTCTTCAGAGGTCACATCACTACTTCCCTTGTCTGTTGCTTTCTTTTGCTTGGCAAGTACTTTTACGGGCTCCTCGGGTGTTACCCTTTTTACTGGTGTTGCGGTAGGGTTGGGTTTTGCTCCTTGATCATCAGCAGAATGCAACACTATTCATGATCTCAAGATGGCCATCTTTGTGGTTTCATTTCCTCTCAGATTTACCTCAGTGCTGGATAGAAATCATCCCATGCTCTGATCTAGGCTCGCTAATTGCTGGTCTATTTTCTTGTTATGCTACTGGAGCTCCCGGATCTGGGCTGAGAAACCCCCCTATTTGTTGTTGCATGAGATTGAATAGCGTTGTGAAATCCACAAAACTTTTGTGCAGCTTCTCATTAAGTTCGTTCTATTTTCTAGCAAAAGACATTAACTCGTACATCATCGATGACCATTTTTGTTGATTTTGATGTGCATTCTGGTAACTCCTTTGTTGTTGGAAGTTAACTTAGCGTTGTTGATCCTACGAGCCACCAGAAGAGGTCCCACTGATTAGTTGGTGTGAATTTTCCACATCTCTGGTGTTCCCGTAGGAGAACCCTGGGTGTTTGGGGCGTCGGTATTGAACATAGTTTATATTCTCTGTACTTTCTTCATCAAGATCACTTTGCATAGTTGTATGCAGACAGAAGTTAGAAAGATGATCAAGCTCTCTACACGTGACACAACTCCTGACCATTTCTTGTCTGGCCTTGCTCTTGTAGCTCTTTTCCTTCAAGGTTTGAACATCAGTTACTATCTTGTCTAGCTTGGCCGATAATGCCTCCATTGCCTTTGATTCTCTAGGGGTAGAGTGGCATGTTGATTCTCTATCGTACTCACTGTCTTGTTGATTTGTAGCCATGTTATTGAAGATCTCCCTAGCTCTCTGAGCAGTGAGCCCCAAGAAATCGCTTCCTGCTACAACATTCAAGGATTTCCTCTCACGATTACACAAGCCATTGTAAAAGGTGGTAATCAAGGTTGGCTTAGAAAAGTCGTGGTGCAGACATTCATGCCGATAACCTTGGAATCTCTCCCATGTATCATGCAGATTCTCCAAAATCTTTTGCGAGTATTAGGTAATCTTGTTTTGACACTTAATAGTCCTCTCAATAGGGAAGAACTTGTCTATAAAGGCATTAGCAAGATGCTCCCAGTTTAGGACACTCTCGTCAAGGAGGGTTGTGTACCACTCTAGGGCCTTGTCCTTCAGAGAAAAAGGAAAGCATTGAGTGTAGATATAGGTTATCGGGACCATGTTAATATTGAAAGTCTTGCAAGTCCTCTTGAACATTGTGAGATGATTGTAAGGGTTCTCTTCATTGTTGTTTTCCCCAAAGTGGTTGTGTTGCAACAACTGGAGAAAATCTAGCTTTAGCTCAAAGTTTTCCACATTGAGCGATTGCTCCATTACTAGGTTCCTTACCTCATTTTCCCTCACTTGAACAAAATATCGAAGGGATCTATCTTGGGAGCCTGGTCAGCCATGCTCGCAAGAGAAAAGGGATGTAGGTACCTAAAAGAAAGGATTGTAAAAAGATAAGGGTGGTGAGGTAGATATGTACAATATGTATTTATAGTTTTATATACATATATACAAATATTTGACAATGTTCAAGTAAAACTCCGATTCGTAAAATGGAATTTGTTGTCTAGTCCCTGGCAACAGCACCAAAAAGTTGATCAGCCTTAAACATGGGTCCAAAAAGGAGAAGGAATTAGGTCTAGGTCATTGGACATTTATAATCTATAATACCTAAATGTTTAAGATGCCCACAACTATCATGGGGTTGAAGCAACAATTTGGGGTCGAACTTAGGGACTAGGAGGAATAGCGCTTCGGGACCCAAATTTTGCTTCTCTAAGTCATCAAAAAATTCAAGGGATAAGGGTTGTTGCAAGAAAGCATAAACGGGAAGAATTGAAAGGATCAAACTAAAATCTATCTCCAAGGGGAGTTACCAAAAAGATAAGGGTTTTGGTATTTTGGGATTTAGTAGTTTTAGGGTAGTTTTGCATAAAGAAAAATTGAGGAGAGAAGACAATCATCTGGGCAAGCACGAGGAAAGAAAACTTTTAACTAAACAAGTGGCAGTAGTCTACACCCAATGCCTTCTTCTCTCAAAGAAAATGCTAACAAACCATATATTGGAAACCTCTCTCGAGGGGGCCAGATATGGACTTGTGAGGGAAGAAAACTAGATGCATTTCTAGTCCCAAGCACTCTTATACACCTGAACCAGACTGAGTTCTCGAAGTTCATGACTTTCCCCTCTCGAAGAAGTCAAAAAAGGAAACATTATTCGATAGCTAGTCAAAAGCGTGTAATGGAAGGAAGGAATCCGAATTTGGATGCTAGAAAGAGATCATTCAATGAAATAAATCCATACCCAGAATGATATGATAAATGCTCCCCAAATTCCAAAAATCATAAAGAGAAGTAATGGTTTTGTTACAATGCATTGCTGAATAAAAGTAAATGCAGTAGAAAGGGAATATAAGTATCGACCTCCTTGATTTAGGGAACCAATATACACAACAGCTGACACCCGAGATAATACTAAACCAAACCAGGTTGTAGTCATATCGAGTTACGACCGTATCGGGTTATGACTGTATCTGATCAAAAATCATGACGGGTAAGGGTTGTATCAGGTTATGACTTCAACGAGTTACGGCTGTGTCAGGTCACGACCGTGTTGGGTCGTGACCGGGATGGGTAAAAGTTGTATCAGTTTATATACGTATTGAGTGAGGTACATATCGGGTTAGAACTATCCCTGATTTTTGAGTTCTTCATGTCAGGTTGTTCTATCTGGCCTGACCGTATCAGGTTTGAGCCCAGACAGAGACCTGGCATGCTCGGAGAAGCTTCAAGGATCATTTGGTGCCTTCTGCTGCTACCATAACGATCTCTAAGTGAACTCCTCCCATCCCTCTTGGGATGGGAGTATGCTCACCTAACTATTGCTTGGCACACTCTTGGGAACCTGGCTGACTACACATCTACTTTAGGCACTAGCTTCTCCCAAAATTTGTCCCATCCCATCGTAGGCATGTAGCTGTTATTTATAGGTAGCAAGTTGGTGGAGGTTGTGGCTTGATTGGTCCACATGTCTGGCTATGCTCAACCTTAGTTGGCACTTTGAATGAGGCTCGTCACAGTTGTCGCCCGCTATGTTGTGTTGGGTTGTCCTATCTATTTGTTAATAGGACAACCCGTGCCGGCCTATTGCGGTGTCGGGCATCAAGGCATATCGAGTGGTAATGTGTGACAGGCTCATTTTCATACCAGGCAGTGGTAAGGTATGCATTTGGTCATGACGGGCTAAAGTCATATCGGGCTACGACACCACCGGGTGATCGTGTCACGCTACGACCATGCTGGGTTGTACACATGATAGCCTGACACCATGACGGGTAAAAGTCATGGTAGGTTATGACTTTTCCCTGTGCCTCACAAATAGTTGAGTCCTTGTGATGTTTTCTTGTGACGTGTTGGGCTATCAGAATTATGGGAACCATCATCATTTGTTGGTGGCCTTACTGGGCCCATTTGTCCTTCTTTTCTTGTAGAAAAATAGGAAGTAGAAAAATAGGAAATCCCTTCAAAAGATGGGAAATATTATCAGAAAGACGGCGGACATGATATTTCATGATAAACATAACATAATGCAAAGGAGGTTGAGTTTGGAGGCTATTTTAATGAGGGAATATAAGTTTGAACTGCCATAAAAATGGGTGTTGTCAGATATCCCTCTCCTTACAACCTATGTAAAGGGTAATCTTAGAGTTTCTTTCTAAAAATACCACTTAAGGACTTGTTACTTGTTTGGTAAACATCCTCATCTTCACACAAGACTTAGGGTAAAGTTAGGTTATTTATTCATTCAAAATGTCTTCAAGCTGACTAACCCAAATAAATCCTCCAATTTATGCACTCATAAACATAGAAAATGTAGACAAAAGAGAAAATCATGAAAGCAAATTTAGATATTTGTAATTTTCGTAATTGATACCACATCATTAACAAATGGCTAAGCCTATATAAGTTTTTCAAGTTTTTTCTACAATTACACTAGATAGGAGTGGGCCCTAAAAACAAAATGGAAAATATATTTTTTTAAAAACAAAAACATGTATATGTATAATAAAAAGTAAGGATTCAAGAGGTAAAGATAGAAGCATTGTTTCATTCCTCCCCCTAAGCTTGAATATGATATTCTCCCCCATGTCAAAAGCAAAGTAAGATAAATGGAAAGTTTGATGACATGTGAGGTGAGATTTGGTCCCAAAATAGATGGGTAGGATTCACATGAAAATATGTTCTCTGATAAAAACATGAGCTCAGTGAAGTGTGTGATATCATTTATAAGGTCATTTTTTAGGAGTGTAGGTGATAGTATGAAGAAACATCACCTCAAAATCTCCTTCACATAGTTTGCACATTGATAAAGAAACCTATTTCGGTGCCATCGACTATAAATTCAGTGGTACCAAGATGGAGTGAAAATTTTCCAATAACTTGTCAATGAAGTGTCAGTTGTAATGATCATTTGATCAGTGCCACCGAGTCTGTAAACTTGTTTCCTATAAAAAAAATGAATGACTTAGTTCTAGCAATAGCGTGTCAGTGGTACAAACTTAGTGTGTTCCTACACACTAAATACACATATATCAAGGCACCCTTTTTACTTACATCAAAACTAGATGTCAATAATCTATAAACACAAATATAAAAATAGAAATGAAAGTTTATCATAAACCTAATTGGTGGGTTGCCTGCCACAAGTGCCATTCGTTAATGTCCTAGGCTAGACACATGTCAATCAATAATAATCAGGTGGTCATGAAGGAGAGTGAATCTCTCTCTGCCTCTTCCTTCTAAACATATGATTCCTTGCAACAATGAGAAAACATAAATAACAGTTAGGAGATCTGTGTGAATGGTTGACATTCCATTTTAAAAGTAAATCATTATTTTAATTATCATGAACATGAATTGCAATCAAGTCTTGGAAAAGGATAACATGCAGAAAGAGGTATCCATGAGGTGAAAGGTATAATGATGATTTCTCCTTAATTTCTATGACCATCCCACATGGATCACTCCTATCTACATATAATGGAAGGGTTATATCAATGATGAATTTGTGTTCCTCATTCTCTTCTAATAATTTGATTCTTCCACATTCATTAATATCCTCATAAAAGTGTTCAAAAGTAACATATGGATATATATTCCATATAGGATCCTCCATAAGGAAGTGAAGAGATGGATCTTGTGGTGAAGGAATTATGTGATGGGTAATGAGAAATTGCTCCACCTTTTCACTCTCAATATTATCTTCCTCACTCTCTTCCTCTTCTCTAAGATCACTACATAATAAAGCACATTGTAGATCCTCCTCTCCTTCACTCATATCCCAAACACATGAATCAAAGTTGTCTTCCATCTTACTTGAATCATTCTCCTATGTTGGATCCTAGGATGGGTGATTTTCTCTAGAGGGGGGTGAATAGAGCTTAATGCACATAAAGAAAATTCATTAGACCTTCAAGATATTTCACAAGATAAGGTTTCTTTTTAGGAAATTTTAGTGCAACAAAAACATACATAGAAAGGGAGAGACATATTGAACAAGAACCAAGTGACAACTATGTAGAGTGGTTCCATACTCCAAACTAGGAATATGTCAGTGATGAATCCTCTAGATTCATCTGCACAGTCGCCAATTCTAAGGATTTTATTCCTCATATTGAGTGATTTACCCTCTCTTTGGTTCACCTTGAGTATTTCATTAATTCCTTGCAAATATTGCCTAAATAGTTCTAATTACTAGTTTATTCGATGATATTATCTCTTACACATTCTCCTTTCCCTCTGTAGATCACTCGCAACCATCCAATCGAGATCCAATAGTTCGGTTTCATCCATTCGGTCGCAAATGCATTCGGTCTTGACCACCATTCGGTTCTCTCTCCCGGTCTCAAAATCGTGAGCATCTAATACCGTCAGATCACGAATTAACGACCCATCTTCATCCAACCATTCGGTCTTGCCTCCACAACTCCTCTCACGGTCTCTAGACCACGTGATCCCTCACGGTCTCAAGACCGCGAGAGGCCTCACGATTCCAAAGACCGCGAGAACCCTCATGGTCTCAAGACCGCGAGAACCCTCACGGTCTCGAGACCGCAAGAACCCTCACGGTCTCAAGACCGCGAGAGGCCTCACGATCCCAAAGACCGCGAGAACCCTCACAGTCTCAAGACCGTGAGGATGTCTATCGGTTTTCCCAAATCAAGAAGAACTCAAGACCACGAGAATGGAGTTGGGTAGAAACAGGACCGTGTGATAAGATTACTTGCTGAAATATATCGATTGGATGAGAGTATCATGCAAAGACCGTTTGCTGTTCACTCCCACGTGAAGGCCAAATCATGAAACCGTAGGCTTGCGATGCATGGAGAACACAAGGCACCTTTTGTCTAGTAGTGTTCACATGAAATGGAGAGTTGTAGCAGCCTGTACGCCCACATGATGGCAGCTGCCGCGATTGAATGAAATAGAGCAAACCGTTTGGGAGAAAGAAGCGCACAGCAGCAAAACCGAATGGTTGGCAAAGGCAAAATCGAATAAGCAATTGACGGAGAAACCGAGAGAGAGCACGTGAAACCGAAGTGGAAAAGCAAACCGAGAGGAGAAGAAGCAGCGCAAGACCGAGAGAAGGTAAGACCGCGAGGGCTGAAGTGAGCATCGAGACCGCGAAGGCATCAAGACCGTGAAGGCTGAGGTGAGCATTAAGACCGCGAGGGCTGAAGTAAATATCAAGACCGCGAACAGTGCATGCATGCACACTGAGAAAGCGTGACCGAGAGAACAGAAACCGAATGGAAGAGAGTAAAATGTAAACCGTTTGGATAAGATATTTTCGGTCTGGAATCACACAAAAAAAACGTGAGAGCCAGTCCAGTGCCTATAAATAGGACCCCAAGGGTCCCCATTAGGGAATCGAATCTCACTACGGCCCAAGGCTGCCGGACTGGGACCAGGCCGGAACACTGCCAGATTGCCCGAGCACCGTTTCCGACCAAACTTCACCCACAGCCTCAGAATCCCATCCTGAGTCCAGATCTGGTGAGCAGCCAGTCCGGGCGCAAATCTAGTAGGCTGTTCCATCACCATCTCACCATTGCTCACACCATAGCTCCACCTCATATTACTCTTGCTATTCCGGAGGTTGACCCGAAGATCGAGGCGGAGAAACAGACGGCATCGACCATGACGGAGCAGTCCCGGAGACTGCGACGATCTACACCGGGCTGTCACAGATCTACTCTTCTGCTCCGACGGTGCTTTCTTTCTCTCTCTTCTCTTTCTTTGTTGCTCCCTCTATGAGGAGCGAGTAGTTCCATCCACTGGGGTGCGGGGACTAGCCCCGCTTCCCGTGTTTTGTGTCTTGAACTAAAAAGATGTTATCATTCCGTTTCAATACTAAATCGTTTCATACATGCTTGAATGTTGGCCGCGTTCTTGTATGCATCTATTGTCTTTCGTTGTGGTTTGTCTACGACCGCTCTTGAGACTCGAATACCGATTTAGTTTTGGTTTCTGGTGCGTGTATCCGCCGCGCACCCATTTCGGTATCTAGGAACGCTTTCTAAGGAGTGGAGTAAACTCACCTCCATCGTTGTACTTTTGTACTATGAAATGGAATCAGTTGACGTACAAAAGTGCGACCTTGACAGGTCGAGGAACACACTCTGAGGAGAGAGTGGTGCAAAGTACTTGACCATTCATTCGGGAATGGCTGACGTTGCAACACTCTCACGTTTCTCGTATCTGTATCCTCGAAAGAGGGATAGTCTATAAGGATACTAATCGATTTGGTAATTATCGCTCGCTTGTCAGTTTTCCGATGCACGTTTCACGAAGTTGAGTAAGATTTTCTCTTCGGAGACTACATATCTTCATTGACACGTAGATACATACCGGATGAGAGTTACTCAACCCGTGAAGGATGTATGCATTACTCTTGTCCTATAAGACATCGGTATTGTACAACATCCATGTGTCCTGCTTACAAGTCTTGCTACGTTTGGTACAAGTACAATTCATGTGTAGTGGTGGTGAATACCCGCATCACCCCAGTGATCCATCATCATCTGCTAATCTTAGTTTTTAATCCTTAAACTAGTTTTTATTCTTGCCTTTACTTTTGCATGTTTTAGGTTAAATAACTCAAATCAAACTTCTGGTCTTAGATGATTAACTTAGATTGATACGAAACAAGAAAAAGACACTCAGATTCTTAACGTTGTCCTTTGGGTTCGATCCTAAATATGTACTATGATAAGGCTTCCACACTCTTGTGGGGTTGGAGCATTTATCTAGCACCAGTTGTAGATAAACCTAGAGAGAACATCAACTCCCTAGGGTTTTTGGTGCATATAAGGACTTCCATTGGAAGAGTAATCTTTTGGTGTAAGTTCTAGCTCCATCAAAAAATGGCGCCGTTGCCGGGGACAACGGTATAAGAATCGGATTTTTTGAATTTTGTGTCGATTTAGGTTTCTCTAGGGTTTTCTTTTTCTTTTCAAAAACCTAAAAAGTAAAGGACTTAATCTTGCATATCATCTTGGATTTGAAGTGATTGGTCAAACTTGATAAACTCTTTCTTTGATTTCAGGTACCAATTCTCTTCAAAATGAAGCAGTCAGTGCCACCAACTAATAGTTGTCAATTCTGTGGCGACTATTCTCATGCATCGATCAACTGTTTCAACGTTCATCCTCTCTACGTGATGGCCTTGCGTCAAGTAATCATGAATCGTATAGTCGGGAAACTCAGAGCAACCATTCCATACAACTATGGATATAACGTAGGTTATATTCCATATCACCCCGGAGGCTACTACGAGAAACCTAACTATGGCGGATTTCAAGGCGTAGACTGGAATACAGGAGGGCAATTGGAAAGCAACTCAAATCAATACTATGATGAGGAAAACTATTATCAACATCAATCAAACGGGTGCCATGAAAAGCCTTTTCATGAAAATCAACACATAGTGATGGAGGAACTACGTGCCTTACAAACATCGGTGGCTCAACAACTAGCTGATCAGACAGCCGCGACCAAGAAATTGATAGCCGACCTTAATCAACTTACGCAACTTGTCAACGCTCCTGAGCAACATGCAGGACAGCCACAAAATTTAACTAAGCACATCTCTAGTCCACATGTTGCAATAAATTATGATGATGACTACGGAATCATGTGGAATGTGCCTCCCAATAATTTTCAAGTGCCAGTACAGGGTGGGGAATCATCCTCAGAACCAATGACTGAACTCAAGGATGATACCTTCACCACACCACAGGAAAAAGAATCATTCTTCGAGCCGAAGTCTGACCCGGATAATGACTCTTGCACTATGCTCTTAGATGAAAGCATGAGTAACCAATATGAAGATTTTCTTCAATTGGGAGATAAATTGGGAACAAATTTTAATGATTATCCATCTTCTCCCCCCATAAAATCAGATCCATCCATACAGATTGAGGGACAACCATCAATGATTGACTCCCTATATGACAAATGTTCTTCAATTTCAACTGTCTTGTCGTTGAATTCCAATGAAGAAAGGTCTATGTTACACGAACTCTACACTCATTCTCAGTCAGACATAGATGAATATGAGACTGATTTAGATGAGGAGACGTCTTTTATGCAAGAGACTCAAATGATTCCATTACTGGAAAAGGATCCGGTTTTTCCTTATGAAGACATTTCTGATCATTCGGATGATCTAGAAACAAACTTCGAGGATGGGACTGACCAAGATCCTGACCCAGAGATGAACCATACCATTCTCACTGATGATGAAACATAATCAAGGGAGGATGAGGGGTCTCAAGATGATAATCTTATAACGGGTCCTTCCCATGAGATGACACCACCATCAGGAGTTCTGAAGGAGCCAGCCCTCGAACAAGAACATGATTTTTCTATTGAATCTCCTTCTAGTCACTTGAACGAGTTGAAAGTGCACCATGAAGAGAAACATGAACCATCTCTTGACTTTGGGACGGATTATGATATTATCATAAACTCTTGTAATGACAAAAAGGACCCCTGGGATGACATCAAGCCACAAACCTATCCCTTTATAGCCACTCGTCCTTATGAAGAAGCCCCCTCTAACACTCATGAAACTGAGATTTATCCATTACCTGAGCTAGTTTCCATTCCTCTCATAGAAACTCTTCCCAAGCACTCAATTGAACTAGAGGAGTGTTATGAACAAGAACTGGAACAACAATGTATCAGTCCCAATATTGAAGAAACGGGTTCATCAAGGGATTTTATCCCTCAAACTGATATGTCAAGGACTAATCCCTCTCATGAAGAGACATCACCGGAACCCCTATCTCAGGATCCCATGATTTCCTCACCTGAGAAAGAGTTCATTCTACCAGTCAAATCCTCTTCTAGTTACTTGGATGAATTAAGGATGTTCTACGAAGAAAATTCCGAACAAAACCTTGAAAAGAGGAACGACGCTCTTACCAAATTCAATATTGATAAAGATGATGATACTTCTCAAAATAATTCCTTTGAAGAAGAAACATCACCCTGGACACCATATCCTACACATGAAAACCCAGGTGATGAAATGAAGCCGGAACCGGACCCACCACCTGATCCTAGACAGGAGGAAGTTCAAGTAGCCGACCCTCAATCAACTGCCCTAGATTTTGAAGAAAGTAGTTTTACTTTGAACTTCGAAGGTGAGCTACAACTGGAGGGAACGAGTGGGCATAACCTTGATTTCTCGCATATTCCTCCAGTTGCGACTGCTTATGTTCCACCTCCCTCGCTGATGGGGGAAGGTCTCTGGATTCTTCTGGATGGACAACGAGGCGAAAGTGATGTGCATCCAAGTCATCCAGAATACTCATTCAAGTTGCCACAACTTCCCAGCCAACAAGTTGTTCAGACCACTTCCTCGTTCTCAGCACCAGCTATCACGAGATATCTTTGTCGGACCTTCTTCCAACTACGAGGACCGCCTGGTTAACACTGCACAACCCTTCCCCTCCATCTTGAACCTAGTATTTGCTCAGAAATGGGCAAATTCATAAGTTCGAGGTGGAGGGCGGGTGGTATGACTCTCGCTCCACCCTTTATCTTTACTGCTTCATGTTTTTCTATTCTTAATTTTCTTTTTCATAATTTTTCCCCTATTTGTTAGTTTTCTAAAAATAAATCCTTTATCTAGTTGGATTTTGTTTTGCGAATCTGAGATCATCACCTCTTTTGCGTTGCAAATTTCCTGGAAAAGAATACTTAAAACTAGCCAATGCGTGTTTTTCATTTTGATTTGTGTGTGAATCCTAATGTTATATCTCAAACAGGAAAAGATGATACACTTCAATAAGGCTGAGATAGATCAAATACATCACGCCTTTATCTGATTAATGGATCTGTTGTATGGATTTCTCATTTGATGTTTCATCATGTCTCTTTTTGAGCAGAGTGTGATGGAGAATAGAGACCCATCGCATGGAATCGCTAAGAAAACTGCATCATGATCCAAACTCTCTTCTACACTTCTTCCTTCATTTTCATACCCCCCTATTCACTAACCATGCCAAAGTTTTAAGTTCGGTGTGGCACGCCACACTCCTTTCTAGTGAAAACTAGAACGTTGCCAAACTTTAAGTTCGGTGTGGTAAACCACACCTCTGCAAAACTCTAAGTTCGGTGTGGTACACCACACCCCTCTTTCCACTACCGCTTCTTCCATACCCCTCAATACATAACAGGGGCGTACCACCTTCTCAAAGAGTATACAATAATGTTTGTGCACATACCGAGGTTGGTAAAAAATCTACCCCGATTCCAAAAAGAGGCCTGGCAGCCCAAATATGAAAAAAAAATCCAAAAATACCCTTTGTCCTAAGCCTAGTGAGAATGAATAAAAGCCAGAGTGTGAATAAAAACATGAGAGTTGTGCCCTGAATAAGGATAACCGATAAAGGTCTTGCCCGGTCGGTACATTAGCTGCCCTCATGAAGGCAGATGTGTTGTGACCGGTAGTGAGATCCTAAGGATCCAAAAATAACCCCTTACCTCCCCTCAAAGAGGTAAAATAACCAAAAGCCTTAAGCCAACCTATACACACTTCTGAGTTACCTTTAGAAAAAAAAAATCGGGTGTAAGGCTAAGCCAACCAGAGTTGTACATAAATCATTCAAAGTATCTCGATGAGTCAATTAATTATAAGAGTCTTGATTCAATTAGAGGAGAGACTCTTATCTTTTGATCACACCCCCATTCTCTCCTCTTTCAACACCAGTGACAGATCATATGCATTTTGTTGATTATGTGGGTCTGTTCAAACTCCCATAAAACTCTTTAACATGACCGATACAACAGAGAGTGAGAAGGAAGTACTTTAGTAAAGTAAACTCAAAAATGAGGATATCACAAGATGTATTCCGTGATCTAAGGAAGCTTTGATGCTGTATCCATCCGAGCCATGAACAAAATTACGATTTGACAATAGGATGAGGCAATCACAAGATGAACGATTTCTTTGGCGACTGTTTTAAGTCTTCCGTTCCTCGAGATGAGTAACGCTTAAGTTCGGTGTGGCGATGAATCCTCCAGATCCACCTTCAGTCACCAATTCTAAGGATTTTCGACATTTTTGCCCTAATTTTGTTTTGTCTCATTTTCCCTTTTCTCTTTTCTCGTGAAAATTCTGACACTTACATGCAGATGAGGTAATTATGAGACGAACGAGCTTTTTGTCGACTATCTTAAGTTTTTCTCCATTCCTCGGGACGAGTAACGCTCAAGTTCGGAGTGGTGATGAATCCTCCAGATTCATCTGCACAGTCGCCAATTCTAAGGATTTTATTCCTCATATTGAGTGATTTACCCTCTCTTTGGTTCACCTTGAGTATTTCATTAATTCCTTGCAAATATTGCCTAAATAGTTCTAATTACTAGTTTATTCGATGATATTATCTCTTACACATTCTCCTTTCCCTATGCAGATCACTCGCAACCATCCGATCGAGATCCAACAGTTCGGTTTCATCCATTCGGTCCCGAATGCATTCGGTCTTGACCACCATTCGGTTCTCTCTCCCGGTCTCAAAACCATGAGCATCTAATACCGTCAGATCACGAATTAACGGCCCATCTTCATCCAGCCATTCGGTCTTGCCTCCACAACTCCTCTCACGGTCTCTAGACCATGTGAGCCCTCACGATCTCAAGACCGCGAGAGGCCTCACGATTCCAAAGACCGCGAGAACCCTCACGGTCTCGAGACCACGAGAACCCTCATGGTCTCAAGACCGCGAGAGGCCTCACGATCCCAAAGACCGTGAGAACCCTCACGGTCTCAAGACCGTGAGGATGTCTATCGGTTTTCCCAAATCAAGAAGAACTCAAGACCACGAGAATGGAGTTGGGTAGAAACAAGACCGTGTGATAAGATTACTTGCTGAAATAGATCGATTGGATGAGAGTATCATGCAAAGACCGTTTGCTGTTCACTCCCACGTGAAGGCCAAATCATGAAACCGTAGGCTTGCGATGCATGGAGAACGCAAGGCACCTTTTGTCTAGTAGTGTTCACGTGAAATGGAGAGTTGTAGCAGCCTGTACGCCCACGTGATGGCAGCTGCCGCGATTGAATGAAATAGAGCAAACCGTTTGGGAGAAAGAAGCGCACAGCAGCAAAACCGAATGGTTGGCAAAGGCAAAATCGAATAAGCAATTGACGGAGAAACCGAGAGAGAGCACGTGAAACCGAAGTGGAAAAGCAAACCGAGAGGAGAAGAAGCAGCGCAAGACCGAGAGAAGGTAAGACCGCGAGGGCTGAAGTGAGCATCGAGACCGCAAAGGCATCGAGACCGCGAAGGCTGAGGTCAACATTAAGACCACGAGGGCTGAAGTAAATATCAAGACCGCGAAGAGTGCATGCATGCACACTGAGAAAGCGTGACCGAGAGAACAGAAACCGAATGGAAGAGAGTAAAATGTAAACCGTTTGGATAAGATATTTTCGGTCTGGAATCACACAAAAAAAAATGTGAGAGCCAGTCCAGTGCCTATAAATAGGACCCCAAGGGTACCCATTAGGGAATCAAATCTCACTACGGCCCAAGGCTGCCGGACTGGGACCAGGCCGGAACACTGCCAGATTATCCGAGCACCGTTTCCGACCAAACTTCACCCACAGCCTCAGAATCCCATCCTGAGTCCAGATCCGGTGAGCAGCCAGTCCGGGCACAGATCTAGTAGGTTGTTCCATCACCATCTCAGCATTGCTCACACCATAGCTCCACCTCATCCTACTCTTGCTATTCCAGAGGTTGACCCAAAGATCGAGGCAGAGAAACGGACGGCATCGACCACGACGGAGCAGTCCCGGAGACTGCGACGATCTACACCGGGCTGTCACAGATCTACTCTTCTGCTCCGATGATGCTTTCTTTCTCTCTCTTCTCTTTCTTTGTTGCTCCCTCTATGAGGAGCGAGTAGTTCCATCCACTGGGGTGCGGGGACTAGCCCCGCTGCCCGTGTTTTGTGTCTTGTACTAAAAAGATGTTATCATTC
Source organism: Alisma plantago-aquatica (assembly GCA_963693085.1). Classification (NCBI taxonomy): domain Eukaryota; kingdom Viridiplantae; phylum Streptophyta; class Magnoliopsida; order Alismatales; family Alismataceae; genus Alisma; species Alisma plantago-aquatica. Next base: position 1,098,269,118 of record OY856413.1, read on the forward strand.
TGTTTCAATACTAAATCATTTCATACATGCTTGAATGTTGGCCGCGTTCTTGTATGCATCTATTGTCTTTCGTTGTGGTTTGTCTACGACTGCTCTTGAGACTCGAATACCGATTTAGTTTTGGTTTTTGGTGCGTGTATCCGCCGCGCACCCGTTTCGGTATCTAGGAATGCTTTCTAAGGAGTGGAGTAAACTCACCTCCATTGTTGTACTTTTGTACTATGAAATGGAATCAGTTGACGTACAAAAGTGCGACCTTGACAGGTCGAGGAACACACTCTGAGGAGAGAGTGGTGCAAAGTAGTTGACCATTCATTCGGGAATGGCTGACGTTGCAACACTCTCACGTTTCTCGTAGCTATATCCTCGAAAGAGGGATAGTATATAAGGATACTAATCGATTTGGTAATTATCGCTCGCTTGTCAGTTTTCCGATGCACGTTTCACGAAGTTGAGTAAGATTTTCTCTTCGGAGACTACATATCTTCATTGACACGTAGATACATACCGGATGAGAGTTACTCAACCCGTGAAGGATGTATGCATTACTCTTGTCCTATAAGACATCGGTATTGTACAACATCCATGTGTCATGCTTACAAGTCTTGCTACGTTTGGTACAAGTACAATTCATGTGTAGTGGTGGTGAATACCCGCATCACCCCAGTGATCCATCATCATCTGCTAATCTTAGTTTTTAATCCTTAAACTAGTTTTTATTCTTGCCTTTACTTTTGCATGTTTTAGGTTAAATAACTCAAATCAAACTTCTGGTCTTAGATGATTAACTTAGATTGATACGAAACAAGAAAAAGACACTCAGATTCTTAACGTTGTCCTTTGGGTTCGATCCTAAATCTGTACTATGATAAGGCTTCCACACTCTTGTGGGGTTGGAGCATTTATCTAGCACCAGTTGTAGGTAAACCTAGAGAGAACATCAACTCCCTAGGGTTTTTGGTGCATATTAGGACTTCCATTGGAAGAGTAATCTTTTGGTGTAAGTTCTAGCTCCATCAGTCAGTCTACTACATAGATAGGTAAACCTCTAGGATTTGTAAGTGTGTCTTCATCTATATATTCACGTATAAGAGTTACAAAACATGACCCACCTAAGCACTTAACTATACAATATAAAGATTCTTCAATCTTAGCAAGGACTTACCCACTTTTCAACAAGTCTTCGACCTTATCCAAGGACTTACCCACTCTTTTACAAGTCTTCAAACTTCTATGAATTACCCACTATTCTTGGATCTTCATCCTTTAACTTCACCTTCACTCAGAGAAGCTTTCACCAAGGACTTACCCACTTGAACAAGGAGTATTATGCCTTCACCAAGGACTTACCCACTCTTGCTCCAAGTCTTCGGCCTTGATCTTCACCAAGGGACTCCTTCCCTTATTCTTCTTCACCTCTCTTAGCCTAGAGAGAGGACCTTAGTATTCATGGTTGGAAGAGAGATTGGGAGGTGAAGGAATTGAGAGTCTCATAATATATACATGTAGGACTAGCTCTCCTACATATTTCCTACTTACTCTAATGGATGATTCAAGTGATTAAGCTTAGAGAGAGAGAGAGGATGGTGTAGGATCACTCAACTATAGAATTGGGACCTTCATAGTGCTTGGATTGAATACTCAACCTTGGAAAGAAGCCCAAGGGGTCCTATTTATAGTTGGGGATGTCTCTTAGCCTTTGGAAACACTTAAGGATGAATACTAGCCATTTGGGATGTTGTAACGAATATATTTTTTAATTTTGCAACATTCCAATGACTAGAAATGTTTCTCTATGCCTTTTTGTATAGTGTGATCAATCGAGTTCTATGTGTAGGAAACTCGACCGATTGCACTATTTTGAAAAATTAGTTTTGTCCAGTGTAGGGATTGATCGAGTTTGTAACTAGACCGAACCTAGATATTCTCAAAATCTATCAAGGGATCGATCGAGATTGTAACTCGACCGATAAAGTTCCTATAATGAATTTTGGAAAATGTCATTAAAGTGCTTAAATATTCGATTTAAGTGATGTTCTACCCCCTACCTTTTTGATAATGTCAAAAGGGGGATAGAAGTTCAATGTTTTAAAGCTTAACCATATTGCTTTTATTGTCTACATGATCCTTTTCTATTTTTTATATGTTATATCATGTGACTTTCTAAAGGACCATATAGTATACATGTTATATTATTTTGTGCACATAGACTAACTATGCAGTTAAAAGTAAGCATAGATTGAGGGTAGGCAATTCACACTATTCAAATCATGAATCCCCCTACAGTTCACAAGGAAAAGGTATAACTTCACATATTCTTTTCAATATGATTGAGGAATGGTTTGTCATTGTTAAAAAGGTGTAGAATGTTGACTTGAGAGTTATACATTGTTTATATTTTGATAATGACTTAACCATTCCATTCCTATGTATCTAATATGTTTGTTCAAGATTGATTTTCGGTTTTAGGTACATGAAAAGTATCAAATTACACAAGTCATAGCTTGTCCAAGTTGAAGTCAAAAGCAATGCAAGTGTGCATTTTGGGAAATCACTCCAAAAGACCTTAAATTAATATTGTAATCACTTGTTTTAATGATATGATTTGTAACTAAGATGAGAAAAAAATCAGGGACACTTAATTCCAACATTTAGTCACTCAAAAGTCAAATTAGAAAATTTGTCATAAGCTATTTATCAGTCGAGTTGGAAACTTGAGACATCCAATGATGGATTTTTTGAAGAGACCAGTCGGTCAAGTTGCACACTCATAGAACTTGATTGATCGATCAACTAAGCAAAACTAATTTTGACTCACCAGTTGAGTTTCCCAGAACTAACTCAATCGATAGTTTGAAAATTAGCATCACTTAGTGGATCGATCGAGTTACCTTTATTGAAAATCGACAAAATGTACTATACGAAAAACTAAAAAAAAAGTAATTATAACTTTTTAGAGTTGTTGTGAGAAAAAATAGATCCATTGCAAGTTGTAAAATGGATATATTTCATTATTAAGTGATCCCACACTCAAAGGAACACCCCATCTATAAAAAGGACCCCTTAGAGTTCATTCCAAGTTTGCTCAATCATACTATCCTAAGTCCTTGCTATAGTTGAGAGTTTTGCAACCCTTTGAGCCCCATTTTCTCCCTCATTTACAAATCATTTTATGATTATCAATGAGATAGGTATGTTGTAAGAGAGCTACCTTCATGTGCTTGTAAAGCTCTCATCGAATCCATCTTCCCTACCCGCTTTCCCAAAGAGCAAAGGTTGAAGCAAGCTACTCTGATTGAACGTGAAGTTGTTGCTCTTCTTCTTCAAAGTTGAAGATCTTCTCCAAGTGAAGGAGAAGGGCAAGGCCAAGATTCAAGAAGAGTGGGAAAATCCTTAAAGGCCAAAGACTTGATGCAAGTGTGGGTCATTCCTTCTTGAAGGTTGAAACTAGTGGATAGTCCAAGCATAGAAAGAAAAGCAAGTTAAAGCATGCACTTGAACAACCCATAATGTAATTCTAGCAAAGATCAAAGCTAGATAAACTATTGCAGAAAAGATAAAAAAATCACAATTTTGACCCTCAAGATGATAGAATTCATCCAAAAGCATCATGGCTCATCGCAAAGTAATGAGTCTTTCTCAGAAGGCCGGTTCTGCAAAAAAAACAATATTTTTGCATCAAAATATAACACTGGAGTAAAATCTATATAAATTTCAAGAATGCTCCAATTTCTACATATAATGTAGCTCTATATATCCTACATCACAATGTTATGTAAGCAACTCAAGATAGTAGATATGCAATTTTAGAAGCATGAAAGGATATAACTCACTAAAAAATATGAATGATTACAAAAAAATGATTACCACTAAGAACCTCAAGGTTGTATCAAAACAAGATATACAACTAGATAGGTGTAGTATGTTAAAGCACAAACAAATGAAATTTTAAATATAACCAAGAGATCTAAAGAGATCATCATCAAAACTTGCATAACAACTCAAGACAAGTAATTGCAAGATATAGATATACCAATCTAGAGCAATTAGAGAGATAGAGTTGCATGCAAGAAAGGCAATTTAAAGAATGTCTATATGCATATATAAAGGTACCAAGGGAGTGCCAAAGAATAAAGCTATGGTTGAGGAAATCTAGCTGAGAGGGAAATTCTCATCCAAAAATCCAATTGTATACTCTATGAATAGTGTTTACAATCAAATTTTGTGTATTGGCAACTCGATCGGTGACAACTGTTGGAAACACCCATTGGTGCCTATCGGTCAAGTTTTTATCAGGACGTACTCGACCGACAAAGATGTTGTCAAAAAGCACATATATATGAAAAACATATCTATAGGCAAGATAAAATACAAGGCATATCCAAACATGTGTAAGCAAGTTAGTAATGCACTATAAAAGCATTAGAAATAGTTTTGAGCAAGAGTATGAAGAGAAACACAATATACCACTTTTGACTCAAAAACCATATGTATAGTTCACACTAACTTGGGAAAACACATTATGATTGGATATTAGCAAGCATAACATTACCTCTATGCTTACCATTGCTTTTCCACATGTTGTCATCCCCTACACATCTCACCTTTCTTCTTTCATGTGGATTGAGAAGTCAATTTGTGATTCAATGGCTCAAGTCAATCCATTTGCAAGAATCTACAACAAGAAAGATGAAATGGTCCCAATCATGTTTTTGGGTCTAGAGGGGTTAACTTAGCAACCCATTTCCTATTGATATTGGGTGTTTTCTTGAAAGAGAAAGAATAATGAAAAAAATCATTGCAATAGTTGCATGTTCCCATAGCCTTGGAACTAGAGGATTCTCCATGGAAGATTGGTGGTCCTTTACTTTTGTTGATCCGTTGTTGACCATCATACCCTAAACCATGTATACCAATTTGTTTAGTAGTATGGTGTAGGATAACATTAAGAGTTTTTTACCAATTAAGAATCTTTGCAACGAAGATCTCAAACTATCTTTATCATGCATAAGAGAAGAAATAGTAGAAGACAAATGATTTATATCATCTCTAGCATGTGAAAGATCATTTTCTAGGCAAATATTTTTGGTCAAATAAAATTCTCAATCAATATGAAGAGAAACAACATTATTCTCTCTATTACTAGGACTAGAACAAGATTTAAGAACATTGATTTTAGCAAGCAAGGAGGCATTTTCTTTTTCAAGTAAAGCAAAATTTGAAAGATGAACACCATTTTCATTTTCTAATCCTTGCAAAGATAACTCCTTTTTATTTTTTTTAGATTTAAGAACATTAATATCAAGAATTAAAGAATCCACAATGTTAATATTATATACATTAGCACTATGCATGAGAGGTTGAGCTTCTAGAAATCTATTCTTGTCAAGAAAGCTAGTATTTTCAAGTTTAAGAGAATCTACTTGACTAAGACAAACATTTCTATAATCAAGCAAACAAGTATTAGAATCTTCAAGATCATCTAGATCTATATGAAAATTATCAAGAATTCTAGTAGCTTTTTCATTTTTGTTTTTAGAAGACTTGAGAGAGGCATGAGTAGCATTAATGATAGCAATCAAAGGTTCTTTATCTAAATAGCTTAGATTTTCCTCATCAAGGTTTTCATTTGTTAGAGACCATAAAAGAAAAATGAAATTCTCCTTCATAACTAGAGCTTGAGCTAGATCCTCCACTTGATTCTTCACTTGAGTTGGAGGAGTCACTTGAGCTTGAGTTGAAGGAGTCACTTGAGATTTTGTGTCATTTCTCCTTCTTCTTGTACTTCTCTTCTCTTTTCTTGTGATAATGGGTCTTTTTGCCTTATAGACAATCTATCTTGAAATGACCCTTCTTTCCACACTTGAGGCATTGGATGGAGGAGGTAGATTTTCCTTTGTACAATGTACCCTTTGAGTATGTGGAATCTTCTTCAACTTCATAGGATTAAGAGGGTTGACCCACAATACATTCAATTTGAGCCTTAATTTCATCCTTCTTCATTGTCATTATCTCTTTCTCCTCACGTATTTCAACTTCTTCTCTCTTATCAAGTGTGACTTCATGGGCTTGTAGATTTCCAATGAGCTTTTCAATGGGGATATCATCGAGAGACCTTACTTCTTCAATGGAAGTCACTTTAGGTTCCCACCTCTTGGGGATGTTGACTTGAGAGTTATACATTGTCCATATTTTGATAATGACTTGACCACTCCATTCCTTTGTATCTGATATGTTTGTTTGAGATTGAATTTAGGTTTTAGGTACGTGAAAAGTATCAAATTACACAAGCTTCAGTTTGTCCAAGTTCAAATCAAAAGCAATGCAAGTGTGCATTTTGGGAAATCACTCCAAATGACCTTTGATTAATTTTGTAATCACTTGTATTGATGATATGACTTGTAACTAAGATGAGAAAAAATTAGGGACGCTTGATTCCAACGTTTGGTCACTCAAAAGTCAATTTAGATATTTTTTCACAGGCTGTTTATCTGTCCAGTTGGAAACTCGACCGATCCAGTGATGGATTTTCTAAAGAGACCAATCAGTCGAGTTGCATACTCACATAAATCGACCGATCGATCAACCAAGAAAAAATAATTTTGACTAATCAGTTGAGTTTCCCATAACAAACTCAACTGATAGTTTGAAGATTGGCTTTGTCACTTAGTGGATCAGTCAAGTTACCTTTATTGAAACTCATCTGAATGTAATGTACTGAAAATGTAGAAAAAGTGACTATAACTATTGGAGAGTTGTTGTGAGCGAAAAAAGTTGTAAAATGGCTATATTTCATTCTTAAGTGATCCCACACTAAAAGGAACACCCCCAACTATAAATAGTACCCCATGGAGTTCATTTCAAGTTTTCTCATTCATTCTATCCTAAGTTCTTGCTATATTGAGAGTGTTGTAACCCTTTGAGCCCCTTTCTCTTTCTCATTTACAAATCATTTCATGATTATGAGTGAGATAGGTCTGTTCTAAGATAGCCACCCTCATGTGCTGGTAAAGCTCTCATTTTATTCCATCTTCCCTACCCACTTTCTCAAAGAGAAAAGATTGAAACAAGCTACTCTGAGTGAAGGCAAAGTTATTGATGTTCTTCTTCAATGTTGAAGAATAGGTGAAGATCTCTCTAGGTGAAGGAGAATAGCAAGGCCAAGATTCAAGAAGAGTGGGAAAATCCTTCAAGGATAAAGACTTCATGCAAGTGTTGGTAAGTCCTTGTTGAAGTTTTAAGACATCTTGATCAAGTGGGTAAATCCTTGTGTAGGTGGAAGACTCTTGTCTTGAATAGGTAAGTCCTTGTTTGTATGGTGGTCTCCTTGTATTTATTATGATTGAATATAATTATACATGGATTGCAAAGTCCTAGAGGTTGACCTCTCTGGGTAGTGGATTGACTATCTCCTAGTTTGGAGATTGGAACCGCTCTAAACCACCTTGTCCAAGTGCATGTTTCAATTTCTCTCATCCTTCCTATGATTGTTTAGATAGGACTTCAAATTACTCTTAAGAAATTGGTTTTTAATTGATATAATTTGAAGGTCTAACATATCTTGTGAGAATTTTGAAGCTATATTTACCCCATCTATAGCCCTAGATCCAACAAGTGGTATCAGTTCCAAGGATCTTATCCAACAATCTCCCACAAGACAAGAAGAGGGGCGACAACCTACTTGGTTCACTCAACCTAGAGGGAGGCTTCTCCATGTGTCCTTCGATCTGTGATGAAACCAACTTCCTCTATTAGAAGAGGCGTATGCAATTCTATATTCTAGGTATGAACTTTGATATGTGGAAGGTGATGGTCACACCATACAAGGAGCCAACCATAGTTGTATCATCAGGGAATGAAGCTACACTAAAAGAAGCCCAACTCAATTTCAAAGCCATAAGCATCCTCTATGCAGCCCTTACCCTAACAAAGTTCAACCACATCTCCTCATGGGATACTTCCTATGAGATTTGGGATAAGTTTTGCATCACCTATGAGAGAACAAAGAAATTCAAGGAGGCTAAGATCTACATGTGGAACAGCCTTCTAGAGAACTTCAAGATGAGCAAGAAAGAAGGGATTGCGGAGATGTACTCTAGGCTTAATGTCATCATCAATTGCCTAGCTTCTTTGGGCAACACTCTGGATAGAGGTGTAATCAAATCCAAGATTTTGAGGACTCTACCAAAGATATGGGAGTCAAAGGTGACCTCCATTGAAGAAGTGAGAAGTGTTGGTGACAATCCAACCGAAGAGCTCATGAGCCAAGGCTTGAGTAGAAAGAAGAAGAAGCCAAACAAGAAGAGAAGGAAGCAAAGAATATCAAAGATAGTGCCTTCAATGCTCAAGTGGAATCGGTCATCCTTCAACACCAACTTACTTTTTGGACTTCCCCTTCCTCCTCTAGTGAAGATGATGGTCGTAGTGAGCATGAAGCCAACTACATCAAGGGCAATCACTTCAAGGAAAAACAATCCTTGTCCTCTACTCCTAGATGCTACAGGTGTGGACAAAAGGGATACTACAAGAGTGAATGTCCTAAATCAAGAAAGTCATGCCACAAGGGTGTTGACTCATCATCATCATCATAGTCGTCAACAAAGCCTCAATCCCAACTATGTTGGGGTCAGCTACATGGATCCTTCTTTTCCATTCAACTCTATCATGGGTCATATTCTAGTTGAGTTGTAGAGATTCAAAATCTCTCTTTATAAGCTCTTCCCATGTTAATTTAGGCCCTACTCTTCTTCTATTAATTGTTCTTTCCTTAATAGTATTGCTTTGTATAGGCCGATTAGTCAGTCTGCGTTGCACGTGTCCATACCATCTGAGTTGGCCCTCGTGCAACTTGTCCCCAATGCTCACCACCCCCACTTTATTCCTAATATAGTCATTTTTTAAGAGATATTTTCTTGTCTTCCCACACATCCATCTCAACATATGCATTTCAGCCATGTTCATCTTGTTGAGTCCTTATTTCTTCTCCGCCCAACATTCACTCCCATAGAGCATGGTTGGCCGTATAATAGTTTTATAAAACTTGCTTTTTACTCTAAGAGGGATCTTCCAATCACATAAAACTACAATTGCACTCCCCCATTTCAACCATCCTGTAGTGATCCTATGACAAACGTCATTTTGGACATCGCCCTCTATTTGAATGATAGAGCCCAAGTAACATAATTTATCACATTTTGGTATATCTACTCTGGCCAACTTGGCTCCACCATTCACATTGTGAGATTGACTCAAATTGCAATGCATATACTCAGTTTTGCTCCTACCAATCATCAATTCATTTCATTCTCGTGCCTTTCTCCAAAGTTCAACTTGATCATTCAAACCATCTTTAATTTTGTCAATCAATACAATATCATCAATAAATAACCTACACAAAGGAACATCATCTTGAACATTCTTTGTCAACAAATCCATAACAAGAACGAACATATATGGGCTGAGTGTAGATCCTTGGTGTACCCCAACTATGATGGGAAATGTTGGTGTCTCACCTCCAGGAGTATTCACACTCATAGTAGAGCCACCATATATGTCTTTAATCAAGTCAATGTATTGGATTGGCACACCCTTTTTCCTCAAAACCATCCACAACACTTATCTAGGTACTCGATCATATGCCTTTTCCAAATTGATAAAAACCATATGAAGATCTCTTTTTCTTTCCATATACTTCTCTGTAAGCCTCCTTATCAAAAAATTGACTAAACCTTTGTTTTGATGACGACTAAAACCATTCCAATTAATTGTGTTTAATATCTCTACTTAATTGATTTCAAATTATGCATAGACACAATCCAAATGCCCTAACTTGCACATCTCAACTTTGAGAAAAGACAAGTCAAAGTCAATACAAGTGCACATTTTTGGAATATGATGTAAATCCATTAGAATCAAGTTGTAAATCACTTGTAATGTTTGTATGGCTTGTAATCAAGCTTAGAAAAAATAAGAAGAACTTAGATCGAATGTTTAAGCACTCAAAAGCCATTATCCAAAATTCACATTAGGTTGTTCATAAGTCGAGTTGCAAACTCGACCGATCCTGATTGGATCTTGAAAATGACTTTTGATCAATTGAGTTTTCATTTCACAAAAGTGGACCGATCACTGTACTGGAACAAAACTAATTTAATTGATTGGTCAAGTTTCATCCAAGATAAACTCGACAAATTGGTCAAATTAGATTTGACACATAGTGCATTCGGTCGAGTTACCTTTATAGAAACTTGACCGATTGCACTGTACAGAAAAGTGCAGAAAAGTGTTTCTAGCCATTGTGGAATTGCAACAATCAAAAATATATCTTTTGCAAGCCACAAGATGACTAATTTTCATTCTTAAGTGTTCCTAAAGGCTAAGAGGCATTCCTAACTATAAATAGGACCCCTTGGGCTTCATTCCAAGGTTGAGCATTCAATGAAAAGCACTATGAAGGTGTCTATTCTATAGTTGACTAATCCTACAGCCTACTCTCTCTCTAAGCTTAATCACTTGCTACATCCATTAGAGTGAGTAGATGATTTGTAAGAGGGCTCATCCTACATGTATATCTTGTGAGGCTTTCACTTCCACAACCTCGCTATCTCTCATTTCAACCATGAAGAGGAAGGCTCTATCTCTTGGCTAAGAGATGTAAAGAAGAACAAGGGAAGGAGTCCCTTGGTGAAGATCAAGGTGGAAGACTTGGAGCAAGAGTGGGTAAGTCCTTGGTGAAGGTATAAGACTCCTTGCTCAAGTGGGTAAGTCCTTGGTGGAAGCTTCTTTGAGTGAAGGTGAAGTCAAAGGATGAAGATACAAGAAGAGTGGGTAATACCTACAAGAATGAAGACTTGTTCAAGAGTAGGTAAGTCTTTGGTGAAGGCTAAAGACTCATTTCAAAGTGGGTAAGTCTTTGGTAAGGTTGAGGACTCTTTGTATTGGATATGTAAGTCCTTTTATGGGTCATGTATTGTAAGTCTTATGAATGAATATAAGAGTGCAATGGTAAAGAAATCCTAGAGGTTGACCTCTCTAGGTAGTGGACTGGCATACTCCTAGTTTGGAGTGTGGAACCACTCTACATAGCTTGTCAATTGGTGTTTGTTCAATATCTCTCTCCCTTGCTATGCATGTTTTAGTTGCACTCAAATTTCCTATTTAGCAACCTTATCTTGTGATATAACTTGAAGGTCTAATGAAATTATTTTAAGTGCATTCAACTCTATTAAACCCCCTCTAGATAATACAATCACCCATCTAGGATCCAATAATTGGTATCAGAGTGGGTTTCTCCAAGCATACTTCAACAAGTAGGAGAAGATGGGTGACTACCAAGGTGGGATATACTTCATCAACCTTCCAATCTTTTATGGAAGTAACTTCCTCTATTGGAAAAGAAGGTTATAATTCTACATCCAAGGATCAAGTCTTGAGATAGGGCAAATGGTGGACCATCCATGCAAGCTACTGATGACAAAGATAGAAGAATGGGATGAATCTACCATGAAGAAAGCCACCTTGAATGCAAGAGAAATCAACATCCTCTCTTCCACCATGACCTCCACTGAGTTCAACCGCATTTCCTCTTGTGAAATGGCCTATGAGGTATGGAGAAAGCTATGCATCACTTATGAGGGGACTCAACAAGTGAAGAAAAGTAAATTCTACATGCTCAATGGGCTTCTTGAGAACTTCAATATGGGAAAGGAGGAGAAGATAGCCAACATGTACTCAAGGCCTCAACACCATTTTGAATGGTCTTGTTAGGTCATCCTATGAGTAGAGGAGAGATCAACTCTAAAATACTTAGAACTCTCCCCAAGAGATGGGTACCCAAGGTGACTTCCATTGAAGAAGTAAGGTCTCTTAATGATATACCCATTGAAAAGCTCATTGGATATCTAAAGCCCATGAAGCTACACTTGACAAAAGAGAATAAGTATAAAGATAAGAGGAGAAAGAGCTAAAGAGAATGAAGAAGGCTGAAATCAAGGCTCAAATTGAAGCTATAATGGGACAAGCCTCTCCATCCTCTCATTTGAAGAATATGCCATCTACTTCAACGGTAGATTCTATAAAGGCAAGAATTCCTCCTCTATCTGGTGCATCAAGTGTGGAAAGAAGGGTCACTTAAAGATAAATTCTCTACAAGGCAAGAAGACCCATCATCACAAGGAAAGAGAAGAAAAGTATAAGAAGAAGGAGAAATGGCACTCAAGATCAAGTGACTCCTCCAACTCAAGCTCAAGTGATGATTCAAATGGAGGATCTAGCTCAAGCTCTATTAAAGAAGGAGAATGTCATTTTTCTCTTATGGCTTCTACAAGAAAACACTCAAATGAGGTAAATCTAAACTCTTTAGATAAATAATCCTTAATTGCTATCATTAATGCTACTTGTTCCTCTCTTAAGTCTTCTAAAAAGAAAAGGACAAAGCTTGCTAGAATTGTTGATAATATGCATGTAGAATTAGATGATCTTGAACATGCTAATTCTTGCTTGCTTGATGATAAAAATGCTTGTCTTAGCCAAGTAGACTCTCTTAAACTTGAAAATGCCAGTTTCCTTGATAAGATTAGATTTCTAGAATCTCAACCTCTTATGCCTAACTCTAATGAAGAGCATACCTTAATTGTTGATTATCTCATGCATGATATTGATGTTCTTAAATCTGAAAACAAGGACAAAGATTTTATTTTTCAAGGATTAGAATATGAAAATTGTGTTTATCTTTCTAAGATTTGTTTGCTTGAAACAGAAAATTCCTCCTCACTTGCTAAAATCAATGTGCTTGAATCTTGTTCTAGTTCTACTAGTAGAGAGAAATATGTTGCTGCTCTTCATATTGATAGAGATTCTTATTTAACTAAAGCCCTTTGCTTAGAAAATGATCTTTTTCAAGCTAGAGATAATATTAATCATTCATCTTCTACTATTGCTTCTCTTATGCATGATAATGATAGTTTGTGATCTTTTTTGCAAAGATTCTTAGTTGGTAAAAAATCTTAATGACATCCTACACCACACTACTAAACAAATTGGTAGACATGGTTTAGGGTATGATGGTAGTCAAAGAAACAACAAAGGTAAAGGGCCTCCAATATTCCATGAAGAATCCTCTAGTTCTAAGACTATGGGAAGATGGAACTATTGAAATGATATTGATCATTATTCTACTTATTGTCCTTTTAGGAAAGCACCCAAGAGCAATAGGACTTGGGTTGCTAAGCTAACCACTCTGGACCCAAAAACATGATTGGGGACCATTTCATCTTTATTCTTGTAGGTACTTCCAAATGGGTTGACTTGAGCTATTAAATTGCAAATTGACTTCTCAATCCACATGAAAGAATAAAGGTGATATGTATAGAGGGTGACAATAAGTGGAAAAGTAATGGTAAGAACAAAGGTAAAGGTTTTCTTTCTTATAACTATCCTAACTTGTTTTTATCAAGTTAGTGTGCACTATGCATGTGGTTTTTTAGTCAATAGTGTTATTTTGTGATTCCCTTCACACTCTTACTCAAAAACTATTTTTAATACTTTCATAGTGCATTACTAACTTACTTACACATGTTTGGATATGGCTTTTATTTTTAACATGTCTCTAAATATTTTTTTTAAATATATGTGCTCTTTGACAGAAGCTTTGTTGGTCGAATGTAACGACCCCGCCTCCCGGTAACCCCCAATTAAGGGAGACCGAAAGGTCGGTGCCGTTATCCAATTAACATGATCAAAGGTTCGGCAAATATTCAATAATATTTATGAAATTCTACTAACTAAACTGAAATTTGGGTATAAAATTAAATCTTTACTTACCTTTGAAAAACTTTGGAAATCTATCTACCCAGATCTTGAATCTACTTTATCTAATCCTCCTTGCACTTTATGTTTTAATTTCACAATGTGTCACTTTACCGTTTATTCCTTTCAGGGTTGTACCTAAAATGTCGACAAACAAAACATTGATCAGTATATCGAAATATACTGGTATGTGGGGACAACCAAAAGTTTGCACATAAGGATAACAATCTAATTATCACAATCAAGTTAAATAACAAGCCAATTTACACTTTTCAATATGACATTCTCCGCCGCTTTTTCCCTAACCATGGCATACCCACCTTAGGGTTTCCTTTGCCAATGACTTAAGGCCACCTTCTCAATCCTGAGCTTGGTGCCTGGGGGTCACCACTCATGGTGCCCACTAGTCATGCAATATCATAGGCCACCTTCTCATTCCCGATCTTGGTGCCTGGGGTCACCACTCAAGATGTCCATTGGTCTACCCATCTGGGCCTGACCTTTGGCATCATCCATCAGGGTGGCATGTAGGTGTGAGAATACATACTTCTATTTTTAATGTGATAATCATAGTGACTTTATGATTTGCAAGTATGAACATCCAAACATATAATTTGCATTCAATGTGATTAACCATCCGAAAAATCCTCGGGAAACTAAGGCGGTTATTCATAATTAACCTCATACCTATTAAGCAGACTTGAATGCAAAAATAATCAATCAAGAAATCAAACAAGTGCACACAGGTTGATCCTGAAAAAGGCATCCAATTTCTCTATCATTAATTATGTCATCTTGATCCATTAATCCTAGTTGTTTCCTAGGTTATTTTCCCTTTTTAGGGTTTTGAGCATAATTAGGGTTTCACTTCCTTTTTACCACTTTTACTTTATTCTTATCAAAATATCCATCAAACCCTAATTATCTCAGTTTATTTTCCATTAAGATCTTAAGATCAGATTTGGATCACAAAAACCCTAATTTTCGAATTATTATATTCTTTCTTCCTTTTTTCCCTCACTTAGGGTTTCTAAGGGTTTTAATCAACATATTAGGTTTAAAAACCCAAAACCTTGCAATTCTATCATCAAAATAGGTTAAAAACCATCTTTAACATTAATCAAGTAAACCATGCTCGAATTAATCTATTTTCAAGATTAAAACCATCTTTGGTTAACAATTAGGGTTTTCTAATTACAAATTAACACTTTTCCCATCAAGATATGCACTTTTACAAACATATCCAGATTTATATATCCAAACCATTTTTAATGCATTCCTTGTATTTTTCTGATCACTTTTCATGTATTAACTTTTCCCATCCGAGATTCCTATCTCCAGATATGATTTTTTTATAGGAAAAACCCTTTTTTTATTGGTTCACTTGCTATTTTTAGACAAACAAGAGGCGTTGGATCCGTGGTCCGCTGGTCCACTCAGGATCCAGCAACTCACGATCCACACACCTATTTGTGATCTGAAATAAACCAAAGTACAAGAATGCCCTTACCCACAAAGAAGATACAGAGGGGTTGTTCGGTAAATAACCACGGGGTCTTCTTCTACCTCGCGTCGCGTCCGAGCACAACAACTTCTTCAGTCAACCCAGGAGTTGACTTCTTGCTCTTGTCCAGCTGCAATCGCGCCAATGGGTTAGGGAGCTTTGTACCCCTCCACCAAACTCGACCATGGTTCCAATTGTGTGCTACGACCACACGGTATCCTCCTCCTACTCTACGGATTCCGATGAGGTTTGCCGAGGTATGGAGGTCACAGGTCAAGATGGATGAAGCAATCGAGCGCACGCAAGTGTTCCTCGCTCTCTTCCATAGAGGCTTGGGTAGTAAAGAGGGATGTCGGTGCCCTCACACGCCCTCCCCTATATATAGGGTCGAGGCAGGATTACAAGAATTGGGTACTTCCCAAAATGATGACCAATCCTAGTCGAACCAGGGATTTTCCCCTGCGGTTTCATCTCCCAAATTCAATGGGAATCATTGTTGGCCCGTATCTACTCTGGATTACAAGGAAATTAGAGAGGAAGAATCCCTCTGTCACCTATCGAGTCCAATCGTATTGGGACTTTGCCGATGAATGCAAGGCGTTGGATTAAGATCCAACGGCCTCAGTTGCATGCGATCAACCAAAAGGAAATTCATTTTCCTAATTCAGAATAAATCCCAAATTTGGGAATACCTTAAGAAATTTGTATCTCCCAAACCCTTGCTCCTTTTTAGCTCAAATTTCAAAGGAAGGTTTGTCTTGGCATTATCTAGTTTTGTACGAAATTTGGGAAACAAAATCCAATGGATGAGAAGCCTTCCTTCTCTCCCAAGTTATCTCATTAATTAATTCAAAATTAATTGTTATTTCTTTTCCCTTTGCCATTATCTTGTTATTTTGGGTCCCTTGGACCTCAAGTAATCCCAAAGTCACATATTCCCATGTTGGGGAAAATCCATTTGCCTTTATCTTCTTTTGAAAGTCAATTTCTCATATTTCCCTTTTATTAATCAATTTCTTTTCCTTTTTAATTCTCTTTTTAACGATTTCTCTTTATCTCTATTCTATTTTCCTATTGTAATTCCTTTTAACATTAGGAATCCTTGGGATACGAAAATTCACGAAGGATAACTCAATTATACCTCTTTTCACGTATTTTCCACATTTTATCATTATTGTCAATTTCTTTCTTAACAAGGAAATACTTAATTGGTCTTTTCTTTTCTTATTGCATTCTCTATGCAACTGTGGACTCCTTGTGACCCAAGGAACCCAAGAGGCACAAAATACAACTTTGGATTGAATTCTTTTGCCTTCTGGAGGTTTCCACACCTTTCTTTTCTCAAAAACTTAATTATTCATTTACTAATTGAATTCCCTTGTTATTGGGCCCAATAGCCAATAAAGCCCACAACACAATCATCAAGGCTATTGTAAACGAAATCCATGCATTCAATCAAAAGGCATCATTATTTGTTCATTTATCTTTAATATGAGAAATTACATTTCTCAGTAAATGAACCCAGAATTGGGGTTGTAACATCCTTCCCCTCTTATAAAAATTTTGCCCTTAAAATTCCATCAAGCAAACAAACAAACATGATAATACTTCCTCGTGTACATCATGGCTCCCATGTGGCTCTACCCTTTTCCATGGTGCTTCCCAAGAACCTTCGTCATCTCATATTCTTCCATCTGAGTCCTTTCTTACCTTGGTATATCGTACCCTCATAGGTGACTCAGGACTCTTCAGCTTCTAAAAAAAAGTGAATAGGTTCAGGGCACAACACATGGCTTGGGTACCTCACATAGTGCTCTAGACCAGACATATGGAACTCATCACACATCATGTTATCCTATGGGGTAAGGTTAAACACAACCATCTCTACCAATCCATCTCAAATGGACCCATATATCATGAATTCAACTTTCTCATCTGTAGCTTAGAGGGGTCGGATTTTCACATTATATTCTCCCACAGTGAACTGCATGTCAGTCTGCTTTGCATCAGCTCGTGACTCATGTCACCCTTGGGCTCTCTCTCAGCCATTACACGATCAAGTGACTTCATCTGCACACATTGTGGTTCTTTTCTGACCTTCGTGAGGCCTCCTTCACCAACATCATCATAATGAAGTGGTGACCGACACAACCTCCTAATAGAACTTCTTGCATCCCGATAAAGGCTATGGTGATTAACATCACATCTTAAGAACTGTCTCTTTATATCACCCTGAACAAGCACACTTTCTCTCATCATACCCTCTAGTCTGGATCATACTAACCATTAGTTAGGGGTGATAAACTATACTATCATCGAGTTCTTCCTGTATCTACTTCCACCTCATGGAAGTGAACCTTTAAGTCATACTCAAGAACTTTTGAACTCGCATCCTAGTGTAGTTGAACCATCTCTCTCTTATGTAGTTCAACATAATCTGTCCCTTGATAGTGTTCTTTCTTTCTCGTGTTATCTAGGTAAGGCGATCTACCATAACCCATATTGCATCTTGACCTTCCTTGGTCAAGGGGAGACCTTCCACAACTTCCATAATGGTGAACTCCCACTACCTTTAGGGGACTCTTTATCCTCTATCTCAAAGCATTGGGTTATTAGTGTTCGTCCTTCACCTACTATCATGCATGGCCACAAGCCACATGCATATTCATCTTAAGCATCCAAAATGCTACTATCTCTTACTATCTCTGTAGTATCACGGTGTGTAGTGACCTTAAAATCATGATCTCATGTACGTCATGATTCTTCAAGCTTGGTACCTCAAAAACCCTAAACCATTCTAATCAGGGTTTCATCACCTTCCTATCCAATGAAGTGTATCTGAGGTCCTATCACCATCCTTTCGCTATATCAAGGACTAAATTGGCTAACCAAACAACCATTAACTTGTTCAACAAATATCGTTACATCTAAGTGTTAGCCAAACTTATCTCTTTTTCTGAATTTAAGGTTAGCCTAGCAACCTCAACTTCTTCTAGCTTCTAGCTAAACTAAGCAACTATTTCTCAACCAGAGCATTCATTACCACTTCACATCCTTAGGTATTAGGTAATGTAGAAGACATACACCTCCATGTATTCTTCTTATCATCTCATCTCTAAGTTTGTCTTCATCAGGAAACTTTGAGCTCCTCTTCATGGTGATCAAACCTTGTAAATTACAGATAGATCATGGTATCACATCTTGACAAGATGATCTCCTTACTACTCTTAGTGTTTGTAAACCATTCATGTATCATTCGATCCACAAGGGTATACTATCATCTCTATCCTCATACCTTGTAGCAACGTTCCAACTCACATCGTCTTTATCCTTGATGTATGGCATGTGTACTGTCATATCTCTCACTCCCATAACAAGAGGAAATAAGCATTTGGTTGCATTCCAAATACAGAGTTCTTCCTGCTCCAAGAATAGAGATGGTACATCCCACCTTGCCAGTACACCTTTACATCTATGTTGAAACAAGCCACATATGTCTCTACGAATATCAAGATATCACTTACTTCCATGGAAAACTGGTCTCGAACCTACTTGGTCCAAACACAATCCTTGGTCGTCTCCTCTAGGTCTATAGGGTGTCAGCACTTTTGGGGTCATCCCTCTTCCCTTATGCATCCAGAGAGTGCCCTACTCATCTGCCCTTTGGGTCCCATGAGTTCATGAAGGTTATCAATCTCCTAACCCATTGTCCTCAGACGATGATAGTTGTTACCTCCCGACCCTATGGTCATGTGCAACTAGGGAATTAGGGAACTCCTTCTTCCATCAGTCTTATCCCTACCTGACCCTAGGATAGACTTAGGATTCTATAATGGTACATGTCCAACTTAGAACCTTACCCAAGCCTTCATCATCTCTTTCTGCATTCATGACTGACTTTCATCCCTTCATAGGGGTCATGCAACCTGCCTACCTTGGTCAGGCCCCATATTGGTTACCTACATGGTAACACATCCACATGCACGTAGAGATGGTAATCTATGGGTCTGCAGGTTCATTCTTGTGCCATGTATTTTTTTCACTTAGCTTCTCAAAATCCTATGAAACCTCTTTAGGTTACCTTAAAACCCACAAAACTGGTAAACACCCTACCAGAGGGTCCCTCTCCCAGGATGGGAGGAAACTAAACCTTGATAACAAAGGTCACAAGTGTCCTTAGGGTTTACATTCCCATGAGCATGCCTAACCCAGCAGCTACTAAGGCACAAGCAGACCACCTTTTAAACCATGCTAGGTCATACTTGTTCTCTTTCCTCAACATTAGACCAACTTAGTTGTGAGGGGTTCATCAATCATACCTTTAACTTAAGGGGTTTCCTATTCCTCTACACATGAGGAGTACCATGCTCGAAGCTATAGAGACTCAAATCTCATCATGAGCATTGGGTACATGGCTTCCCCCCTTAGGCCTAGGAACCCTACGTTCACCTTTAGGTATCCAACTGCATGCTCAATCACTTAACCACGAATCAAGCATGTATAAGGCATGACATGCACTCCCTGTCGTCCTTCTACTCGAGCAACACATCAGGGTCGAGTCCTCCTCAAGGACAACCAACAAGGTACAAGGCCTCACAACCTGCTACCAAACCTCTCCAGGTCTAAGGAACTCTTCTTCCTATCTCATAAGGTAAACTCTTATACCACATGAACATAGGTACTAAAAGCATCATCCTCTCTCTAGGGTTTGGTTCCTCTAAAGGCAACTAAGATATCATCAGCCTTCAGGGATCATGCATGAGGCAACCACTATCATCCACTTAGGTCGCATCATTCTCGACTCCCCACTATTCCTCACATCTCAAGGTTTTAGGTTTCCAACATTCTTGCTTGGTTCCTTCTTACTCTCTCTCTAAAGCTAACTCCACATCCAAGCATACTACTAGAGGTCATCTCTCCATGAAGGATCAAGCTCATAGGTATACCTCTACGTGGGTGAAGCCTATACTCAAGCTTATGTTTACTCATGATTATCCATAGCCCCTTGTGCTTATCTCATAAGCCATCCATCTTGTCCTTCTGGCCTCGGTTTTAACTTACTTCTCATACTACTGAAGCACTCTAGGTGCATGCTATCCCCTACTTGCATAATCCCATAGGGTTTCTATAGGTTCTTCACTAACCTCATCAATGAAGGATCTATCCTTCACTCAAACATGCACGACCCTTCTCAGGGTTGGGTTGCCCAAGGTACTCAGTTATCAACTTCTCATGGCTCATAAGGCACCCATGGCACGTCTATCCAAACACCTGGTCTACCATGACATCTAACTCATCATGTTATCTCTCTCTCTAACCTTCACTTAGGGTTAGGGTTAACATCACCTCAAAGGATGTGCTAGGTATCTAATTTTAATGGAGATCTCTACCTCCAAGACTAACTCTCTTTACGTATCCTCCTAACAAGAAGGTCTAGCCTCAGGTCTTTCCTGAGGGCAATGACAACTCGTGTCATATGACCTAAGCATGTATCTATTCTTTAGTTCACGCTTAATCTATTAAGCTTATGTCCATGACATCATATTTACATGCTTTTCATTAATTTGGTGGAGGATTCCTTAGACCTCATTGACCTTACCCATACCTCAAGAGGGTGAGGAGAAGAGAGAAAACCCTAATCCTTAAGGTCCTTAATAGAATTTGAGTTGAGAAGGGATGAACAAGATGAGAGAATCCTAAAGGTATCTTATTTCGATTCATATCCTAAGACATCGGCCAGGCAGTCACACAATGCAGGATTCCTCATATTCCGACTAGCGGTGCGGAGGAAAATATTGCCAACCCCTGGACGTGATCCTTTTCTAGACACCACGGTCCTTTAGACAATCCTCTAATAACTCCCTCAGTTCTATGGAATTTGTAAAATTTAATAATTATTAAAGATTAAGTGAGGAACCTATGCTCTGATACCAATTGTAACGACCTCGCCTCCCGGTAACCCCCAATTAAGGGAGACCGAAAGGTCGGTGCCGTTATCCAATTAACAGGATCAAAGGTTCAACAAATAATCAATAATAATTATGAAATTCTACTAATTAAACTGAAATTTGGGTATAAAATTAAATCTTTACTTACCTTTGAAAAACTTTGGAAATATATCTACCCAGATCTTGAATCTACTTTATCTAATCCTCCTTGCACTTTATGTTTTAATTTCACAATGTGTCACTTTACCGTTTGTTCCTTTTAGGGTTGTACCTAAAACACCGACAAACAAAACGTCAGTCAGTATATCGAAATATACTGGTATGTGGGACAACCAAAAGTTTGCACATAAGGATAACAATCTAATTATCACAATCAAGTTAATTAACAAGCCAATTTACACTTTTCAGTATGACATTCTCCACCTTTTTTGCCCTAACCCTGGCATACCCACCTTAGGGTTTCCTTTGCCAATAACTTAAGGCCACCTTCTCAATCCCGAGCTTGGTGCCTGGGGGTCACCACTCATGGTGCCCACTAGTCATGCAATATCATAGGCCACCTTCTCATTCCCGAGCTTGGTCCCTCGGGTCACCACTCAAGGTGTCCATTGGTCTACCCATATGGGCCTGACCTTTGGCATCATCCATCAGGGTGGCATGTAGGTGCGAGAATACATACTTCTATTTTTAATGTGATAATCATAGTGACTTTATGATTTGCAAGTATGAACATCCAAACAGATAATTTGCATTCAATGCGATTAACCATCCGAAAACTCCTCGGGAAACTAAGTTGGTTATTCATAATTAACCACATACCTGTTAAGCAGACTTGAATGCAGAAATAACCAATCAAGAAATCAAACAAGTGCACACAGGTTGATCCTGAAAAAGGCATCCAATTTCTCTATCATTCATCATGTCATCTTGATCCATTAATCCTAGTTGTTTCCTAGGTTATTTGCCCTTTTTAGGGTTTTGACCATAATTAGGGTTTCACTTCCTTTTTACCACTTTTACTTTATTCTTATCAAAATATCCATCAAACCCTAATTATCTCATTTTATTTTCCATTAAGATCTTAAGATCAGATTTGGATCACAAAAACCCTAATTTTCGGATTATTATATTCTTTCTTCCCTTTTTCCCTCACTTAGGGTTTTTAAGGGTTTTAATCAACATATTAGGTTTAAAAACCCTAAACCTTGCAATTCTATCATCAAAACATGTTAAAAACCATCCTTAACATTAATCAAGTAAACCATGCTCGAATTAATCTATTTGCAAGATTAAAACCATCTTTGGTTAACAATTAGGGTTTTCTAATTACAAATTAATACTTTTCTCATCAAAATATGCACTTTTACACAAATATATAGATTTAGATATCAAAACCATTTTTAATGCATTTTTTTATTTTTCTAATCATTTTTCATGTATTAACTTTTCCCATCCGAGTTTCCTATCTCCATATATGATTTTTTAATAGGAAAAACCCTTTTTTTATTGGTTCACTTGCTATTTTTAGAAAAACAAGAGGCGTCGGATCCGTGGTCCGCTGGTCCACTCAGGATCCAGTGACTCATGATCCACGTGCCTATTTGTGATCTGAAATAAACTAAAGTACAAGAATGCCCTTACCCACAAAGAAGATACAGAGGGGCTGTTCGGTAAATAACCACGGGGTCTTCTTCTACCTCACGTCGTGTCCGAGCACAACAACTTCTTCGGTCAACCTGGGAGTTGACTTCTTGCTCTCGTCCATCTGCGATCGCGCCAATGGGTCAGGGAGCTTCGTACCCCTCCACCGAACTCGACCATGGTTCCAATTTTGTGCTACGACCACGTGTTATCCTCCTCCTACTCGCCGAATTCCGGCGAGGTTTGCCGAGGTATGGAGGTCGCATGTCAAGATGGATGAAGCAATTGAGTGCATGCAAGTGTTCCTCGCTCTCTTTCGCCGAGGCTTGGGTAGCAAAGAGGGACCTTGGTGCCCTCACGCACCCTCCCCTATATATAGGGTCGAGGAAGGCTTACAAAAATTGGGTACTTCCCAAAATGGTGACCAATCCTAGTCGAACCAGGGATCTTCCCCTGCGGTTTCATCTCCCAAATTCAATGGGAATCATTGTTGGCCCGCATCTACTCTAGATCACAAGGAAATCGTAGAGGAAGAATCCCTATGTCACCTACCGAGTCCAGTCCCAATGGGACTTAGCCAATGAACGCCAGGCATTGGATTAAGATCCAACGGCCTCAGTTGCATGCGATCAATCAAAAGGAAATTCATTTTCCTAATTCAGAATAAATCCCAAATTTGGCAATACCTTAAGAAATTCATATCTCCCAAACCCTTGCTCCTTTTTATCTCAAATTTCAAAGGAAGGTCTGTCTTGGCATTATCTAGTTTTGTTCGAAATTTGGGAAACAAAATCCAATGGATGAGAAGCCTTCCTTCTCTCCCAAGTTATCTCATTAATTAATTCAAAATTAATTGTTATTTCTTTTCCCTTTGCCATTATCTTGTTATTTTGGGTCCCTTGGACCTCAAGAAATCCCAAAGGCACGAATTCCCATGTTGGGGAAAATCCACTTGCCTTTATCTTCTTTTGAAAGTCAATTTATCATATTTTCCTTTTATTAATCAATTTCTTTTCCTTTTTATTTCTCTTTTTAAGGATTTCTCTTTATCTCTATTCTATTTTCCTATTGTAATTCCTTTTAACATTAGGAATCCTTGGGATATGAAAATCCACCAAGGATAACTCAAATATACCTCTTTTCACATATTTTCCACATTTTATCATTATTGTCAATTTCTTTCTTAACAAGGAAATACTTAATTGGTCTTTTCTTTTCCTATTGCATTCTCTATGACACTTTGGACTCCTTGGGACCCAAGGAACCCAAGAGACACGAAATCCAATTTTAGATTGTATTCTTTTGCCTTCTGGAGGTTTCCACACCTTTCTTTTCTCAAAAACTTAATTATTCATTTACTAATTGAATTTCCTTGTTATTGGGCCCAATAGCCAATAAAGCCCACAACACAATCATCAAGGCTATTGTAAACGAAATCCATGCATTCAATCAAAAGGCATCATTATTTGTTCATTTATCTTTAATATGAGAAATTGCATTTCTTAGTAAATGAACCCAAAATTGGGGTTGTAACATCCTTCCCCTCTTATAAGAATTTTGCCCTTAAAATTCCATCAAGCAAACAAACAAACAGGATAATACTTACTCATGTACATCATGGCTCCCATGTGGCTCTACCCTTTTCCATGGTGCTTCCCAAGAACCTTCGTCATCTCATTTTCTTCAATTTGAGTCCTTTCTTACCTTGGTATATCGTACCCTCATAGGTGACTCAGGACTCTTCAACTTCTCAAAAAAAACTGAATAGGTTTAGGGCACAACACATGGCTTGGGTACCTCACACAGTGCTCTAGACCAGACATATGGAACTCATCACACATCATGTTATCCGGCGGGGTAAGGATAAACACAACCATCTCCACCAATCCATCTCAAATGGACCCATATATTGGGGACTTAGCTTTGTCAGCTGCAGCTTAGAGGGGTCATATTTACACATTATATTCTCCCACAGTGAACTGCATGTCAGTCTGCTTTGCATCAGCTCGTGACTCATGTCACCCTTGGGCTCTCTCTCAGCCATTGCATGATCAAGCGACTTCATCTGCACACATTGTGGTTCTTTTCTGACCTTTGCGAGGCCTCCTTCACCAACATCATCATAATGAAGTGGTGATCGACACAACCTCCTAATAGCACTTCTTGCATCCTGAAAAAGGCTATGGTGATTAACATCACATCTTAAGAACTATCTCTTTATATCACCCTGAACAAGGACACTTTCTCTCATCAGACCCTCTAGTCTGGATCATACTAACCATTAGTTAGGGGTGATAAACTATACTATCAACGAATTCTTCCTGTATCTACTTCCACCTCATGGAATTGAACCTTTAAGTCATACTCAAGAACTTTTGAACTCGCATCCTAGTGTAGTTGAACCATCTCTGTCACACCCCAATCTCACACTAACCACAGACCACGAGATTAAGGCGCGACAAAGGGATTTACGCACAAGCCAAACCATTCATCACTTTTTAAAACATCTTAAAGACATTAAAAAGATAACCTGATTTAGGCTGTAAACAAAAACCAAACAAACTGCAGAAGCATTTCTATTAAACTGACAGGAAATATATACAAAGTCTATAGCAAATTACATTGTTCAACATAAATTAAACATAACAGTTAATTTACATCTTTATACACATTCCACAAACATACTCTCTCTCACCCACACCATGTCCCAAGGACCGAGGGGAAAGGACTAAGAGACCACTATCTAACTAACTACATATACCTTCTACTGACTAGGGTGGTAAGATCCTTCAGATTCCTGGAACTGTCGCTGACCTGAAAATGTTTTGAGTAGAGGTATGAGCCTACTCGCTCAGTGAATAGCATTTCGCTTAGCTATCACTAAACAACTCATCAGATTTATAAAATTGAAATAAAACATAAGTGCAGTACAAGCAAGGCAGTTCTAATGACATAGAAGATTACAGAATATAATCGCATTTCTATGCAACAACAGATAATTTAAACCAATAAAAAGATATAATGAATTGGCACAAAAGTTCAGACAATTTTAATTTACTGTGATCCTATATGATTACATATTTATATTATTATGCCCTAATCATATGCAGTGTACTCTGCATATAAAGATCCGTAGAGAACTACGGTCCCACCGTACAAGACTTAGAGACACACCCGGGGAATGCTAAGTCTGACTTCCGCCCTGGTCTGCTGCAGGGCCCACAGGCTCATCGGCCTTCAGGCTCATCAGCCTCACTACACTCTCAAAAGAGTGAACTCTAGACTCCTCCTCAAACCTGAGCACACAGGCGGAGAGTCTTACCCGGTTACCACCGTGACATCGCACGCGTTGTTGTTGAATAACCCCTATTTACTCCAGTGCCACCGTGACATCGCACGCATTGTTGTTGAACACTGCCTTTCCATCCTCGTGCCACCGTGACATCGCACGCGTTGATGTTGAACACGAGTTTCACCCCCCCTGGTGTAGACCTCTCAAAGGGGTTCTACGGTGTTAGGGCACCTAAGTCTATTAACTGATTTAACATTTAAACAATTAAACAGGAAAATCACATTTCATACTTATTTCACCTTCTGAACATCTCTTTTAAACTCATATATATCATTGTTATCTTTAAACATGACTCAATACCACTTATTCAAATTCATTGCTAATCAACTATCTTTATTCAGCATATGCATTACAACTGTAAAACAGGATATTCCATCCTTTTTCATCAATCATATTACGTATCTCAAGTTCTATTGAATCTATAATAAACTATTGTATGTGCTAAGCTGTTTAGAAGTTATACCAACTGATATTAAAGCAATTAAGCACTTAAATTGAGTTAAATAATGATTTCTGAATGAACTGGCACTCACACGCTGAAACTCGGCCGATCACTCTGGAACTCGGCCGATCACTCCTCAGTTTCTGAAACTCGGCCGACCAACCTCGGCCGATCAGCAGGAAACTCGGCCGATCCTCTGAGGAACTCGACCGATCAAAACACCGCTTGTTTACCTACAAAGAAACTCGGCCGATTCAAGACCAAACTCGGCCGACCAACACACTGTTCGATTGCCTAAATAAGAAACTCGGCCGACCAAACACAAACTCGGCCGAACCGCGCACAGACAAAAAATAAAAACGGACCTGCAGATGTCGATTTCACTCGAATCGACGGGCAAAACCTCCGTTTTGAGCTGCAAATCGCCCGCAACTGGTGCACA
This sequence comes from Alisma plantago-aquatica, assembly GCA_963693085.1. Lineage (NCBI taxonomy): Eukaryota > Viridiplantae > Streptophyta > Magnoliopsida > Alismatales > Alismataceae > Alisma > Alisma plantago-aquatica. The sequence goes on from OY856413.1 coordinate 1,098,296,253, forward strand.
CCACCAAGAACTAGCTGGAGGGGGAGGAAGGACGAGCTAGGGCTGCTCTTTGCACCCTAATCTCCAGGTCGTCACCTAGCAAACGTAGCTCTTGCTGCTAGCCAGATCGATTGGCGGAGAAGATGATGGAAGGAGGGAAGGAGGAAGGCTACAGCTGCAGGCCGGAGCAACTCCAGGGCTCCAAGACGTCCTTCCCTTCTCAGCTCCCTCTCTCTCTCTCTCTCTCTCTCTCACGCGAAGGAGGAAGAAGAACGCTTCTGCGTTCTCTCATTTCTGGAAAATGAAACGAGATAAGTGAGAAAGAATAGACAAGGAGGAAAACCTAGGGGCCAAAACGCAAGGTCCAAAAACTTCCAAAAACTACAAACGGGTCCCTACAAGCCCAAAAACATGCAACTTTTGACTCGAAGGTCGGATTCGAACGATTTCTCTGGCAACGCTTCAAGCGTAAGATCCTACACGTTTTAAGAACTAGTATACACACTAAACACATGTCGTATCCGTTATAAACATTATTAACAAAAACAAGCTTACAGCTTAGTAAAGTAGCTAAAACACATGCTTAACAGCATACTTACAGGTTAAGCTCGACGCGGGTCGTAACAATCTCCCTCCCTTATAAGAATTTCATCCCAAAATTCCTAAAAGAGAAAAGGAAACTTGCTACGCATCTCAAACTCAAGCTCCCACGTAGCTTCTTCAAGATTATGGTTCTTCCACAGAACCTTTACCAAAAGAATCTCACGGTTCTTAAGCTTCTTTATCCGGTGATCGACTATCTGCACTGGTCCTTCCACGTAGGACACATTTGTCCTAAGCTGTGCCAGATCTGGATCTAATATCTTTTCTGTACCGGGATGACACTTTTTCAGCATAGACACATGAAACACATCATGAAGATTTTCCAACTCAGACGGCAAATCCAACCTGTAAGCTACAGGTCCAATCCTCTCAACAATAGGATATGGGCCCATGTACCTAGGGGTCAACTTACCCCTCTTGCCAAACCTTAACACTCCCTTCCACGGTGAAACCTTCAGATAAACCTCGTCACCAACCTCAAACTCAAGAGGTCGACGTCGTCTCTCTGCATAACTTTTCTACCTGTCCTGTGCAGCTTTCAACTTCTCCCTGATCAGATATCTTCTCTGTAGTTATATCAACTATCTCAGGTCCAAGAATTTCTTTCTCTCCAACCTCATACCAACAAACTGGTGATCTACACTTCCTGCCATATAGAGCTTCATATGGGGCCATTGCAAGACTAGAATGGTAGTTGTTATTATATGCAAACTCCATCAAGCTTAAGTGTTCTTCCCAGTTACCTCTGAACTGCAGAACGCATGTTCTCAGCATGTCTTCAAGAGTCTGAATGGTCCTCTCAGATTGACCATCTGTCTGCGGGTGAAACGTTGTACTGAACTTCAGCCTTGTGCCCAACGCACGATGTAACTGATTCCAGAATATGGATGTAAACTTTGGATCTCTGTCAGAAATAATGGAAACTGGAATCCCATGTAATCTGATTACCTCGTCCACATAAATTTTGGCCAGCTTTGGAATGTCAAAGGTTGACTTGACAGGAAGAAAGTGAGAAGACTTAGTTAGTCTATCCATAATCACCCATATTGAGTCCGAACCCCTAGGCGTCCTGGGTAACCCTACCACAAAATCCATCGTGATGTGTTCCCATTTCCATTCTGGTATAGGAAGCGACTGCAAGGTACCAGTAGGTTTCTGATGCTCAGCTTTAACCTGCTGACACACCCCACATCTAGCCACGTATTCAGCCACATCCTTCTTCATACCAGACCACCAGTACAGCTCTTTGAGGTTCCTGTACATCTTTGTGTTACCTGGATGCATAGCATACATAGAAGCATGCACTTCTTCAAGAATTTGCTCTTTCAGCTCACTGTTCCCAGGTACACACAACCTATCTTGAAGATACAACACACCATCGTCAGAAAACCTGAATTCTGTTCTTTTACCTTCCGACATATCCTGCATAACTTGCCACAACTCATCATCACTCTTCTGCAACTCCTTAATCTGATCATAGAAAGTAGGTTTGACCTGCATCTGAGCAATCAACCCACTCTGTCCAGTCACATCCAAGTCTAAGTTCAACTTTCGCATATCTACAAGCAAGTCTCTCTTGAAACATGCCATAGAAAATGCATCTGCTGTTGAACTTGACTTTCTACTCAAGGCATTTGCCACAACATTCACTTTACCAGGATGGTAATCGATTGTCACATCATAGTCTTTGATCAGCTCAAGCCATCTGCGTTGTCTCAAATTCAAATCTTTTTGAGTGAAGATATACTTCAGGCTCTTATGGTCCGTAAACACCTGACATGTCTCACCATACAGATAGTGACGCCATGTCTTAAGAGCATGAACTATAGCAGCCAATTCCAGATCATGAGTAGGGTAACTCTCTTCATTCTTCTTAAGCTGTCTAGATGCGTAAGCCACAACTTTGCCTTCTTGCATCAATACACAGCCCAAGCCTCTCCTGGAAGCATCGCAGAACACAGTATAACCCTTTTCTGCTTCTGGAAAAACCAACACTGGTGCTGAAGTCAACTTCCTCTTCAAGATCTGAAAACTTTTCTCACAGTTCTCAGACCAAACAAACGGTGCATCCTTCCTCGTCAAGAGTGTCAAGGGTGATGCTAGCACACTGAAGTTCTGTATAAACCTTCTGTAATAGCCTGCTAATCCCAAGAAACTTCTAATCTCAGTAGGAGTCTTAGGCCGTTCCCACTGAAGCACAAAATTAACTTTCTTAGGATCAACACTAACTCCATCTCTCGAGATAACATGTCCAAGAAATGCTACCTCAGCCAACCAGAACTCGCACTTGCTAAACTTAGCATACAACTGATGTTGCCTCAACAACTGCAACACTACTCTCAGGTGTTGCTCATGTTGCACATCATCTCTGGAGTAGATCATAATATCATCTATAAAGACTACAATAAACTGATCTAGGAATGGTTTGAAAATCCGATTCATCATATCCATAAAGGCTGCTGGCGCATTGGTCAGCCCAAACAACATGACCAAAAACTCATAATGTCCATACCTGGTTCTGAAAGCTGTCTTGGGAATATCAGAAGCCTTTATTCTGAGCTGATGATATCCATATCTCAAATCGATTTTAGAGAAGATCGTCGCTCCACGCAACTGATCAAACATATCATCTATTCTCGGCAAAGGATACTTGTTCTTAATAGTGATCTTGTTTAGTTGCCTGTAATCTATACAGAGACGCATGGTACCATCCTTTTTCTTAACAAACAGGACTGGAGCACCCCACGGTGAAGAACTGGGTCTAATGAAACCCTTATCCAGCAACTCCTGCAACTGCACCTTGAGTTCCTTCAATTCTGCAGGTGCCATTCTATAGGCTGGCAATGCTACTGGATGACTACATGGATATACCTGAATCTCAAAATCAATGTCTCTGACAGGAGGTAAGCCTGGTAATTCTTATGGAAAAACATCAGAAAACTCACGGACCACATGCACATCATAAACACTGGCGGTGCTCTTCTCTGCTCTGGTGTCAATCACATGAGCAAGGAACGCTTAACATCCTTTCTGTAACATCTTATCAGCTACAGCAGCTGATACTATGCACGTAGGCAGAACTTTCCTATCTCCAGTAAAGACACAAGAAAATTCACCTAGTTGTAAGGTAGCTTCCTTCCTCCAACAATTGAGTTGCACTCGATATGTCTCAAGACAATCCATACCCAAGATGACTTGAAAAGTATTTACATCCAAGGGTATGAGATTAGCAGCAAAGATGTAACCTCCAAAAGATAACAAGCATCCGGGACAGAACTCGAATAAAACTGTTGGTCCACCTAGTGGAACCCTCAACACTAACTCATCTATCAACTCTTGAGTTAACAAATTAAGTTCACCAACTAAAGAGCGTTGTATGAATGAGTGAGTAGCACCCGGATCTATCAAAACTGAAACTGGTATACTATTAAACAAAAGCATCTCTCCTGTAACAACTTGTGAAGAGATTATACCTTCCTGAGGTGTCAAAGAAAAGAAACGTGCTGAAGCTCTCCCTCTGCCACGTTGTCCTCTCTGACCACTCCTGCCACTAGGCGCTCCACCACCTCTAGACCCAGAAGCCACAGAATAACTCGGAACATCATGGTACTAAGGCTGGAAAGCTTGCGATGCTGCTTGTCGAAGTTGAGGACATTCTTTTCTGAAATGTCCTACTTGTCCGCAGACAAAACAACTTGCACCCCAACACGGACCAGAATGTAGTTTTCCACATTTGTCACATGGCAGTATCCCTTGTCCCTGGGGACCTGTCACTGACATTGATGACCCAGAAGACTGTCCACTAGCGGCACTGCCCCATCTCCCTGGGTTGTATCCCCCTCTGCCTCTAGAAGAAGCAACATCCTCAGATCTCTGTCTATTGAAACAACTAAAGCCACGTCCGAGTTTAGAAAAGAACACTCTACCTCCACCTCTGTATCCACTACTGGACTGTCCTCTACTGAAATCTGCAGATCTCTTCTTAGACTCAGGCACCTTATCAGCATTCACAGATTCTTCAACCTGTCTAGCAGCCTCAACAAACTCACCAAAGTTCTCTCTGTTCCTCCTGCTAGTAGCAGAAACTATATGCCGAATCTCTGGCCTCAGCCCTTCTTGAAACCTTCTGCATCTTTCTATGTTGTCGGGAACAAGCTGCGGACAGAAGTTCGCTAACCGGGTGAAAAGCGCTTCATACTCAGTAACTGTCATGTTCCCCAGCTTAATGTTCTGTAACTGCCTGATTTTCTCATTAAGAAAAGTGGGCGGATAGAATTTAAGATGAAACTCCTCAGAGAAATCCTGCCAAGAAAGCTCTGTACCTCTCCTCTTTTCCTCCACACCACGCCACCACAACTCTGCATCGCCTGTCAAAAGGTAGACTGCATGATTAATCTTCTTCTCTTCTGGAAGCTCCATCAGGCGAAAGACCTTCTCTATCTGTCTAAACCATTCATCATCCTTTGCTGGATCTGTATTGCCACTAAACTCTGTGCCACCAAGCTTCTTCACAAGCTCATAAGATCGCATCAGATCCTTGCTGCTGGTAGAAGTAGAAGCTCGCCTATCAGCCTTGTACCTCTCTCTGGTTTCCAGAAACATCTTGTACATCCGGGATGCTTCATCCACGTGGTCACCACCACCTGGACCCAAGTACAAAGGATCAGGGCCAACATGGCTCTCAGCCTGATCATCACGATCAAAGCCTCTTCCTTCCATCTGCAATGATATAACAGAATATTTCATGTTAGAAAACTACAGATAGAAGAAGGACACCTAAACCTTAATCCTATTGGTCTCTTATCGTCCCCTGACTTGGACTCTGAGTAACTATGTACTCAACCTAAGCTCTGATACCAAAAGATGTCACACCCCAATCTCACACTAACCACAGACCATGAGATTAAGGCGCGACAAAGGGATTTATGCACAAGCCAAACCATTCATCACTTTTTAAAACATCTTAAAGACATTAAAAAGATAACCTGATTTAGGCTGTAAACAAAAACCAAACAAACTGCAGAAGCATTTTTATTAAACTGACAGGAAATATATACAACGTCTATAGCAAATTACATTGTTCAACATAAATTAAACATAACAGTTAATTTACATCTTTATACACATTCCACAAACATACTCTCTCTCACCCACACCATGTCCCAAGGACCGAGGGGAAAGGACTAAGAGACCACTATCTAACTAACTACATATACCTTCTACTGACTAGGGTGGTAAGATCCTTCAGATTCCTGGAACTGTCGCTGACCTGAAAATGTTTTGAGTAGAGGTATGAGCCTACTCGCTCAGTGAATAGCATTTCACTTAGCTATCACTAAACAACTCATCATATTTATAAAATTGAAATAAAACATAAGTGCAGTACAAGCAGGGCAGTTCTAATGACATAGCAGATTACATAATATAATCGCATTTCTATTCAACAACAGATAATTTAAACCAATAAACAGATATAATGAATTGGCACAAAAGTTCAGATAATATTAATTTACTGTGATCCTATATGATTACATATTTATATTATTATGCCCTAATCATATGCAGTGTACTCTGCATATAAAGATCCGTAGCGAACTACGGTCCCACCGTACAAGACTTAGCGACACACCCGGGGAATGCTAAGTCTGACTTCCGCCCTGGTCTGCTGCAGGGCCCACAGGCTCATCGGCCTCACTACACTCTCAAAAGAGTGAACTCTAGACTCCTCCTCAAACCTGAGCACACAGGCGGAGAGTCTTACCGGGTTACCACCGTGACATCGCACGTGTTGTTGTTGAATAACCCCTATTTACTCCAGTGCCATCGTGACATCGCACACATTGTTGTTGAACACTGCCTTTCCATCCTCGTGCCACCGTGACATCGCACGCGTTGATGTTGAACACGAGTTTCACCCCCCTAGTGCAGACCTCTCAAAGGGGTTCTACGGTGTTAGGGCACCTAAGTCTATTAACTGATTTAACATTTTAACAATTAAAAAGGAAAATCACATTTCATACTTATTTCACCTTCTGAACATCTCTTTTAAACTCATATATATATCATTTTTATCTTTAAACATGACTCAATACCACTTATTCAAATTCATTGCTAATCAACCATCTTTATTCAGCATATGCATTACAACTGTAAAACAGGATATTCCATCCTTTTTCATCAATCATATTACGTATCTCAAGTTCTATTGAATCTATAATAAACAATTGTATGTGCTAAGCTGTTTAGAAGTTATACCAACTGATATTAAAGCAATTAAGCACTTAAATTGAGTTAAATAATGATTTCTAAATGAACTGCCACTCACACTCTGAAACTCAGCCGATCACTCTGGAACTCGGCCGATCACTCCTCAGTTTCTGAAACTCAGTCGACCAACTTCGGCCGATCAGCAGGAAACTCGGCCGATCCTCTGAGGAACTCGACCGATCGAAACACCGCTTGTTTACCTACAAAGAAACTCGGCCGATTCAAGACCAAACTCGGCCGACCAAAACACTGTTTGATTGCCTAAATAAGAAACTCGGCCGACCAAACACAAACTCGGCCGAACCGCGCACAGACAGAAAATAAAAATGGACCTGCAGATGTCGATTTCACTCGAATCGACAAGCAAAACCTCCGATTTGAGCTGCAAATCGCCCGCAACTGGTGCACACCACCAAGAACTAGCTGGAGGGGAAGGAAGGACGAGCTAGGGCTGCTCTTTGCACCCTAATCTCTAGGTCGTCACCTAGCAAACGCAGCTCTTGCTGCTAGCCGGATCGATTGGCGGAGAAGATGATGGAAGGAGGGAAGGAGGAAGGCCGCAGCTGCAGGCCAGAGCAACTCCAGGGCTCCAAGACGTCCTTCCCTTCTCAGCTCCCTCTCTCTCTCTCTCTCTCACGCGAAGGAGGAAGAAGAACGCTTCTGCGTTCTCTCATTTCTGGAAAATGAAACGAGATAAGTGAGAAAGAATAGATAAGGAGGAAAACCTAGGGGCCAAAACGCAAGGTCCAAAAACTTCCAAAAACTACAAACTTGTCCCTACAAGCCCAAAAACATGCAACTTTTGACTCGAAGGTCGGATTCGAACGATTTCTCTAGCAACGCTTCAAGCGTAAGATCCTACACGTTTTAAGAACTAGTATACACACTAAACACATGTCGTATCCGTTATAAACATTATTAGCAAAAACAAGCTTACAGCTTAGTAAAGCAGCTAAAACACATGCTTAACAGCATACTTACAGGTTAAGCTCGACGCGGGTCATAACAATCTCTCTCTCTTATGTAGTTCAACATAATCTGTCCCTTGATAGTGTTCTTTCTTTCTCGTGTTATCTAGGTAAGGCAATCTACCATAACCCATATTGCATCTTGACCTTCCTTGGTCAAGGGGAGACCTTCCACAACTTCCATAATGGTGAACTCCCACTCCCTTTAGGGGACTCTTTATCCTCTATCTCAAAGAATTGGGTTATTGGTGTTCGTCCTTCACCTAATATCATGCATGGCCACAAGCCACATGCATCTTCATATTAAGCATCCAAAATGCTACTATCTCTTACTATCTCTGTAGTATCACGGTGTGTGGTGACCTTAAAATCATGATCTCCTGTACGTCACGATTCTTCAAGCTTGGTACCTCGAAAACCCTAAACCATTCTAATCAGGGTTTCATCACCTTCCTTTCCAATGAAGTGTATCCGAGGTCCTATCACCATCCTTTCGCTATATCAAGGACTAAATTGGCTAACCAAACAACCATTAACTTGTTCAACAGATATCGTTACATCTAAGTGTTAGCCAAACTTTTCTCTTTTTCTGAACTTAAGGTTAGCCTAGCAACCTCAACTTCTTCTAGCTTCTAGCTAAACTAAGCAACTATTTCTCAACCAGAGCATTCATTACCACTTCACATCCTTAGGTATTAGGTAATGTTGAAGACATACACCTCCATGTATTCTGCTTATCATCTCATCTCTAAGTTTGTCTTCATCAAGAAACTCTGAGCTCCTCTTCATGGTGATCAAACCTTGTAAATTATAGATAGATCATGGTATCACATCCTGACAAGATGATCTCCTTACTACTCTTAGTGTTTGTAAACCATTAATGTATCATTCGATCCACAAGGGCATGCTATCATCTCTATCCTCATACCTTGTAGCAACGTTCCAACTAACATCGTCTTTATCCTTGATGTATGGCATGCGTACTGTCCTATCTCTCACTCCCATAACAAAAGGAAATAAGCATTTGGCTGCATTCCAAATACATAGTTCTTCCTACTACAAGAATAGAGATGGTACATCCCATCTTTCCAGTACACCTTTACATCTAAGTTGAAACAAGCCACATATGTCTCTACGAATATCACGATATCACTTACTTCCATGGAAAACTGGTCTCGAACCTACTTGGTCCAAACACAATCCTTGGTCGTCTCCTCTAGGTCTATAGGGTGTCAGCACTTTTGGGGTCATCCCTCTTCCCTTATGCATCCAGAGAGTGCCCTACTCATCTGCCCTTTGGGTCCCATGAGTTCATGAAGGTTATCAATCTCCTAACCCATGGTCCTCAGACGATGATAGTTGTTACCTCCCGACCCTATGGTCATGTGCAACTAGGGAATTAGGGAACTCCTTCTTCCATCGGTCTTATCCCTACCTAACCCTAGGATAGAATCAGGATTCTATAATGGTACATGTCCAACTTAGAACCTTACCCAAGCCTTCATCATCTCTTTCTGCATTCATGACTGACTTTCATCCCTTCATAGGGGTCATGCAACCTGCCTACCTTGGTCAGGCCCCATATCGGTTACCTACATGGTAACACATCCACATGCACGTAGAGATGGTAATCTATGGGTCTGCAGGTTCATTCTTGTGCCATGTATTTTTTTCACTTAGCTTCTCAAAATCCTATGAAACCTCTTTAGGTTACCTCAAAACCCACAAAACTGGTAAACACCCTACCAAAGGGTCCCTCTCCCAGGATGGGAGGAAACTACACCTTGATAACAAAGGTCACAAGTGTCCTTAGGGTTTACATTCCCATGAGCATGCCTAACCCAGCAGCTACTAAGGCACAAGCAGACCACCTTTTAAACCATGCTAGGTCATACTTGTTCTCTTTCCTCAACATTAGACCAACTTAGTTGTGAGGGGTTCATCAATCATACCTTTAACTTAAGGGGTTTCCTATTCCTCTACACATGAGGAGTACCATGCTCCAAGCTATAGAGACTCAAATCTCATCATGAGCATTGGGTACATGGCTTCCCCCCTTAGGCCTAGGAAACCTAGGTTCACCTTTAGGTATCCAACTGCATGCTCAATCACTTAACCACGAATCAAGCATGTATAAGGCATGACATGCACTCCCTGTCCTCCTTCTACTCGAGCAACACATCAGGGTCGAGTCCTCCTCAAGGACAACCAACAAGGTACAAGGCCTCACAACCTGCTACCAAACCTCTCCAGGTCTAAGGAACTCTTCTTCCTATCTCATAAGGTAAACTCTTATACCACAGGAACATAGCTACTAAAAGCATCATCCTCTCTCTAGGGTTTGGTTCCTCTAAAGGCAACCAAGATATCATCAGCCTTCAGGGATCATGCATGAGGCAACCACTATCATCCACTTAGGTCGCATCATTCTTGACTCCCCACTATTCCTCACATCTCGAGGTTTTAGGTTTCCAACATTCTTGCTTGGTTCCTTCTTACTCTCTCTCTAAATCTAACTCCACATCCAAGAATACTACTAGAGGTCATCTCTCCATGAAGGATCAAGCTCATAGGTATACCTCTACGTGGGTGAAGCCTATACTCAAGCTTATGTTTACTCATGATTATCCATAGCCCCTTATGCTTATCTCATAAGCCATCCATCCTGTCCTTCTGGCCTCGGTTTTAACTTACTACTCATACTACTGAAGCACTCTAGGTGCATGCTATCCCCTACTTGCATAATCCCATAGGGTTTCTATAGGTTCTTCACTAACCTCATCAATGAAGGAGCTATCCTTCGCTCAAACATGCACGACCCTTCTCAGGGTTGGGTTGCCCAAGGTACTCAGTAATCAACTTCTCATGGCTCATAAGGCACCCATGGCACGTCTATCCAAACACCTGGTCTACCATGACATCTAACTCATCATGTTATCTCTCTCTCTAACCTTCACTTAGGGTTAGGGTTAACATCACCTCAAAGGATGTGCTAGGTCTCTACTTTTAATGGAGATCTCTACCTCCAAGACTAACTCTCTTTACTTATCCTCCTAACAAGAAGGTCTAGCCTCAGGTCTTTCCTTAGGGCAATGACAACTCGTGTCATATGACCTAAGCATGTATATATTCTTTAGTTCACGCTTAATCTATTAAGCTTATGTCCATGACATCTTATTTACATGCTTTTCATTAATTTGGTGGAGGATTCCTTAGACCTCATTGACCTTACCCATACCTCAAGAGGGTGAGGAGAAGAGAGAAAACCGTAATCCTTAAGGTCCTTAATATAATTTGAGTTGAGAAGGGATGAACAAGATGAGAGATTCCTAAAGGTATCTTATTTCGATTCATATCCTAAGACATCGGCCAGGAAGTCACACAATCGAGGAGTCCTCGTATTCTGACTAGTGGTGCGGAGGAAAATATTGCCAACCCCTGGACGTGATCTTTTTCTAGACACCACAGTCTTTTAGACAATCCTCTAATAACTCCCTCAGTTCTATGGAATTTGTAAAATTTAATAATTATTAAAGATTAAGTGAGGAACCTATGCTCTGATACCAATTGTAACGACCCCGCCTCCCGGTAACCCCCAATTAAGGGAGACCAAAAGGACGGTGCCGTTATCCAATTAACAGGATCAAAGGTTCAACAAATAATCAATAATAATTATGAAATTCTACTAATTAAAATGAAATTTGGGTATAAAATTAAATCTTTACTTACCTTTGAAAAACTTTGGAAATATATCTACCCAGATCTTGAATCTACTTTATCTAATCCTCCTTGCACTTTATGTTTTAATTTCACAATGTGTCACTTTACCGTTTGTTCCTTTCAGGGTTGTACCTAAAACACCGACAAACAAAACGTCAGTCAGTATATCAAAATATACTGGTATGTGGGGACAACCAAAAGTTTGCAAATAAGGATAACAATCTAATTATCACAATCAAGTTAATTAACAAGCCAATTTACACTTTTCAGTATGACATTCTCCCCCGCTTTTTCCCTAACCCTGGCATACTCACCTTAGGGTTTCCTTTGCCAATGACTGAAGGCCACCTTCTCAATCCCGAGCTTGGTGCCTGGGGGTCACCACTCATGGTGCCCACTAGTCATGCAATATCATAGGCCACCTTCTCATTCCCGAGCTTGGTGCCTGGGGTCACCACTCAAGGTGTCCATTGGTCTACCCATCTGGGCCTGACCTTTGGCATCATCCATCAGGGTGGCATGTAGGTGCGAGAATACATACTTCTATTTTTAATGTGATAATCATAGTGACTTTATGATTTGCAAGTATGAACATCCAAACAGATAATTTGCATTCAATGCGATTAACCATCCGAAAAATCCTCGGGAAACTAAGTTGGTTATTCATAATTAACCACATACCTGTTAAGCAGACTTGAATGCAGAAATAACCAATCAAGAAATCAAACAAGTGCACACAGGTTGATCCTGAAAAAGGCATCCAATTTCTCTATCATTAATCATGTCATCTTGATCCATTAATCCTAGTTGTTTCCTAGGTTATTTGCCCTTTTTAGGGTTTTGACCATAATTAGGGTTTCACTTCCTTTTTACCACTTTTACTTTATTCTTATCAAAATATCCATCAAACCCTAATTATCTCAGTTTATTTTCCATTAAGATCTTAAGATCAGATTTGGATCACAAAAACCCTAATTTTCGGATTATTATATTCTTTCTTCCCTTTTTCCCTCACTTAGGGTTTCTAAGGGTTTTAATCAACATATTAGGTTTAAAAACCCTAAACCTTGCAATTCTATCATCAAAACAGGTTTAAAACCATCTTTAACATTAATCAAGTAAACCATGCTCAAATTAATCTATTTGCAAGATTAAAACCATCTTTGGTTAACAATTAGGGTTTTCTAATTACAAATTAACACTTTTCCCATCAAAATATGCACTTTTACACAAATATACAGATTTAGATGTCCAAACCATTTTTAATGCATTTCTTGTATTTTTCTGATCATTTTTCATATATTAACTTTTCCCATCCGAGTTTCCTATCTCCAGATATGATTTTTTTATAGGAAAAACCCTTTTTTTATTGGTTCACTTGCTATTTTTAGAAAAACAAGAGGTGTCGGATCCGTGGTCCGCTGGTCCACTCAGGATCTAGTGACTCATGATCCACGTGCCTATTTGCGATCTGAAATAAACCGAAGTACAAGAATGCCCTTACCCACAAAGAAGATACAGAGGGGTTGTTCGGTAAATAACCACGGGGTCTTCTTCTACCTCGTGTCGTGTCCGAACACAACAACTTCTTCGGTCAACTCGGGAGTTGACTTCTTGCTCTCATCCATCTGCGATCGCACCAATGGGTCAGGGAGCTCCGTACCCTTCCACCGAACTCGACCATGGTTCCAATTGTGTGCTACAACCACGTGTTATCCTCCTCCTACTCGCCGAATTCCGGAGAGGTTTGCCGAGGTATGGAGGTCGCATGTCAAGATGGATGAAGCAATTGAGTGCATGCAAGTGTTCCTCACTCTCTTCCGCCGAGGCTTGGGTAGCAAAGAGGGACACTGGTTCCCTCATGCGCCCTCCCCTATATATAGGGTCGATGCAGGCTTACAAGAATTGGGTACTTCCCAAAACGGTGACCAATCCTAGTCGAACCAGGGATCTTCCCCTACGGTTTCATCTCCCAAATTCAATGGGAATCATTGTTGGCCCGCATCTACTCTGGATCACAAGGAAATCGGAGAGGAAGAATCCCTCTGTCACCTGCCGAGTCCAGTCCCAATGGGACTTATCCAATGAATGCCAGGCATTGGATTAAGATCCAACGGCCTCAGTTGCATGCGATCAACCAAAAGGAAATTCATTTTCCTAATTCAGAATAAATCCCAAATTTGGCAATACCTTAAGAAATTTGTATCTCCCAAACCCTTGCTCCTTTTTAGCTCAGATTTCAAACGAAGGTTTGTCTTGGCATTATCTAGTTTTGTACGAAATTTGGGAAACAAAATCCAATGGATGAGAAGCCTTCCTTCTCTCCCAAGTTATCTCATTAATTAATTCAAAATTAATTGTTATTTCTTTTCCCTTTGCCATTATCTTGTTATTTTGGGTCCCTTGGACCTCAATAAATCCCAAAGGCACGGATTCCCATGTTGGGGAAAATCCATTTGCCTTTATCTTCTTTTAAAAGTCAATTTCTCATATTTCCCTTTTATTAATCAATTTCTTTTCCTTTTTAATTCTCTTTTTAAGGATTTCTCTTTATCTCTCTTCTATTTTCCTATTGTAATTCCTTTTAACATTAGGAATCCTTGGGATACAAAAATCCACCAAGTATAACTCAATTATACCTCTTTTCACATATTTTCCACATTTTATCATTATTGTCAATTTCTTTCTTAACAAGGAAATACTTAATTGGTCTTTTCTTTTCTTTTCTTATTGCATTCTCAATGTAACTTTGGACTCCTTGGGACCCAAGGAACCCAAGAGGCACGAAATCCAACTTTGGATTGTATTCTTTTGCCTTCTGGAGGTTTCCACACCTTTTCTTTTCTCAAAAACTTAATTATTCATTTACTAATTGAATTTCCTTGTTATTGGGCCCAATAGCCAATAAATCCCACAATACAATCATCAAGGCTATTGTAAACGAAATCCATGCATTCAATCAAAAGGCATCATTATTTGTTCATTTATCTTTAATATGAGAAATTACATTTCTCAGTAAATGAACCCAAAATTGGGGTTGTAACATCAAACTTGTCCTATTTGAAACTCGACCGGTAGACACCAATGGGTGTTGCCAACAACTTTTGTCAGTCGAGTTGTCAATACATAGAACTCGACCGACAACACTGTGCACAAAATACACAGTTGATTTTTGGATGAGAATTTTCCTCTCAACTAGATTTTCTCAACCAATTGCCTTATTCTTTGACACTCCCCTGGTACCTCTATATGCATATTGCCACCGTAATGACCCCACTTCTCAGTAACCCCTAATTAAGGAAGACTAAGAAGTTAGAGGTGTTATCCCAAAAATAGGTTGCAATGGTCTTACAAATAATGAAAAATAATAAATAAATTCTACAAAAGACTAAACTTAAAACTAAAATAAAAATTTCTTTTCACATACCTTTCAAAATTAGGAGAATTGGAACTTCTACCCTCAAAAGAATTCTATCTATCTAAATCCTCCTTTATTACTTTAACTTTAATCTTCACAGGTTCTAGTTTACTATTTGTCTAATTTCAGATATTACCTAAAGCATCAACAAACAATATGTTGGTTAGTATAAAATATGTGGGGACAAACAAAATATTGCACATAAGTTCTAACAACCTAATCATACTAAGTAGTTGTTAACAATACACAATTCCATTTTCAGTGTGACTTCCTAACAACTTTTACTCATACTCTGGGATACCCTCGTTTAGGGTCCAGTCCTTGTAAGGGACATTAAGACTACCTTCTCCATCCTGAGCTTAGTACCTGGGGTCACCTCTCTAGGTTCCCAATGGTCTTCCCTCTCAGGCTTGACCACTTTAGATCTTACCTCTATGGCTTGGTCTTACATCATACATCCAGAGATGGTATGTAGGTTCGAGATAGTCACATATATACTTAAGTTGTGAAATTAGATTAGCTTTAAAGATTGCAAAAATAAAAGCATCCAAACAGTTTATTTCCAAGAAATCGATAAAACATCAAGAAAACGTAGGGAAACTAAAGTGTATACTCATAATTAATGACATACCTGATTTACAGATTTCATAGGAAATAAGCAAAGTCCAATCAATCAAGCAATCTAATCCAGGCAAGCAAGTCAACCACACAAAAGCACAGAATCTTGAAAAGCATATGCAAACTATTTACTACACACTTATCAAGAATCTACTTTATTGACTTTAAATTACTTATTAGGGTATCTAATCCGAATTAGGGTTTTATTAGAGTTCCCTTAGGTCTATTTACAACTTTTCTCTATTATAACCACAAAACCCTAAAATAGTAGATCTAGGTGCAAAACCCTAATCACTCACTTATTCACATTAAACCCTTTTTATCATCTATTAGGATTTAATCTAACATCACTTTTATACAAAGGATCTCAAATTATATCTCATTAAAACCCACTAACATTTAGATTAGAGTTTCTAAGCCCATTGATGCACTTTATACATATGATACCCTAAATCAGCCAATTGGGTACAAGGATCATTCCTTTAGATCTAAAGCATCCTTTTTATTAACAACATGTTAATATCATCTTAAATTATACAAAGAACACTACTAAATCCCACTACATCAAAATTTTGGGTCATTCATTAATAAAATCATTAAAGATAGCATCTTTGCATAATTTTCGAGTTATAAGCATATTTAGTCCTTGATAATATTTTTATTATATTCCTTGCATTCTCTTGATAAATTTTCATGTATAATTGAGTTACCAATAATTATTTATGAATTTTGCAAGATTTACTTACCAGGGCCAATGAGAGGCTGACACGTCAGCCATCACATGCGTTGTTGATGCGATGATTTTGAGTCGCATTTATAGACCTGTTTGATATGTGTTTTATGCTTTTATTAGTCATTTTTATGGTTAATGTTGCATAATTCATCCACTTTGGTCTTTGCTACTATTTTATGTCAAATCCCCTTGATTTCATCGTTTTGAGCATTAATTGTCAAAATATTATTATTTGTGTGAATTTATGTGGTTTCATGTTTGAATTTTACGGAAAACAAGTATCTGCTTCCATCGATACCATCGACGAGAGTCGATACCATCGACCGGACCACAGGTTGCCAGCCGTGAGTATCAGCAAAGAGTCGATATTATCGACAGGGATGTCGATGGTATCGAGCTACCATCAGGTTGCTGGCGAGGGAGTAGTCGATAGTATCGACACCAAGTCGATACCATCGATGCACGGAGGCTACAGCGACGCAAAACGACAAAACCGTCGCTACAGGTTCGTCGATACCATCGACCCGCGTCGATGGTATCGAGATTACATCAGGTTCTCAGACGAAAGGAAAGAAGGGTTGCTGCTACCATACTGAGTCGATACCATCGACTCACATCGATGGTATCGACACCGTAAGATATGCGTTTTCTTTGGAATGATCTTAATCGGACGGCCGTGGTTAATTAGCGACTTGATGAGGGAGATATACCTAATGACGGCCGCCCAGACTGGGGGATCTCGAATGAGCCATTGTACGAGTACCGAGGAGCAGTAGAGAGGAGAACGGAGGCCAGAAGCTCATACCAGTTGATCCGGACACTGAAGAAGACGGATTCCACCACCGGAAGGCGGGAGAGCACGTGTTCTATGCGGAGGATCAACCGGTTCTTCTCCGTTCAGGGGTTTCACTTCTCATTTCACATTTTTCATATGATTTCCCCTATCTCTATCATGTACTTGCTTGAGATGAACATGCGAGGCTAATCCCCTTCGTATTTAGGACCGGGAGTAGCCCGGGAATTCATTGTATGACAATTTTATAATAGTAATTCATATTTTATCTCCTAAATCCGTGGTATGATTTCGTTTTCTCAATATATTGTTATGCTTGATCACCATAATAATAACCTAATGCCCTTAATCACTTTTAAAGAAGGATTAACGGCTGAAAATAGATGGAATTCACATTAATTGACAAATCCCTTGAACAAGGTGGTGTAAAATTACTGGTGGATACTGAGAGATTGTGCATAATGCACCTAGTTTAGGGTATAGGTTACTACGACGGTGGAACCAACCTAGACTTAGGTAGTGAATTGCACCACGACAGTGGGCAATTCTATTTTCAGGCCACTACCCGGATAGAGAGATAAAATTGATGCATTATATAAAATGTAATACAATGAAAACTCGCAGTGAAACCACAATCCTAAAGATTACCCTTTTGAATTGATTAAATCAACATTTAATCGATCGTTTGTTTTGTTTTGTTTTTTATTTTCTTTTAATTTCAACAACAACTCTCAACTTGTTAATCGGCTTAGCTGATCGCGAGTAGTTAGTAGGAGTCCCCGATGATTGCACATATCCTTGAGTTCGACTCGGGCCTCACAAAGGCCTGTACTACTTGACGCGTTCACTTGCGTTTCTACGCACAGTAAAATTGCGTCAAGTTTTTGGCGCCGTTGCCGGGGATACGACAATTTGTTGGCACTTCGAGTGCTGTGAGCGGCCACTCCAGGCCACCTTTTTAATTTTTTTTATTATTATCATTCCAAAAATTTATAATCTATTTTCTAAATATTTGCAATCGTCAAGCACTGTACTAATTTTATTCTTTCTATTTTCAGGTACTGTGCATGGTGCAGACGCGTAGTACTGACTACGCAGGTCGCACACCAGAGGGTACGCTACCGGAACCAGAAGACGAGGAAAGCCACAATCAAGACCAGTTAGAAGAAACAGAGTCAGAACCTGAACAAGAAGAGATGGACGAGCCACAGACAATATGGGAGAAGATCAAGGCTTCTTCCGCATCTGCATCAAAAGGGACTATAAAGAAGCAAGCAATCAACATACCTACCTATAAGATTGATCCGGCTTTGATAAATCTGGTGAAGTCCAATGCTTTTCATGGGATCAAGAATGAGGACCCCGTCGCTCACATAAGTCAGTTTGTTCAGAACTGTGACATGGTTAAAATCGACAGGTTTCCACAGGATGCACTTTATCTTAAGCTTTTCCTGAGTTCATTGGCAGGAGCCGCGCGAGAATGGCTACACAATCTAGATGATGAGTTTGTGGAGTCCTGGGACCATATGTTGGAGGTTTTCTTTGAGAGGTTCTTTCCTCCTGAGAAGACCAACGACATGATCAAGAAGATCCATAACTTTACCCAACAGGCAGGTGAGACATATTCTGAGACCTGGGAGAGGTTTCAGATCATGCTGAGACGGTGCCCGCATCACAGGCTGGATAAAGAAGCACAGGTAAAGATCTTCTATTTTGCTCTCTCCGAGCATGATAGGAGCAACCTTGATTCAGCTGGGTCAGGATTCTTTTTGAACAACATGGACACCAGGTGTTGGGAGATATTAAAGAACATGGCTAGGAAACAATCATGGGGCGAAAGAGGCGCCGTGAAACATGTCCGAGAAGTAGGAGAATCTAAGGCAATAAAAGAACTGAATGAGAAGATGGATCTTCTCGCAAAGAAATTGCTTGCAAAGGAGGATACTGAGTCTGAGGACGAGGCTAAAGTGAAATTTATGAGGCAGCAACCAGGTTACAGGAACAACGACTACGCATGGAGAAAAGACAAGAAGTTCTCATGGAAGGATCCAAACAATTTTCTGCATGATCCGGATGCCAAACCCCAGCCAGTAGCAGAGGATAAGAGCACAAAGCTGCTCAATCAGGTGATAAAGCAAAATCAAGAACTCATGACTACGTTCGGCCAGCAAATTAAACAGCAAGGGGAGTTTATGAATCAGTTTGGGCAAACACTACAGAGCCATGGGGCGCAAATGAGGACCATTGAGACTTCTATGGCACAGATGGCAGCAGAGATAGCCAGTTTGAAGAAACCAGCACATCTAGGTTTTCCGGGAAACACCAATGTTCCAGGGGAAACTAGCAGGCAAATGCCATCTTGCTAAGAAGCGGTAAGAAATTATTAAATCCAAGGGCCGAGGAGACAAGCACACCACAAGCTGAAGTAGAAGGTGAAGCCAATGAGGAGCATCCCGCACCGGTCACAGATCCAGTCAATGACACAGTTGTGGATTCTACTGAAGACCCGATTGCAGAGGAGGAAGGACCTCAGAAAAAGACACCCTATGTGCCACCACATCAAAGGGCACAAGCCGTCCCGGTCCCGTATCCAAATAGTGCTAAGGCAAGGAAGGTAGATGTGCAATTTAAGAAGTTCTTAAACAGTTTCAGGAAGCTTTCAGTCAATATTCCTCTATTGGAAGCCATTGAGAAAATCCCATCTTACGGGAAATTTCTAAAGGACATCATTACCAAGAAGAGGAAAATTCTGGATACAGAGGTTGTCGTGCTCAAAGAGGAAGTGAGTGCCTTCATCATGGGCACTTTGCCGCCAAAGAGGCAAGATCCAGGCTGTTTTAACATTTCTTGTTATATTGGAAAAGTCAAATTTGGTGAAGCATTATGCGACTCAGGGGCAAGCATCAACTTGATGCCCCTTTCTACATTCAAAAAGCTGGGATTGAAGGAGTCACGTACAAGCAACATGACTATTCAATTGGCAGACAATTCAGTGGTAAAGCCATATGGAATCTGTGAAGATGTGTTAGTGAAAGTGGACAAATTTGTTTTTCCAGTAGATTTTGTAGTCATGGAGATGCAGGATGAACATGGCAATGAGCTATTACTTGGACGTCCTTTCCAAGCTACAGCCGACATGATTTTAGAGATGGGGAGAGGTCGTTTGACCTTAGGTATAGCCGATGAACGATTTGAGATGGTCATGCCCTCTAGTACTGTGTCGTCTAAAGCAAAGGAACAATGCCGTGTGGTAAAACATCTGGATAATAATATTTCACTCTGTCTTGGGAAGCCATTTCTGGACATGGCTCATGTGATGAGTAAAGTGGACAATGGAACTTTGGCTGTGGACATCATGAAACAGACCAAGGTAGTATCTCTGTGTAAAGCTGTAGGGTTCCCTAATGATGAGGATGAGGACATTCTGCCTTCTACGGAAGATGATGTTATTGCAATTTCTGTTTTTGATGCATATCCTGAATTACCATTGGAGGCTTGTTTGGTAAATATTACACATGATTGGATGCGGAGCAAATCACTCAAGGAGTGCGCCAAAATGCTTCAGATGCTTCCATGATTCTATGCGAGGCATTATGAAGATTTAGGTTAACTTCCCCCGCCGCTTCAATCATCTCTGGTCAGCCCGCCGGAGTTAGAATTAAAGCCGCTGCCACCGCATCTCAAATATGTCTTTCTAGCTGAGGAAGACAAGTTACCTATGATCATTTCTGCTTATTTGAGTGCGGATGAGGAGGAACAATTGTTGATAGTGCTGAAAAACCACCGGGGAGCTTTTGGGTGGTCCGTTGCAGATATCAAGGGGATTTCCCCTACATTATGTCAGCATAAGATTCGGCTCGAGGAGGGATCCAAGCCCGTGATCCAACCTCAAAGACGTCTCAATCCAAGCATGATGGAGGTTGTGAAGAAGGAGGTGATTAAACTTCTTGTTGTAGGTATCATTTACGCAATATCAAACTCGACATGGGTGAGTCCCACACAGGTAGTCCCTAAAAAGGGGGGAATCACTGTCACCCAAAATATTTTAAATGAACCTATCACCACCCGATTGGTAACCGGGTGGCGAGTTTGTATTGATTACCGCCGTCTGAATGCCGCTAAGCTAAAGGATCATTTTCCTTTACCTTTTATCGATCAAATTCTAGAGCGTCTTGTCGGCCGATCGCACTTCTATTTTCTTGATGTACTCGAGGTACAACCAGATTTCAATTGATCCTTTGGACCAAGAAAAATCTACTTTCACTTGTCCCTATGGGACTTTCGCGTATCACCGAATGCCTTTTGGTTTATTGCAATGCACCTGCGACTTTTCAACATTGTATGCTTGCTATCTTTTCTAACATGGTAGAACGCTGTCTTGAGGTATTTATGGATGACTTTTCAGTGTATGGTGCATCGTTTTACGAATGTCTCTATAATATGGACAAAGTTTTACAGCGTTGCGAGGACACACATTTGGTCCTCAACTGGGAAAAATGTCACATGATGGTGACTGAGGGGATAGTTCTAGGACACAAGGTGTCTAGCAAAGGTTTAGAGGTGGATCCGGTAAAAATTGAAGTTATTTCCAAGTTACCCCCACCAAATTCTGTTAAAGGGGTAAGGAGTTTCTTGGGACATGCCATATTTTATCGTCGGTTTATAAAAGACTTTTCAAAAATTGTGAAACCTCTATCCGAACTGCTTGAGAAAGACGCTGTATTTGATTTCAATGACAAATGTATACACGCGTTCGACGTGTTGAAGGAGAAACTGATTTCTGCGCCGGTTGTTCAAACGCTGGATTGGACTAAACCGTTCGAACTCATGTGTGACGCTTCTGATTTTGCGGTAGGAGCCGTGTTGGGGCAGCGGGTGGACAATAAACCCGCCGTGATTTTCTACACTTCAAAGACTCTGAATGACGCCCAATTAAATTATACAACTACTGAAAAAGAATTACTCGCCGTTGTTTTCGCTTTTGAAAAATTTCGACAATATTTAGTTGGATCTAAAGTAGTCGTATGGACTGATCATGCCGCAATTAAATATTTAATGGAGAAAAAAGACGCAAAGCCTAGATTAATTAGGTGGATTTTGCTCTTACAAGAATTTGACATCGAAATCAAGGATAAAGCTGGGATTGAAAATGTTGTGGCAGATCATCTGTCTAGGTTAGAGAGGGTGGATGAAAAAGATTTACATATACCCATAACTGAGACATTTCCGGATGAACAGATTTTGAAAGTTAATTCTAAAGACCCTTGGTTTGCTGAGATTGTGAATTATTTGGCTTGTGGGATCATCCCAGAAGATTGGTCATATCAAAAGAAGAAACAATTTTTCCATTCTTTACGATATTATTTTTGGGATGATCTGATTCTTCTTAAGCAATGCAGGGATGGTATCCTACGCAGGTGTGTGCCTGAGGTGGAGTACGAGAGCGTTCTCCATCATTGCCACGCACTACCTACGGGAGGACACCATGCGAGCTCTCGTACGGCAGCTAAAGTTCTGGAGAGTGGCCTTTATTGGCCAACCTTATTCCGAGACGCCTACGAGTTTGTAAGGCAATGTGATTCCTGCCAACAGCAGGTAATATTTCAAAGAGACAGGAGATGCCCCTAAATGTGTTCCAAGAGGTGAAGGTATTTGATATGTGGGGCATACATTTCATGGGACCCTTTGTGTCCTCAAATTCAAATATATATATTCTTTTAGCAGTTGATTACATGTCGAAGTGGGTAGAAGCAATACCTACAAGGACTAACGATTCCACTATAGTGTGTAGGTTCATGAAAGAAAACATTTTCTGCAGGTTTGGAGTGCCCCGAATGATCATCAGTGATGGGGGTACGCATTTTAGGAATCAGAAGTTCTCGGCATTGTTGAAGAAATATGGGGTCAAACACAACATAGGTACCCCAAATCACCCGCGGACTCAAGGACAGGTGGAGGTTTCCAATCGTGAAATTAAGAAGATTTTGGAGCGTACGGTGGCGTCCACGAGGAAGAATTGGAGTGCCCTACTACCGGATGCATTGTGGGCGGACAGGACGGCTTACAAAACACCTATAGGCACCACACCTTTTAGGTTAGCATATGGTCGGGCTTGTCACTTACCGGTAGAGTTAGAGAACAAAGCACATTGGGTGCTTAGAAGGCTCAACTTGAGTTATGATGGAGCGGCGAGGAAGAGATTGCTTGAGTTGAATGAGTTGGATGAGTTGCGGATGACGGCATACGAGAACTCACGGATATACAAGGAGCGCACCAAGTTAATCCACGATCGCCACATCCAATTGCGCACGTTCAAGAAAGGAGATAGTGTATTGTTGTTCAATTCACGAATGAAGTTGCATCCCAGGAAGCTCAAATCCTGGTGGAGTGGGCCATTCGTGGTAGAAGAGGTCAAACCACACGGCGCAATCTTGGTGCGTGATGGTGAGACCACGTTCTTGGTGAATGGACAAAGATTGAAGCTCTACTTTGGTGAAAATTACAAGAGGAAGGTGAATGAGGTCAAACTCATTTCACTTTCGGATGCATGAGGTGCCCAAAAGTCATCTAGCCTAAGACGTTAAATAAGGGCGCTTGTTGGGAGGCAACCAAACCATTGGTACCTTAGTTTAGTTCATGTACGTTTGTAGGTTGATTTGTTTTGGTTTAATTTTTAGTGTAAAAAAGAGACCGTGATCGGTTTGTTCTTTATGCAGGCTGAGGCAAGTCGATACCATCGACACACTAGTCGATGGTATCAACCATGGTGTAGGTTGATGACTACAGGAATCGGACTGCGTCAATACTATCGACGGCCTCGTCGATGGTATCGACATACCTACAGGCAGATCGTAAAATCAAGGTCGATGGTATCGAGATGCCTGTCAATACCATCGAGATCTCTGAAGATTTACAGAAGAAATCGACTCAGGAAAGTCGATACCATCGACGGGAGTGTCGATGGTATCGACACATTCAAGTGAAAAAGGTGGCGGCCAGGCCTTGTGAGGATTTTCCCTAATCAGAGAGTCGATACTATCGACTTGCGTCGATGGTATCGACCATCCACGTCACCGATCCGCACGAACAAATCAACGACGATCGCGGCATCAAGACGGTCGATCCGGGTGCAGCGTCGATACCATCGACCCATGTCGATGGTATCGACTTATCAGCGATCCGGGTTTCAAGATCCAGCCATCGACGACCATCGATACCAGCGAGGGGGCGGATAGCATCGATAAGTGTTGATACCATCGACTCGCGTCGATGGTATTGACAGCTCAACAGTGGCGCCGGCCACATCTATTTAAGGGGAGTGATTGCGTCAGTTGACGTCACGCTTTCAGAGCAATCTCCTTCTCCTGTTCCGAGCGATCCCCCGAGCCGTCCAAGCCCGACGACGAGCAGCACCGAGCGAAGGTCTTCATCGAGCGGAGATTCAACTCTCCAATCTTCACCGAGCTCTCTTTTTGATCCCCATTTCTCGTCGCAAACATGGTGCATGTGGCTGGAGCTTCCTCCTCGCGTGCGAATCCGATGGACATTCCGGAATTCGTGCCACCACTGCCATCGTCGATTACACGTCCCCGACTTGTCCATCCTTCCTTAGAGGTCCGTAAGATCTACGAGGAGATCATGCGGAGGAAGATAGAGCCCACCCGGTATGTGGACTGGGAGATGATCTGAGATCTCGGATTTGAGGCCAACTTGGCCTACATTTTGCAGGGGCAAGCCCGTCACACGGGGCGAAGGCCCGATGAGTTGCAATTCCATGCTGATGGTCAGCCGTTCTTCAACGATTGGACAACGTACAAAGAGTTGGTGGCAGAGTTCATGGCATCGCTGGACGTATGTGTCATGCCCAACGACATAATAGCTACCGATCATGAGTGGATCAAGGGCCGGGTGTCTTTTCGGCTGTACAACCACAATTACACCCTCACGCTCAAGCAGTTCAACAGGATATTCAACTGGAACCATTCACAGTATGACCACCGACGGCCGAACAACCGCACTAACTACGATGCCATCTTCTCCGAGCTGGTGATGGTGCCGCAAGGAAAGTCGGTGAGCTACCACAATGCCGCGGTAGCCTATTTCGAGCACCCATTCGTCCGGGTATTGCACAGGATGCTGAGTTCTACGCTTTTTGCTCGTGGTGATCTGGCCCTCAGCAAATTTCAGGGGTCGAACCTATTCATTCTGTATAAACTCCTGAAGAAACAAGAATGCAATTGGGGTGCCTTCTTTCTGCAGTGAGTATTGGACGTGAAGAGGAGTACGAGGAAAGCCTCGATTCACTTTGGCGGACTTATCACTAAGTTATCCATCTACCTAGGGTTGAATCTCAAGCAGCTGACTCCTCTCTCTACAAGAAGCAAGGTGAACTTGCAGCATCTACACCGGTCCAATCTGTTACTTCTCTGAGATGGAGTGGCGTTTGCGCACTGCCACGTCAATCAAGCATATGAAGAATGTTCTCTTCCCGATCCCATTTTCAACATTGAAGGTGCACAACACTTCCGGTGGCCAATCATAGCCATCGCCGACTCCTATGAAGAAGGTGGAAATGACGAAAATGATGATGAGGCTGAGGAGGAATAGGATGCATTTACACCTCTTCGGGCATGAGTGGCACCACGGAAGCGTCCTCAGATGCATCTGGGTGCATCTTCATCGTCACAGCCTACGCCACCACCACCACCACCCTCGCAGCCAAGCGAGTATGCCTATTCTATGCAGGGCATGTACGCGATGTTGCAAGACATCCAGCAGACCCAGCATAGCCACACAGCCACCTCTTCCGGTATTCAAGATACTACCAACTGGCTCTTTGTCAATCAGCAGGCAATTTTTGAGAATGAGCGCCTTCTTTTCGAGAATCAGCAGAACATCCATGATAGGTTGCACAGGATGGAGGTGCAACAACAGCCGTTTTTCGATCATTACTAGAGCCAGAATTATTTTGGGGGATATCCACAGCCTCCGCCGATGCCCCAGTACGATCCGACATTCCAGGGGCAGTACCCGTCTTGGGACCCCATGGCGCCGCAGTACCCGCCTCCACCACCACAGGAGTGATCCGGTATCACTGTTCCAATCTTTAAGTTTGTTTTTGACTATGAGGCCATAGTCGAATTCAAGCTTAGGGGGGTAGTTGGGACAGCTTTATCTTTTATTGTCTTTAGTTTTTAACTTTATTGTTTTTGTTCTTGTTATTTGTTTCTTGCAATTTTAGTTTTTGTAGAATCCACATGCTATCTAGTGTAATCATGGATGTCATAAAGTTTGTGTCATCTCATTAATTGTGCATGGGAAAATCAAGGGAAATTTAAAATTTTTGTGTGTTTGGAAAGCTTGTCTTGTTTAACCTTGGGCACATATCCTACGAAAATGATTGGTTTTGTCAACGTTAAAAAAAAATTTCACAACTGTACTCCTAATGATTCATGAAAGTGGACGGAAATGGTTGTTTGAGCCTAAACTGACCAAATGGTAATGAGACTCTAATTGGATGTAAGAGGGAGAAACCTCTTAACTACTACACAAGTCAGTAAGGAGGGACACATAATATCTTTCTAAGGTTCAGTCATCTAGTCTTGTGATCTTTCCACCTCTTTACTTTTCACAATCCACCGCAAGAATTGGAAGTACTTTACAGTTTTAACTTCTTTGACAGCATTTCATATAGATAGGTCTTGCATTGAATTTATTTCCATATGTTTTGCATAAAAAGAAAGAAAAAAAATAGAATAGTGATACATGCACATTACCCTTAGGAGCATGCCATGTAGTTGCATTCATAATTTTCATGCATAAAGTATATCATGTGCCTCAATTTTTCTCCAATGGTGAATTAAATTGTTCCATACCTTCTAAATAGTGCAAATTTCTGAGTATGAAGAAAAATAAGCTCAATAAAATATTCATTATCAATTATGGATACAAGGGTTGAAAAAAAAAGAGAAAAATCTAAAAAATCTGCATAATGAAGAAAAAAAAAGAAGAAAAGAGTTATGTAGAAGTAACAAGAATAAGAAGGAGAAAGGAACATAATATCACCTGCATTTCAAGATAATTGAGTACATGATGTAGCTTAATTAGATGTCCATTTCTTTTTTAGATGGATGGGTAGTACATGCATCATTCCACCCAATTTTAGGCATTAGGGAATTTTTCATGTGCATTTGCATCATTTAGGACATTTTTGTTTTATGCATGTTGAAACTGTGTAATACTTCCATTTTCTTCCATGAACCACCCATCTTCATCCAACCATTGCTCGGATGGGTAGGCCACCATGAATTTCTCCTCACTAAGGTATATTAGGAGAACTGCTTCCATGTAGATGGTAGTTAGGGCTAGCAACGTAGTATGGGAGATCACAAGATGCACCAAGTCTGAACCAGCGAGTTTTATTATGTTAACTGCCTTATGTGATAGTGTTCATCAGTTTTGAGGTCAATTTCTTTTATGGATGATTATTGTCGCCTTCAGGGTAATTACCGTTCCGTGGTTAGAGAGGGCCGATATGTGAATGTCCGGTGGGAGTCATATGGGATGTTGGTTGTGGTGTGTGTTCTTCAGTTGACATTAGCAATTATATTCTAAGGATTAGTTGCTCGAGGGCGAGCAACGTTCAAGCTTAGGGGAGTTTGATGTGATGATTTTGAGTCGCATTTATAGACCTGTTTGATATGTATTTTATGCTTTTATTAGTCATTTTTATGGTTAATGTTGCATAATTCATCCAATTTGGTCTTTGCTACTAATTTATGTCAAATCCCCTTGATTTCATCATTTTGAGCATTAATTGTCAAAATATTATTATTTGTGTGAATTTATGTGGTTTCGTGTTTGAATTTTAGGGAAAACAAGTATCTGCTTCCGTCGATACCATCGACGGGAGTCGATACCATCGACCGGACCACAGGTTTCCAGCCGCGAGTATCAGTAAAGAGTCGATACTATCGATAGGGATGTCGATGGTATCGAGCTACCATCAGGTTTCTGGCAAGGGAGTAGTCAATAGTATCGACACCAAGTCGATACCATCGACGCACGGAGGCTACAACGACGCAAAATGACAAAACTGTCACTACAGGTTCGTCGATACCATCGACCCGCGTCGATGGTATCGAGATTACATCACATGCTCAGACGAAAGGAAAGAAGGGTTGCCACTACCA
Organism: Alisma plantago-aquatica; assembly: GCA_963693085.1. Taxonomy (NCBI): domain Eukaryota; kingdom Viridiplantae; phylum Streptophyta; class Magnoliopsida; order Alismatales; family Alismataceae; genus Alisma; species Alisma plantago-aquatica. The sequence continues at coordinate 1,098,324,544 of OY856413.1, forward strand.
TACTGAGTTGATACCATCGACTCGCGTCGATGGTATCGACACCGTAAGATATGCGTTTGCTTTGGAATGATCTTAATCGGACGGTCATGGTTAATTAGCGACCTTATGAGGGAGATATACCTAATGATGGCCGCCCAGACTGGGGGATCTCGGATGAGCCATTGCACGAGTACCGAGGAGAAGTAGAGAGGAGAACGGAGGCCAGAAGCTCATACCAGTTGATCCGGACACCGAAGAAGACGGATTCCACCACCGGAAGGTGGGAGAGCACGTGTTCTACGCGGAGGATCAATCGGTTCTTCTCCGTTCAGGGGTTTCACTTCTCATTTCACGTTTTTCATATGATTTCCCCTATCTCTACCATGTCCTTGCTTGAGATGAACATGCGGGGCTAATCCCCTTCGTCTTTAGGACCGGGAGTAGCCCAGGAATTCATTGTATGACAATTTTATAATAGTAATTCATATTTTATCTCCTAAATCTGTGGTATGATTTCATTTTCTCAATATATTGTTATGCTTGATCACCATAATAATAACCTAATGCCCTTAATCACTTTGAAAGAAGGATTAACGGCTGAAAAGAGACGGAATTCACATTAATCGACAAATCCCTTGAACAAGGTGGTGTAAAATTAATGGTGGATACTGAGAGATCGTGCATAATGCACCTAGTTTAGGGTATAGGTTACTACGATGGTGGAACCAACCTAGACTTAGGTAGTGAATTGCACCACGACAGTGGGCAATTCTATTTTCAGGCCACTACCCGGATAGAGAGATAAAATTGAGGCATTATATAAAATCTAATACAATGAAAACTCGCGGTGAAACCGCAATCCTAAAGATTACCCTTTTGAATTGATTAAATCAACATTTAATCGATCGTTTGTTTTGTTTTGTTTTGTTTTTTATTTTCTTTGAATTTCAACAACAACTCTCAACTTGTTAATCGGCTTAGCTGATCGCGAGTAGTTAGTAGGAGTCCCCGACGATTGCACGTATCCCTAAGTTCGACTCGGGCCTCACAAAGGCTTGTACTACTCGAAGCGTTCACTTGCGTTTCTACGCACAGTAAAATTGCGTCAGTTGTTCTCCTGCATAACTGAGCCGACTTAAAACATAACACAATGACACATATACCCCCGTGTGAAAACTTGGTTCTTTACAACTTGGAAGGGCAGTTTTGTCAAGATGGCATGCTTATCATCTTCCTCGTGAACCCTCCCGCTACCATCAGGCTATGACCAATCGCAGGGCTGTCTCCCCCTCTTAGGGCTCAAAGGGCACCACCATCAGTCCCTATGCATCTGCCGCCCTTCGTCGCACCCAGCAAGGCCCCAAGCTATGGCCAAGGTGGCTGGGTTCAAGAGAAATAGGCCTACAACCCACGACTAGTTTGCTGACCTCCTACAGGCGTTGCATAGGGGCTAAGACGAGGAGGCGACGACTCAGTTGTTGGTTGACAACAAAGGAGTGTCTTAATCTCTCAAATCGCTTCCTTGGCTCAATGCTACCTCAGGGGTCCAAGTTTGAAGAAGAGCGTGAGACGCCTGAGATCCTCTTGGACTCGAGGCTATGGGTCCAACCCTTATATAGGGGAGGATAGCAATGTCCCAGCGTGCTTACCCATGAGGAAACCAGTCCCTCTGTCTGTAGAAGACTACTTTCCTTGTTGGAATGTAATTAAACCTTTGATTACTTCCTTGTCAAACCACGTTCCTTGGTTATCAAGGAATCTTATATTATAGTTTTTATATAATGGCCAATCTGAAAGTCATCAATTATATTTCCTTTTAGCTTGGATTTTAATACATTGGTCATGAGGATATAATTCCTTATACCAAGTAGTATTTTGATTTGGCAACACAAAAGCCACTACATAATCCCATTAGTACATGGCACTTTATTCCCAATTTCTAAAATTATCCTCTTCTCGCCATTATAACCATGTGGATTCAAAATCTCATCAATGATGACTCCATAATCCATATTTCCACATATTTCATATCTTTTCCTCATTATCTCGAATTTACTTCTTAATAATGTGTTATTTGATTTCATATTTTCTTTTAATCATATTGGACTCATTAACATATTATGATCCACAAAACCTCATTCACCAAGGAAATATTGCAAAGGAAACCATTCAATACACATAATTCATACAATTCCTATAATCATACATTTATTGGGAAAATTGCATTTCTAACTATATGAACCCAAATATTGGGGTTATAACATCCTTTCCCTCTTTTAGGAATTTTACCCTCAAAATTCCACCAAACATACAAACAATCAGGATAAGACTTTTCCATGTCCATCATTGGCTCCCATGTGGCTTCATCCTCTCCATGGTGCTTCCAAAGAACCTTTATCATCTTGTATTCTTACATGTGAGTTCTCTCTCACCTTGGTATCTCATACCCTCATAGGTGACTCGGGATATGTCAGCCTCCCTTGAAGCTCAATAGGTTCAATGCTTAGCACATGGTTCGGGTACCTCACATAGTACTCTTGATCAAACACATGGAACACATCATACATCATATTATCTTGAGGGGTAAGGCTAAACATAAGCAACTACACCAATCCATCTCAAATGGGCCTATGTATCAGGGACACAACTTTCACATCTATAGCTCAGAGGGGTCGGGTTTTCATAACACATGCTCACCCACAGTGAACTACATGTGAGTCTGCTTCACATCAGCTCACGACTCATGTCGCCCCTGGGCTTTCTCAGCCATTGCTTGATCAAAGTGACTTCATCTGCACACACTATGGTCTCTGTGACCTTCATAAGGTCCTCTCACTGACATCATCCCAATACTGGCTACAGTGGCTATCATTATGAGCAAACTCCTCTAGGGGTAGGATCTGCTCCCATGTATCACCCTGAACGAGCACACATGCTCTCATCAGAGCCTCTAAAGTCTTGATCATACTCTCTTGATTGTCCATCAGTCAGGGGGTGATATGCTAAACTTCAAACTACTATCGAGTTCTTCATGTACCTACTTTCACAACACGGAAGCGAACTACAGGTCATACTCAAGATAATAAACTCAGATGATGGTGTAGTTGAACTATCTCTCTCTCTCTCTATATATATATATATATATATATATATATATATATATATATATATATACATATATATATATGTGTGTGTATATATATATATATATATATATACATATATATATGTGTGTGTATATATATATATGTATATATATACATATATATACATATATGTATGTATATATATATATATATATATATAGTTCAAGCAGATCTATCGCACTGATAGTGCTATCTCCTTTAGGCAAGGGATTAGGTCAACTTGATAAGGAGATCTATCATAACCCATAGTACATCATGACTTCTCTTAGTCTAGGGGAGATCCACCACCATATATATGGTGTTCTGCTCCCATTCCCCCTCGGGGACTCCTCATCATCTATAGCAACTCATGGGTTACTAGTTTTTGGCCTTCACCCTCTGGCATGTATGGCAATTGGCCACATGCACCTCTATGTCTTTCTTCATTCCAAGCCTTGAAGGTATCACAACACACCTCAGCCATCTTGGCAGTACCAGGGTGTATAGTGTACTTAACATAATGAGCTTCTTATAAGACATGATTCCTCAAGGGTGACTCCTCATAAACCCTAAAACTCTCTAGTAATCAATTTCACCCCCTTCTTTCCTGATAGGTGTATCTGAGGTCCTTATATCAATCGTTTCATCTCATCAAGCTTTGGGTTGGCTAACTGGGCAACCACCAACTTTACTGATAGGTCTGGTTGTATCTGGGTGTTTATCCACATAGGTCTCATCTTCTAACAAATGGGTCTGGTTGTATCTTAGTGTTTAGCCACATAGGTCTCATCTTCTAACAAATGTAGGGTTCACCTAGAAACCTCTTCCAGTCTCTCTACTGGATATACAAGACAGTTGTACACCTGAGTTGTATTCAGTTGAGAACATCTTCTACCACATAAGCATCCTTACATGCTAGGTTATGGTGAAGACATAAACCCTCATATGCTTTACACATCATCCTCATCTCAGGTTTTGGTCTAACTGTGTCAAGAAAACTTTGAGTTCATCATCTCAGTCATCAAACCCAAACTTATAACTCACAAATTCCAAACCACTTCTAGAGAGGTACATCCTCATATTACCTTGTTCTCATCAAGCTTTCAAACCATCTATCCAACATACTCTCATAAGGTGTGGTACTTCCTCTATCCTCAATCATTCTAGAAGGGTTTCAACTCATATCACCTCTATCTTTTGTATATGGCATGCATTTTGTCTTGTCTCTCACACTCATAACAAGATGAAATAAGCATTTGGCTATAGTCCAAATACAGATTCATCCCATTCTAAGAGTATAAATGGTTCATCACACATCGCCATTACATTTTCAGTCTAAGTTGAAACATAACTCCTCATCATGAAAATCTCCATTATGGGTCTACACCCATGCGAAAACTTTTCCCATCACCTCTGGATCTCATCATCTCTCGTATGTACAATCCGTAATCATTACCTCAAAGTCTCTAGGGTGCTGGTACTTTTAGAGATATCTGACTCTTATGCATCTAAGGAGTGCCTCTCACTTTTACCCCTTAGGCTCAATGAACTCATGAAGGTGTCCAACCTCATAACCCATGGGCCTCAGGCAAAGGTAGTTGTCACCTTCTTCTCCTATGGTCTTGTGCATTTAGGGAGAAGACAACTCCTACTCCCATCAGTCTTATCCCTACATGACCCTAGTATTGACTTGGAATTCTACCATGGTATATCTCAAACTTGAATCCTCACCCGAATCTCCATCATCTCTTTGGGCTCTCATGGTCAAACTTACATCCTTTCATAGGGATCATGGAGACATACCTATCTCGGTTTGGCCCCATGCAAGTTACCTCCATGGAAACAAATCCTCACGCCCCTTAGAGATGGTCACACATGGGTCTATAAATTTTTACTCACAATATGTGCTCTCCACTTAGCTCATCAAGCTCTTATATGTGACCTCGTAAGGTTTACCTCAAACCTACACCATATTTGGTGCTTACTCCATCATGAATTGTTCCTTCCCAATATGGGAGAAAACTATATCTTGATAGTAACAACGATCACAAACATCCTTACTTCCAGGGTTTACATCATCATGTACATGCTTAGCCCTATCATGGAACTTATACACGTAGCTAGCAAGAAGACATTATAGTAATCCATGCTATGTCCCTTGGTATGTCATACTTGTTCCTTATTCCTTGAATTTGGTCGATCCCATACATATGTCACCAACATGTGTGAGGGGTTCATCAAACATATACCTTTGTCCAAGGGGGGTTTCCTTTTCCTCTAAACATGAAGGGGGGTGCCATACTCAAATCCTTAGGAACTCAAATAGCCTCGTGAGCATCAGGTGCACCAGGTATTGTTACTTCCCCTCTTTGGTCCAGGAACCTCAGGTTTACCTCATATGAATAGTTGTCTAACTGTATGCTCCACTGTTCCACCATGAACCTATACTAGATAAGGCATAAACTTCTTAACACTCTTCCATGTTAACAACCCCTCAATGCCTACCCAAGTACAACCAACTGGGTGTGAGGCCCCACAACTTGTTACCATACCTCTCAAGGGTCTAAGGAACTATCCTTACTATACCTAAAAGGTAGGAACCTATAACATCTATACATTGGTTCAAGAAGCCTCTTTCTCTTTCTAGGGTTTGGTTCCTCTAAAGGTGACCAATGTATGACAAGCCTCTAAGGATCGTGCATGAGGCAACTACATACATCTACTTAGGGTCATCCATTCTAGGCCATATCATACCCAACTTCTCATGATTCCTCATGTCTCGGAGTCAAGGTTTCCAACCTTCTTCATCGGGTTTTGCCCTCTCTCTCTATAGCTAACCCTACAACTGGTCCTACAACTTGATGTTCTCTCTTACAAGATGGATCAAGATCTTAAGGATACACACCTTTCCCTACTTGGGTGAAACATACTATCAAGACCTATATCCGGCCAAGATCATCCAGAGCTCTACATGCTCATCTCATGAACATCAGGCATAATCCTTCTGGCCTAGGTCTAAATCCTACTACCAACCTTACTGCCATTCTATTCTATGTAGGTGCATGCCTCTTTTCTACTCATACATATCTGTTAGGGTTCCTATACGTTTACCACTAACCTCCTCAATGAGGGAGCTATCCATCACCCTAACAGGCATGACCTTCCCATGGTCGGGTCACCAAAAGGCACTAGGTCAGACAACCACACCGAGATCATGCTTCACATGGGTATTCAAAACCTTTATGTAAAGCATATATGTCTAACCCACTTACCTGAAGGTATATAAGACTTAGGTATTCAACTCATCTTGTCATCGCTTTCTCTAACTGCCACTTAGGGTCAGGGTAAGATCATCCTCAGAGGATGTGTTAGGTCTCTTCCTCTTCCTAGAGCTTTCTTCCTCCAAGGAAACTCTCTCCTCATCCTCCTACAATAAGTTCTAACCTCAGAGCTCTCCTTAGGGCACAACAATACATGCCATGCAACCTAAGCATGTAACTAATCTTTAGTTTACACTTAAACTATTAAAACTTATGTCCATGACATCTTATTTACATTCTTTTCATTATTTGGTGGAGGAATCCTTAATCCTTATTAATCTTATCCCAAACACAAGAGGGGTGTGGAGAGAGAGAAACCCTAAGCACTTAGAATCCTATATGAATTACGATTGAGAAGGGAAGAAGATAGATGAGAGAGTCCTAGAGGTATCTTACTTTGAGTCAAATCCTCCAAGTGCCATTTAACTATTTGTCCAATTTTATGTATTACCTAAAATGTTGACAAATAAAATGTCGATCAGTATAAATGAATATACTGGTATGTGGGGATAAACAAAATATTGCACATAAGTTCTTACAACATAATCATACCAAGTAGTTGTTAACAATACACAATTACATTTTCAATGTGACTTCCCAACCACTTTTACTCATACTCTAGGATACCCTCTCTTAGGGTTCAGTCCTTGCAAGGGACATTAAGACTACAATCTCCATCTTGAGCTTGGTACCTGGGGTCACCTCTCTGGGTGCCCAATGGTCTTCCCTCTGGGGCTTCACCACTTCACACCTTCCCTCCGGGGCTTGGTCTTGCATCATACATCCAGAGATGGTATGTAGGTTCGAGACAATCACATATATACTTAAGTTGTGATAATCATATTCAGTTTAAAGATCACAGAAATAAAAGCATCCAAACAATTTGTTTCCAAGCAATCGATAAAACATCGGGAAAATGTCGAAAGTGTGTACTCATAATTAACCACATACCTGATTTGTAGATTTCACAGGAAATAAGCAAAACCCTAATTACTCACTTATTCGGATTAAAAACTTTTTATCATCTATTAGGCTTGGGATTAACCTAACATCACTTTTATACAAAGGATCTCAAATTATATCTCATTAAAACCCGCTAGCACTTAGACTAGGGTTTCTAAGCCCATTAATGCACTTTATATGTATGATACCCTAAATCATCCAATTGGGTACAAGGATCATCCCTTCATATATAAAACATGCTTTTTATTAACAACATGTTAATATCATCTTAAATTATATAAAGAATGCTACTAAATCCCACTCCATAAAAATTTAGGGTCATTCATTTATAAAATCATTAAAGATAGAATATTTACATAATTTTCTAGTTATAAGAAAAGGTTTGTTTCAAGTCTTTAATGGGCTCCGACAAGGGGAACCCCTTTCCCCCTTGCTCTTCTCTATCGTCATGGAATCCTTGTCCATGAGGATTGACTCGGCTCAGCACAATAATGAGTTCAAAGTTTTCAACATGGAGGGTGTTCATGTCTTGCCCACCTCAGTTTTGCTGATGACGTGCTCCTTTTTGTTGCTGGACATATACGCCATCTCTCCAAGCTTAGATGCATCCTTCTTGGTTTTGGGAAACACACTGGGTTGGATATGAGTGTTATTAATTCAAAGATTTTTCTATCACGTTCGTATGACTCCAGACGGGGCAGGTTGAAGTCTGCCATAGGATTGGATGAAGGTGCTTTCCCTACTAATTATCTTGGCATTCCTATCTCTGGTGGATGTGGCTCAAGTAGGATTTATTCTTTGTTATTGGATAATCTGCGTCAGGTGGTGGATCACTGGATGGGGTTGAACCTATCTCTTGCAGGTAGGGTTGTTCTTGTCAGGACGGTTTTGACGGCAAAGGTTTCTTTCTGGTCCAGACAGGCAGAGCTGCCTGCGTTCATCCTCTACAAAATAAGGGCGGTTTGCAGCTCCTTCCTTTGGGGAGGCAAGGGACATGACGTTGCTTGGTCCACCATCACACGACCATTGCAACAAGGTGGTCTCAATATCCCTGACCCTCACGCCATTGCGCTTCAGGCTACAAAAAGAAGTATTGACGTGTTCATCACCAAGCCGGCCTCGCCGTGGGTCTACTGGATGAAGGTGAGATATGGGAGCACCTTGATGCTTGGTTCGGCGGGCTGCTCTAGAGTGTGGAATGCCATGGTAAGGTGTTGGTGTTCGGTGTCTCATCACTACGCTATGGTGAGCGATCACATTTGTAGGTTGATGACCCAGCCGTGGAAAGGGGTGTTCGACGGTCCGCAAGTTCCATGGTACCCTATTTTGTGGAACAAATTCCATGTACCTAAATGGAGTTTTTGCCTTTATAGGGGGTTGTTAAGGTGCTTGCCTACTCTGGACAGAATGAGGAGTTGGGGTTTGTCCCCCATTTCACGCTGCCTCCTCTATAAACATGATGAGGAATCCCACCTACACCTTTTCTGGGCGTGCCCCTTCTCCAGGTACATATGGTGTCGTGCTTCCTTGAAGATGGGTTGGGGCGGTTCCCCCCCGGATAATTTGGATGGTGTTGTTCGATGGATCCTAGATAGAACCGCTTCAAACCACTCCTTGAGATGTCTTTCTGGGTTGTGCCTCTCAGACATGGTGTTTTTTGTGTGGAAGGAAAGGAATACTAGGCTGCACACTGGTAGGGAGAGAGACAACATAGACACCTTTGATATGATCACGGAAAATGTTAGGGATGCTTGTAAGACTCGACCCTGCCTTTATAAGGGGTTGGATGATAGTGTGGTGGAACATTAGGGACTTTTGTAGAGTTACCCCCCTTTTTGTTCTGATTACATGTTTTGCCTTGTAATCCCTTTTGGTTTGTGAGTAATATTTTAACTTATCCAAAAAAAAAAAATTTAGGCCTTGCTATTATTTTTATTGTATTCTTTGAATTCTCCTGATAAATTTTCATATATAACTTGTTGCAATCTGAGTTACAAATAATTGTTTATGAATTTTGTAAGATTTACTTACCAGGGCCAATGAGAGGCTAACACGTCAGCCATTGCATGTTTTGCTCTCCTGCATAACCGGGCTGACTTAAATCATAATGCAATGACAATTATACCCCCGTGTGACGACCTAGTTCTTTATATCTCAAAGGGGTAGTTTCATCAAGATGACCTTCTTGTCATCTTCCTCACAAACCCTCCCACTACCGTAGGGATACGACCGATCGCGGGGCTATCTCCCCCTCCCCAGGACTCGAAGGGAACCACCATCGGTCCCTATGCATGCACCACCCTCGGTCGTGCCCAGTAAGGCCCCAAGTTGTGGACAAGGTGGTTGGGTTCAAGAGAACCAGGCATGCGACCTGCAACTGGTTTGCAAACCTCCAGCATGCGTTGCACAGGGGCTAAGGCGGGGAGGCGGCGGTTGAGTTTCTAGTCGACAATGAAGGAGCATCTTAAACCCTTGACTTGCTTCCTTGGCTTGATGCTGCCTCAAGGGTCACCCCACCCCTTGATTTGGGTTCGTACAGATACAAGTTTGAAGAAGAGTGTGAGATGCCTGGGATCCTCTTGGACTCGAGGCTACGGGTCCAACCCTTATATAGGAGAGGATAGCAATGTCCTAGCATGCTTACTCATGAGGAAACCAGTCCCTCTATCCGTAGAAGACTACTTTTCTTATTTTAATGTAATTAAACATTTGATTACTTCCTTGTCAAAACATGTTCCTTGGTTATCAATGAATCTTATATTAGAGTTTTTATATAATGGCTAATCTGAAAGTCATCTATTATATTTCCTTTTAGCTTTGATTTTAATCCATTGGTCATGAGGATATACCTCCTTATACCAAGTAGTATTTTGTTTTGGCAACACAAAAGCCACTACATAATCCCATTAGTACATGGCACTTTATTCCCAATTTCTAAAATTATCCTCTTCTCACCATTATAACCATGTGGATTCAAAATCTCATCCATGATGACTCCATTATCCATATTTCCACATATTTTTAATCTTTTCCTCATTATCTCAAATTTACTTCTTAATAATGCTTTATTTGATTTCATCTTTTCTTTTAATAATATTGGACTCATTAACATATTATGATCCAAAAAATCTCATTCGCTAAGGAAATATTGCAAAGGAAATCCATTCAATACACATAATTCATATAATTCCCATAATCATGCATTTATTGGGAAAATTGCATTTCTAACTATATGAACCCAAAATTGGGGGTTATAACAGCCATGCTTTAAATTGCCTTTCTTGCTTACAACTCTATCTCTCTAATTTCTCTAAATTGGTATATTTATATCTTGTAATTACTTGCATTGAGTTGTTTTGTAGGTTTTGATGATGATCTCTTTGGATCTTTTGGTTGTGTCTAAATTGCTTCTGATGCCTAAACTTGCAACATCTATATAGTTGTATATTTTATTTGATACAACCTTAAGGTTCTTAGTGGTAATCGTTGTTTGGTTAGGATGCATATTTGCTAGTGAGTTATATCCTTTCTTATTTCTTAAAGTGAATATATCTTTGTTTGGATATTTCTCTACATATACTCATAGCTTGTTCTTTAACTCTTGTATCTTGCTACGATCTAGATCCTAGTAGTAGTCTTAACTAGTGATATCATCTACTAGTAGTTCATACACATGTAGTTCTAGTCTTGTTCATCAAGTGGTATAATATTATATGCTATGCTTGCATCTTGTTTCATACTTGCTCAAGCTTGTTCCTTGAATTGCAAATCTACTATCTTGAGTTGCTTGCATAACATTGTGATGCAGGATACATAGATCTACATTGTATCTAGAAATTGGAGCATTTTTGGATTTCATGCATATTTTTCTCTAGTTTCAATTTTTTGTACAAGACTAGTGTTCATTTATGCAGAAACGGACTTGTGAGCAAGACTCATCCATTTGACATGAGCCTTGATACTTTTTGGGAGAATTATGTCATCTTAAGGGTCAAAACTACAGTTTATTGTCTTTCTGTAACGATTTATCTTACTTTATGGGTTGTTCAAGTGCATTCTTCGACTTGCTTTTATTTCTATGCTTGGACAAGACCCTATTTATAATATTTTGTTATCTCCTTTCTTTTAACAAGTGGTGTTTCTTATCTCTTTATACCCCCACTTTTTGAAATGACAAAGGGGGAGAAGGCATATGTCTTCTTTTGACAAAAGAGGGAGAAGGCATGTCTTACATGAAGAGGAGAAGCATGTCCATGTAAAGTGGAGAAGGTAAAGGGGGAGAAGACATATATGTGTAGAACATATGTGAGTAGAAGACATAGTATTATACAAATGTTATGAAAGTTAAACATGCGGGAGAAATAGAATCAATTGAGGGGGGTATGATAACTCCATGAGCATCAATTGAGGGGGAGCATATGAACTCAATTCTATTGAAATCCCTAGGTTTGTCTAAAGGTATGACTTTACTTCAAATCTTTCAATACATTTATGGATTGGTTTGTCATCTTCAAAAAGGGGGAGAATATTGACTCAAGGTCTAAATTGACAAAACCCTTGTTTTGATGATGACTAAACCATTCCAATTAATTGTTTCTAATGTCTCTACTTGAGTGATTTTAGATTATGCATAAACACACTCCAAATTCCCTAACTTGTGCATCTCAACTTGGTGAAAAGACAAATCAAAGTCAATACAAGTGCACATTTTTGGAATTTCATGTAAATCCATTAGAATCAAGTTGTAAATCACTTGAAATGATTGTATGACTTGTAATTAAGATTAGAAAAAATTAGGAGCACTTAGATCAAATGTTTAAAAACTTAAAAGCCATTTTCCAAAATTCACATCAGGTTTTTCATTGGTCGAGTTGCAAACTTGACCGATCCTAATTGGATCTTGAAAATGACTTTTGATCGATTGAGTTTTCATTTCACATAACTCAACCGGTCCCTGCACTAGAACAAAACTGATTTAATTGATCGGTCGAGTTTCATCCAGGATAAACTCGACTGATTGGTCAAATTAACTTTGTCACATAGTGCATTCGATCGAGTCACCTTTATAGAAACTCGATCGATTACATTGTACGAAAAAATGTAGAAAAGTATTTCTAGCCATTTTGGACTTGTAAAAATCGAAAAAATATATCCATTGCAAGCCACAAAATTTCTAGTTTTCATTCTTAAGTGTTCCCAAAGGCTAAGAGACATCCCTGTCTATAAATAGGACCCCTTTGGCTTCATTCCAAGGTTGATCATTCAATTCAAAGGACTATGAAGGTCCCTATTCTATAGTTGAGTGATCCCTAAACCTCCTCTCTCTCTAAACTTAATCACTTGGTATATCCATTAGAGTTAGTAGGAGATTTTTAAGAGAGATCGTCCTACATGTGTATCTTGTGAGGTTCTCACTTTTACCACCTCCCTATCTCCCATTTCAACCATGAATATGAAGGCTCTCTATCTCTTGTCTAAGAGAGGTGAAGAAGAACAAGGGAAGGAGTCCCTTGGTGAAGATCAAGGTAGAATACTTGGAGTAAGAGTGGGTAAGCCCTTGGTGAAGGAAGAAGGATCCTTGCTCAAGTGGGTAAGTCCTTGGTGGAAGCCTCTCCGAGTGAAGGTAAAGCCAAAGGATGAAGATCCAAGAAGAGTGGGTAATCCCTTCAAGGCTGAAGACTTATGCAAGAGTGGATAAGTCCTTGGTGAAGGCTGAAGACTCATTGCAAAGTGGGTAAGTCCTTGGTAAGGTTGAAGACTCTTTGTATTGGATAGGTAAGTCCTTTGGTGGGTCATGTATTCTAAGTCTTATGAATGAATATAAGAGTGCAATGGTTAAGAAATCCTAGAGGTTGACCTCTCTAGGTAGTGGACTGGCATACTCCTGATTTGGAGTGTAGAATCACTCTACATAGCTTGTCAATTGGTGCTGGTTCAATATTTCTCTCCCTTGCTATGCATGTTTTAGTTGTACTCAAATTTCCTATTTAGCAACCTTATCTTGTGATATAACTTGAAGGTCTAATGAATTTTGTTTAAGTGCATTTAGCTCTATTCACCACCCCCTTGAGAATCCAATCACCCATCTAGGATCCAACAAAGGGCAGCTCAAAGAAGGAGGAAGAGTACAAGAAGGATAGAAAATATAAGAGCAAGAAAAAGAAGGAGAAAAGATACAAGAATACAACTCATGCAGCTTGGGAAGCTTCATTTTCAAGTAGCTCAAGCTCCGAAGAAGATGGAGAGTGCCACCTTACACTCATGGCCTCTATGAGTGAAGAAATTGGTGAGGTAATCTTTCATGAGTTATCTAAAGAAACTCTTATTGATATGCTTGTTTCTACCTATTCTTCTTTTTCTAAATGTAAATCTCAAAGAAAAAGGTTAGGAAAAATTATGGATGATTTATATGCTAAACTTGAAATTCCTGATCCTAATAAGAAAATTCATCTTGAGAACATAGATAACTTGCAAGGACAATTTATTGATCTTGATCTCCAATACAAAGGAGTTGAGGTAGAGAATAGTGTTTACCTTAAGAACATTGAAACTCATAAGGAAAATAACCAAAAGTGCCTAAATGATCTTGAAACTCTTAAAAATTAAAACTTTGAAAGTTGAATTCAAGCTTATTATTGATGCTCATAGAGATGAAAGAGATGTTTATCTCAACGAAATTCAAGTGCTTAAATCTGAAAAATGCTAGGCTGCTTGGTCAAGTTAATGATTTATCTTCTAGATCTATTTTACCTAGTAACGATGTTGCTTCTATTTCTCTTAAGAAAGATTCTTATTTGACTAAAGCCCTCTATTTAGAGGTTGACCTTATTCATGCAAGAGATGATCTTGCTAGTTTGTCTTCTACTATCATATCTCTTAATGATGACAATCATACACTTAGATCCTCTCTGTTGAAATTCCTCATGGGAAAAAATCCCTAAATGAAATCCTTGACCATTCGACCAAACAAAGTGGTATTAGTGGTTTCGGATTTGTAGGGGAGTACCTAAGGGAAAGAATAGAGCCAAAGGTAAGAAAAAGAGTAAGGAAATCTCCTTTTTCATTGGAGAGTCTTATGGCACTAAGAACCCTGTGATTTGTTCTCATTGTAAATTTTATGATCAGTACTCTACTTATTATCCTTACAAGCCTAAGGGGACCAATCCAAAGATGACATGGGTCCCTAAGCTAACTCCAGATCCCAAAGTTTGAGTTGGGAATTGACACTCTCCTTTCTTGCTAGAAAAATGTAGATGGATTGTTGATAGTGGACGCACTAAGCACATGACAAGTGATATAAGCCATTTCAACAACTTCACTAAGAAGAAAGGAGTTTCGGTTACATTTGGAACAACAAGAAAGGTAAGGTGAAAGGTGAGGGTGATGTAGGTGAATACTTGTGTATTAAGAATGTTATCTCTCTAGATGGCCTATATCACAATTTAATAAGTGTATGCCAATTATGTGATAATGGTTGACTTGTGTTATTTACTTTTTGAATGCTTGATTCTACATTCACTCACCTATCAAGTCATATATAAGGGGACTAGAAGTGGTAATCTTTATGTAACTATGTTTGACTCTATTAAGCATGTTGTTGGTAGATTCCTAGTAGTCAACTCGAATGATATCTCTCTTTGGCATCATTGGCTTGGTCATGTAAATATGCATCAGTTGAAGAAGTTGAGAAAAAAGGACTTGGTCAAGGGACTTCCCAAACTGGATTTATAAAAGGATGAGGAATGACAACCATGTACCCAAGGAAGGCAAACCAAGTCCTCCTTTAAATCCAAAGGAGTCCTTAGTACCAAGAGAGATCTTGAACTTCTTTACATTAATCTATTTGGACCAATGATAACTCAATCACTTCATTGTTCCAAGTATTGTCTTGTTATTGTTGATGATTTCTCTAGATATACTTGGACCTTCTTTCTCATTTCCAAGAGTGATACACTTGATGATCTCTTTAGTTTTTGAAAATGAGTTGAGAATGAAGATTCTTACCAGATGATTTCCATCTGTAGTAATCATAGGGGAGATTTTGAAAATGATCTCTTTGAACGCCTTTGTGAAGAATCTGGATATGCACATAACTTTTCACCCCAAACACCTAAAAAAATGTGGTTGTAGAGAGGAAGAATAAGTCACTACATGAGATGGCTAGGATCATGCTTTTGGAGTATGAAATTTCAAAGAAGTTTTGGGATGAAGTCATTAGTACCTCATGTTTTGTGTAAAATAGGGTTTTTACAAATCCTTGTTTGAAGAAAACCCCCTATGAGCTATGGCATGGAAGGAAGCCTTCTATCAATTATTTCCATGTTTTTATAGGTCCTTGTTTTGTTTTGAATACAAAAGATTCTCTTGACAAGTTTGATCTGAAATCTTATAAGGCTTTATTTCTTGTCTACAACACTACTAGCAAGGCTTATAGAGTATTTAATGTTGATCTTGCTAAAGTAGTAGAATCTATAAATGTTAAGCTTATTGAGACTAACCCCTCTATTCCCAAAGATATTCTTCCAAATGATGATGTTGCAGGTGAGGTAATTCTTATTCTAAAAGAACTCAACATCACCCAAAAGGGAAAAGATGTGGCAACTCAAGAAGAAGACAAAGATGAAGAGAATAAGGATTCAACTCCCCGCTTTGCAATGAATCATCCAAAAGAGATGATCTTAGGTGATCCTTTTGAAAGAATGAAGATGTGGGTTTACTTCAACAAAGAACAAGCCAACAATGCCTTCATCTCCCAACTCGAGCAAAAGAATGTCAAAGAAGCTCTTGGAGATGATGAATGGATCCTAGCCATGCAAGAAGAGTTGGAGAAATTTGAAAAGAACAAAGTTTGGGCCCTAGTGACAAGAAAAATGATAGAAAGATCATTGGCACCAAATAGGTCTACTGCAACAAGCTAGATGAAAGCAGAAAAGTGGTTAGAAACAATTAGTGGCTCAAGGCTACAATCAGCATGAAGGTATAGATTTTGATGAAACATATGCACCTATAGCTAGACTTGAGTCCATTCATATGTTAATTGCTTTTGCTAGCAATAAAAACTTTCTTCTTTATCAAATGGATGTTAAAAGTGTACTTTTTATTGGTACAATTGAGAAGGAAGTGTATGTTGCACAATCCCCGGGCTTTGAACATGATAGTCTACCTAACCATGTTTATTTATTACAAAAAACTCTCCATGGACTCTAACAAGCACCTAGAGCTTGGTATGAGAAATTAAAGAACTTTTTGTTATATCATGGGTATATCATGGGAAAAGTTGATTCTACCTTGTTTCGAAAGCACACTTATAACAATTTTCTTATCATTCAAATATATGTTGATGATATCATTTTTTGCGAAACTAATCTTGATCTTTTCAAGGAGTTTAGTGATCTTATGCAGAGTGAGTTCGAGATGAGCATGATGGGTGAGCTTACATTCTTCCTCAAGTTTCAAATCAAGAAGAATTAAAGATGGGAACTTCATCAACAAAGGCAAGTACACAAGTGAGCTACTTAAGCACTTTGGGATGGAGAACACCAAGTTGATGGACACACCAATGTAAAACACCGCCAAACTTGATAAAGATGAAGAAGGTGAGAAGGTAGATGAGAAGTTCTATAGAGGTTTTGATTGGAAGTTTACTTTATCTAACTACTTGTAGACCTAATATAATGTTTAGTATTGTCTTGTGTGCTCAAATTCAATAAAATCCCCAGAAATCACATCTTATAGCTATTAAGAGGATTTTATGGTACTTAGCCAAAACTCAAAATTTTGGACTATGGTATCCCAAGTCAAGGTACTCTACTCTTACGGCTTATAGTGATGTGGATTATGCAGGATGGTTGATTGATAGAAAGTGCAAAAGTGGCACTTGCTTTCTCCTAGGACCATGCTTGGTGTCTTGGTTTTCTGAGTAATAGAGCACAATGTCATTATCAACTATCGAGGCTGAGTACATTGCAGTCGAGAGTTGTTTTACCTAGGTCCTATGGATGAAGCAAATGTTCCAAGACGTTAACATTTATTTTGATGCTTCTCCTATTTATTGTGATAATACTAGTGCAAGTAACTTGTCTTACAATCCTATATTGCATGATAGATCTAAACATATAGAGTTTCATCATCGTCTTCTTCATGATCAAATTGCCAAAAAGGATATCTATATCATTCATGTAGACACAGAAAATCAGTTGGCAGACATTTTCACTAAACCTCTAGCTAGAGAGAAATTTAATTTTATTAGATCTAAACTGCTCATAACTTCTTTGAATGAATCTGATATGCCTTCTAGTTAGTTTTCATCTATACCATATTATTTTCTTATGTTTTGATCGCCCTTGCTTGCTAATATGCTAAAATCAGTTTTTCATGTTCTTTTTTCCTTTTTTATTTTTTAGGTATTTTATACAAACACATGTTTTATTGTAAAATAATACCCAAAGATGAGTGATATGTGCCTAAGTATGTTTAAAATGCAAAATGGACAAGAAAATAAATTTAATTAGAACTCTAATGGAAAGAAATTAGAATTTCTAAAGTTAGTTCAGGTGGACCATCGATCGAGTTGCCAACTCGACCGATCAGTGGCCAAGAGCTTTTTTAAAAGAGCTAATTGTCGAGTTTTTGAGTCAAAGAACTTGACTGATGGTCGGGCTGGAGCAAACATAAGTTAAGTGTGGCCGACTTTTCTCCCTCTCCATCCTCTAGCTCCCTCAAGCTCTCAACCCTAGCCCTGACCTTCCTCTCTGTAGCCCTAGTTAGACCTAGATCGACCTTCCTTAACCTCTTTTGTATCAACCCTAGGTGTGTGGATGGGTTTTAGTGGTGTTTCAGTCATTTTTTCTCTCTCATTCCTTCTCATTTCATCTCCATGACGTCCAATAGGAGAAAGAGAGCTGCCCCAACTAGAGCACCATCCTTCCTACCAGCCCTACTGAGGAGGTGACTATCCATCCTATGCATATGATCACATTTACCTAGCCCCTCCAACTACTTCTACTGCTACACCCTCTGTTGTTAGTGTATCTACCCCTACTGTGCTACCTCTCCCTATTGATCCTATAGCTACCCTACTTGCAGGACTTGGTACTTCTACTCCTTCTTACCCTAAAGCCCAGGAGTTACATGACCTCAATATGTCATGGGTTGGGCAGAATTCCAGGTAGTCTGATCATGGTTTCAGTTCCTCTACCGATAAGGAGATGCTAGATGAGGCTGATGAGGAAGTTGTTGCTACTAATGAGGAGGCTTCTGAGGATAATGATGGTTGTGATGGCTTTGCTGGTGACTCTAGTGATAAAGGTGATGTCGTTGTCTCTGCTACACCTTCAGATTGATATGATGACTATGAGCCAGAGGCTTTTGATGTTGATGATGATGTTGATGATGTAGACATAGATGACCTAGATGTTTAGATGATTTAGTTTTTAATCTATAGACGCTGATCATATATATATTTCTAGCCTATTTTGTATTAAAAACATCTGGGCACATTTTCTGAGATGTATTATTTTTCATCATTTTTTCTTGTAGTTGTTTTTGAGGACATGCTCTCTAGGTTGTAATATCAATCATATGTACACTTACTCTATGATCTACTATATCTCATGAGTTGGTGCCATGTTTACCATATTTTGACTATGACTTAGATTATTTGTCTCTCTCATCTCTGTTTGAGGTATTCTATGAGACTCATGTTTTATTTTGTGGATGCATGTTTTTGGTTGTGCTTGGAGAGGACCTATTTTTGTGTTGTTCTACCCCCTACCTTTTTGATAATGTCAAAAGGGGTAGAGAAGTTCAATGTTTTGAAGCTCAACCATATTTTTTTTATTGTCTATGTGATACTTTTCTGTTTTATTATATGCTTTATCATGTAACTTTCTAAAGTACCATATTGTATACATGTTATATTCTTTTGTGTAGATAGACTAATTATGTAGGTAAAAGTAGGCATAGATTGACAGGGAGCAATTCACAACGTTCAAATCATGGACCCCCCTACAATTCATAAGAAAAAGGTGTAACATCCCTGACCTGTGTTATGAGCTAACCCTAGGTGTTTGTCTTAATTATGTAATAAGATACTTGTGATTATATTTTGGCATGTAATTAAGTTCCTGAGGAACATATATTGCTATTTCTATCCTTTTAAAACAATGTTGTAGTATTGTTTTGTAATACAGGGACCTATGTGCAAATTACCCAATTAGAAGGGTTAACTTGCAAATTATACATGTTACTATGTTCCTTTGAGGTTGAGACATCATAAAATTGAATATGATGAAGTATAATAGATTCCCCAAGCTTGGGCACTGAGATGCATCTTGTGGGGCAATCCTTGGGCCTAAAACCCTAATTTTGGTGTAAAGTGCAATTTACCCAAAATATGGGGTGTAACTTACAAAATAAACCTTCTAGAATATCTCTTATGACTCTTTACATCATTTAGAGTAAAAATGATGAAGAGGGCACTTCATTTGAATAATCACATAATAAGGAACACTTTGTAATTAAATTACCAAGTTATAAGTAAGGAGACCCTTATATATGTGCACCTTAGTGATAAGTTGACCTTCATTGCCTTCAATTCTTGGTCTTAGAAGGATTTTTTCTTTATAAATAAGGGGAAGGGACGTTCAAAGAATAAAGGAGAGACCTATATGAGAAATGGAGAATTAGTTGTCCTTATGTTGGAAATAACCCCAAAGTACATATACATCTTTCCCTTGTAACCAAAGGCAGCGTTTCCTTTCTTCTATCACTTATCACCTTGCTTGGACCGACTAAGGCAGAGCTTAGGAACATAGGAGAATGGATAAGGAGAAGCTAGGTAAGCTTGGACCATCTTCTTGCTCGAATTCATGGAGGAAAGTGGATTACAAGGTTGGTTTTATGGTTATCTCACTTAGCTTTCTCTTTCTAGCTGACTTTTCCCAACCTTTCCTTGGAGAAACACCTTTGGCCGACCTATGACTCTCAAGACGCCATTAAAGGCTTGAATCTTGGAAGCTTGGAGCTCTAGGAACGACCTTAAGGCGGGTTTTATAACTCTAAACCTTTTGCTTTCTTATGCATATCCTTGTCCTTGCAATTAGTAGTTAGTTCTTCTTCTTCCCCACTCTTCCTTGCACTTTTGCAAGCAAACCACGAAGTAACTGACCTGAACTGAGGTTGAAGATGATGGGCGTGAATTCCTAGGTAGCTTTACCAAATGACCTTGGACCATTTGGTCTAAACGGTTTGCAAGACCGTTTGAAATCAAACGATCTCAAGACCGTTTGATTTCATGCGGTTTGCAAGACCGTTTAGATTCAAACGGTCTCCAAGACCGTTTGGCAAGTTTGACCAAGTTAAGACCATTTAGAGGTATGCTGAACACATGTTGAATTAATCATTTACAAAGAATCATAATCTAATTGCAAACCAATCATAAGTTGAAGGCACTTCAACCCTCTATTCCCTAATCGGGTTCAATTGATGATTTCAAGGATTGATTGTGTTGAACTTCGGGTTGAGTGAACCAAACGGTCTCAAGACCGTTTGGGAATCACTCAAATGGTCTCAAGACCGTTTGGTGACACCCCAAGACCATTTGGAGGTCTAGGGTTAAGGTAATTTGACCAATTGAGGGTCCAATCACAATAGGTTGTTGATTTAATTGAAAATTCTGATTTGTAACTTAATTAGGGTTCAACCCTTATCAAATTGACTTAGATTTTGATGTGACTTTGGGAAAACGGTCTCAATACCGTTTGGAGGGTGTCCAAATGATCCCAAGACCGTTTGGGCCAATTTGGGGCCCAATTGAGTGTCAATTGATGTCTTCAACTTCAATTAGACTCATGTTGATCAATGTTGATGGTTAACCGATTACAAACCCTAATTGGATTGGTTTCAACCCTAATTGGCTATCAATTGAGGGTCAATTGAGTGTCCAATTGGTTAAGGCTAACCCTAATTGGCTCAATTGATAAGTGGTTAACATATATGAGGTCAATTGAGGGGTTCAACCTTGGAAACCCTAATTGATTATACGTGTTGACGCACTTTTTGGGTCCAATCGATTTTGAGATGTTTGGACCAAACGGTCTCAAGAATGTTTGAATCCAAACGGTCTCAAGTCCGTTTGGGACCAAACGGTCTAAATACCATTTGAATACAAATGGTCTCAAGACCGTTTGGGTTCAAACGATCTCAAGGTTGTTTAGATTCATGCGATCTCAAGGTCGTTTCAATTCAAACGGTTTCAAAGTCAACTCTTTCAAATGGTCAACAAGTTGAAACAGTTTCAAGACCGTTTTAATTCAAATGGTCTTGAGGGTGACCAAGTTCAAATGGTTTGGAAGTCAACCTAATCAAATGGTCAACCCTTCCAAATGGTCTCAGGACCGTTTGGAGGTTGAAGTGTGTAATCGTTTGGGGGACTTTAGGGTTATGATTAGTTAATGTTTTGAAGATTTAAATGGTTCAATGGTTGTTCAACTTAAACCCTAATTATACCTAAATACATTAAGGGGTTAAGTAACTAGTAGTTTGAACCATGTTATGATTAAGGGTGAACATTACCAATTTACCCTTGGAGGGTTCAAGTAGACCAACATCCCTTGATCAAGCAAACCCTAATGACCATAGTGGTGAGGACTTGACCTATGTTAATCAAGTTGAATTGACTTAACCTAATCTAGAGTGATGTAAACATCATCTAATAGTGAGAGGAGAGAGAAGGCTCCTAATATGAATAATAATCAAGTAACATACCTTCAATATGAAAGAATGTACATGATTAGGGTATGATCCACCAAGGTGAGATCATAGAAACCCTAATTATGATGTTTAATAACTCTTAACCTAATTTGAGGGCATCAATGATGATAATTTTCATACGTGATGATGCTATGAGCTCAATTCACTATGAAGTGAATAGTAAACCCTAATTCTAGGGTAATAACATGTAATGTGAATAGTAAACCCTAATTGAGGGTGATGTGCTGAGATGTACAATAAACCCTAATTCCAGGCTATGCTTTTAAGCATGAATCTTCATGATTAAAGTATAAGATGAGGAATCATTATTCCTAATCATAATGAAAGGGATTAGATAACCGTAATTGATGTAAATAAGGGAAGCTAGCTTTAATGAAATCAGGAAGGTACATCCCTTGAAATGAAAGATTAATTCTACTTTATAAATTGATTGAATTGGAAATGAATTGTTTATTGTTGTCAATTAAATTAACCATGCAGGTTCTTATAAGAGAATGATCATAACCAGGTAAGGGTTATGATATCATATTCATTGAAAGCATGTTATTAGCTTTATGAATAGTGATATATGCTATGTTGCCTAGTTAAGTGGTATCACATGAGATTGATAGGTTGTAAGAGACAAGAGTAACATCAAGGTCATGCTGATTAAATGACTTGTGATGAAACGATTAAGAATTGATATCCATATGATAACTGATGAGAGTTAAGCTTGATACAGTTAGTATTCTACTTTCATAGTTGTTGTTCTAATGATTAATGTTTGAGAACATGCTTGATGCTAAAAGAATGTTGAAATGTACCTAACTAATCAAGTATAATCATATCATGTAGAGCCCTGATCATAGATCCATCATTGCTAGAAGTTAAATGATGGAAAAACAGGTTTTCCTAAGGGAACTCCTGGATCACATACTTTTGAGTATGTGGGGGAATATGGATGCGAATATCCTTACATCCTAGTGTAGGAGTTGATGTAGATGTACCTTAATCTATCAACCCTTCACTATATGTTTATGACGGGGTGATGTGACACTATTCTCCTGAGGGAATATTTGATGCCGCATCGATGAGAGATAAACAAGAGATCTTTCGATGGCGAAGAGAGTACAGAATGCCACTGTGACTCTAATAGCGAAGTGCCAGAATACCCTGGTAAGCTATAATAGCAGAGACACTAGATGTCCTGCATGTTGATCCTCACACTGACTGAGGAAGATGAGGTCATAAGAATCCGGCTCTTTTGATGACCTAGGTATGATACCGATGCGACTTAATAGTGATCAGTTGGAGAATGAGCGGTATACCTCATCTCCGCAGGGCATAATAATGTTTGTAAAACATAATCAACCGCGTAGCATATCTGCTTAGGTTGAACTACGAGAAATAATGATTGATGTTACATTGTTTATATTAATAGTCTATTCAAGTAGTTATTATACCGTTCTTCATATGCTTTAATGAAGTGATTGTTTAAGTAAAAGATGCTTTACTTATTATCAAACCTGCTGTTGAATGATTTAAGTTACCTTGCTTATGTTATCCCATAATTGCTATAACAAAGCTTCTGGAGCAGAGTTATAACTCTCGCTGGGATAATTATTCAAATTGTCTCACTCCCGTAGGTTTCAACTTTTTAGGTGGACGTCGAGGACGAAGAAACCAATTTGAGGGTGAGCAGTATCAGCAACAACAACACCAGGGGCAGCAGTGAATCTCAGGTGGAGATACTGACTGCTAAGTCCTGTAGTTAGTTTGTCTTATGTCGTCTCTGTACTCTCAGGTCCTAGGAGTCAGTAGGTCTGAGATTTTGGTTTTAATCTCGAGATTTTGCATCTGGATGTATATAATCACTCGAGAGGTGATTTAACATGATGTAAACTGTTTATTCTGTTTATTACAAAAGAGTTTCATGGTTTATGGATCTTTTCTCCAAAAAGTTTTAATTTTCAATATTTCGCTGCTAATTATTCGCTTCCGCTTAGTTTATCCCATGTTTTATAAGTTGGATCCCACAATTAGTGGTATCAGAGCTCTAGGTTCATTGAGTCTACAGAGACATAGGACTTAGGATGTCAAGTCTATTCTTAGTGTTTTCTAGTATATCTAATAGTGTCTTCTGCTCCTCAGGAGAAGAAGATAAGTTAAGGATGTCTGGACCACATGAAGAATATGTGGCAGAGAGTAGCGTTGCTGCACCACGAGAAGGTGCAAGGAACCAAGAGATAGAACAACCTGTACCTGAGCCACCCATGGAGCCACCTCAGTTTGACCCATCTGATATGGGAAACCCAGCTGTTCAGACTATGTTCGGGCAGTTTATGACTGCCATGACACACATCATAGATAGGATGCCTATGCCTGCACCTAGGGCACCTACCCAACCTGAAGGACAAGGAATCGGCAAGACGTTTGAACAACTTTGTCGAGTTGGAGCAACCGAGTACTTTGGAAAAGCTGACCCTGCAGATGCTGACATGTGGTTGACTGAGTTGGAGAAAGCTTTTAGAATCTTGAACATCCCAGAAGCTAAGAAGGTTAGACATGCAGTCTATCTTCTCAAGGGGAGTGCTGGTCACTGGTGGACCATGCAAGAGAAGAAGAGGCCTGGTGTGGAGGTTGCCTGGGAAGTCTTCCGTCGGGAATTTATCAATAGATATTTCCCTAAGACATTCTTGGATGAGAAAATCTCTCAGTATGAGAGGTTGAGGCAAGGCTTGATGAATATTAGTGAATACAAAGCTAAGTTCATGGAGTTGTTGTGGTTCTGTCCGCACATGGCTACTACAGATGAAGAGAGGATCAGACGGTTCGAGAAGGGGTTGAATGCTGAGTTGACTACTCCCGTGTCTGCCCTAGAGAACCGGGAAAGGTTTGCTACCTTTGTTGAGTCAGTCTGAAGGATAGAAAGGTCTGTAGCTGAGAAAAGCAAACCCATAAGATATATCCTCAATTCCAAGGATCTTCATCTAGAGACTTCAAGAAACCTAGATTTTCTGCACTGACACCACCACCACCTAGACCTAGTGTTCAGACACAGTGGACACCGAGTAGAGGTAGAGGACGAAGCCTACCACTACTAGGGGCTCGTAGTTCAGCATCTATGTCAGTTACAGGACCACCCAGACCACAACAACAAGATAGATGTTGTTATATATGTCGGGAGATGGGGCATCTGATGAAAGACTGCACAACTAGACCAGCAAGTGTAACCCAACCACAGAGGTAGAGTCAGCAAGGATCCCAGAGGAGGCAGTTTCAAGGAGCAGCTAGAGGATGTGGACAAGCATCCCAAGTTGGATCGTCAGCACCGAATCAACCTCAGGCGATAGCAAGGTTCTATGCGATGAACCCACCTGATGCAGTGATCAACCCTCGTGTTGTGGCATGTCAGATGGAGTTGTTATATTCTGATATGTCTACATCCTGTGTTGTATCTGTTTTGATTGACCCGGGTGCTACGCACTCCTTTATCACTCGAAGAGTGATTCATAATTGCAATATGACCGTCATTCATAGGGCAGATAGCCTGTTGCTTGAGACTCCATTGAGAGGGTCTGCTGTGTTGCAGGAGGTATGCTCTCCCTGCATCCTTTTCTTTTCTGATCATCGCATTCAAGTGGATCTTATACCACTTGAGATGCAAGGATTTGACATAATACTTGGGATGGATACCTTGGAAAGGTATAGGGTTGTTTTGGATTGTGAATCCAAGCAAGCTGTGTTTGCTGATGAAAGCGACACATGGATCTTTCAAGGAGAGAGAAAGATTCTACCCACCTGTCTGGTGTCAGCTATGGTTGCTGAGAAGCTGATGAGGCAAGAATGTTATGTATTCTTATCCCATATGGTAGATACTACCATGAAGAGTCCCAACCCTGCTAAAGTTCCTGTAGTCAGGGAATTTGAAGATGTATTTCCTAAAGAACTTCCAGGTATACCACCACCTCGGGAAATTGATTTTGAAATCAATTTGATCCCAGACACCCAACCTATAGCTCAAACACTGTATAGGATGGCGCCTGCTAAGATGGCAGAACTCAAGAAGCAACTTCAAGAGTTGCTTGAGAAGGGTTTCATCCGACCGAGCACTTCACTATGGGGTGCTCTGGTTCTTTTTGTTAAAAAGAAAGACGGTTCAATGTGTTTGTGCATTGATTACAGACAACTAAACAAAGTAACAATAAAGAATAAGTACCCTCTGTTGAGGATTGATGATCTCTTTGACCAGCTGTGTGGTGCAACAGTCTTCTCAAAGATAGATTTGAGGTCGGGATATCATCAACTCCATATTAAGGATAGTGACATATCCAAGTCTGCCTTCAGGACAAGGTATGGTCACTATGAGTTCACAGTTATGTCTTTTAGACTAACTAATGCACCGGCTGCATTTATGGAACTCATGAATAGAATCTTCCAACCTTTTCTCGATTAGTGTGTTGTTGTCTTTATAGATGACATTCTGATCTATAGTAGAGATGCTCAGCAACATGAATAGCATCTTTGTCAGGCTCTAACTTTGCTAAGAGAACATAAGCTATACGCCAAGTTTAGCAAGTGTGAGTTCTGGTTACCAGAAGTATCTTTCCTTGGACATGTGATATCTGCCTCGGGTATTCGTGTTGACCCTAAAAAGGTAGAATATATTCTACAATGGGAACAACTGAAGACACCGACGGAGATTCGTAGTTTCTTAGGGTTGGCTGGCTATTACCAAAGGTTCATTAAGAACTTCAGTTCCATAGCCTTACCTTTGACTAAGTTGACCCAGAAGGATGTTCCTTTTGTCTGGAGTGATAAGTGTCAGCAATCTTTTCAGCTACTGAAAGAGAGGTTGACAAGTGCACCTGTACTTGTGTTACCTGAGCAAGGCAAAGGATACATAGTTTTCTGTGATGCCTCCAAGAACCGACTCGGATGTGTGTTGATGCAGGATAAGCAAGTGATTTCTTTTGCTTCCCGACAGCTTAAGAAACACGAGGAGAATTATCCGACACACGATTTGGAGTTATTTGTTGTGGTTCATGCTTTGAAGATCTGGAGACACTACCTCTATGGAGAGACATTCCAGGCTTTCACGGATCATAAGAACCGTAAGTATATCTTCTCTCAGCATGAACTTAACATGAGGCAATGTCGCTGGATGGAGTTAATCAAGGACTACGATTGTACAATTGATTACCATCCAAGGAAGGCCAATGTAGTTGCAGATGCCTTGAGTAGGAAATCAGCAACATCAACCATGGATAGGGCACAACTAAACTCTTTAGTATGCTCTAAGAGATATATGATTATATTCTTAAGACAAAACAATGTACAGTTGAAAATGTCATTGTTAACCGGGTTGTTAGCTGAGATGCATATAAAACCTACCCTAAGAGAGCAGATTAAGGAGGCACAACAAGTTGATGCTGCAGTTCAATAGATTAGATCAGAGTATGGTGATGAGAAACGAGACGGTTTCCATGACTCAGATGATCAAGTATCATGTTATCATGGAAGGATGATAGTACCATATGTGGATAACTTGAGGACTTTAGTCCTGGAAGAAGCTCATTCTTCGATGTATTCCATGCATCCAGGGAGCACCAAGATGTATCGAAACTTGAAAGATATGTATTGGTGGCCTGGGATGAAGAAGGATGTTGCAGAGTTTGTGATGAGGTGTCATGTGTGTCAACAGGTTAAAGTTGAACACCAGAAGCATGCAGGAACAATGCAACCCTTACCCATACCACAGTGGAAGTGGGACCATGTAACCATGGACTTTGTTGTTGGTCTACCCAGGACAAACAAGGGACATGATTCCATTTGGGTAATAGTTGATAGGTTGACAAAGACAGCTCATTTCTTGCCTGTCAAAACAACCTATTCTGCTGAGAAGTTAGCACAGTTGTATGTTCAAGAGATAGTGCGACTGCATGGAGTTCCAGTCACCATAGTTTCTGACAGAGGTCCTCAGTTTACGAGTCGTTTTTGGGAACGACCGCATAAAGCTTTAGGCACCCAGTTAAGGTTTAGTACAGCCTTTCACCCACAGACTGATGGACAGTCAGAAAGGACTATACAAACCTTGGAGGACTTGTTGAGAGCATGTGTTCTCCAATTTACAGGGAGTTGGGATCTACACCTAAGCTTAATAGAGTTTGCCTATAACAATAGCTATCAACATAGCATTGACATGGCACCTTATGAAGCTTTGTACGGTAGACGTTGTAGATCACCCCTATGCTGGTATGAGACTGATGAACATCAGCTATTAGGTCCTGATCTTGTGCAGCAAACCACAGAGAAGATTAAAGTAATACAACAACAGATTAAGACTGCACAGGATAGGCAGAAATCATATGCTGACAGACGTCATAGACCTTTGGAGTTCCAGGTTGGAGATAGAGTGTATCTCAAAGTCTCGCCTTGGAAAGGAGTTCTTCGTTTTGGAAGAAGAGGGAAGTTAGCTCCTAGATTTATAGGGCCTTATCCAATCATTGAACGGGTTGGAAAGGTAGCCTATAGACTAGAGTTGCCACCATAGTTACAGAGGTTACACCCTGTGTTTCACATTTCTATGCTGAGGAAATGTCACCCTGATACCGAGTCAGTTCTACAACCTATGGAGGTAGAATTGAATGATGATATAACATATGAGGAAGGACCAGTGTCAATCCTTGATAACAAGATTAAAAAGCTAAAGAAGAAAGATATAAGTCATGTGAAAGTCCTCTGGAATCACCGTGGTATTGAAGAAGCCACTTGGGAACTAGAGGAAGAGATGAGAAGGAAATACCCTGCTCTTTTCTCTTAATATGTTTTGTTGATTTCGGGGACGAACTCCTTGTAAGGGGTGGATAATTTGTAACATCCCTGACCTGGGTTATGAGCTAACCCTAGGTGTTTGGCTTTATTATGTAATAAGATACTTGTGATTATCTTTTGGCATGTAATTAAGTTCCTGAGGAACATATATTGCTATTTCTGTCCTTTTAAAACAATGTTGTAGTATTGTTTTGTAATACAGGGACCTATGTGAAAATTACCCAATTAGAAGGGTTAACTTGCAAATTATACATGTTACTATGTTCCTTTGAGGTTGAGACATCATAAAATTGAATATGATGAAGTATAATAGATTCCCCAAGCTTGGGCACTGAGATGCAGCTTGTGGGGCAATCCTTGTGCCTAAAACCCTAATTTTGGTGTATAGTGCAATTTACCCAAAATATGGGGGGTAACTTGCAAAATACACCTTATAGAATATCTCTTATGACTCTTGACATCATTTAGAGTAAAAATGATGAAGAGGGCACTTCATTTGAATAATCACATAATAAGGAACACTTTGTAATTAAATTACCAAGTTATAAGTAAGGAGACCCTTATATATCTGCACCTTAGTGATAAGTTGACCTTCTTTGCCTTCAGTTCTTGGTCTTAGAAGGAGTTTTGCTTTAGAATTAATGGGAAGGGACGTACAAATAAGAAAGGAGGGGCCTAGATGAGAAATGGAGAATTAGTTGTCCTTATGTTGGAAATAACCCCAAAGTACATATACATCTTTCCCTTGCAACCAAAGGCAACGTTTCCTTTCTTCTATCACTTATCACCTTGCTTGGACCGAATAAGGAAGAGCTTAGGAACAGAGGAGAATGGATAAGGAGAATCTAGGTAAGCTTGGACCATCTTCTTGCTCGAATTCATGGAGGAAAGTGGATTACAAGGTTGGTTTTATGGTTATCTCACTTAGCTTTCTCTTTCTAGCCGACTTTTCCCAACCTTTCCTTGGAGAAACACCTTTGGCCGACCTGTGGAGCTCAAGACGCCATTAAAGTCTTGAATCTTGGAAGCTTGGAGCTCTAGGAACGACCTTAAGGCGGGTTTTATCACTCTAAACCTTTTGCTTTCTTATGCATATCGTTGTCCTTGCAATTAGTAGTTAGTTCTTCTTCTTCCCCACTCTTCCTTGCACTTTTGCAAGCAAACCATGAAGTAACCGACCTGAACTGAGGTTGAAGATGATGGGCGTGAATTCCTAGGTAACTTTACCAAATGACCTTGGACCATTTGGTCTAAATGGTTTGCAAGACCTTTTGAAATCAAACGATCTCAAGACCGTTTGATTTCATGTGGTTTGCAAGACCGTTTAGATTCAAACGGTCTCCAAGACCGTTTGGCAAGTTTGACCAAGTGAAGACCATTTAGAGGTCTTCTGAACACATGTTGAATTAATCATTTACAAAGAATCATAATCTAATTGCAAACCAATCATAAGTTGAAGGCACTTCAACCCTCTAATCCCTAATCGGGTTCAATTGATGATTTCAAGGATCGATTGTGTTGAACTTCGGGTTGAGTGGACCAAACGGTCTCAAGACCATTTGGGAATCACTCAAACGGTCTCAAGACCGTTTTGTGACACCCCAAGACCGTTTGGAGGTCTAGGGTTAAGGTAATTTCACCAATTGAGGGTCCAATCACAATAGGTTGTTGATTTAATTGAAAATGCTGATTTGTAACTTAATTAGGGTTCAACCCTTATCAATTTGACTTAGATTTTGATGTGACTTTGGGAAAACGGTCTCAATACCATTTGGAGGGTGTCCAAATGATCCCAAGACCGTTTGGGCCAAGTTGGGGCCCAATTGAGTGTCATTTGATGTCTTCAACTTCAATTAGACTCATGTTGATCAATGTTGATGGTTAACCAATTACAAACCCTAATTGGATTGGTTTCAACCCTAATTGGCTATCAATTAAGGGTCAATTGAGTGTCCAATTGGTTAAGGCTAACCCTAATTGGCTCAATTGATAAGTGGTTAATATATATGAGGTCAATTGAGGGGTTCAACCTTGGAAACCCTAATTGATTATATGTGTTGATGCACTTTTTGGGTCCAATCAGTTTTGAGATGTTTGGACCAAACGGTCTCAAGACCATTTGGGTTCAATTGATCTCAAGGTCGTTTAGATTCATGCGATCTCAAGGTCGTTTCAATTCAAACAGTTTCAAAGTCAACTCTTTCAAACGGTCAACAAGTTGAAACGGTTTCAAGACCGTTTTAATTCAAACGGTCTTGAGGGTGACCAAGTTCAAACGGTTTGGAAGTCAACCTAATCAAATGGTCAACCCTTCCAAACGGTCTCAGGACCGTTTGGAGGTTGAAGTGTGTAATCGTTTGGGGGACTTTAGGGTTATGATTACTTAATGTTTTGAAGATTTAAATGGTTCAATGGTTGTTCAACTTAAACCCTAATTATACCTAAAGACATTAAGGGGTTAAGTAACTAGTAGTTTGAACCATGTTATGATTAAGGGTGAACATTACCAATGTACCCTTGGAGGGTTCAAGTAGACCAACATCCCTTAATCAAGCAAACCCTAATGACCATAGTGGTGATGACTTGACCTATGTTAATCAAGTTGAATTGACTTAACCTAATCTAGAGTGATGTAAACATCATCTAATAGTGAGAGGAGAGAGAAGGCTCCTAATATGAATAAGAATCAAGTAACATACCTTCAATATGAAAGAATGTACATGATTAGGGTATGATCCACCAAGGTGAGATCATGGAAACCCTAATTATGATGTTTAATGACTCTTAACCTAATTTGAGGGCATCAATGATGATAATTTTCATACGTGATGATGCTATGAGCTCAATTCACTATGAAGTGAATAGTACACCCTAATTCTAGGGTAATAATATGTAATGTGAATAGTAAACCCTAATTGAGGGTGATGTGCTGAGATGTACAATAAACCCTAATTCCAGGCTATGCTTTTACGCATGAATCTTCATGATTAAAGTAAAAGATGAGGAATCATTATTCCTAATCATAATGAAAGGGATTGGATAACCCTAATTAATGTAAATAAGGGAAGCTAGCTTTAATGAAAGCAGGAAGGTACAACCCTTGAAATGAAAGATTAATTCTGCTTTATAAATTGATTGAATTGGAAATGAATTGTTTATTGTTGTCAATTAAATTAACCATGCAGGTTCTTATAAGAGAATGATCATAACCAGGTAAGGGTTATGATATCATATTCATTGAAAGCGTGTTATTAGCTTTATGAATAGTGATATATGCTATGTTGCCTAGTTAAGTGGTATCACATGAGATTGATAGGCTGTAAGAGCCATGAGTAACATCAAGGTCATGCTGATTAGATGACTTGTGATGAAACGATTAAGAATTGATATCCATATGATAACTGATGTGAGTTAAGCTTGATACAATTAGTATTCTACTTTCATAGTTGTTGTTCTAATGATTAATGTTTGAGAACATGCTTGATGCTAAAAGAATGCTGAAATGTACCTAACTAATCAAGTATAATCATATCATGTAGAGCCCTGATCATAGATCCATCATTGTCAGAAGTTAAATGATGGAGAAATAGGTTTTCCTAAGGGAACTCCTAGATCACATACTTTTGAGTATGTGGGGGAATATGGATGCGAATATCCTTACATCCTAGTCTAGGATTTGATGTAGATGTACCTTAATCTATCAACCCTTCACTATATGTTTATGCCGGGGTGATGTAACACTATTCTCCCGAGGGATTCTTTGATGCTGCATCGATGAGAGATAAACAAGAGATCTTTCGATGGCGAAGAGAGTACACAATGCCACTGTGACTCTAATAGCGAAGTGCTAGAATACCCTGGTAAGCTATAATAGCAGAGACACTAGATGTCCTGCATGTTGATCCTCACACTGACTGAGGAAGATGAGGTCATAAGAATCCGGCTCTTTTGATGACCTAGGTATGATACCGATGCGACTTAATAGTGATCGGTTGGAGAATGAGAGGTATACCTCATCTCCGTAGGGCATAATAATGTTTGTAAAACATAATCAACTGCGTAGCATATCTGCTTAGGTTGAACTACGAGAAACAATGATTGATGTTACATTGTATATATTAATAGTTTGTTCATGTAGTTATTATACCGTTCTTCATATGCTTTAATGAAGTGATTTTTTAAGTAAAAGAGGCTTTACTTATTATCAAACCTGCTGTTGAATGATTTAAGTTACCTTGCTTATGTTATCCCATAATTGCTATAACAAAGCTTCTGGCGGAGAGTTATAACTCTCGCTGGGACAATTATTCAAATTGTCTCACTCCCGTAGGTTTCAACTTTTTAGGTGGACGTCGAGGATGAAGAAACCAATCTGAGGGTGAGCAGTATCAACAATAGCAACACCAGGGGTAGTAGTGAATCTCAGGTGGAGATACTGACTGCTGAGTCCTATAGTTAGTTTGTCTTATGTCGTCTCTGTACTCTCAGGTCCTAGGAGTCAGTAGGTCTGATATTTTGGTTTTAATCTCGAGATTTTGCATCTGGATGTATATAATCACTTGAGAGGTGATTTAACATGATGTAAATTGTTTATCCTGTTTATTACAAAAGAGTTTCATGGTTTATGGATCTTTTCTCCAAAAAGTTCTAATTTTCAATATTCCGCTGCTAATTATTCGCTTCCGCTTAGTTTATCTCATGTTTTATAAGTTGGATCTCACAAAAGGTATAACTTAACATATTCTGTTCAATATGATTGAGGAATGGCTTGTCATTATCAAAAAGGGGGAGAATGTTGACTTGAGAGTTACACATTGTCCACGTTTTTATAATGACTTAACCATTCCATTCCTATGTATCTAATATTTTTTTTTCAAATTTAATTTAAGGTTTTAGGTACATGAAAAGGATCAAATTACACAAGCCCTAGCTTGTATAAATTCAAGTAAAAATAAATGCAAGTGTGTGTTTTGGGAAATCACTCCAAATGATCTTAAATTAATTTTGTAATCACTTGTATTGATGATATGATTTGTAACAAAAATGAGAAAAAAAATTAGGGACACTTAATTCCAACATTTGGTTACTCAAAAGTCAATTTAGAAAATTTGTCACAAGTTGTTTATTGGTCGAGTTGGAAACTCGACACATCCAGTGATGGATTTTCTGAAGAAAACAATCAGTCGAGTTGCACACTCATAGAACTTGACTGGTCAATCAACTAAGAAAAACTAATCATGACTCATCGGTCGAGTTTCCCAAAAAAACTTGACTGATAGTTTGAAAATTGGCATCACTTAGTGGATCGGTCGAGTTACCTTTATTGAAACTCGATCGAATGTACTATACAAAAAATTGACAAAAAGTGATTATAACCTTTGGAGAGTTGTTGTGAGAGAAAATAGATTCATTGCAAGTTGTAAAATGTATATATTTCATTCTTAAGTGATCTTACACTCAAAAGAACACCCCCATCTATAAATAGGACCCCTTGGAGTTCATTCCAAGTTTGCTTTTTCATGCTATCCTAAGTCCTTGCTATAGTTGAGAGTGTTTCAACCCTTTGAGCCCCTTTCTCTCCCTCATTTACAAAACATTTTGTGATTATCAATGATATAGGCTTGTTGTAAGAGAGGTACCTTCATGTGCTTGTAAAGCTCTCATTCCATTCCATCTTCCCTACCCCCTTTCTCAAAGAGCAAAGGTTGAAGCAAGCTACTCCGAGTGAAGGTGAAGTTTTTTCTCTTCTTCTTCAAAGTTGAAGATCTTCTCTTGGTGAAGGAGAAGGGAAAGGCCATGATCAAGAAGAGTGGGCAAATCCTTGAAGGCTAAGGACTTGATGCAAGTGTGGGTAAGTCCTTGTTGAAGGTTGAAACTAGGGGCTAGTCCAAGCATAGAAATAAAAGCAAGTTAAAGCATGCACTTAAACAACTGATAATATAATTCTAGAAAAGATCAAAGCTAGATAAACTGTTGTAGAAAAGATTAAAAAATCATAATTTTGACCCTCAAGATAAAAGAATTCATCCAAAAGTGTCAGGTCTCATCGCAAAGCAATGAGTCTTTCTCAGGCCAATTTTGAAGAAAAAAAACCAATAGTCTTGCATCAAAATATGACACAAGAGCAAAATCTGCAAAAATATCAAGAATGCTCTAATTCCTACATACAATGTAGCTCTATATATCATGCATCACAATGTTATGTAAGCAAATCAAGATAGTATATATGCAATTTTAGAAGTATGAAAGGATATAACTCACTATAAAATATGAATCGTTACCAAAAGATGATTACCACTAAGAACCTCAAGGTTGTATCAAAACAAGATATACAACTAGATAGGTGTAGCAAGTTAAAGCACAAATGGAAAAAATTTAAGACACAACCAAGAGATCCAAAGAGATCATCATCAAAACCTGCATAACAACTCAAGAAAAATAATTGCAAGATATAGATATACCAATCTAGAGTAATTAGAGAGTTATAGTTGTAAGTAAGAAACGAAATTTAAAGCATGGATATATGCATATATAAAGGTACCAAGGGAGTGCCAAAGAATAAGGCTATTGGTTGAGGAAATCTAGTTGAGGGGGAAATTATCATCCAAAAATCCAACTGTATACTCTGTGAA
This sequence comes from Alisma plantago-aquatica, assembly GCA_963693085.1. Lineage (NCBI taxonomy): Eukaryota > Viridiplantae > Streptophyta > Magnoliopsida > Alismatales > Alismataceae > Alisma > Alisma plantago-aquatica. The sequence continues at coordinate 1,098,360,148 of OY856413.1, forward strand.
CAATGTTTTCAATCGAGTTTTGTGTATTGGCAACTCGACCGATGACATTTGTTGGCAACACCCATTGGTGCCTATCGGTTGACTTTTTATTAGGTCATACTTGACCGAAAAAGATGTTGTCAAAAAGCACATATATATGAAAAACATATCTATAGGAAAGATAAAAATGAGAGCCATATCCAAACATCTGTAAGCCAGTTAATAATGCACTATAAAAGCATTATAAATAGTTTTTCAGCAAGAGTGTGAAGAGAAACACAATATACCACTTTAGACTCAAAAATCATATGTATAGTTCACACTAACTTGGCAAAACACACTATGATTGGATATTAGCAAGCATAACATTACCTCGATGCTTACCATTGCTTTTCCACATGTTGTCATCCCCTACAGATCTCCCCTTTCTTCTTTCATGTGGATTGAGAAGTCTATTTGTAATTCAATAGCTCAAGTCAATCCATTTGCAAGTACCTACAAGAAGAAGGATGAAATGGTCCCAATCATGTTTTTGGGTCTAGAGGGGTTAGCTTAGAAACTCAAGTCCTATTGCTCTTGGGTGCTTTCCTAAAAGGGAAACAATTATAACAATGACCAAAATCATTGCAATAGTTGCATGTACCCATAGACTGGGAACTAGAGGATTCTCCATGGAATATTAAAGGTCCTTCACTTTTGTTGTTTCGTTGTCTACCATCATACCCTAAACCATGTATACCAATTTGTTTAGTAGTATGGTGTAGGATATCATTAAGAGTATTTTTACTAACTAAGAATCTTTGGAACAAAGACCTCAAACTATCATTATCATATATACGAGAAGAAATAGTAGAAGACAAATGATTTATATCATCTCTAGCATGCAAAAGATCATTTTCTAGGCAAAAAGCTTTGGTCAAATAAAATTCTCTATCAATATGAAAAGAAGCAACATTATTCTCTCTACTAGTAGAACTAGAACAAGATTCAAGAACATTGATTTTAGGAAGCAAGGAGGCATTTGCTTTTTCAAGGAAAGCACAATTCAAAAGATGAAGACCATTTTTCAGATTCTAATCATTGCAAAGATAAATACCTGTTCTTATTTTCAGATTTAAGAACATTAATATCAAGCATTAGAGAATCCACAATGTTAATATGCTCTACATTAGCACTATGCATGAGAGGTTGAGCTTCTATAAATCTAATATTATCAAGAAAGCTAGTGTTTTCAAGTTTAAGAGAATCTACTTGACTAAGATAAACATTAATATCATCAAGAAAACAAGTATTAGCATGTTCAAGATAGTATAATTCTATATGAAAATTATCAAGAATTCTAGCAAGCTTTCTTCTTTTTGTTTTTAGAAGACTTAAGAGAGGCATGAGTAGTATTAATGATAGCAATAAGTGGTTCTTTATCTAAAGAGCTCAGATTTACCTCATATGGGTTTTCATTTGTTGAAGCCATAAAAGAAAAATGTCATTCTCCTTCATCACTAAAGCATGAGCTAGATCCTCCACTTGATTCTTAACTTGATTTGGAGGAGTCACTTGAGCTTGAGTTGGAGGAGTCAATTGAGCTTTTATGCCATTTCTCCTTATTCTTATACTTCTCTTCTCTTTTCTTATGATGATGGGTTTTTTGCGTTATAGACAATCTATCTTGAAGTGACCCTTATTTCCACACTTGAGGCATAGGATGGAGGAGGTAGATTTGCATTTGTACAATGTACACTTTGAGTACGTGACATCTTCTTCGACTTCAGAGGATGGAGAGGGTTGACTAACAATAGATTCAATTTGAGCCTTGATTTAATCCTTCTTCATTCTCATTATCTCTTTCTCCTCTTGTATTTCTACTTCTTCTCTCTTGTCAAGTGTGACTTCATGTGCTTGTAGATTTCCAATGATCTCTTCAATGGGGATGTCATTAAGAGACCTTACTTCTTCAATGGAAGTCATGTTGGGTTCCCATCTCTTGGGGATGTTGACTTGAGAGTTATACATTGTCCATATTTTGATAATGACTTAACCATTCCATTCCTATGTATCTAATATGTTTGTTTGAGATTGATTTCAAGTTTTAGGTACGTGAAAAGGATCAAATTACACAAGCCCTAGCTTGTCCAAGTTCAAGTCAAAAGCAATGCAAGTGTGCATTTTGGGAAATCACTCCAAATGACCTTTGATTAATTTTAATCAATTGTATTGATGATGACTTGTAACTAAGATAAAAAAAATTAGGTACACTTAATTCCAACATTGGGTCACTCAAAATTCAAATGAGATATTTTCTCACAGGCTGTTTATCCATCGAGTTGGAAACTTGATCGATCCAGTGATGGATTTTTTGAAGAGACCAATCCATCAAGTTGTACACTCATAGAACTCGACCGATCGATCAACTAAGCAAAACTAATTTTGACTAATCGATCAAGTTTACCAGAACAAACTCGATCGATAGTTTGAAGATTGGCTTTGTCACTTAGTGGATTGGTCGAGTTACCTTTATTGAAACTCGACCGAATGTACTGTATGGAAAATGCAGAAAAAGTGATTATAACCATTGGATAGTTTTTGTGAGAAAAAATATATCTATCAAGTTTTAAAATGGTTATATTTCATTCTTAAGTGATCCCACACTCAAAGGAAAACCCAGAAGTATAAATAGGACCCCATGGAGCTCATTCCAAGTTTTCTCATTCATGTTATCCTAAGTCCTTGTTGTATTGAGAGTGTTGCAACCATTTGAGCCCCTTTCTCTCTCTCTCATTTACAAAGCCTTTTGTGATTATCAGTGATATAGTTCTATTGTAAGATATCTATCTTCATGTGCTTCTAATGCTCTCATTTTATTACATCTTCCCTATCCCTTTTCTCCAAGAGAAAAGATTGAAGAAAGCTACTCCGAGTGAAGGTGAAGTTGTTACTATTATTCTTCAAGTTTGAAGAAGATGTGAAGATCTCTCTAGGTGAAGGACAAGGGTAAGGCCAAGATTCAAAAAGAGTGGGAAGATCCTTCAAGGTCAAAGACATGATGCAAGTGTTGGTAAGTCCTTGTTGAAGTCTGAAGACATCTTGATCAAGTGGGTAAGTCCTTGTGTGGGTGGAAGACTCTTGTATTGAATAGGTAAGTACTTGGATGTATGGTGGTCTCCTTGTATCTCTTATGATTGAATATAAGTATAAATGGATTGCAAAGTCCTATAGGTTGTCCTCTCTAGGTATTGTATTGACTATCTCCTAGTTTGGAGCTTTGAACCACTCTAAACCACCTTGTTCAAGTGATGTTTCAATTTCTCTCATCCTTGCTATGCTTGATTAGATAGGACTTCAAACTTCTCTTAAGCTATTGGTTTTTAATTGATATAATTTAAAGGTATAATTTATCTTGTGAGAATTTTGAAGCTCTATTCAGCCCCTCTCTAGATCCTTAGATCCAACATGAGAGACTTCTAAGGATCTTACAGTTGATCTCTCCTCTGCTAATAGGATGACCTAGGATAGCAAGGCCATTTACAATTGTGTTGAGTATTGAATACATGTTGACTATCTTCTCCTCCTTCCTCATCTTGAAGTTCTCAATAAACCCTTTGAGCATGTAGATTTTGCTTTCCTTCTGTAACGTCCTAGGATTTGAGGCCTCGAATAAAATGATCTGAAAAGGAATGATGAAACTACTCATATCACCAAGGTGCACCTCCTTTTTTAGGAGTCCATCACTATAGAACTCCATAGTTAAGCATGCTCATCTAGGAGTAGTACTAGGATGGGTGACCAATTGGGAAGTTGACCCCAGCTTGCGCGTGAGTGAGGATAAAACGCACCAGTTAAGGCTAATGGTGGTATGTGGGGCTGGTCTTCATTCCTAATACTCCACTAGAGCCTTGGGCAGTGAGCCTGGGCATTACAAATGGTATCAGAGCCCCAAAATTTTCAAATAATAATTAATAGTTTATAATTTCAAGTAATTTGTATAAATATGAGAGAATTATTAGGGAATTTTCTAAAGACTGAGCTATCTATAAGGGACCATTACCAGGGGTCAGAAAAATTTTCCTCTGCACCGCTAGTCACCTTACGAGGACTCCCAGACCCGTGCATCCTACCTGGCCAAAGTCTGAAGTCTTTGCTTGAAGTAAAATACCTTTAGAATTCCTTCTCATCTTGATTCATCCACTTCTCATCCTCTTGCTTAATAAACCCTAAAGGAAATTTATTTATCCTCATCTAAAGTTAGGGTTTTTGAGAAGAAGTAGGATTAAGGCATCCTCCACCAATTAATGTACATGTAATATAGAAATGATAATGTACATGTAATGTGTAAATAATAATTGGCATGTGATGTGGAGATAATGATACGGGAAAGAGAAAACATTATATGGGTTTTCCCTATGGGGATAACCCTAGATGGGACTAGTGTTCGTTTAGAAGAATCATAGTGGGTCAAGGGGCATGGAAACCCTAAGATGTAGGGTGTAGTCCCTAACCCTAACCCTAAAACCAAATTTTGAGAAATGTAAATAGTGCGGTAATATAGTATCCTACCCATATGAACCCAATTAGAGTAAGAGGAAAGAGAGAATATAAATGTTTCTAGTAACCCACATATGAAGGATGCATGTGAAATAATATGAATATAAATGAGTTAAGTGGCTCAGTCTCACATGCACATGTGCATGTGGAACAAGACATTAATAAGAAAAGTTTTAAGAAACTTACAAAGAACATGTGATATAATATAACTTGTTCAGCTAACTCTGATGGATGTATGCAATACATGTGGGATGTACGATCGAGAATATCTAATCACCTCGGGTCAAGAGGGCCTATGTATGGTCTCTATGGTGGTTTGTGATATGGCCCAAAAAGGATAACTACCTCTAGCAAAGGCCTATATATGATTGCGACTATAGTGATAGGTGATTGGGCCAGGGCTTGTGTATGATGTCCATTATAGGGACATACCCTAGAGAGAGAGTTCCCCACATGAATACTCTAGAGAGGAGGTGTCCCATAGATATTAAGTTGAGAAGTTAGAAAGAAAATTCATGAGTATATACATGAGAAACATAAGTAACCAATAGTCATGCATGAAAATGGAAATATGAAACCTTTAAGGCTAGTGTGTAAACCCGGGGTGGGTCAACCTAAGAGTGGAAATATGACCTATGGGGGGAGGTAAAACCTTAGACCTTGGGGTTAGGTTGTGGCTAGAGAAGCATAACTTCCTCATATGAGCCATGAAGGAACCCTAGGTTAGGGCCTTCCCTACAAAGGTAAGTTGACTAAATCAAAAGATTGAGGTAACCATGAATGTCACATAATATAAAAGATGAAAGAACATATATTGACCATGTCCAAGTGTGCCATCTATGAGGAATATGAGAAAAGGTCACTACGGAAGTGATTGACCATATGAGATTTAGTTCGGAATGAAATGCTATAATGAGTCCAAAGAGAGGACATAAAGTGAATAATGAGAATTATAAGAGATGGAGGAAATCCAGTTTAAAGAATTGCATAAAAAAATAATGTGCTATAAATGAACCCTTGGGAAAGTTAGAGCCCAAAGTCAATCCTAAGGTCTTGTAGGGAGTATTAGAGGTACATGTATGATGGGATTAGGAGTTGATTGAACCCAGAATGCATGAGACCATCTGGTTAAGAGGTAACAACTATGTTTGCTTGAGGTCCATGTCTTAGGAGGTTGGCCACCTTCATTATGTTCATGTGGCCCAAGGGTTCAATGTAAGAGGCACTCCCTAGATGTATAAGGATGAAATCACTCCAAAAGTACATATACCCCTAGAGACCTCAAGGAATTGTCTAAGGCTCATTATACATGAGGTATAAATACATAAAGATACTAGAAGTCATTTTATAATGAAATGAGTTGTGTGAAAACTCAAGAGTGAAAGAGATATTTGACTTCATGAAATATAATCATTATGGAATTAAAAACATGCATGGTTTAGAGTCATATTGATAATGATTCAAGCTAAAATATGAAATTTTGAGGTAATGTGTGGATATATCGTCACTACTCTTGGAGTGGGATGAACTTTGTATTTGGGTTGTCGTCAAATACTTATTTCATCTCATTATGAGGGAGAGAGATTGGGTGGAAACATGTTATGCTTAAAATTAAGATATGAGAATGAATATCCTATTCTGAAAGCTTAATGACATGACCTAGGGTTGGAGGTGCTACCTAGCCCTTATGTGAAAATAATAAATAATAGTTTGAAATCTAGGGGTAAAGGTAAATCACGAAGTGGAATTGATATCACAAAATGAAAACGGAATCATTAATAGATGATAATATGAAAATACTAAAGATTTGGTTATGCCTCAAATTAAATTTAGGTATCAATCTTCATAATAATAAGCAAAATGTGTACATCAATAAAGATGTTAGAGATATCTAAGTAGGGTTTCTAACTCTATGGTTTGAAAACAAGATGAGTTATCATTCACCTTAAGCTCATAATGTTTGAATTTTGAGGACAAAATTACTTTTAAGGAGGGGTGAATGTTATATCCTCAATTTTGATAAAATTGAGTATAAAGTATGTTTTAATAAATAACATTCCACAATGTATTATGGTCGAATAATAGCTTTAGTTGCCTTTTGTGGCGTGGATGCTTGTAGCACAAGTTAAATAAATAGAAGGATTTCATACATAAATAAATAATCATGTCATTTGCTATGATAAATGAAATAATTTTCAAGGTTCCAAAAGAAAAAAAATACATGGTGTTTGGGGATAATTAAAGGAACAATTGTCTTGTCAAGATGGCAAAACCATGTTGAAAGAATTAAACATTAATATTTGATATGACTTTTGTATTCTTGGAAACAATACCAAAGGGAAGAGAATTCTAGAAACTTAAAGAAAAGGGCTTTCTATGAGATAATGGTTGTTTTGGTTATCCCAGTCATTAAATATAATTGGAAAAGACATCATGAGTTTCCTTGAAGTGAGGATATTTGATTTGGGGAAATATATCAAAGAGAGAAATGAGACAAAATATCTATTCCCAAATTATAAGTTCCATGTTTTGGGGTTCCTTTCTTTATGTCTTTTGGTGTGGAAACCAAGTAAAGTGGGCATCAATTCATGGACATATGTGTCTCCATTTTGGAAATCTATTGAATGATTTTCCTCTTTGACAACCATGCACTTTTCCATAAGTGCCTTGACATATCTGTGAGAGAAGGACTAATAGGGAAAGAAAAGAAGGAAAAAAGAAAATATTATGGATAAGCCATACAATCATCAGAGGGCAATAACGTTGGAAAGTAATCAACCCAAAAAGGAAACCAATCTTTACTTGGGACCACATCATCCTTATCGATTCCATCTCATAGACACTAGGGTTCCCTCCAAGGCCTATATAAAGCATACTTGGAAGCAATCCCACACATGCCACCAGGTTGCCCATTGAAAGCCATGTCCCTATTCTTTGAGTTTTGGGCATCCATCTTGTGCCAGTGAAGACAATTCGGCAAGACAACGGGTTGCAAGAGCTCGGGTCCCTGGTGTTTTTGAAACACTAGCATGGCAAAGCTTCTCCGACACCTGCCTTCATCCACAAATGCCTCTTCCATCTATTACTCAAGCCTCCTCCATAGGGTCTGGTGCCCATAGGTCACCAAGAGTGTGGTCCACGATAATCGACCTTCCAACTATCTCTGAATCCTTAATAGTTGTTGGGAAAGTCATAGAAGACTCCCTGGGTGGTGAGAGAGGATTGTTAATGATCCTTTTCCTTATCTAGTAGGTTTGTAACCTAGAACTGCAATACTGGTCACATTCGTCAGCAAGTTTGAAGTCGAGTTGTTGCACCCTCACAAAACATTGTGATTATGGTGTTCGTAGCACAACAAAGGTGGGTTCCCTATGCCCTAATGCTTTGTAGGAATTGGGGCCGCACTAGACAAGGTGAGGGCAATGACCAGCTGGCATGAACCCCCCCTATAGACTCACACTCACCAACAATAGTGGGCAGAACTGGAGTGATGAAGAGCGGGTGAAAAGAGACAAAAATCCACGCCTATAGACTCTATTCCTAGGGGATAGAGTCCCTCAGTATGATGCCCTAGAGTCTAGATGAGTCTGTAGATGAATTCCATGGTTGTGCTGAGACATGGCGTCCTCCAGGTGGGTCGGCAGGTGGTCATCGGGGTAGTGCACAAACACACATCTGGGATGAGCGGCGAGAAAGATCTCCTCCACAAGGAGAAGATGATGGGCGGGTTCAGTCGTGAACCAGCCTTTTAAACTGATTCAGAAAGGGACCAAGAGTGGACCTCATTTCCACTTAACCACATGGAGACGGGTCCATGAAGCGAGGACCAATGGATGCTCGCCACGTGGCCAATACTTTAGGTATGCCCTTTTATTTTGCTTAGTTCATAGTAATTGCTAGGAATATCCCAAAATAACAAGATTATATATTAAAATGATATGGAGAATGAGAGGAACACAAATAAAATTTATTTTATTCCTAATTCTTATCCTAGTTCCAAAAGTAGTTATATACATATGATAAAGTGGTGATTAGCACATGGAAACCCTAGTTTGGGTATAATAATGTTGAGAACATTAAAAGTCTTTCTTTTATGCTATTATCTGATCTCATTGAGCACAATGATAATACATGTAATGATGGTAATAATGATAAGGTAATTAGGGTATCTAATGTGGATAATCTTTAATGTGTGGAATTAAGGCTAAAGATCTCGACTTGATATGTTGTTAATGAACATATTTAATCTAAGTGATCTTGATGAGAGGATAAGATGGATCTAGTAACTAGGGTTCACCTAATGTATGCGATGGAAATAGGGTTATTACCCTTATTCCTTATCTGAAATCTAAACCCAAATTATAACCAAGTAGGGTGTAATGTATTTAATGTGATTGGTGATTAGAATTTATGTAATGTAGATTATATGATGATTGTTTGATTTGCTCTCTTGATTGGACTATGCTTGAAGTATAATTGAATAATTTGCATGGTAAAGGTATGTGGCTACACCTAAGAATAATTGTTGTAGTTTTACGTGGTTTATCAGAGATTTATTTGCATGGTTTGAAAATATATGCTTTCTTGTTTATTTCATTCCATGCAAACTTTAAAGTGACTATGATTATCACATTATATATGAACAAGACTAGCCCAAATCTAGGCCACCTATGGATCTATGGAAAGGCCATCTGCCTAGATAGGGGAAGGCATATTTTGGTACCATCCTGAATAGAGGGTACATAAGAAGTCACCCACCTAGATAGGGGGAAACATGATAAAGTCATCCACTTGGATAGGGAAAGACAATGAATACTGCAATATGAGGCCCTGAGGGGTTATGACATAGAGTGGAGAAACCTAGATTGGGTAGTCATGGTAAAAATATTAAATTTGGTTTGTTAAACATTAATTGTTGATTTATGTTTTTATCATTACTTGTAAAAAAAATTCCCCCACATACCGGTATGACTTGTCATACTGATCATGTTTTGTTTCATGGTGTTTTAGGTATATGATGATATACATGATAAGGGACATGAAGATGAATATGAAACCAAGTGAAGACATTAATCTAAGTAAGGAGAATTTAGATAGACACTTCTTCTCTATGTACAGTTTTGGTAATGGAATTTCATGTAAGCATTTTGTAAACAATATTTTCTATTTAATAGAAATTTTTTTCTGTTATTTATTATTTTCTAAATCTATATCTTCGGGAATATAGGTAATGGATCTCAACTTGAAGGTCTTTACTTAATTGGGAGATTTGGAAAGTTTGGTCGTTACAGTATCCAAAAGACCCACTGTGAGACTGTCACATGGAAGCCATCTTCATGGAAGTCATAATTAGGTCTCATAGTGATGGTGGTGGTTTTAGTTCTTAGAAATAAAATCATTGCAGTCATCACACGTCGTTGGGTACACTTTGACATCATCAAATGCAACCCTAAAACATGGGATGTTATAAAGGTGATGATTGGGTGGCTTTGACACATGGGGACATACTGTGAATGATAGATATGGGATTTGTTCCTCCTATTGGAGAGTGATGTCCTAGGCCTCTTGATTAGAAAGACTAAGAAAAACATTGTCATGCGCATGTGAGTCTATATGTGATATTGATCTAACGTTTATCTCTTACAGTATGCTCTTGGTTCAAGAAACAAGATTGAATGATAATAATGGTGATTGCTCCATGCCTCTAGTTCAACCTGGACATCAGTTATAAAGGAGCTATACATACACTTTAATACCATATATAGATTATAGCTTGAATTTGTTCTCCAACTTCACATTTACTTGGGTTGCATTGATGTGCGACTAGGCACCGATCATTTCTTGTGATATCACAAGTGTTATGGACATTCACTGCCAATGTAATATGGGACTTATAGGGTCACACACATAGGTCTTGACCAAGAAGTGGAATTTAGATCTCGAATGGAAATTGAATTAAGGGAGAAAGTGTTTAGGTATTTTATTCACACAATAAGTAGGTCGACATCACGGTTAGACGCCCATCTCAAGTGTTGAGATAGACGTCTATCATGCCAAACAAACGTCTCAAATGTTGAGATGGACGTATGGGTGTTAGGCCTGGTTTTGAGTTGAAATTGGCAAAGGCATGGATCAACCCCACCAAAATAGCATGTCTCAGGTCACCATACGACGATATGGATGACTAAGATGGATGTCTTGTATGGGCGAGATGGTCCATTTTAGTCGGGGAAGGTTCTAGATGTTTCCCTATTTATTTTTCTTGAACTATACTTGTTACATAAGGAATTCAATGTCTAACATTGATGGGTATTGATTAGCCAAATTCTTGCACAATTGGGAAACTGTGAAATGACCATTGCATAGTGCAAGATGATCGTCTGAGTTTTCCAAACATTTGTTTCAGTTGTTGCATGTTGTGAAATCTCTGGAGTTATTGCAAAAATTTGAGATCTTCCGGTCTTTTCCACTCCCGCACATTAATCCCATACTGAATAGCCACTAAGAACCCTAACCTGGCCTCTACTATAGAGAGAGCGGTACTGGGGGATTCCTAGGACACAAAACGGATAATTGAGAATCCATTGTTGTGACAAATTTTGTCCTCTCTAGTTCTGGTAACCACAACATCCCAAGAAAGTCCTACCCGATAAGGAAGGGATAACCAAAGGGAGATAAACAAATTGAGTTCATTATCATGGGAGAGAAGGTTGGTGACTAGTATGCCACTGGGAGGAGCACTTCTTCCTGTCTAGTCCAACATGATGACATGAATTCTAGGTGGTCGTGTGGACTTCTCTATAGGTGGGAGGTCATTGTCTGCCTCTAAGGAGGATATTGTCAACCAACATTCTGTGATGAGAGGAGCTACTACAGAAGATGATGTGCAAGTCTGGTGTCCTGGGAGGAGCAATCAAATGAGTTCCAGCACAACTGGGATTTAGAGTTGCACATCAACAAAGATGAGGATTGTTGTTGGACATGATCCAGGACCAAGTATATCCTCATAAACCATCCTCTTGTCTTATAGTAATTGGTGTGATCCATTGGATGTGGGAATATGGTAGATTAAAATTTTGTTTTTTCTACTAACGTGATTTTTACTGCACTAACAAATTCACCCAGGGTTGAAATCCCTGAGTTTTTACCAAAACCTTTGGCAATAATACCACCCACAAGCAGACGGGTCTTATCGTAGTATACTTTAGGATCAAATCCCAAGGGACAATGTTTTTAAGAATCTCTCTAGTAGGATCCAGTCCAAGTAAGACTAATATTTAGAACCAAGAGTTGATTGGGTTTAGTTAAACTAAATGCATGAAAAGTAAAGAGTAGGATTAAAAAAGAGACTAGATTAATGATGGGAATCACTGGGGTGGAATCGGGTTTCACCACCACTATACATGCAAACATATCCAAAACACATCTAGGCCAGAAACAACTATCCAGCTAGAGTATCGAACCCTCCGTACGGAAGTTAGGTTCGTGTAAGCATCACCTATAGGCATCAGATGTCTCGTCGCATGTAGATCACGCACTTACTACTCTGAAGATATCTTTCAGAAGTTCTCATCAAGGCATCAACCATGTTAAATGATATTAATAAACTCAAGTATTGAGGTTCTCGCAACAAATAGTTATAATAGATCATGCAATGCAGGTTGTCAATCCACAAGCACGCATCAAATGATTAACATGAGATGAAAAGTTACATACAAGCCATGGAATGTTTTAAGATGAACATGTAAGCATGGGCAGCGGGGCTAGTCCCCGCACTCCAGTGAAAAGGACTACTCGCTCTTCATGATAGAAATAAGAAAAATAAGAGAGAGGGAAGATTCCGCCATGATCATGGTGAAGAAGGTGGCCAGAGCTCAGTGGAGAAATAGTATTCTACACGATATCGGGGCAGATCTGGAATGAGGACGGAGAGAACACCAAAGTAGGTGAGGAAGATCTTCTCTCTCCTTCTTCCTTCTCTTCTCACACACTTGCTCGTAGGAGAAGAAGCGGCAAGTGGCTGGTGGCAAAGTAGATCTGCAGATCTGAAGTCCCACCACTCTTGTGGATAGAAGATAGATTTGGATGGAGCGGAGATGGAGGAGAGGTAAGAACTCCACAGAGGTAGTTCTTGGTGGTGGAGATCATCTTCCTGAGGGCTGGGCATAGAGCAGTAGCCGTTCGGCATCGTGGAAGAGATGCCTTAATAAGACAGGTGGATGGCCTATTTAAAGGTGTAGGCCACCGACTTAACTCTGCGGTCGAGGTGTATATCGCAGTCGTGGTCCTTCTTTACTTGGCCGTAGTCGCGGTGGTGTACTACAGTTGCACTGGTGTGTCGTGGTTGTGGTGTGGTACCGGTCGCAGTCGAAGTTCTTCAGGTCGTGATCCACATGCAGGTTGAGGTGTGTTGTGCAGTCGCGATGTCTCAGGTTGAGGTCCTCTTTGAGATCGTGGCCGCGGACCTTCTTTGAGATCAGGATCGCAGTCATCATGAATCAAACCCACCCCCGCGGGGGGGGCTATTGCTAAGGGTTGAATGGCCTATGTTGATGAATCCTCTAACTGATGAGGAAGCATTCTGATGAAGGAACCAGCCATAAAAAAGGGGTACAAATTATCCAAAGTTTCTACGGCCCACTACTCGGTTAGTGGGACCACCATCCCCCACACCTCCTACACTAGCACACATAGCACGATGTTCAATCCTACAATCGAGATGAATAGATTTGATCAAAACTCTAGATAATGATATGGAACATGAGGAAAATTGTATATGAGTTTATTCAACGGGTGAATGTGAGATTTCAGTGCAAAACTGGGCCAAATGTGACGACTAAAACTAAGATGAATATGCATTCATCAAAACACCGCAAACTTAAATGTTGCTCATCTTTGAGTAACACAAAATCTAAAATAGTAGAAAATTGAATACTTTTAACTCTTGTGATTGCCTCATATTCACATCACCATTATTTCTTTTTTGCTATGTATGGCTTAGCATCTCAACTTCCTGAGATCACTGAACACATCTTACAATATCTTCATTCGTGAGTTTGTTTCTCAAAAGCACTTCCTCCCCACTTTCTCCAACATCAAGCATGTCTAAGAGTTTTGTAAGAGTCCAAAGATACCCGTAGAACAACGAGTGTGCATCAGATCTGACACTGGTGTTTTACAAAAGAGTGGCCAAAATGAGGCATTCATTGTGCCTGTAGGTGGGAAAAGGGAGTGAAGGAGGGTATGAAAGGAAGTAGTAAATCTCTCCTCTATTTGACTCGAGATTTTATTATATGGTTGCAATTACAATGATTGCATTTTTTGTTGTGAATCTCTCCTCCATTCGACTTGAGATTGTATTTTTTTCTTTCTTGTGTGAACATTGGAATCTTTTCTTTTTCATTTCGGTGATACACCCCTTTTAAATAGAGAGGGGTATGGAAGAAGAAAATAAAGAGAGGGATGGTGTGCCACCCTGAACTTAGGGTTTGGCACTATTTTGTATGGTTGTTTGTGTCTTTTTTATGGATGGAGGGGGTAAGAAGATGGTAGAAGAAGTGTAGAAGAGAGTTCAGATCATAATGCAACTTGATTTACAATTCAGTGAACTGAGTTGTTCTCTTTATCTTAATCTTCTTAAATAATGGCTTGATGGGGATCCAAAGGAGATTTCATGCTATTGTTGCACTAGTCAGTTTGGAAGCATGATGTATTTGATCCCTCTCAGTTCAACAGATACTTTCCATTTTTACTGAAGGATCATGATGTTAGGATTCATAAGCTGCACATGGTGATTTCTAACCATTGTCTAGTTTAAAAAATTGTCCTCCTTGAGGGTTCGCTTTGAATAAGGAGGGTATAATGATTCAAAATTGCATAGAAAAAGAAACTAGCCGGCTAGGTAAAGGCTTTGATTGAAAAAGAAGCATCAAAACTTCATCAAGTTTCTATACAAAACTACTTTGAAAACTTGATTTTTTTTTTGAAAATTTTGATCAAAACTGCAAAGATGGAATCTTAAGTCTGAAACAGATGGGTATAGGTGGGAAGTAAAGTACGTACCACCCACCCTCCACCCTAAACTTAGAAATTTGCTCATCCCGAGCAAACTCTAAATCTGAGATGTAGGGGAAAAATCATGTTGGTTGGACCACCAGATGTGGTTGCGTACCTCTTAGCAACGTGTCCTCCATCTGAAATCTCAAAAATGAAAACTTTCAGAACTTAAGATTGCATCTTGCGATGTGATATCTGTTGGGTGTAAAATTTTCTAAATCAAAACTGAAATATAAAAGCTAAGTTAAGGATCAGCTTGCCTCAAGCACCTTTGTTTTATGTCATTGGCTCGACATATTTCCTTCAATTTTCTGGTAGATATGTTGGTTTGGAAATATTCAGTGATTCTTCAATGCTAGTATCAGCTGAAGTGAAATATCTCTTCAAGCATTGTCCATTTGCCACAAAATCCTCTGACTTTTCACTCCTCAAAACAAAAGCACCATGTGGGTAGATGCTCTTGACAATGTATGGTCCAGACCAGCGAGAACAGAGTTTCCCTGGGAACAATCTCAATCTTGAGTTGAACAAAAGAACTTGGTCTCCCACTTGTATGTCCTTCCTTTTTAGATGGCCATCATGCCATAACTTAGTGCATTCTTTGTAGATTCGAGCATTCTCATAAGTTGTCATTTAGAGCTCATCCAGCTCGTAGAGTTGCAGAATCCTAGCTTGACCAGCTTTCTTCATGTCAAAATTCAACTATTTGATTGCCCACCAAGCTTTGTGTTCAAGTTCTACGGGCAGGTGACATGATTTTCAATAGATTAATCTCAATGGTGTTGTCCCAAGATGTTACAACCCCAACTTTTGGGTTCCTTTGGTGAGAAATGTAATTTTTCATATTAAAGAAATCGGAACAAATAATTATATAATTTTGAATAAATGAGTTTCGTTTACAATATCCTTGATGATTGTGTTGTGGGCTTTATTGGCTATTGGGCCCAATATCAAGGAAATTCAATTAATTAATGAATAAGTGAATATTTGAGAAAAGAAAGAGGTAGAAACCTCTATAAGGCAAACAGATGTAATGCAAGGATGGATTTCGTGCCTCTTGGGTTCCTTGGGTTCCAAGGAGTCCAAAGTTGCAAAAAGAAAGCAATAAGAAAAGAAAAGATTAATTAAGTATTTCTTTATTAAGAAAGAAATTGAAAACAATGATAAAATGTGGAGAATAAGTAAAAAGAGGTATAATTGAGTTATACTTGGTGGATTTTCATATCCAAAGGATTTATAATATTGGAAGGAATTCCAATAAGGAAAATAGAAGAGAGATAAAGAGAAATCGTTAAAAAGAGAATTAAAAAGGAAAAGAAATGATTAATAAAAGGGGAATATGAGAAATTGACTTTCAAAAGAAGATAAAGGCAAATAGATTTTACCCAATATGGGAATTTGTGCCTTTGAGATTTCTTGAGGTCCAAGGGACCCAAAATAACAAGATAATAGCAAAGGGGAAAAAGATTACTAATTAATTTTGAATTAATTGATGGATAACTTGGGAGAGAAGGAAGGCTTCTCACCCATTGGAATTTGTTCCCCAAATTTCGTGCAAAGATAGATAATGGAAAGACAAACATTCCCTTAAAATTGGAGTTAAAAAGGAGCAAGGGTTTGGGAGATACAAATTTCCTAAGAAATTTCTAAAAATTGGATTTATTTTGAAATAGGAAAATGATTTTCCTTTTAGTTTGGTCGCCTGCAACTGAGATCGTTGGATCTCAATCCAACATTGGTCATTCATCTCCTATGTCCCACGTGGACTGGGGCTTTGCAGGTTACAGGAAGAAACTTCCATCTCGGATTTCTTGCAATCCAGAGGATGTGCCAACCGATCGATAGTCCCATTGGACTCAAGAGAGGAAACTGCGAAGTTTCATTCCTAATTTTATTAGGATTGGTTGTCGTTTTGGGAAACTCCTAACTCGGCAGGATCTTGCCCCGACCCTATATATAGGGGAGGGTGATCGAAGACTTCAGCATCTCTTTTTGCTAATCCAACCTCTACAGAAGGAAGCAAGGAGTGTTTTCGTGCGTTCAATTGCCCACTTCGCCCTGACCTTCGCTCCCATCACCGCCGCCAACCTTATTAGAGTCCAGCGAGTAGGGAGAGATAGTGGCGAGCTCCAAGCGAGCAATTGGACCCCTAGACGACTTCGATGAAGGGAGACGGAGCTCCCTGTTCAGTTAACTCGTTCACCGAAGGCCTATATTTGAGAGTCAACCCTTGAGTTGACCACCCATACCTATTGTGCTCGACGCGAGGAAGAAGAAGAAGACCCTGGCCTTTTACTGAATTGCCCCTCTGTGCCTCTTTTGCTGATAAGGGCAGTCGTGTCCTATGTTACTTTTAATCACAATGTAAGGGGTACGTGCATCCACGACCGTTGTATCATTAGTGGATGCACGGACCATGGATCGGGCGGCCCTGGTTTTTCTAGAAAATAGCAAATAAACAATAAAAAGGGTTTTCTTGTTAAAAATCGTATCTTGAGCTAGAAAACTCGGATGAGGGAAGTTAATACATGAAAAATGATCAAAAAAATATGAGGAATGCGTTAAAAATGATTTGGACATATAAATCTATATATTTTTGCAAAAGTGCATATTTTGATGGAAAAAGTGTTAATTTGTAATTAGAAAACCCTAATTATTAAACAAAGATAGATTTAATCTTGCAAAGGAGTTAATTCGAGCATGGTTTACTAGATTGATGATTAAGATGGTTTTTAACCTATTTTGATAATGGAATTACAAGGTTTAGGGTTTTTAACTCAATATGTCAATTCATATGTTTAGAAACCCTAAATTAGAGGAAAAGAAAAGAAAAGTGCTCATAATATGAAATTAGGGTTTCTTGTTTCTAAAAGATGAAATTAGAATATTTTGTGAGAGAAATATGAAATAATTAGGGTTTACAAGTGTTTTGGTAAAATTAGGGTTTAAAGTAGTAAAAATAGAGTGGAACCCTAATTCTACTCAAAACCCTAAAAAGGGCAAATAACCTAGGAAACAACTAGGATTAATGGATCAAGATGACATGATTAATGATAGAAAAATTGGATGCCTTTTTTAGGATCAACCTATGTGCACTTGTTTGAATTCTTGATTGGTTAATTCTGCATTCAAGTCTGCTTAACATGTATGTGGTTAATTATGAATAACCGCCTTAGTTTCCCGAGGTTTTTCCGGATGGTTAATCACATTGAATGCAAATTAGCATTTTGGATGTTCATACTTGCAAATCATAAAGTCACTGTGATTATCACATTAATAATAGAAGTATGTATTCTCACACCCACATGCCACCCTGATGGATGACGCCAAAGGTCAGGCCCATATGGGTAGACTAATGGGCACCATGAGTGGTGACCCCATGCACCAAGCTCATGAATGAGAAGGTCGCCTATGATATTGCATGACTAGTGGGAACCATGAGTGGTGACCCCCAGGCACCAAGCTCGGGATTGAGAAGGTGTCCTTAAGTCATTTGCAAAAGAAACCCTAAGGTGGGTATGCCAAGGTTAGGGCAAAAGCGATGGAGAATGTCATACTGAAAAGTGTAAATTGGCTTGTTAATTAACTTGATTGTGATAATTAGATTGTTAGCCATATTTGCAAGATTCCCACATACCAGTATATTTTGATGTACTGATCAACGTTTTGTTTGTCGGCATTTTAGGAACAACAATTGAAAGAACAAACAGTAAAGTGACACATTGTGGAAATAAGAAATAAAGTGCAAGGAGGATTAGATAGAGTAATTCTAGCTCTGGATAGATAGATTTCCAAAGTTTTAAAAGGTAAGTAAAGTTTTAATTTTATACCAAATTCCAGTTAGTTAGTAGAATTTCATAATTATTATTGATTATTTGTCAAACCTTTGATCCTGTTAATTGAATAACAGCTCTGACCTTCGGGTCTCCCTTAATTGGGGGCTACCGGGAGGCGGGGTCGTTACAATTGGTATCACAGCGAAGGTTCCTCACTTAATCTTTAATAATTATTAAATTTTACAAATTTTGTAGAACCCAAGGGAGTTATTAGAGGATTGTCCGAAAGACAGAGGTGTCTAGAAAAGGATCACGACTGGGGGCTAGCAATATTTTCCTCCGCACCGCTAGTCGGAATATGAGGACTCCCAAATTGTGTGACTGCCTGGCCGGTGTCCTAGGATTTGACTCGAAATAAGATACCTTTAGGACTCTCTCATCTTGTTCATCTCTCCTCAACTCAAAATTCTCTTAGGGATGTTAAGGATTAGGGTTTTCTCTCTTTTCCTCGCCCTCTTGAGGTATGGGTAAGGTTGATAAGGATTAAGGAATCCTCCACCAAATTAATAAAAAGCATGTAAATAAGATGTCATGGACATAAGATTAATAGAGTAAGCGTAAAGGAAGATATACATGCTTAGGTCGTATGACACGAGTTGTCATTGCCCTCAGGAGAGACCTGAGGATAGAGCTCCTTGGTAGGAGGATGAGTAGAGAGAGTTAGTCTTGGAGGTAGGAACCTCCATTAAAAGTATAGACCTAGCACATCCTTCGAGGATGCTGTTAACCCTAACCCTAAGTGAAGGTTAGAGAGAGGGATGATGTCATGGTTGATTGGGTGTTTGGTTGGACATGTCTTTGAATTGTCATACGAGCCATGAGAGGTTGGATGACCTAGCACCTCTGGCAACCCAATCTAGGAAAGGGTCGTGCATGTTTGAGCAAAAGATAGCTACTTCATGGATGAAGTTAGAGAAGAACCTATAGGCTTATGCAGGTAGGGTATAGCTTGCACCCAGAGTATGTCAGTGGATAGTAGTAGGTTGAAACCCTGGCCAGTATGCATGATGAATGGATTATGGGATGAGCATAAAGGGCTAGGTATAATCTTGAGCCAAACATGAGTTGAGCATAGGCTTCACCCACATAGGGGTATGCTTGTGAGATTGAGCCTTCATGGAGAGAGGACCTCTAGTAGTATGGCTGGATGTGGAGTTAGCTCTAGAGAGAGAAAGAAGGACCCTAGCACGGAGGATGGAAGCTTAAAACCCCGAAATTTGAGGAACGGTGGGGAATTCAGGATGATGCGACCTAAGTGGATGATAGTGGTTGCCTTATGCATGATCCCTGGAGGTTGATGATGTCTTGGTTGCCTTTAGAGGAATCAAACCCTAGAGAGAGGATGATGCTTCTGGTACCTATGTACCTATGGTATAAGTGATTACTTGCTGAGATGAGACAAAGAGTGCCTTAGACCCTGAGGAGGTTTAAGTAACCAGTTGTGAGGCTTTGAGAAGGACTTAACTTTGAGGTGCTACTTATATAAAAGGATCATGGAGGTACATGATATACCTTGAACATGCTTGATTCTTGGTTAAGAGATTGAGCATGCAGTTGGACACTCGAAGGTGAACCAAGGGTTCCTAGGCCTAAGAGGGGAAGTAGTGTATCTGATGCTCATGATGAGATTTGAGTCTCTATAGTTTCGAGCATGATACTCCTCACGTGTAGAAGTAAAGGAAAGGGTATTTTTGATGAACCCCTCACAACTAAGTTGATCTAATGTTTAGGAAAGAGAACAAGGACGACCCAACATGGTTTAATAGGTGGTTTGCTTGTGCTTTAGTAGTTGTTGGGTTAGGCATGCTCATGTGAAGGTAAACCCTAAGGACAGTTGTGACCTTGTTGTCAAGAGTTGTAGTTTCCTCCCATCCTGGGAGAGGGACCCTTTGGTAGGGTGTATACCAATTTTGCTGGTTTTGAGGTAACATAAAGAGGTTTCATAGAATCTTGAGAAGCTAATTGAAAAGTACATGGTATGAGAATGAACCTGTAGACCCATGGATAACCATCTCTAAGTGCATGCGGATGTGTTACCATGGAGGTAACCGGTATGGGGCCTAACCAAGGTAGGCAGGTTGCCATGACCCTTGTGAAAGGATGAAAGACAGCCCAAGAATGCAGAGAAAGATGATGAAGGATTGGGTAAGGTTTAATGTTGGACATGTACTATAATAGAATCCTAAGTCTGTCCTAGGGTCAGGTAGGGATAACACCGATGGAAGAGGGAGTTGCCTAATTACCTAGTTGCACATGACCATAGGGTTGGGAGGTAACAACTATCATTGTCTGAGGGTCATGGGTTAGGAGATTGATCACCTTCATGAACTCATGGGACCCAAAGGGCAGATGAGTAGGGCACTCTCTAGATGCATAAGGGAAGAGGGATGACCCCAAAAGTGTCAACACCCTATAGACCTAGAGGAGATGACCAAGGAATGTGTGTAAAACTCAGTAGGTTTGAGACTAGTTTTCCATGGAAGTAATTTTTGATATCATGATGTTTGTAGAGACATATGTGGCACATTTCAACTTAGATGTAAAGGTGTACTAGCAAGGTGGGATGTACCATTTCTATTCTTGGAACAGGAAGAACTCTGTATTTGGACTACAGCCAAATGATTATTTCCTCTTGTTATGGGAGTGCGAGATAGGACAGTACGCATGCCATACACCGAGGATAAAGATGATGGGAGTTGGAACATTGCTACAAGGTATGAGGATAGAGATGATAACATACCCTTGTGGAGCAAATGATACATGGATGGTTTACAAACATTAAGAGTATTATGGAGATCATCTTGTAGGGATGTGATACCATGAGCTATCTGGAATTTGCAAGATATGCAAGGTTGAGTTTGACCACCATGAAAAGGACCTCAGAGTTTCTTGATGAAGACAAACTTAGATATGAGATGATAAGTAGAATACATGGAGGTGTTTGTCTTCAACATTACCTAACACCTAAGGATAAGAAGTGGTAATGAATGCTTTGGTTGAGATATAGCTGCCTAGTTTAGCTGGAAGCTAGAAGAAGTTGAGGTTGTTTAGGCTAACCTTAAGAGGAGGAAAATAGATAAGTTTGGCTAACACCCAGTTGTATCAATAGCGGTTATTCAAGTAAATGATTGTTTGGTTAGCCAACCTAGTCTGTAATATAATGAAAGGATGGTTGTGGAACCTCAGATGTACTTCTTTGGAAAGGAAAGTGATGAAACCCAGATGAGAGTGGTTTAGGGATTCCGAGGTATCAAGCTTGAGGAATCATGACTTTTAGGAGATTATGGTTTTAAGATCACCAAAAAATCATGATACTACAAATATAGTAAGTGATAGTAGCACTTTGATTGCTTGATGTGAAGTTACATGTAGCATGTGGCCATGCAAGCCAAGGGTGAAGGACGGACACCAGTAACCCAGTACTTTGACATAGAGGATAAAGAGTCCCCAAGAGAGAATGGGAGTTCATCACTATGGATGTTGTGGTGAGTCTCCCCTAGACCAAGAAAGGTCAAGATGCAATATGGGTTATGGTGGATCACCTTACCTAGATGACATGAGGAAGGAAGAATGTTGTCTAGTTGAACTACATAAGAGAGAGAGATGGTTCAACTACACCATGATGCGAGTTCAAAAGTTATTGAGTAGGACCTAAATGTTCACTTCCATTAAGTGTAAGTAGATACATGAATAACTCGATGTTAGTACTGTTTATCACCCCTTACTAATGGTTAGTATGATGCAGACTAGATGGTCTGATGAGAGTATGTATGCTCATACAGGGTGATACATGAAGACAGTTCTTAAGATGTGATGTTAACCACCTTAGCCTTTATTAGGATGCAAGAAGGAGGTTGTGTCGGTCACCACTTCATTAAGATGATGTTGGTGAAGGAGGCCTCGTGAAGGTCAAAAAAGAACCACAGTGTATGCAGATGAAGTCGCTTTGATCATCCAATGGCTGAGAGAGATCCCAAAGACGACAAGAGTCGTGAGATGATGCAAAGCAGACTGACATGCAGTTCACTATAGGAAAGTATGTGAGGTGAAAATCCGACCCCTCTAAGCTACAACTGAGAAATCTGAGTCCCCGATATCTGGGTCCATTGGAGATGGATTGGTGGAGATGGTTAGGTTTAACCTTACCCCTCAGGATGACATGATGAATGATGTGTTCCATGAGTCCAATCTAGAGCACTATGTGAGGTACCCAAGCCATGTGCTGAGCCCTGAACCTATTCATCTTTTGAGAAGTTGAAATGTCCTGAGTCACCTATGAGGGTATGATATACCAAGGTAAGAAACAGATGGAAGAATATGAGATTATGAAGGTTCTTGGGAAGAACCATGGAAAGAGTGAAGCCACATGGGAGCCCTGATGGATGTATGAAAGGTTTATCTTGTTTGTTTGTTTGCTTGATGGAATTTTGAGGACAAAATTCTTATAAGAGGGGAAGGATGTTACAACCCCAACTTTTGGGTTCCTTTGGTGAGAAATGTAATTTTTCATATTAAAGAAATTGCAACAAATAATTATATAATTTTGAATAAATGAATTTTGTTTACAATAGCCTTGATGATTGTGTTGTGGGCTTTATTGGCTATTGGGCCCAATATCAAGGAAATTCAATTAATTAATGAATAATTGAATATTTGAGAAAAGAAAGAGGTAGAAACCTCTAGAAGGCAAAGAGATGTAATCCAAGGATGGATTTCGTGCCTCTTGGGTTCCTTGGGTTCCAAGGAGTCCAAAGTTGCAAAAAGAAAGCAATAAGAAAAGAAAAGATTAATTAAGTATTTCTTTATTAAGAAAGAAATTGAAAACAGTGATAAAATGTGGAGAATATACATATTGTTAAATCAACGGAGATGTCTGAGGAGCCTGCAGAGGCGACGGTGGGGGCGATTGTGGGAGCGTTGGCTTCATTGTCAAACCCTCCAGATCCAGGAGCCTCTAGGACGTGAATCCCTGCTGGTAGCATCTCAGTAGCGAATGAAGCTAAGTCATGGCTGGATCTATTCAAGGAGAGAAAGAGCAATGGACCAGTAAGCCTGAAGAAGACGAACATCCAAGTGACGGATGGAAAACTGATTTATCTGAAGGACATTACAGAGAGGAATCTTGATAGATGGAAGAGAACTACTGCGGGATATGTAGTCGGCTTAAAACCTCATTGGCCTGTGCTGGCTCGTCACCTAGCCCAAATTTGGAATGCAAAAGGCTCTATTAAAGTCTGGTCGAGAGGGTGTGGTTACTTCATAGTGTTATTCTCCAATGATGAGGACATGACGACAGCTATTGATGGAGGTCCCTGGTTCATCGCTAGGAGACCTTTAATCATTAAGAGATGGGAAAGAGGAGAACCTCTGGATAAAATGAAGTTAACTGAAGTTCTGATATGGCTGAAGATTTTCAACCTCCCACTGGAGCTCTGGGATACTGAGATGTTCAATAAGATTGGTCCGTTTCTTGGGGTTCCTCTACATCTGGATAGGTTTACCAGTGAATTTTTGAGGCCGGAGTATGCTAGATTGCAAGTATTGATCCCACTGGACTTCTCTTTTCGCAAAGATTTCCATATTGTTAGTGACGATGGGAAACTGGACACCATCTCATTCGAGTATGAATGGGAGCTGAGTAGGTGTTTGATATGTGGTCTCTTTGGCCACGAATCAACTCTCTATGGCTCTGTTCCGGGGGAGGGGAACACTCAAAGGAAGGTGGTTAATGGTCCTACTAAGAAGAAGACCTGGGTACCTAAAGCACCAGAGGCCAACAAAGGAGATGAGGGAGAAGTATTCATAGACACAGTTGAGACGATCCAAGAAGTGATTATGGAAGTGCCGAGTACCTCCTCTGTTCCTATTATTGAGCCAGTCAACATCATTCAAGCGAATATTGTCATTGAGAGTGTTGCGACACAAGCCAGAGGTGTTATTACTGGAGGAGAAAAAGTTAAGATGGTGGCCTCAGATTCTTTCACTCCAAATACATCCCCTAAAGCGGGCTGGGAAACAAAGGGCAGAAAATCAAAATCCCTCCTAGAATTGTTCCAAAGCCTTCTGTGAATAAGAGCATTCTGCCCTCTCTGAATAAGTTTTCTCTACTGTCAAATTTTAAAGAGAAGGATGATCCAATCAACTTACCTCCAAATGGTTAGTCCCTTTACGATAATGTCTTGGAATGTGAGGGGAGGGGCAAATAAGATCCCTCACATTCGGAAGGAGATTAGAGAGAGTAAAGTAGATATATACATTATCCTTGAATCTCGTATCAGTAAGAAGGAGTTAAATGTTTTTTTCAATATGATTTGGAATGGAGCTAATTACTTGGATAACTCTAATTTCCACTCGTATACTAGAATTATCATTCTTTGGATGGATCCCGATATTGTTATAGACAAAAAGATTAGCAGTGATCAGGTGCTTCATTGTGTTGTCAATAAACAAAACCTATCTTTCGAGCTTTTTGTTGTTTATGGGCTTAATGATGATGGGGATAGGGCAGGGCTTTGGAGATCTCTTGGCTCTATTTTTCTCCTTAATCCTATTAACTGGTGTATTTTGGGTGGCTTTAACACGGTAAGGCTGAGTCATGAAAGGTTGGGTAAGCATCCCCCTTCCAGTATAAGTATGTGTGAGTTTAATGAGGCTGTTAGATTGGATGGTCTGTTGGAGATCTTTCCCAAAGGTTAGTTCTTCACATGGGATAGCCGTAGAAAGAAAGGTAAAAGCACTTTATCCAAGATTGACCATATTTTTTGTAATGACAACTTTCTATCTAGCTTTCCCTTCTGTTGGGGTGAGGTTATCTCTTCTGTTGTTAGTGATCATAGGATCATTACTTTGAGATTTGATAGAGGGAAACATGGGTCTACTCCCTTCCATTTTATTAACTCATGGACTAATGACCCCTCCTATAGGAAGGTGGTTGAAGATGCTTGGAACAATACTATTTGTATAGGAACGCCCATGTTTAGAGTGTATAAAAAGCTCCATGCCGTGAAAGATGCTTTGAGGAAATGGAACAGAAACTGTGTGGGTAAATATCTTTCTATGGCTAAGGAGCTGGAAGCTCAGGTGAAGGAGTTGCAGTCTGATGTGGATGAAGATCCAGATAATGAAGAAAAACATAAATGATTAGCTGTTGTTAGAGATAAAGCTTTGAAAGCTATGAATGATGAAGAAAGTTTCCTCAAACAAAAAAGCTAGGTGTAATGGCTTAAGCTCAGAGATAGAAACTCTTCCTTTTTCAATGCATCTATTAAAACTCATAGGCTGAGGAAAAATATTACTGTGTTGAATGATCTGAATGGAAATTACATCTATGATTCAAATGTTATTAAAGATTCCATTAGAAGCTTCTATGATCATTTGTTTATGATGACTGGAAGCTGCCTAAAATCACTAATGCTCAATTTGATGATTTAAGAAGGACTGTTACTAGAGCAGAGACTGAAGACGTCATGAAAAAAATAAAATATGAGAAAGCTCCTGGACCGGATGGCTTTACGTTGTTTTCTTTAAGTCTGTTTGGGATTTTATTGGTGATGACATTACTAGAGCAGTCCAAATTTTTTTTAGCTCTGGGAAACTTCTTAAGGAATGCAATAGTACTATGATTACTCTCATCCCTAAGAAATTGGGATCTACTGATTTGAAGGATTTCTAGGCCTGTATCTCTATGTAATGTCATTTATAAAGTGATCACTAAGATCATGGAAAACAAGGTCAAGCTCATCTTGCTGACTATTGTTGATGACAATCAATTTGCTTTTATCCATGGTAGGAAAATTGGGAAGCTATTTTGTTGGCGAATGATATATTAAGCTCTTTCATGAATACCCGGAAAGTTATGTGCATTAAAGCTGATTTAGCTAAGGCCTATGACACTGTTCGAAGAGACTACATCCTTTTTCTTCTAGAAAGAATGGGTTTCCCTATCTGTTGGCTCAATTGGATTAATGAAACCTTTTCCACTGCTTCATTTAGAGTTTTGGTTAATGGTTCTCCTACTGATCAATTTGATGCTTCTAATGGGGTTCGTCAGGGGGACCCCCTAGCCCCCTTTTTGTATGTCATTGCCATGCAGGGTCTCTCCTCTATTATTAAAGCTGAACTTGATAAAGGAAGCTTTAGGCCTATGGGTGATACAGGTTCCACAACCATTTCTCATATTATCTTTGCAGATGACCTTCTGTTGTTCTCCAGAGTGGATGATAAGGATGCTTTGTGTCTCAAATCTATTTTGGAAACTTTTGGTAGGGTTTCAGGCCTTAAGTTGAATAATGAGAAAAGTCAGGGTTTCCTTAGTAAATTGGCAGAGGAAGGCAATATTTCTAATATCTTGGATATTAAGATTTGTTCGTTGCCCGTTAGATATCTTGGCCTTCCTCTTTTCACTAGAAGACTAACCAGATCCTTATGCAATCCTATTCTGGATAGAATCAAACTAAAGCTTGACTCTTGGAAAGCTCATTTTCTATCTCAAGCATGGAGGATTGAGTTGGTTGTTTTGACTCTTTTTACGTACAACATCTTCTGTACTGATGCCTTCCCTCTTCCTAAGTCAGTAGTTTATGATATTGAAAAATTATTCAGGGACTTCATTTGGAACGATTCGAAGGATAAGAAGCATATACATACAATTTCTTGGAAGCTTATATGTAAACCCAAATCTGAAGGGGGTCTTGGCATTAGGTCCATTGTGGATTGGTCAAATGGAGGGCTGCTTAAAAATCTATGGAGTGTTGCTTCAAAGAAGGATGGTCTTTGGATTAAATGGGTTCACGAAAAGTACATTAGAACTGAATCTGTTTGGACTATTGACGCCAAACCTAGTGCTTCTTGGGTTTGGAAGAAGATGCTCGATCAAAGAGTTACTCTTTTAAATCATATTAACTTTCATTTGGGGAATGGTGATTCCTTTCTGTTCTGGATGGATCCATGGGTTAATGATGGTGATAGACTTATTGACCTAGTGGATCACCAGGTAATGGTAAGAATGGGTAAAGGGAAATTCTGCAGAGTTTCTATCTGTATTGTTGATGGTGTTTGGTCGATCCCAAGCTTTAGGGGTTCAAATAATCTACTGGAGATCTTGAGAAAACAAGTGATCTCCCTTGATGTCAGTGATGCTATTCTATTTAGGGGAGGTAAAGAGTTCTTGCTGAAAGATGGTTGGAATATTTCAAGGGATAAATTACAACCTGTATGTTGGGCTAAGTGGGCTTGGTCTGAAAACATTCCAAGAAGATGGTCTGTGTTCTTGTGGAAGATGTTCCTTGGGAAATTTCCCACTATAGATTACTTGAAGAGAACTGGGTTTCATTTTGTTTCCAGATGTTTCCTTTGTGAGGAAGATGAAGAAACTACTGATCACTTGTTCTTTGATTGCCGGTTTACAAAGACTGTTTGGGAAAGTTTCTATTTGAAGCATCATCCCAGAGTTGACTTAATGTCTGACCTCTTGGGTCTGAGTAAAGAGGTAAAGGTTCAAGCTGCTTGCGTGGTCTATATGATTTGGTTGGAAAGGAATAGAAGGATCTTCAATGATGCACGTATGGAGGTGGACAAATTTTGGTCAAGATGTGATAAAGATAGTTACTTCTTACTTAGCTCTTCTGTAGACCCTTCTGTTTAGATAGATAGATAGTTGTAGTAATTGTACATCTTTCTTTCTTCCTTTTCTTGAGGGGTTGTGCTTTACAACCTCTCTTTCTTTCTTTCTCTTTTTCTCCTTTGGTGGTACACTCTGTATCTACCATTTTTTTCATCTAGTAAAGAAGGCACCCCACCCTATTTGCACCCAAAAAAAATGTGCAGAATAAGTGAAAAGAGGTATAATTGAGTTATACTTGGTGGATTTTCATATCCAAAGGATTTCTAATATTGAAAGGAATTCCAATAAGGAAAATAGAAGAGAGATAAAGAGAAATCGTTAAAAAGAGAATTAAAAAGGAAAAGAAATTGATTAATAAAATGGGAATATGAGAAATTGACTTTCAAAAGAAGATAAATGCAAATAGATTTTCCCCAATATGGGAATCCATGTCTTTGGGATTTCTTGAGGTCCAAGGGACCCAAAATAACAAGATAATAGCAAAGGGGAAAAAGATTACTAATTAATTTTGAATTAATTGATGGATAACTTGGGAGAGAAGGAAGGCTTCTCACCCATTGGCATTTGTTCCCCAAATTTCGTGGAAAGCTAGATAATGGCAAGACAAACATTCCCTTAAAATTGGAGTTAAAAAGGAGCAAGGGTTTGGGAGATACGAATTTCCTAAGAAATTGCTAAAAATTGGATTTATTCTAAAATAGGAAAATGATTTTCCTTTTAGTTTGGTCGCATGCAACTGAGACCATTGGATCTCAATCCAACGTTGGTCGTTCATCTCCTATGTCCCACGCGGACTGGGGCTTTGCAGGTTATAGGAAGAAACTTCCATCTCGGATTTCTTGCAATCCAAAGGATGTGCCAACTTGTTGATAGTCCCATTGGACTCGGGAGAGGAAAATGCGAAGTTTCATTCCTAATTTTATTAGGATTGGTCGTCGTTTTGAGAAATGCCTAACTCGGCAGGATCTTGCCCCGACCCTATATAAAGGGGAGGGTGATCGAAGACTCCAACATCTCTTTTTGCTAGTCCAACCTCTGCGGAAGGAAGCAAGGAGTGTTTTCGTGCGTTCAATTGCCCACTTCGCCCTGACCTTCGCTCCCATCACCGCCGCCAACCTTGCCGGAGTCCGGCGAGTAGGGAGAGATAGTGGCGAGCTCCGGGCGAGCAATTGGACCCCTGGACGACTTCGACGAAGGGAGACGAAGCTCCCTGTTTAGTTAAATCGTTCGCCGGAGGCCTATATCTGAGAGTCAACCCTTGAGTTGACCACCCAGACCTGATGTGCTCGACGCGAGGAAGAAGAAGAAGAAGACCCTGGCCTTTTACCAAATTGCCCCTCCGCGCCTCTTTTGCTGGTAAGGGCAGTCGTGTCCTTTGTTACTTTTAATCGCAATGTAAGGGGTGCGTGCATCTACGGCCGTTGGATCCTCATTGGATCCGCGGACCATGGATCGGGCGACCCTGGTTTTTCTAGAAAATAGCAAATAAACAATAAAAAGGGTTTTCTTGTTAAAAATCGTATCTTGAACTAGAAAACTCGGATGAGGGAAGTTAATACATGAAAAATGATCATAAAAATATGAGGAATGCGTTAAAAATGGTTTGGACATATAAATATGTATATTTTTGCAAAAGTGCATATTTTGATGGAAAAAGTGTTAATTTGTAATTAGAAAACCCTAATTGTTAACCAAAGATAGATTTAATCTTGCAAAGGAGTTAATTCGAGCATGGTTTACTAGATTGATGATTAAGATGGTTTTTAACCTGTTTTGATGATGGAATTACAAGGTTTAGGGTTTTTAACTCAATATGTCGATTAATATGTTTAGAAACCCTAAATTAGAGGAAAAGAAAATAATAGTGCTCATAATAAGAAATTAGGGTTTCCTGTTTCTAAAAGATGAAATTAGAATATTTTATGAGAGAAAGATGAAATAATTAGGGTTTGCAAGTGTTTTGGTAAAATTAGGGTTTAAAGTAGTAAAAATAGAGTGGAACCCTAATTATGCTCAAAACCCTAAAAAGGGAAAATAACCTAGGAAACAACTAGGATTAATGGATCAAGATGACATGATTAATGATAGAGAAATTGGATGCCTTTTTCAGGATCAACCTGTGTGCACTTGTTTGATTTCTTGATTGGTTAATTCTGCATTCAAGTTTGCTTAATAGGTATGTGGTTAATTATGAATAACCGCCTAAGTTTCCCGAGGTTTTTCCGGATGGTTAATCACATTGAATGCAAATTATCATTTTGGATGTTCATACTTGCAAATCATAAAGTCACTGTGATTATCACATTAATAATAGAAGTATGTATTCTAGCACCTACATGCCACCCTGATGGATGACGCCAAATGTCAGGCCCAGATGGGTAGACTAATGGACACCATGAGTGGTGACCCCAGGCACCAAGCTCGAGAATGAAAAAGTGGCCTATGATATTGAATGACTAGTGGGCACCATGAGTGGTGACCCCCAGGCACCAAGCTCGGGATTGAGAAGGTGGCCTTAAGTCATTGGCAAAAGAAACCCTAAGGTGGGTATGCCAGAGTTAGGGCAAAAGCGGTGGAGAATGTCATACTGAAAAGTGTAAATTGGCTTGTTAATTAACTTGATTGTAATAATTAGATTGTTAGCCATATTTGTAAGATTTTGGTTGTTCCCACATACCAGTATATTTCGATATACTGACCGACATTTTATTTGTCGGCGTTTTAGGAACAACAATTGAAAGAAGAAATAGTAAAGTGATACATTGTGGAAATAAGAAATAAAGTGCAAGGAGGATTAGATAGAATAATTCCAGCTCTGGATAGATAGATTTCCAAAGTTTTGAAAGGTAAGTAAAGTTTTAATTTTATACCAAATTCCTGTTAGTTAGTAGAATTTCATAATTATTATTGATTATTTGTCGAACCTTTGATCCTGTTAATTGAATAACGGATCTGACCTTCGGGTCTCCCTTAATTGGGGGTTACCGGGAGGCAGGGTCGTTACACAAGAGGAGTCTTAAAAGTAGTTCGATAGGCCCACAAGGCGTCATTTATTTTTATTGACCAATCCTTTCGGTTGCGGCCTACTATCTTTTCCAGGATAGCTTTGAGTTGACGGTTTGAAACCTCTACATGTTCGCTCATTTTTGGATCGTAGGGGGAAGCTACCTTGTGCGTTACACTATATTTTCTCAACAATGGTTTGAAGCTTCTTTCCAAAAAATGAGAACCTCGATCGGATATCACACTACGTGGGACTCCAAAATGGGGAAATATAATATCTTTGAACATTTTGATGATAGGTTTCGAATCGTTGGTGATGGTTGGTATGGCCTCTATCCATTTAGAGACATAATCCACTGCAACTAAAATATAGCAAAACCCATGAGAGGATGGGAATGGACCCATGTTGTCCACTCCCTAAATGTTGAAAATCTCAATTTCTTACCAAAGCTTGAGGGGAATCTCATCTCCTTTTGTAATGTTACTCGTCCTCTGGCATGCGTCACATGTTAAGACAAAGTTGTAGACATCTCTAGATATGGTTGGCCAAAAGAAGCCACATTGCAAAACCTTCGAAGCAGTTTTCTTAGAACTCATATGGCCTCCAACAGGGCCTGAGTGGCATTGCTCTAGAACAAGTTGAGCTTCTTCCTTGACGATACAATGTATGTAGAGACCATCAACACAAAGCTTGAAGAGGTATGTCTCATCCCAGTGATATTGCCTCACATCATTCATGATTTTCTTCAGTGCGTTGTCGGTGCATTCAAGATGGATGACACTAGCTGCAAGGTAGTTCACATAGTTTGAGTAACAAGGAGTAGCTTCTGAGACTTTCATGAGCTGGTCATCCGGAAGAGAGTCATTAATAGGGATCTTTTCAGTGTCCAAGGTGTGGATACGACTCAAGTGGTCTACCACAACATTCTCTATTCCTTTCTTATCTCTTATCTCCAGATCGAATTCTTACAAGAGGAGAATCCATCTGATCAGCCTGGGTTTTACATCTTTCTTTGCTATGAGATAATGAATTACAGCATGATCAGTGTAGACAATCACCTTCGAACCAAGTGGTAGGATCTAAACTTGTCAAATGCGTACACAACTGCTAAGAGTTCCTTCTCAGTAGTTACATAGTTCCTCTGAGCTTTGTCAAGGGTCTTAGATGCATAGTAGATGACATGATGTTTATTTTCTATATATTGGCCCAAAACTGTGCCAACTGTATAATCACTGGCATCATACATTGTTTCAAAAGGGTTCTCCCAATCTGGAGCACGTAAGGGCATGCTTGAGATTGTTGAAACTCTTGATGCATTCTTCATCAAAGTGGAAATCAACATCCTTTAGTAATAAGTTCGTCATCGACTTGGTTATCTTGGAGAAGTCATTTATGAACCTTCTATAAAAGCCTACATGATCGAGAAATGTGCGGACCTCTCTTACATTGGTTGGGATACTGAGTCTAGAAATCACTTCGATTTTTACTTTGTCAACTTCAATCCCTCGATTGTTGACCCTATGGCCGAGGACAATGCCTTCTTTCACCATGAAGTGACATTTCTCCCAATTAAGCACTAGATGTGCTTCTTCACATTGTTTGAGGATGAGGGAGAGGTTCTTCAGGCATGACTCATATGAATCCCCATATAAGAAAAAATCATCCATGAACATTTCCATAATAGTTTCTGTTAGACCAATGAATGTGGTTGCCATGCAATGTTGGAAGGTCGCAGGCGCACTGCAAAGGTCGAACGACATCCTTCTAAAGGTGTATGTTCCAAAGGGGCAAGTGAAAGTTTTCTTCTCTTGGTCATCTGGATGTATGTGTATTTGATAGAATCCATAGTAACCATCGAGATCGAAAAAATATTCCTGGTGAGCCAGCCTCTCTAAACTTGGCCAAGAAAAGGCATTAGAAAATGATCTTTGCGTGTTGCTTTGTTTAATTTCCTGTAATCAATACACATCCTCCAGTCAGTGACTGTTCGAGTGGGGATGAGTTCATTATTTTCATTTTGTATCACGGTGGTTCTACCTTTCTTTGAGATAACATGTACAGGACTCACCCATGGCAAGTCAAATATAGGATAGATGATTGTTGTAGTGACCAGTTTGATAACTTCAAGGCATACTACTTCTTTCATATTTGGATTAAGATTTTGTTGATGTTCGACGGTCGGCTTGTGGTTTTCCACCATGGGGATCTTGTGCATGCAAAGTTCTTGACTGACCCCGATGATATCACTCATCTTATAGCTGATAACTTTTCTTCTTTCCCTTAATTCTATCAGAAGTTTATCTTCTTGTTCAGACGTTAGATCAGAATATATGATAATTGGACAAACCTTGAGTTCATCCAGAAACACGTACTTTAGTCCCTCTGGTAGGGGCTTCATTTCAGGGGCCTATGGTTTCTCACATAGGTCTTGAGTTACATTTACAGCCTTGAGTTCCTCAAATTTAGCTTCAGGATCTTCTTCTGTAGCGTTGAGTTGGAGAACACAATTCTTTACTTGTTCGTCAATGGACTTATCACCAGTCGGGTTTGTTAGATCCACTTCTAAAGGATCTTTTCGTTCATAATACTCTTGTGTGAGGAGTGAAATTTTCTCTATGCAATCGATCAAATATACTTCTTCTTACATGCTTGGTCTTTGCATACTTTAAAAAACTTTGAACTCTGGTATTTCTTTACCTAGTCTGAGGAGTAAGGTTCCTGCTTCAACATCAATCAAAGCTCTTGTAGTGGCGAGGAATGCACGGCCAAAGATAATAGGGTATCTTGAGTCCTCTTTTATGTCCATGATGACAAAGTCGCATGGGACATAAGAGTCTTTGCCTACCTTGATTGGGACATCCTCAATGACTCCCAAAGGAAGAGTCATAGAATTGTCTGCAAGTTGTATGGTCATGCCAATTGGGAGAAGTTCTGCAAACCCTAGCCTCTTGCAAAGGCTAAGTGGCATGATAGAAATGGTAGAGCCAAGGTCGGCCAGTCCCTTCTTACATGAGGAGTCACTGATATGACATTAAAATCCAAAGGATCATGGGTCTTTCTGCTTATTAGGCATCTTGCTCTGAATAATATCGAAAGTAGTTGTTGCTAACTTGACTATCTCATATTCTTCGGTTATATATTTCCTTATGAGGAGAGACTTTAGGTACTTCGTCCAGGCTGGTATCTCAACCAACGCATCTAGAAAGGGTATATCAACATAAAGCTTCTTCATTGCTTCCTTGAACTTGTTGAAACATGTGTCAAGCTTTGTCTACTTTAGTCAAGCTGGGAATGGAGGATGAGGCTTGTACACTGGCACAGCTGGCTCAGGTGTGCCTTCCGCTTCTGCAATAATAGGTTCTTCAGAACTTGCTTTGTCTACCTTATCAGCGGTTGGTGGTTCTTTCAGTTGAGAGTCAGGTATTGCAGAGTCTTGGGCAGTCACAAAGTCATCATCGTCCGTAACTACCACAGGTGTCTTGATAGGAAGATCAGAATAATCTTTTCCAGATCGGGTGGTGATAGCTTTCAATTTCTTTGGATGCTTAGGATTGTTCTTTGGTTCGCCCGCAAAAGCTCTAGTAGGTAGCTTGAGGCTAGCTGAAAGTTGAGCTAGTTGGGATTCAATAGCCTTCTGTTGGGCTTGCTAATTTGCTATCATAGTCTATTATGATTGAAGCATCTTCTCAATGGTTGACAGTTTGTCATTAGAAGAGATGGGACCAGCTTGTTGCCCTTGTTTTTGATGTTGATAAGGGACCTGGTTAGGGTTCTGGAACTGAGAGTTGTTTTGATACTAGTTGTAGTTTCTATTTCGGAAGTTACCTCTAAAGTTCCCTTGATTCCTGAAATTTTGTTGTTGGTTATACGGGTATCCCGCCATACCTCATTTTTTATTATCTGAACCAAGTTGTTATGAGTTCTCTACTCCTGAAAGATGTCCATATTGAAAATCTGGATGGTTCATATTCTGATTCATATTATAATATCCTTGACCAGGGATAGTGTGGAAAACATTTAGATTTTTTCCTGACCATCGCCGCCTTGGGCACAAGCATTTCCTAGAACAACATCATAGAGAATATTACAGGCTAGAGTAGAATGACCAGTGCCTTTGCATGCTTCACAAAATAGTGAAGCTGACTTGACTTGTTCTTGTTGTCGAGGGGGCGAGTGCCTCCTTTCATTGGTGGCAAAAGATGATTCGAGATTGTCTTGCTTAGCAACTAGCAACTTTAGAGATTCGGTGATAGACTTGTACTCAGGAGTAGCTTCTTCCATAGCTACCTTCAACACTCCTTTCCCTACAGGTCTACCCTAGTTGCCTTGATTTTCAGCTCCAAGGCTGACAACCTTCCACACATTATCATAACCTTGACGCATGAAGTTTCCTCCAAATGAGGAGTCTAAAACCTTCTTGATATCATCATCCACACCCCTATAAAAGATTTCGATGAGCTGATTCTTAGGTATGCCATGGTGTGGACACTTGCATAAAAGCTCTTTGTATCTTTCCCATGCTTCTGTAAGGGTTTTGACAGGGACTTGAATGACTTGAGTTATCCGGCCCCTAATTTCATAGGTGAGAGGAGGATAGAATTTTTCCAAAAAAAACATTTTGAAGTTGTTCTCAGGTGGTGATGGGTTCACATTGTAAGGAGGTATACCAACTCATGGATCTATCAACAAGAGAATATTTGAAGAGACGGAGTCTGATGGCATCATCTGTGACTTCATTCTACTTTTTCATAGCACATAGGTCTATAAACCTTATAAGATGTTCTTGACTATCTTCTCCATGCTTAACATAGAAATGGCTATTTTGAAGCAGTGTAACCCAATGTGCCCTGATCTCAAAATTAGGAGCATTGATGGGAGGAGGTTGTACTAGGTGATGAACATCAGTAGCCTTAGGTATGGAGAACTCTCTAAGGTCCTTTTATAATATTGTTGCTTGATCTGCTTGGATTTCTTCTTGAACTGCAACTCGATCTTCTTGCATAATCCTATCTCTTTGCGCATTAAGGGTTTGAGCCACCCTTCGAACAATTTCCTCCTCTTGTGCCATCCTATCTTGTTCTCTCTGCTTTGACGATGAAAGGTCTGTTCTATCTCAGGGACAAAGCTAGCATCAAGGCTGAAACTGTTCGAGCAGTGCATATACTAGTCTTTGGGTGTACCTGGGATGAAAAGATCATTTAGGAGTTAGATGGACGGAGTAGAACCAGATTCAAGTGTATGATCAATAGTATCAAAACTAAAAGTAAAATCCTATATTAGTCTCAATAGAACTAGATTTAACTAGATGATTCCATTGTCCCCAACAACGGTGCCAGAATTTGACGTAGTTTTTACTACACTAACAAGTTCACACAGGGCTAAAATCCCTGAGTTTTTGCCAAAACCTTGTGCAATAATACCACTTGCAAGTAGACGGGTCTTATCATAGTATAGTTAAGGATCGAATCCTAAGGGACAATGTTTTTAAGAATCTCACTAGTCGGATCTAGTCCAAGTAAGACTAATATTTAGAACTAAGAGTTGATTGGGTTTAGTTAAACTAATGTAAGAAAAGTAAAGAGCATGATTAAAATAGAGTCTAGATTAATGATGGGAATCACTGGGGTGGAATCGGGTTTCACCACCACTACACATGAAAACATATCCAAAACACATCCATGCCAAAAAAAACTGTCCAACTAGAGTATCGAACCCTCCGTACGGAAGTTAGATTCATGTAAGCATCACCTATAGGCATCAGATGTCTCATCACCTGCAGATCACGCACTTACTACTCTGAACATATCTTTCAAAATTTCTCATCAAGGCATCAACCATGTTAAACGATATTAATAAACCTAAGTATTGAGGTTCTCGCAACAAACGGTTATAATAGATCATATAAGGCAGGTTGTCAATCCGTAAGCACGCATCAACGATTAACATGAGATGAAAAGTTATATACAAGCCATGGAATGCTTTAAGATGAACATGCAAGCATGGGCAGTTGGGCTAGTCCCTGCACCCCAGCAAAAAGGACTACTCACTCTTCATGATAAAAATAAGAAACATAAGAGAGAGGGAATATTGTGACATGGTCATGGTGAAGAAGGTGGTTGGAGCTCGGTGGAGAAATGGTCTTCTACACGATGTCAGGGAAGATCTGGAATGAGGAGGGAGAGAACACCAAGGTAGGTGAGGTAGATCTTCTCTCTCCTTCTTCCTTCTCTTCTCACACACTTGCTCACAGGAGAAGAAGGGGCAGGTGGCTGGTGGCGAAGTAGATCTATAGATCTGAAGTACCACCACTCTCATGGATAGAAGATAGATCTGGATGGAGCAGAGATGGAGGACAAGTAAGAACTCCACAAAGGTAGTTCTTGGAGGCTGAGATCGTCTTCCTGAGGGATGGGCACAGAGTGGCAGCCTCTCAGCGTTGTGGAAGAGATGCCTTGATAAGACAGGTGGAAGGCCTATTTATAGGTGCAGGCCATCGACTTAACTCCACTATCTATATACACAGCGGTCGCGGTCCTTCTTTGCTTGGCCGCAGTTGTGATGGTGTTATGCAGTTGCACTAGTGTGTTGTGGCCGCGGTGTGGTACAAATCACGGTCAGAGTTCTTCAGGTCGCGATCCACATGCAGTCGAGGTGTGTTGTGCGGTTGTGATGTCTCAGGTCGAGGTCCTCTTTGAGATCGCAGTCGTGATCCTTCTTTGAGATCGCAATCGCGGTCATCATGAATCAAACCCACCCCCACGGGGGGCTATTTCTGAGGGTTGAATCACCTGCGTTGATGAATCCTCTCACTGATGAGGATGCATTCTGATGAAGAAAATGATCATCGAAAAAGGGGTACAAATTATCAAAAGTTTTTGCATCCCACTAGTCAGTTAGTGTGACCACCGTCCCCCACACCTCCAATATTTGCGCACATAGCGTGATGTTCAATCCTACAATGGAGATGAATAGATTTGATCAAAACTCTAGATAATGATATGGAACTTGAGGAAAATTGTATATGAGCATATTCAAGGGGTGAATGTGAGTTTCAGTGCAAAACTGGGCCAAAAGTGACGACTAAAACTAAGATGAATATGCATTCATCAACTGCTTATCTCATAGCCATATTTCCCTACATTCTCCACCTATGTCAGAATGAAGTGCCTTAATACTTGTATCAAGTTGGTCATTTACTTCATTCATGAAATCCTTGAAATTTTCAAGAGTTTATCATTTATGTTTCATAAAGTAAACATAATTGTGCCTTTAAAATCTTTAGTAAAGGTAATGAATTATTGATACCCACCTCTAGCATTTGTTCTAAAAGGGCCTCATACATCAGTATGTATGAGTCCTAATAAATCACTTTCCCTCTCATTGTTAGCAGTGAAGGGAGCCTTTGTCATCTTGTCCAATAAACTAGACTCATATGTCTATATTGACTTAAAATAAAAAAAAGTCTAGATAACCATCCTTATGGAGTCTAGAGATGCAGTTTCGATTGATGTGTCATATATGAAAATGCCAAAAATATGTTTTGTTTGAGTTATTAAGTTTTAATCTTTCTATATTTACATTATAAATATTTGTTACATTATAAATATTTGTCTTTGGATCCAGCAAATAATGACCATATGATATTGGTGCACTCCCCTAAAAGATCTCATCTTTTGAAATAGAACATTGACCATTCTTTATATAAAATTCATATCCATCCATGTCCATACAAGATTTAGAAATAATATTTCTATTTATAGCATGTACAAAATAGTAGTTCTTTAATTCTATTGTAATCCCCCACGTAGAGATAAAATATAGGTTCCAACTATAGTGGCAGCAACTCTTGCTCCATTAGCAACACACAATTCGACCTCACCATTTCTTAAAGACTTACTTCTTTTTAGATC
This sequence comes from Alisma plantago-aquatica, assembly GCA_963693085.1. Lineage (NCBI taxonomy): Eukaryota > Viridiplantae > Streptophyta > Magnoliopsida > Alismatales > Alismataceae > Alisma > Alisma plantago-aquatica. The sequence goes on from OY856413.1 coordinate 1,098,399,094, forward strand.
TCACATATTCGACAATATGTGAGATCCACATTGAGTATCTAGTGTGCAAGATGAAGAAGTAGAAAAATTTATCTCAATAACGTATATATGTGAAGTGAAGATCACTATCCCCAGCTTCTTCTTAAGTCCCTTCAAGTGCAAACTACAAATTCCTCTAGAACTTTTCTTTCTCCTAATCTTGAGTGGTTAAGACTTGGACTTTTTCTTAGCCTCAGAACTCTTCTTCGACTTGCTTTCATCCTTGACTCCACATTGATGATCATCATCATGGATTTTTCCTTTTCATATGTTCTTTGGAATTTATTAACATGCCATAAAATTTTGTTGGTATGGCCATGTTATTCAAGTAATATTACTTGACACATTGTCTATATGATTCAGGAAATGATTGTATAATCATATTTGTGACCACTCTTGGATCAAAGGGTATCCCAATTTCTCTAGATGTTCCACATGTCCAATTGTAATGAGCACATGGGACTCTATTAGATCTCCATCTGTCATCTTGCACTCAAAGAGTGCCTTTGTGACATTATATCTTTCTTACTTTGCATGAATTTGATTCACATCCTTATCATGTGTGACCATCGCAAGAATCCCCATGTATTCATGTTCTTTATGCAAGCCATAGTTCATACAACATAGCATACAGTGCTTAATGTCCAAGGCATCATTGGCATGCTTCACAGTAAGCATCCCTTCATACCTTGGTGCATCAGAAGCAATTTGTATGGTACTGATGTATCAAGGACATAGAGCTTATGTTGATCATTGAGAAACCTTCTCAAAGTTCAAAACTAGACATGAAAATTGGTCTCATTTAGTTTTTCCCTCTTAGGAATTGATCGCAATGATGATATGTTACTGGACACCATTTGATTTTATAAGAAAATTTGCAATTTGTCAAAACACTTTTGTTTTGATTTGATTAAAATATAATTTGACAATGTTTAATTAGGCATTTACTTAATTATTCCTCCCATTATTTTATTCAAATTGATATCCCTCACATATCATTTTGAAAGATTATAGAATACAACCTTATAGTGAGCCCAGACCCAAAATAATTGAGTTATTACCCAGCCAACTCCAGCATCCATAAGAAATGATTAAGGTAGGCAACTTTTGCCAATTATATTTTATGCAATTCTTGGATAGATGTGTTGGGTTTTAGGGGAGACAGAGAAGGCAGCAGAAACAAAAAAAATTCTTCTCCTCGAACCCAGTATAAAGGAATCGTGTCAATGTCTATACAGTACGAAGGATGGTTTGTAGAGACATACCTTGTCCCGAGGCTTGCTCAGGGACATTACCTCACGGCTTGTGCGGTTTTCACCTTCGGTCTTGGATGGTGTCTGTGCAGCTCCTGGTCTCACCGGGACTGTCGGGATTGACAGTTGTCCTCCGAGCGGTAGAAATCACCCACCTCTACAGTAGTCCACACAGACCACCTGGAACTCTGATTGCCTTGTCACACAAGGTACCAGAAGGAGTCGTACCCTCCTGTCGGTGTACTAGTCACCGACACACTCTCCTGCAACCAGTTGCTTTTCTGTAGTTGTCTTTCCCTTACTGTGCCTCCCTTGTCGGGTAGCACTTGCTCGGGATCTCCTGGTTACCACAACCAGAGAGAATGACAACTTTACAGAGCAACTGGTATTCTGAGTTGTTGTACTTGAGAAGCCCACAATACCCCTATATATAGGAGGGTCATGGGATAGGGTTCTCTACCCCAGGCAATGTGGGATTAAAGAAGGAGTAGAAGGGTTCGAGATTTTCCACAAAACAGCCAACTACGCCAGCTGAATTGATCATTTCAAGCATGAACCGATCGGTTGGGGACCTGAGCCGATCGGTTCACACCTGAACTAATCAGTTGGGACACCTGATCCGATCGGTTCAAGCATGAGTCGATCGGTTCGTGGTCCTGATCAGTTCCCGATTGACTTTTCCTCTTTTTGTTTTGAATTGATCCAAATACCAATCCTTGTTCCAATCAAATTGGACAAGTGAAATGAAGAGAAATATCTTGACAATCTGACTTTCCCAACTCACTCGTTTGGACCAGTCGAGTCGATCCGTTCAACCCTTAAATCGGTCGGTTCAGCCTGTTCTAAGCTGATCGATTCATCACATGAGCTGATCGATTCACCAACCTGAGCTGATCGGTTCATCATATGAGCCGATCAGTTGGGAGTGCAAACTGTGCAAAATCAGTCAATTGCAGTTTCAATCAATCTGATACTCTAATCAATCGGTCCAACACCTTGAACACTTTGATATTGAGCTATCAATTGATTGAGTGTTTAATTGAACTATCTATGATATTGAGCTATCAATTGATTGAGTGTTTAATTGAACTACTAAATTCCTTTATTAATCAATCTAAACATCGTTTGTGGATAAATCCTCTTCTAGGTTAAATCATATGTGTGTGACCCTGTAGTCCCATTTCACATTGGCAATGAAAATCCATAACACTTATGACTTCACAAGAAAAGAGCAGTGCCTAGTCACACATCAATGCTACCCAAGTGAAAAGGAAACTTGGAGAACAACTTTCAATCCTACAATCTGTGAATGGTGTTACAGTGAATGTATAATTCCTTTGTCACTGATATCACAAATGAAGTCAAGGCATGGAACAGTCATCTTGTCAACATTCATTCACTTTCTTGATCTCAGAGTAGATTAGAGGAGATATGTATGACATCAATATCACATGTTGATTACCACATGTGTGTGCATGCCTATCTCAATCCTACTCATCAAGTGGCCATGGACATCAAACTCCCTCAGGAGGAACAAAGCCCATATATATCACTCACCCCTCAAAAGCCCCATGTGTCAAAGCCACCCAATCATCACCTTTATAACAACCCATGTTTCAGGACTGCATTTGATGATGTCAAAGTGTACCCAACGACATGTGTTGAGTGTAGTGATTTCAGGTCAAAGAATCACACTCACCACCATCACTGTGAGAACTGACTGTGACTACCATGTCATGGTTCCATGTGTCAAACTCATGGTGGCTCTGTTCGGTACACTTGTTCTCTAACAAGTACCTATGTGTTTGGTTTGATATCTCCATATCATGAAAAATGAGATTCTGTCATCAACCAACACCACAATCTAGTCTTGTGTGTCATTTCTGTCTATTTACCTTCCACAATGACATCCGACTAGGGACATGATAAGAATGTACAAACTCTTAGCATCTGTATAATCTCATCGTTCAGGTCCTCAACCTGAAAGCATACGTCATTGAGTATTGTCATTCTCTAGACATTTAATTTGTTCTATCATTATCTCATATGACTGAAGTAGAAAGAATTGGAAGCTTGCCTTTGATGTTTATCAAATCAATCTTAATGTATCCCACCAATCATCCCATGATTGACTCTCAGGGCATACATACCAACAGACTCCCACTTGCACTGCGAGCCAATCACCCTTGAATCATTATTCTTAGTGTTCTTCAAACATGTCCCACATGTTACTATGCTCTAGTGCTTACGCAGTGAGTTATGGCAACACCTTGCCAAATCGGTATTAACTACATGTCTCTCATCTCTTCACTATATGTCACACATATGAGATGGAGTTGTCGTAATATGTGATCTAGTATTCCTTTGCTAACCTTTAGCCACATTGCATGACTAAGCGCTCCTAACTTGTCATCAATGACCAAAATAACTATAAGTTCATCTCTATGAACTCCCAGATCCATATAGTATCCACTAATGTTCTCGAACACACGAATACTCGGTTTTTCCTTTTAAATGGCTTTATTGGAACATTTCCATTTATCAACAAACATTCACTTTTATATATCCCATATATATTTTGTGATTAATCTTTTGTCCTTTTCAGAAGTTTGCATCAGTGTAACTCTTTACAGTGAACCATTCCTTATTTCCATAGAACTAGTACTTCTCAAGTACTTATCAAGTTCTTATGGTATTCCAGTAACCCTTACTGGAACTAGACAAACATCCACTCGTCATGCCCCACATACGAGTTATCATGATGAGCATATCATATTTTCATGTCCTACATACAAGATGATAAATGCATTTTGTTCTTTCCATGTCCATACATGCAAGATGATGGTATGATTACATACATGATAGATCCATATCCATTCTTCATAAGAATTGGACACTTGGCCTTGGGATACTAACTCCATGTAACATGGACAAGTTTTCTCCCACTGAATCTATGCACACTAAACCCTTCAGTATAGATTGCCAATGTATGCTTTCTCTTTTCAGGTCAAGAGGTTTTCGAGAACTATCTATATAGATCTCTATTCCTATTACATAGGAAATGTCTCTATCTTCCCTAAAGATAATTTCCACTTTGGATTTCCATTCTAGAAAATTTCCATTTCACATCAATATGTGGCATGTGAATATGCTCCCACTGAATCACAAATCCCTTCTTTATCTTTGACATATCAGTCAAACCCTTTGACTATATTATCAAAGTAAAGATCACAATTCTGATTTGCTTGTACTCAATCAATCACATTGATTAGTCCATTGTAACTTATAGACTTCATTTGAATTAATGGATTCATAAACCTTATAGGTTGTGTCACATACACATACTTGTTTTTATTCCTCATAGGCATGCGGTTTTAGTATTCGTATGCCAAATTTCTTAGTCATTAAGTTGCAATCAACAAGAATCATCCTTCTCAAAATGTTATCCATGTGTCTTAATGCTTGAGACTCATTCACACTTATGGATTTCATCCCAATGTGTGCTACCATCAAGGTCATACCTTATGGTTCTCATGGAAGTCATTTAGGATGCAATGGTCATAAATCATAACTCAAAATCCGGTTCCTCATATTCATCTACATAGTTGACTCATCACATGACCAACTCATCACATACATAATCGAGGTGTATCTGTCAAGGGTATAAGAACTCACAACACTTTGTGATTCTTAACATCCTTTATTAGTATAGGGTATTCTTTATTTAAGAAGAACTTAGTTATTTGATAATCATCCTCTAACTCCTTAGAGTATGACTCCTTCTTGATTTATACATCACCATGCCTTAACCATGAGTTCACTATGATACACTATCCTAATCACTCATAAGGTTCTCAAACATTTGGTTCAAGTATTTCATTCATTGATCTCATCAATAATTAACACTTTACCAAATTCGTACTTCATCTATGATTTTCTTGAACACTTCAAGATATTCATATTGGTATTTATCTAAACACCATTTGAAGCATTAGCGTTAACTCCAATAGGTATGCTAATACATCACATGTATTATTCCTAATAGGATAATCATTCTTCCACTACCTAAGTGAATATTGATTAATCATGTCCATGAGATTCATGTCTCTTACTGGTTTTCTAACCAAAAGAGTCTAGATTTATCCATCATATGGAAACTAGAAATGAATTTTTCATGATTTATGCTAATTTGATTGTTTGAGTTATCAATAACTTTTAGGTATCATTTTATCTTATGCATACCAAGTACCACAAGATAAGCAAGGCATTACCACAAAGACTAAAACATCAACTTTATTAATAGCCATCATTGTCATACAATATGCAAAAATTAAGGTGTTTCTATCCATTGGCAAATATGAAATAGTAGTTCATAACTCTATGACATGCCTTCAAGGCTGAAAATAAACTAAAGTAATCCTATCTATGGCGGCAACACTTGCCCCATTTATTGGGTGCTTTACACTTTATATCTTGGTGTCATATACCTCAAAAAGTGTTACAAGTTTATTTCATGACACCTTTAGGTGGAGACGTCTGTCGCCTCCTTCTTCTTTAGCTCTTCTAGATAGAGTGGAAAATTCCTTTTCCAATGTCCTGGCTTTTGAAAATGGTGGCAATTGCCTCTCTTGGTCACACCTCCCTTGGCCTTGAGAGTTGAAGACAACTTAGGTTGCTGGCTAGCATCAGAACTTTTCTTAGCCTTGCCCTTGCCCTTGCGCTTGGACTTAACTTTCTTGTTGTTGATCATCATCATAGACTTAGGGTTGTCCTTCTTCATTTGTACCTCGGCTGCCCTCAACATGCCCAACAACTCTGTCAACGGCTTGTCAAAGTTGTTCATGTTGTAGTTCATCACAAACTAATTGTAGGATTCTGGCAACGATTGCAGTATCACGTCAGTAGCCAACTCTTGGCTCAGGGGAAATCCCAGTCTTGTCATGTTCTCTACATACCCAATCATTTTGAGCGTGTGAGGACCAACTGGATATCCTTCTGTCATGACGCACTTGAACATCGCTCTAGAGACATCATATCTCTCTTGCCATGCTTGATCTTCATACATGTTCTTGAGATGCCGAATCATCTCAATGACACCAATGTTCTCATGTTATCTCTGTAACTAGTGGTTCATGGAGCACAACATCAAGCACTTTGCATCAATGGCATCTTCAGAATGCTTCTTATAAGCATCCCTTTCTACCTTTGGTGCGGTAGGAGCAAGTTCACCTGGAGCTGGAGTATTCAGGACATAGAGCGTTCACTCTTGAGTGAGAACAATTCTCAATGTCCTAAACCAGCCATGGAAGTTAGTCCCATTCATCTTGTCCTTTTCAAGGACCAATCACAACGAAAAGTGATTTTTGTTTGTTGTCATTTGTACTACAAAAGGAAATATATGCAATTTAGTCCAAAATTCAATTTTGACATATTTGATTGATTTGAAAGGTTGATGATATAATTAGGACTTTAATTAATTATCACTCCCACTATTTTTGTTCAAATTGACAACCCTCACTGTCAATTCAGAAGATTACAGTGTATAATCTTCTAGTGGGTCCAAGATCCATATTTCATCCAATCATGAGTCAGCTTTGGATGATCGCCCATAATATAGATTATTTAGGTAGGCAACACTTGCCAATTGCATCCTATGCAACTCTCGGATGGATGAAATATGCAACTCCTTGCCATTCATCCAATGCCTCTAGGCTTAGACGCTCTAAGAGTCACCAGTTAAGTCTAACACAAAAGCTGACACGGTAAACTTGCATCCTGCTTTGGTAGATCCTACATATCTATCCTTCACACTTCTGCAAGATGGACGGTGCACCACACTTTGGCATAACCTACGCTTGGTCGATCGAGTTTTTCATGTGTGTCACTAATGGAAGGCATATAAGACTTAATATTTAATGAGGGATTTGGTTTTTATAGGTACATATACATATCCAATCACCACAATATATATTACATATCATATACATGCTATATCCCACAAAAAACATGTGAAATGATAAAAGCGATGATTATGGCCATCCTAATATGATTCCTCGAGCCAAGATGAATCACGGTCATCTAGGTCCACATCACATGCAAACTGTACAAGATGAACTATGTGCTTTTCCGTTCAGGGTTTGATCAACTCATTTCCATGATTGATCGGCTCGCCATTAGGCCAGTTGGTTGGGTGCCACCAGCCGATCGACTGGCGCCTCCAACTGATCGATTCACTGGTCGTCATGCATCTCCTCTGGTCGCCATCCACTCCTCTCGCTCCTTAAGACAGTCGTCTGGATCGCCAACCGATCAGTTCACACCTTGAAATGATCATCTCAGTTGTTGTCAGATTGTCCTCCGTTCTTTGACATAACAGGAAATATAAAAAGATCTATCATATTTACATTTAAATTAGGAAACCCCGAGTTACATTCAGGGAGAGCAAAGGTAGGAAAGAAATCTCGAGTTATCTCGAGTTACACCAGGAATAAGGGATATAGAATCACTGTGTAGACCGAGATGCAAGCAACCACATTCAACCAAGAATAGATACATAGTGTTTATTGGCCATAACCATGCTATACATCCACACAAAAACTCATTTAAGGGCAACGCGTATTGAGTGCATTCATATTACATATCATATATGAATATTGGGATTTGTGGTTTTAGGATTGGACATGCATAAAGCCAATTTTATTCGCATCGTATACAATAATTAAAGGTGACAAACCAAAATCGATCATATCGCTAATCCTAAAGTATAGAGCAGTTGACGTGGTGTTGATACCACTGTTGGGTTTTAGGGGAGACAGAAAAGGTAGCAAAAATTAAAAAAAAAATCTTCTCCCCGAACCCAGTATAAAGGAATCACGTCAACGTCTATACAGTAGGAATGATGGTTTGTAGAGACATACCTTGTCCCAAGGCTTGCTCAGCGACATTACCTCACGGCTTGCACGGTCTTCACATCCAGTCTTGGATGGTGTCTGTGCAGCTCCTGGTCTCACGGGGACTGTCGGGATTGACAGTTGTCCTCCGAGCCGCAAAAATCTCCTGCCTCTATAGTAGTCCACACGGACCACCTAGAACTTCGATCGCCTTGTCGCACAAGGCACCAGAAGGAGTCATACCCTCATGTCAGCGTACTAGTCATCGATACACTCTCCTACAATCAGTTGCTTTTCTGTAGTTGTCTTTCCCTTGTTGTGCCTCCCTTGTCAGGTAGCACTTTCTCGGGCTCTCTTGGTTACCACAACCAGAGAGAACGAAAACTTTGTAGAGCAACTGGTGTTCTGAGTTGTTGTGCTTGAGAAGCCCCCAGTACCCCTATATATATAGGAGGGTCATGGGACAAGGTTCTCTACCCCGGGCAATGCATGATTAAAGCAGGTGTAGAAGGGCTCGAGATTTTCCACAAAACAACCAACTACACCAGCTGAACCGATGGGTTGGGGACCTGAGCTGATCAGTTCACACCTGAACTGATCAGTTGGGACACCTAAGCCAATCGGTTCAAGCATGAGCTGATCGGTTCGTGGTCCTGATCAGTTCCTGATTGACTTTTCCTCTTTTTGTTTCAAATTGATCCAAATACCAATCCTTGTTCCAATCAAATTGGACAAGTGAAACGAAGAGAAATATCTTGCCAGCTTGACATTCCCAACTCGCTCATTTGGACCAGTCGAGCTGATTGGTTCAACCCTTGAACCGGTTGGTTTAGCCTGTCCTGAGCCGATCGGTTCATCACATGAGCTGATCGGTTCACCAACCTGAGCTGATCAGTTGGGAGTGCAGACTGTGTAAAATCAGTCAATTGTAGTTTCAGTCAATCTGATACTCCAATCAATCGGTCCAACACCTTGAACACTATGATATTGAGCTATCAATTGATTGAGTGTTTAATTGAACTACTAAACTCCTTTAGTAATCAATCTAAACATCGTTTATAGATAAACTCCTCTTCCAGGTTAAATCCTATGTGTGTGACCTTGCAGGCCCATTTCACGTTGGAAATGAAAATCCATAACACTTATGAATTCACAAGCAAAGAGCGGTGCCTAGTCGCACATCAGTGCTACCCAAGTGAAAAGGAAAGTTGGAGAACAACTTTCAATCCTACAATCCATGAATGGTGTTACAATGAATGTATAATTCCTTTGTCACTGATATCCCAAATGAAATCAAGGCATGGAACAGTCATCCTGTCAACATTCATTCACTTTCTTAATCTCAGAGTAGATTGGAGGAGATATGTATGACATCAATATCACATATTGATTCACACATGCGTGTGCACACCTATCTCAATCCTACTCATCAAGTGGCCATGGACATCAAACTCCCTCAGGAGGGACAAATCCCATATCTATCACTTACCCCTCAAAAGCCCCATGTGTCAAAGCCACCCAATCATCACCTTTATAACAACCCATGTTTTAGGATTGTGTTTGATGATGTCAAAGTGTACCCAATGACATGTGTTGAGTGTAGTGATTTCAGGTCAAAGAATCACACTCACCACCATCACTGTGAGAACTGACTGTGACTACCATGTCATGGTTCCATGTGTCAAACTCACAGTGGGTTTGTCCGATACGCTTGTTCTCTAACAAGTACCTATGGGTTTGGTTTGATATCTCCATATCATGACTAACGAGATTCTTTCATCAACCAACACCACAATCTATTCTTGTGTGTCATTGTTGTCTATTTACCTTCCACAATGACATCCGACTAGGGACATGATAAGAATGTACAAACTATTAGCATCTGTATGATCTCATCGTTCAGGTCCTCAACTTGAAAGCATACGTCATTGAGTATTGTCATTCTCTAGACATTCAATCTGTTCTATCATTATCTCATATGACTGAACCAGAAAGAATTGGAAGCTTGCCTTTGATGTTTATCAAATCAATCTTAATATATCCCACCGATCATCCCATGATTGGCTCTCATGGCATATATACCAACAAGATGGTATGCACAACTCTTTTCCATAGACATATACATGTTTCTAGGTGCTTAGTCTAATTAAGATCATCGAGTTAAGTCTGACCCAAAATCCAACACTATAGTAATGCACCCTGCTTGGTAGGCCCACATAACTATTATCACACTTCCAAGAGATTGACTGTGCACCATGCTTGATGTGCTCACACTTAGTCGACCAAGCTTTCCATGTCTGTTTCTTATGGAAAGCATCTAGAACTTAATATTTGATTGAGATATTTTATATTTATATATATACATATCCAATCACCACATACTTATATGTATCGTATACATAATATATCTCACAAGTGAAAAAATTCAATTATAAACACAACTGATGGTTATGGCCATATTATTGTAATTTTTTGGAGCTACAAGGAATTACTACCACCGAAGACCCACATCATATGTATCAACATGTTGTTGATGAAGATCTACGTTGATACCAGTCCAAGTCGATCAGTTCAACTCTTGAACCGATTGATTGGCCTACTTGTCCGTCGGTTGGTCAATCTGATGCATCATATGGTTTACAGTTCAAATGACATATGGACACCTCAAATTGTTTGGTTGGGCCACCAGCCGATTTGTCGGCTCCTCTTGTTTTCTAGCCTCCTTGGTCCCCCAACCAGTTGGTATGTCTTCTTGAAATGGACGGTTGGTATGGTCTTGACATCTTCTTTTCCATAATAGGAATTAAAACTATGATAATCCTATCTAACATATTACATGTAATATGGTTACCTCAATTTACATTTGAGGGGGTCATATAAAGCAAAATTTAATATAATATGGTTACCTCAAGTTACATTTGAGGGGATCATATAAAGTAAAAGTTAATACTTTCACATATAGAAAGGATATGGAGGCTCGGTATGCAAATTGAGATATAAATAGGAACAACAACCATCAACCAAGCACACAGATCTAGGGTAATCATCCATAACCATGCTAGCATCTAACGTTAAAACCAATTTTAGGGCGACATGTATAAGATGCATATATATAATATCATATATATAGGGATACTTATGTGGTTTTTAATTGGATATGCAGATTAATCATTCAAGATTTTTAACATCTTTTTATAAAACAAAATTTTCTAATTTACCATCTATTCTTAATAAAAATTTATTATTTAAAATATCACCTTAAAATTTTGTAATAGTATTTAATAAATTGATCCACAATAACGGGGTCAATTCTTTATTTGCTACTCTATGTGCTTTCCTATTATTCCTTGGTGCAGTTGCTAAATCCGCACAATTCCCCCTTCATGTATGGTTACCCAAGGACTATAGCAAAGATTTCTTTTTTGATACTAGAATAATTCTTTCTAGTTTAATTCCATAATCTTGTGGTGTATCATACTAGTTGTTTTTTATTATCAAGTTTTTGCTTAATGATTCCTCCATATCCTATATTTGATGCATCTATTTCTACTATTCTATAGGCCTTTGGGTCAAGGATGCTTAAGAATGGAAACTTTTGAACTTTTGGTTCTATTCTTTGAACAACCTTGGTGTGATCTATTGTACAACTTGGTGGAACTTTTTCAAGTATGTCTGTAAGGAGCTTTCTATCTAGTGCAATGTTTTCATGGAAATTAGATATATAGTTTAAGCATCCTAAAAATCTTTAAAGTTGTTTATTCTCTAATATTTCATTTGGGAATTTATTGTAAAAATCTATAGCTCTTACTATAGTTGATACAATTCCTTTTTCTATTTTGTACCCTAGAAACTGAATACTTCTTTGAAATAATTTCATCTTTTTAGCAAATACTACCAGCGCATTATGTTTTACTACTTGAAATAATATGTTTAGATGTTTCTAATGTTGGTCACAGTCTTTAGAGAAAATAAGTAATATTTCATTTAGATTCCTTTTTCTAAATGTGTGTGTGTACAAAAAAGAGCCTATGCTTATAAGGTAATATCAACAACTAAAATATCATTTTTTTAGGATTGTGTTTATCAACAACTGAATAATGTTTATTCTCTAATATTTCATTTAGATTCCTTTTTCTATTTAGATTGGTTGGGCCACCAGCTGATTCGTCGGCTCCTCTTGTTTTCTAGCCTCCTTGGTCCCCCAACCAGTTGGTATGTCTTCTTGAAATGGACGGTTGGTATGGTCTTGACATCTTCTTTTCCATAATAGGAATTAAAACTATGATAATCCTATCTAACATATTACATGTAATATGGTTAACTCAATTTACATTTGAGGGGGTCATATAAAGCAAAATTTAATATAATATGGTTACCTCAAGTTACATTTGAGGGGATCATATAAAGTAAAAGTTAATACTTTCACATATAGAAAGGATATGGAGGCTCGGTATGCAAATTGAGATATAAATAGGAACAACAACCATCAACCAAGCACACAGATCTAGGGTAATCATCCATAACCATGCTAGCATCTAACGTTAAAACCAATTTTAGGGCGACATGTATAAGATGCATATATATAATATCATATATATAGGGATACTTATGTGGTTTTTAATTGGATATGCAGATTAATCATTCAAGATTTTTAACATCTTTTTATAAAACAAAATTTTCTAATTTACCATCTATTCTTAATAAAAATTTATTATTTAAAATATCACCTTAAAATTTTGTAATAGTATTTAATAAATTGATCCACAATAACGGGGTCAATTCTTTATTTGCTACTCTATGTGCTTTCCTATTATTCCTTGGTGCAGTTGCTAAATCCGCACAATTCCCCCTTCATGTATGGTTACCCAAGGACTATAGCAAAGATTTCTTTTTTGATACTAGAATAATTCTTTCTAGTTTAATTCCATAATCTTGTGGTGTATCATACTAGTTGTTCTTTATTATCAAGTTTTTGCTTAATGATTCCTCCATATCCTATATTTGATGCATCTATTTCTACTATTCTATAGGCCTTTGGGTCAAGGATGCTTAAGAATGGAAACTTTTGAACTTTTGGTTCTATTCTTTGAACAACCTTGGTGTGATCTATTGTACAACTTGGTGGAACTTTTTCAAGTATGTCTGTAAGGAGCTTTCTATCTAGTGCAATGTTTTCATGGAAATTAGATATATAGTTTAAGCATCCTAAAAATCTTTAAAGTTGTTTATTCTCTAATATTTCATTTGGGAATTTATTGTAAAAATCTATAGCTCTTACTATAGTTGATACAATTCCTTTTTCTATTTTGTACCCTAGAAACTGAATACTTCTTTGAAATAATTTCATCTTTTTAGCAAATACTACCAGCGCATTATGTTTTACTACTTGAAAGAATATGTTTAGATGTTTCTAATGTTGGTCACAGTCTTTAGAGAAAATAAGTAATATTTCATTTAGATTCCTTTTTCTAAATGTGTGTGCATTATCATTTCTATTTAGATTAGCATTTTTTTGTATAGGCTCTTTTTTGTACACACACACATTTAGAAAAAGGAATCTAAATGAAATATTACTTATTTTCTCTAAAGACTGTGACCAACATTAGAAACATCTAAACATATTCTTTCAAGTAGTAAAACATAATGCGCTGGTAGTATTTGCTAACAATGAGCCTAAAATATCATTTTTTGTACACACACATTTAGAAAATAAGTAATATTACCTATCAACAACTGAATAATGTTTATTCTCTAATATTTCATTTAGATTCCTTTTTCTATTTAGATTAGCATTATCTCCATTTTCATTTACTAGAATAGGTAATATTTTCATCAAAAATGGTGTCCCTATGCTTATATCATCAGTTATGTTTTTGGAGAGCATGAAAGTTGTTTTAGTACACGTGTCTTTGACACAACAAGTACTTCAAGAATTCTATAGTTGATTTTTTAATTGTCATTTGTGTATCAATTAACATTATGTCATTTTTTCAAAATATTTGGTTGGTATTAGACCTTGTCTAATGTAGTTTATGTCTGCTCCAGAATCAAATAATGATGTTTTCTTGATAGTGAAATTAGGGTTAATTTTAATTACGACATCTCCTTTCCATTTTCTTTTTATTTTTGGATGCTATTTAGGGATTTGTTTTTGGGTTTATCTTGAATGTTATTATCTTGACTTACAAGATTTTCATAAGTCTTTTTAGTTTCTTTTAAATTTTTTATTTCTCTTTTAATTATGTTTTGTTCTCTTTTACAGTCTATTTGAGTGGGTTTTTTTTCCAGTTTTGGTAGTATCATATGAAATATTTTTTTGGACTTACTTTAGAGTTGATTTGTTTTTTATTTATTCTGATATATTTTGAAAATTGTTATAGTTTTTCTTGATCATTTTTTATAGAATTAATAGTTTCAAGAATAAATTATTGTTTTGTACTTAAAACTTTTACATAATGATTTCCACTTTCTCAAGATTTCATTTTACGGGGATTATTTACTTTATCAAGCATGACTTTATTATTGTGAGAATGAGTGATTTTATCCTTTATAAGTGAATTAGTCTTATCTATAGTATTTTGGGCTAATAGATTCTCCGGGAACATTCCACAATCAATGGTCTTATTTTATCATTAGACTTATTAGGTGTATATAATAATTTTCATACCATTCAAATAAATATATATTTTCTCCGTGATGCTGCATTTGTGAATACTATTTTTCCCTTATCCATGCTCTTTCTATTTTATCAAAGTTTTCACAAGATTGTTTTGCTTTGGATTTTTTTTATCTGATAGAAAATCTTCTCTTAGTTTTTCTTTGTCAATGATGAAGTTTTTTTTTTATTTTCTATTGACTGACTTCCTTTTGTAGGTGTATCAATATTTTTATTGACAACTTTTAGTGTGTTAAGCATCTTATTTGACATATTTGAATTAATATATAGTCCTTAATAACTTTGTGAAGAAACTTTTGAAACTAAAGGGATCTAAAGCTTATATCAAATTTCAAGAACAATGTGGCTTGATATAAATAAGGATTTTATAGAGGAATCATATTCTTCATCCACTAAGATGATTCCTAGTGGTATATTAATAGTATTATGACAAGGAGGTCTTAGACCTATGTATTTCTTAAAGAAGAAAGAACATTATAAATTCAAAAAGGTTTCTATGTGAGAGGCATGAATCTTCAACCAAGGGATTACTAAGTGGCGTGTAAACAGTTAAACCTAGCCCTACAAAACCCTAAATGCCTACCACCACCAAAGCAGGTGCAATGGGCTACTATTGAGACAATGAGGTATCAGACCTTAGAATTCCCAAGAAAGTAGATCTCGAACCCTCACCTCTTCAGAAAGAGAGAGACACAAGTATATCCCAACCACCCCTGACTTGTCTCTGATACCATTTGGGAGTGGAAGCTAGGATTTTGGTGGTTGGTTGTTAGAGAATTGGGGGAGTGTGGTGTTGGAGTATTGGTGGAGTTTCAGAATGATTTGTGGCATAGGAAGGGCTGATTTGTATTTTCGATAACTGAGACGAATGATAGTGCTGGAAGGCCTAATTTCCATTTAGATAGAAGTGAGTGATTACAGGTGGATTAGGTTTTGTGATAAAGGTTTAATATGTGTATAATCTTATTAGGATAAAAGGATAATGCTTACGTAAAATTAATTAATTAATGGGAGAGAACTTACAAATGGCACTGACTTTTGGTGAAGAGGAGTGCATCGTTGATCTCACCGAGCGAGCGTCAGTATGTTGCTGAAGCACACCAATCTCCTTACTTTTAATCAAAGAAATAATCTTTTAGTATGATTCAAAATGGGAAGAACACACACACCCAATTGATCAAAACACAAATGGAAATTTTTATTGGATAATGGAAGGGTTACACTCTGAATTATATGAGGAAACTAAATACACATGATTATATGGATTAAGTTATAGTACATGAAAGGTGGAGGAAGGATGGGAACACTTAGAAATTCTCTAAGTAGAAAGAATTTCAAACTAGCACTACTCTTACTACTAGAATTAAGTACAATAACCCATCAGGAGCTCTTTGGTTAGAAGAGTGTTGTAGCTCTTGCAACTCTTCTTCAACTTCTTTGCCCTTTATAGGCATTTTGGATGGAGTCGATGAAGTTTCTCAACTTGCCACTTGTTTCTTCAATTTGTGTCTTTGACAAGTATTTCTTGTTGATGAATTATCCAGAATTTTTTGTGTTTGCCACTTGTTCTTTTATCTTCATGACTTTTGACAGATGTCCTTGTCTTCCTTTTGAATATGCCACTTGTGCTTTTCAACTTTGAGTTTTGAACAATGTATTTTATCTTATTGTATAGGAAAGATATTTGTTTGTCTTTAGTAGAGGGAATATTTAATTTAGTAAACGTTTTACACATATACTTTTACATTTAGAAAATTGTCAAATAATTTTACTGCCCAATGTTTTTAAGTGAATTATCTGTAACAATCGTCTCCATTTTCAAAATTATTTTTCCCTTGAGTAAAATCCAAAATTAGAATGTATTCTGGATCTAAAATTTCATCAAATATTATAAGTTGAGAATTTCTTTGTTAGGATTTTTCATGAGAGACTTTTCTTATAATTTTAATTTTTTTTATCGAGGTTCTTTTTAGTTTGTTGATCAATAAGATAATCAGAAACTAGGGTAGATATTATTTTTCCCTTTAAAATAGGGTCAATGTTGAACTTATCCCACCATTTAATTAGTACTTTCCTTCCTAGGTAGGGTAGAAAGGCATCCATTTCTTTTTCCCATTTCCATTGAATAATCCATGTGATTCCATAAGCACAACAACACCTTAATATGTTAATATCTTCTTGATCTTGATTTTAAATAATGGAATATAGTTATTAAGCTTTTGTGGGAATATTCCCCTTGTAACTCCATAATTTTTCCAAAATATGTAGAAGAACCGATTGGGTAGGTTTGTCCTATATGACCATTTAATGAACCATAAATGAGTCGTTTGACTATTTTTTATGAACATGTCATTTGACTATTTTGAATACATAAAACATTTTTCCAAGCATCTTGATAGTCCCAATAATTGTAGTATTAAGGTTGATGTTTAGATTGTCTTGAAATATTAGGATTTCCTTCATTGTTCCATTCTGAAAGCATGATAATTATTTGAATTTTTTAGCTGAGGAAAATATATCATTTTCTTTGTTGATTTGTGTCATAAATTATGAAATAATTTTTCACTACCGGTTTCTATGAGAATTTTTCATAATAGTAGTGATTCTTTTTTAACATAGTTGGAATAAAGTTATATTTATCGGGAAGGTAATTTTGTAGTAAACTTCTTATATATTTAGATAAGTCCTCATTTTCTAAGGTTATCACATGAATTAATATTTTGAATACAAATTTTGATATGTTTTTGTTTGGGAAATCAACTTCCATTTTGTCGTTACCTTCTTTAGTGGAAATACTTGATTGTGAACGTACCTATGGGATATATACCTTCGATGTTGATGCAGACATTTTTCATTGATCAAGTATAAGAAGTTATTATTTTATACAATTATGAAAACAAAGCTAACTACTAAAAAAACTTGTTTTTGTCATGGATTTTTTCAAGCATATTAATAAAATGATCCTTATAATCTAATGCAGACCTTAATTTTTTAAAATCTCAAGTTAGTGTCTCTTTCCAAACTCAAAAGTTACAAAGTTATTATTAATCCACACATGGACTCCTCTTTTAAGAAAGGGTGACCCAATGATAATATCCTCATTTATATTGTGACGAAGGATAATGATGTTTTGATAATATCATTGTTGATACATATATATGCTTTAGAAATTTTATGTTTTACTTTGAGTTTATCTTTTGTTGTGAAATTAACATGGTGGTTAGTTGTTTCATGATATTCTCTTGGTATAAGGTCTTCTCTTATACAATTAACATCGGCTCAATCAAATAACATTATTCCTTTTACAGTAAAGTCATTAAATTTTATAATAACTTCTCATTTCCATTTTCTTTTGATGAATTCCTAAAGATGATTAGCAAAGGAATCTTCATTCTGGTCCTTAGATTCATCAATTTGGTTTTTGTAAGAGCACTCTCTAAGAATTGTATTAAATGTATGTTCATCATCGTTACCTTTTTCATATATGTATTTTTGAAGTGTTTCAATCTATTTCAAGTTCAATAATTTCTATTTTAATTTTACTTTGTTCTTTTCTCAAATCTTCTGAAGAAGTTTGTTTGTCATTAGTTTTTTCATGTTCAATTATTTTGATTAAATGATCAAATGAGAAGAACTGATTTTCTTTTGTTTTTGACTTTTTAGTAGATTTTTTTGTCTCTAATCATATCAAGATATGTTGCTAATTTTGTGCTTCTTTCTTGTTTATTTTTGACGGAATCTATGGTTTCAAGTATAAATTGTTGTTCACAAGTTAAAACATTAATTTCGTATAATGATGGTTCATTACTATAGTAACTACATAAACATCCTTCTTCATTTTCTTCAATTTCTAATCTCGAGGATTCATTTAGATTTAGTTTACTAATAAAAGTATCAAGTTGTTGTAGTGTAATGCTTCTTTATTCTAGTAATAATTCATTCATTTTTTCTTGAATTCTCAATTGAAACATTTATTTTCATAATGACACTTTTGGTTACAATTATAACATGTTATGTTTTTCTTTTCGTTTTCTTGTCTTATTTGTTTTCTTCATTTACAAACCTTCTTTGATTTTTTATCATCTTCATGAAATTTTTTATAGGTTTTGTGCCTTTTCTTTTCTTTTGGTAAATCCATTTCACAACCATATTGATAACAAAAGTCTCCCAGTTCCCTTCTATCTATTGTTTTTTGTTTCTTTGATTGACTTTTTTAATTATAGGTCATTACAAAGTGATAATCCTATTCATTTACTCTTTGTATTAATCCTATGTAGGATATGTGTTCTAGAGAGATGATGTAATTATATGCTTGTCTAATATGTTCTCTTACCTTTTCAACAGATAAAGCAGGTAATCTAGGTAAAAACTTTTCTTTCCAAACAATAGAATTGCAATCTGGAAATTGAACAACTTTAGAAAGGAATACATTTTATACCAACAAAGATCACTCAGGTTTTTACATCTTAAGCTCATTAGTTTTCTCTTAATTTCTCCACTATAGTACTAGTACGGCCTACAAAGTATTGAATTATGTTGACTATTAGGATATATATTGCATCTAATTGGGGTTGGCCATTCTCTATATTATATTGAGAACCATGGTCATTCCTTTTTCTAGCTTGAAGTATTTCTTGTCTATGTATTTTAGATAGATAATTAATCCACCATCCTATTAATTGTCTAGTAAAGGATGAAGTTATCATTTAGACAATTGTAGTTTCAAGACTACTATGTGCTTGACAAGCATTCACATAAATTAACATTTGATGGCAAACTTGCAATATTTGGTATTCTGAGAATCCATCTAAGTTCCATTCTATAAGAGTTTGGTCATCAAATTGACATAAAGTAAGATTAAGAGTTTCTTCAATTTGAAGGTCAACTGGTGTTGGTCTAGAATAGTAATTTTGTTCAATTACATGAGATATATGGTGTGTTTTAACTGGTTCTTGGTTGTATTCCATTAGTTTTCATGTACTAGCTTTGAATGTCATTTTCTCTAATACTTTATTGCTTGAAAAGGTGAATGAATTTATTCATTTTCTTCATCTTTTGAAGAAGATCTCCATGTTAAAGATATTATTTCTAAAACTATAGCATGATCCTCACATGACAGAGTCAGTAATATTTCTTTAGGAATTTCAAGATAATCAGTTTCATACCAATCAAAGAAATATATATTCTTATTTAATTGTTGCATGTGGGAATACCATAGTTCTCTTGTAGCTGACATTTCATATTTATCAAAGTTTATAAAAAACCATTTTACTTTTGGTTTATTATTCTCGGATAAAAATTCTTGCCTCAATAACTTTTTATCTATTTCAAGGTTGTGAGAGTTGTGTTCAATAAGACATGCATCTTTGAAATATGACTCCGAAGGTTCATATTCACTATGTTCATATACTGGGTAAGATATTCATATATGTCTTCTATTCATTGTGTTAGACCTTTCAAGTTTATCCTGATCTACTTGAAAATTTGAAGAAGAGACAATATTAATGATATTTTCTCCAATATGAGATGGATTTGATTAGGTAGAATGTCTCCTATGAGAAGGACAAAAACTTATCTCTACGTCACCATTTATATATTCAATAATGTTTTGTATTTAAGTATTTTCTCTAAGCACAGGTGGATTTTCTTGTAGCATGGTCCAATTTTCTGGGAGCTTAACCTCTTCCCATTGTAGGGCCTTAGGAATAATGGCTTTGTTTTTTATGTTGGTTAGAAAAAAAGTTGTGAGACCTTTTTTGCGCAAAT